>CM032449.1:92468265-92573265 GCA_019049505.1 Pachyrhynchus sulphureomaculatus | reverse complement strand
CGTAATATTTCGCACGCCGTGCAATGCAGCTCAAAAAGTAATTCACGGCAAGGCCGGCAACGGCTTACGGTTGCAAAATTTGAGGGCGGCAAAACCGCCTGAACTATTAGAGCGCAAAAAAAATAGACACAACCCCACAAAAATATATTTCGATTACGTCAATCTAGAAAATAAATGAGTAGTAAAAACAAATACAACAGATATAGACAGCCAGAAGGCTGTCTATTCCTATCTATAGAAATACCCAGAAGTTCTGGATATTTCTATACGTAAATTGTGAGATGGCCCGCGCCGGCATCGCAAATTCAGGATTCAACAAGCTTTTTCCACTCACGTATAAGAGAGAGTCAGTTACTTTATTTATGTATCAACGTCCGGTTGTGGTAGTAATACAGTTTGAGTTAGTTACAAGGTAAGAGAGGCTTTAGATTCGTATTGTAATCTTCGTACTTGAGATTTTTCTACGCTAATAATACCTTGTACATGTACTAATAAATTCGTTATTGTTAAATGTAAATTTTATGGTTAGGTTCCGCCCTCTGTTGGGACGATTTTTAAGCTTTGAATCATGCCTGTGTCGTATTACGGTATTAGATACTTAAATAGATTGTTTTGTTTTAGAATGTCTGACGGAAGAAAAAGACTATCTGGTAGTCAATAGAAAAAAAAGAGATTGGAGAAGCAAACCCAGCTTCAAAAGCAGGCAGGAGCGTTGCACAGCTTTTTAAAAGATGCAAGTAGTTCCAATCAAAACAAAGGGCCAAGCGGTTGCCGGGATCTAAACACTACCGTCAATTCTGATTTGGATTTATGTTATCAAGACGACACCAAGATTAAAGATGAAATTGCGAGTTATCTCAGCCAGGAACAGAATTCAACAAATTTTGAGACAATGGATACTACCACGGGAAATGAAGGATTACGGCCCGATCGTATAAGCGACTCAGATCGAATATTTTTACTTAGAAAAGGTCCATTATCTCCTTTATTCCATTACGATTTCTCGTTTGACAATCAAAATCCAAATCGAAGATTTAGTGAAGAACACTATCATAGAATTTTAAAAAATGGAGAACAAGTCGCGAGAGATTGGTCGATATACTCTGTGTTTAAAAATTCCGTGTTCTGTTTTTGTTGCACACTTTTTGATTATTCAAGATTAAGTTCCTTTTCAAATGAGGGTTATAGAAACTGGAAAAATATTGGTGAGGTATTAAGAAAGCATGAAGACTCAAAAACTCGTGTAGATAATTTGAAATCATAAATAGCGCTAAAACGAAGGTTGAAATTAAATATTAGCGAAAACGTCTTGACAGATGGTGATTCGTCCGATCTTAATGCTTTAGATCTAGCTGACGAAATGATTGAAATGACGAAAAAAAATTTACTTTTAACTAAGAAAGAAGGACTAGTTGACATTCTTAAATTCATTATTTCCCATAAACTTGGGCCAAATTTGAGCATTGCTCTAAGAATTTTGTTAACTCTGCTCATAACTATTGCTAAAGGCGAAAGAATTTTTTCTAAATTAAAAATAATAAAAAATTATTTAAGAACTATGACTACACAAAATCGTCTTAATGGGTTAGCAATGTTGGCCATTGAACACGAATTGAGTAGTAAATTAAATCTGAAAGAAATTATTCGCGATTTTCCAGAAATGAAACTTCAAAAAAAATTGTTTTAATTTAGGTTTAGACTTTGTGATTATTGTACTAGTTTTGTTCATTGTTTTAAAAGTATATTTAAATTATCTCTGAAAATAGTAGATACTAGTTTTAGTTTGTAAGTTCGTTGTCGTTAGCTCATTAAAAATGTAAACTTTGTTTTTCAACAACGACAGAAAAGCTAGTTGTTCACGGATTCACTTGAAATTTTATACAGATATTCATTAACCTAGTGACCATTGAATGAATGTACAAAAATTATAAAAAGTTAATTAAAAACATTATTTTTTGACAGTTGTTTATAAAAAAAAAGGTTAATTTTTTCAGAATGGTCCCATATTTGCAATTTTTTATTTTTTATTGGTAAACTTAAATTCATGCAAAGCGTATAATCAGACTCTAATGAATTTTTCTATTTTTTTTAATGCACTATAGCGACCTAGGCGTTACACGGCGCGAATTCAAGGAGTCAGTTTTGAGCTGCTCCGCCATTTTCAATTTCTTTAAAAAGTTGAGGATCTATTTTTAAAGTCAAAAAGTTACTTTTTTATTTACTTTTTATTTTTTTTGTAAATATTATAGTTTCTCAATAAATGATTCACAAAAAAACGGTCGTTTACACAGGCCTCCCCCCTTAAGATAGGATGTGCAGAATTAAACAAAAATATGAGATTTTATATGGAATTTATTGTTATTTTAGTAATATTGTGAAAAAATTTATTAACCTTAAGAAACTAATTGAAATGTTAGTGAAATAAATGATGCATTAAACGAAAAATGAAGCAGCAAATTTATTAACATATATGCATGTTTATACCATATTGAGGGAAAGTGGATATTTTGAGTATGACGTATATATTGTTTCACACCCATACATATTATTTTTATCATTAAAAAACTAGTTATTAGTATTATTCACCTGAAAAAGAAAAAAAATCAGGCGCGAAAAATCCTGTGGCTCCGACCTATACAGGTGCCGCGCGGTATGTTTATTTTTTCGATCGTCAAATGGTACTTACTTAGTTTTACAGCCTTCTTTTCCGAGAAGTTGTGTATTAGGGGACATCCGAGGTCTATTGCCAATGCTTTCTAGCCTTGCTTATCAATTAGTACATATCAGGCCTATTGCAGTCAACCATTCTATCAGTGATGATAGACCTATCACAGTAAAGTAAGTGTTACATGAATTCAAAGACCAGTTCTGGTGAATAATGATATTATGGTGATGAGTTGTCTACCAATTTATATTTTTTGCCAGTTTTTTATGTATCACTTTTGTGACGTACGTATTACCCGGTCCTGAATAGATATCATGAATCCTTAGGTTCGAGAGCCACCTTTATCTATACTTAATTAATATACTAACTTATTAAAGTGCAGCTGGAAATTTTCCGTGTAGAACCTTCTCTTGCCACGTTCTGATGAGGTCGTCGCTACAGGTTTTCATTAGCTCTGCATTCATGATTTTTTTTTGAATGTGGAGCAGTGTAACCACCATCCGTTACAACCTCTTTTAGCAACAGTTAAGGTTAGGCATTTTGAAAATATTTTTCACTGCGCACTCCTGGTCACTACATAATCAGGAAATGTTAAGTAGACCTGGAACATCTTCCTTTCTTTTTGCTCTGAACTTTGTTAGCAGTCTCCGTGTCATTCTGTTTAGTTCCTTAAGCAAGCGAAAGAAATAAGTAAGCACCGGAATAGTCCAAGTGTAGATGGTAGTTATCAGATTTCTAAAGCTAAGTTTGTGTTAAGCAGCTTAGTAAGTCTTAACTTGAACTTTTATTTAAATTTCTTTTTAAGGTTCATAAGATTGATTAACCAGTTTCGATCCGGAGGATACATATAAATACCCAGGTGTTTATAACTATCCTCTGGATTTAAAGGCTCAATGTTTTCGATGGGTATTGGGTGACTTCATTTTTACTCTTTTGGATGGTCAAAATAGCATATTTATCAAGACCAAACGCCATCGTTACTAAAAATTTGAGTTATTCTAATTAAAGACTGAAGATGCGACCTGTTTCCAGCTTATACCTTTAGTTCTTTCATGAACAAGATATCTTTGGTCTCGTCCTTCAAATTAAACCTACCTAACCCCTAACCTATAGTACGTAGATTTGGAGTTTAACAAAGCTTACAACCGGGTTTAAAGCAGTTATAAAGCACACTGGTCTGATGGTATCGCCCTGGAAAATGCCCGTTCCGATTTTGATTTACCCTTGCCCGCGCCTGTTTCAGAATTACAGGGTATATGGTTAGCTGCTCCTTGCATCCGATTACTCTCTTTATATCGTTTTTTGCTTTAGGTAGATGTTGTCACTTTTTACGCATTGGTTATAGATTTTTTCATATATCATTCTAGTGAGTAATTTGTATGCTACCGAGAGGCAACTATAAGTCTGTGGTTTTTGGGGTTAATCCTGTCACCTTTGTTATAAAGCAGGAATCTATTGCCACTAGCCAGGTAAGATGGGAACCTTGCAGAGCTGCTCAAGACCTCGTTAAAATAGATTCCATGAGGGCCTGGAGCCTTCCAACTGGGTAACGTTTTCGTGGACTGTGTTACGTCTTCCTATATAACTTCAGGTTCGTGGATGGAGGGAAGAGGCTTCGTTGTATATTCGGGAGCCAACCAGCATTCCTGTTAAATTATGTTAGTCCTTGCCAGATTTTTTTCCAATATGTTCGGTATATATGAAATATATCTGGTTCTTCTTTAGGATATGAAATATTCCTCTAACTCATTATGAATTCTCGGTTTTAGGTTCTTCTTGTTGTACCTTGTAAGTCTGGCTCCATTGGCTAGGAATTTTTACCTGAATTAATCTGCCCGGTTTTGTGTTATATCTGAGTCTTGAAGTGTTCATTTTACTTTTTGAGCTTTACGCTTGGATTTCTTTTGATGTACTTGATCGGTTGAGAGGAAAAGCTGATATTATAATATCCTCAACCGATCAATTTGGGCTTTTATTCTGTTACTTGTATTTCGTAACTTCAGTTTATATGGGTGGTGCCTCTTAGATTTATTTTGAAAATGAGGAGGAAAAGGAGAAACTGGTGAAAACCTCCAGATGTTAGCATGGATTTTTGGGATAATGAAAACGGTATTAAACTGGTGAGGTGTCAGGGGTAACAGATATTTTGGGATGAGAAAGGTGTGTCAGTATGCGTACGAAAGGATTACAGACAGCTGTTCCATTTAGTCGCGTCTTACGACCGGCAAGATAATCTCTAGCCCTATTCTACATTCGTATTTAGTTGGTTATTATTGTGATTATTATTCTTTCTCATATTTGGTCAATGTGACTCCACGTTTGACTGACGGGCCTAAGCCAAGTTAGCACAAACGCTATTACCATTGTGTATTAAGGAATGACCTGACAATGTTACGAGTTTTCAAAATCGCTGAGATCTGAATGTTTTTTTTTATTTATCTGCTATTGCAGTTTCGTAGGTTTTCTACATGTAGAAATGTAGAAAACCTACGAGACTGCAGTAGCAGATAAATAAAAAAATAAGTGACAAATAACAAAATAATTAGTTTCATTTCATTTAGAAACTTAAAATGTACTGTTAGAAAGTAACGGACACCTCAATTATACAGTTTTTGTGTATGTTTGTATTGAGTCCTAATTGTATTAAACGTGGTGTAAATGTTGTTGGTGTAAGGCTTGTGACTGATATGACGAGGGGGACAATGATGACGTTTTCTTGTTTCCATACCCTTTTTATTTCTGTTGCAAGGTCTGTAGATTTGAAAATTTTTGCTGTGTATTTCGTTTGGATGTTTGTGTTGTTGGTGATAGCTATGTCAATTAGATAGGTGACTTTTCCTTTTTTGTATTGAAAAGTAATATCGGGTCTATTGACGAAGACTACATCTGTATGGATATTGATGTCCCAGTAGAGCTTGTAATTTTTATTTTCAAGTATGGATGTTGGTGTGTATTTATAGTAGGGATCTGTGTTTTCTATGAGTTTGTATGTTGTGGGTAGTTCTTGATGAACTACTTTTGCCGCTGAGTCATGTCTGGCTGTGTATTCCATTCCGGCTAATATTTTACATCCGCTTGTTATGTGTTCGATCGTTTCTTTATGCTGGTGGCATTTCCTGCATCTGTCTTCTGTAATAGTTGGGTCCTTGATGATATGCTTTTGGTAGTTTCTTGCTAATAGGACTTTAACCTGGATGTCAAGTAAGAAGCCTTCTGTTTCAGTGAATAGCTGCCCATCCTGTAACGAGGTGCGTGATTGTTTTTTATTTACGTAATCTTGTATCTATGTTTTCCTTGGAGTGTTTTTTCTGACCACGTTTTCAACTTTTCCTGTTGGAATTGAGTGTGACTGTGTGTGTGTCTACTGGATGCTCTGCCCGGGATAAGTCGAGAGGTGTGTGGTTTTTGTCTATTTTCACTGTTGCTGTGTGAAGGCTGGTTTGCTTTGTGTGAAAGAATTTCCTAAGTGCTTGCATTTGTTTTGTGTGTAGTGATCTTATATATACTATTCCTCTTCCTCCTACCTTCCTCTCGATGGTAAGTCTTTCTTTGCTTCCTTTTGGGTGTAATTTCCTATATTTGGTGAATTGAGAACGTATAAGGATGTGAATGTTTTCGATGTCTGTGTGTGACCATTTGATGATATCAAATGAATATGTGAACATAGGTATAATGAACGTGTTGATGACTTTAGTTAGATTTTTGGAGTTGAGTTTTGTTCGTATAAGTTTCGTGAGTCTGCTTTTGAATTCGGTTCTGAGCACTGTTTTGATGTGAGTGTGGTTGAGTTTGGTGCTTTGCTGGAAGCCTAGATATTTTTATGTTTCTTTGTGGAGCATGTTATCGAGTGTTTCATTGTTGATGGTTTCTGTCTCATGGTGACCTATCCATTGTTGATGTGGAACACTTTACATTTACGTATACCAAATTCCATATTGATATATATATATATATATATATATATATATATATATATATATATATATATATATATATATATATATATATATATATAAATATATAATCTGATTCGACAAATCCTGTGGTTCCGACTCATACAGGCTCTCACGCGGTATGGTCTGAAAGCTATGATCACACATCACGTCCTTTCGGTTAGGGACCATCGGCCAAATTCCTCTGCCTGGACGATCTGAGAGAATCAAGAATAACTGCCCTCTTCTTCTTCATTATAAGTGAATTAGCCAAGGTATACCCTCTTTAGGTTCATTAGGAATGTGTTCTTAATTCCTAATAAAACTCCGGTGAGTAGGACCACCATTGTTACTGAATGTCGTAGGAACAAAGTTCTTATTATTATTATTATCGTTATTCTATTCCGTATTGGTCTCAGAGTTGTACGTACGATACGACAAGTTTCCAGGATAACATTTTTCTATATTTTTGGAATTATGGTGTTAGAGTCCAATTTTAGTTTTTCCAGTGAACGAGACAAATTTTTGTTGTTGTTACTGTTATTCCTGTAGGAATTATTTGTACCGATTTTAGTTTGTGAATCTTCTTATACTCTATAGATAATGGTATATATTTCTTTATTTTTCTGCTTTGTTTATGGTGTGGATGTGTAACGTCTATAAAGAATGCTGTCCTATCTTTAACGTTTTGCAGTACCAGATTTGTCCTATTGGCTGGCATGATTTTATGTGTATGAATCGCAATTATTGTTATTATTATTATCTGAAAGAGAAGCAAGAATCCGACGATTTTTGTTGCTCCGAACCACACAGGCTGTCAGGCAGTGTGGTTCACGTCCGTTCGGTTAATGACCATCGACCAAGTTCATTTGCCTGAGCAATCTGAGCGACTCAAGGATAACTGCTCTCTGCATCTTCATTGTTAATGAATCAGCCGAGGCACAGCAAGCCGTTATCTTCTTAAGGTTCTTCTGAAATGTGTTCTTAATTTCTCCTAAAACTCTGATGACTAGGATGACCATTGCTACTGAATGTTGAGGGAACAATGCGCGAATCTCGTAGTTTAAGTCTTTGTATTTAGAACGTTTCTCCTCTTTCTTGATTGCTATAATTGTTTCTGCAGGTGCCGAAAACTCAGTAACATAAATTTTCTTTGCTGTTTTATCGAGCAGTACTATATGGGGTTTGTTGGCTTGCAAACGCCTTTTGCTCGAAAAGGAAAAATTCTAGTAAATGTGGCACCTGTCATTTTCTACGACCGACTCGATCTTTCCCGGAGGATACGGCAGTCTGGGAATGTCATCAATACCGTACGAATGTCTAAAATGGTAATATAAGACACGCGACGCTGCATTATGGCGATGGATGTAAGATGATATAGCGTGAAAATGACACGGTGAAAGTAAATGCATCAGTGATTTTGGGTCTTTGTTGCATGCATATTAATACCTGCTAGATCGGTAAATCGACTACGATACAACAGGGTGTTAATCACACCATCCTGACAAGCTAGTAAAAATCCCTTGGTCTCTAACTTAAGACTTGACGACTGTAGAAAACTAAATGTTTTTTCGACAGCTGCAGCGAAACGATATTCCTATAAAATACTCCATGTTGGGGATTTTCTGTGTGCTGTCTATAAAATTGTTGTTGTTCTGCTGTTTTAACGACCGTCTTAAGTCTAGAAGATTTTAAATCTAGAATGTTAACCTCATCTTTTGTTGTTCGAGGACGTCGCTGAAGTTTACTGCCAGACCAAATTTTTCCGCTGCATCTTCGGCAGCCCCAAACAGAAAGGCCCCCACTCCTCTCTGTTTGTGGCCATAGACCACTTCCAGTACAGAATCGGAACTCTTTGCAACCTTATACGCTAGTCCCACGACGATTCGATTATGCACGCACTAGAGTGTGCTCAAGAGTCTTCTTCCACCTTGATGGCATGAAAGGTATATTCGAGGAACAGAGGATCGAGAATGAAGACTTCTATTTATGTGCATGAATTTTCGGGTGCTAACATTCAAATCTCGCAGTTCTTCTTTCATCCACTTCACTACTCCAAAGGAATAGAAAAGTACCGGTAGAGCTAGCATGTTGGTCGCAGCAACTTTGTTACATCCTGTATGTTCTGTCGACCAGATCTTTTTTAGTCGTTTCCTGTACTTGCTACGAAGTTCTGTTTTAACAATTGCTGTATTTTGCATGCGATGTTGTGTGATGCCTAGATACTTGTACGTTTCCCCGGCATCTAAATGGTGTGGAACGTTCCCATTACATAACGGCATATTCTCTGGATGTGCATGATAGCGTCTTCTGTCGAGCTTAACAACGGCACATTTGTCGAATCCAAATTCTATACCAATATCCCACATGTATTCTTCAGCTACTCTAAATTATTGTCTTAAGTACCGTTCTGAAGCAGCATAAAGTTTGAGGTCATCCATATAAAATAGATGAATGACCTTATACCAACGGGTTTGGCGTAGAACAACTGAGAAAGAAAGCAGCGAGATACACAATAAAAGTGTGCATAATGAGTTTCCTTGAAAGAATCCCCTTCTAAAAGTCACCGGCTCAGTTTCTACTTTTTGAGTACCTGATGTTATGGTAAATTTTGTTTCCCAGAGCGGCATTAGACGTTCTATGCAGTTAATCAAAGGAGGCTCTACTTTTAGCCTTCCTAACAGGTGGAGGGTCAGTTCGTGAGATATTGTATCGAACGCTTTCCTGTAGTCAATCCATACCATGGACAAGTTTCTTTTGTATTGCATGGAGTCCTGAGTGATACATCTATCAATCAGAAGGTTCTCCTTGCAACCTTTAGATCCTTTTCTTCTTTCACACTGCTCCCTGATGTTATGAAGAACCGGTTCGATCGTGCTAAGTAATTTGTTGTAGATAATGCGAGTGAATATTTTGTAACAAGAGTTTAAACACGTAATCGGTCTATAGTTTTTAGAGTTGGTCAAATCGCTTTTTTTCAGAATCAGTACCCCTTTCTTTCCTCATTTAACCAGCTATTAAATATTCTATCGAGGTGTTCGTGGGTACTAGATAATTTTTTCCACCAAAAATTGTTGCTGATATCTGGTCCTGGAGCGGCAAAACTCTTCGTGCCTTTAATGGCGTCTGCAACCTTTTTCTTTGTGATCGCATCATTACCTACATGTTGCTATTGGAACTGTAAGCCGTAAGTCCCGAAGCAGTCTAGGGCAGGAGTGTCTGCATTTAATGGTTTCGTTGTCTCATAAATGTCCTTCCAGAATGTCGTTACTCGTTCTGTGGATGGCGGTGTTTCAACTTTGTGTGCCTCTTCCTCGAGAGTAAGCGAAATTGTTGTGTAAGGAAAACCCTATTATCGGCAAAAGATTTGCGAAGATATGCCGCGTAATCTCGTAGTTTTTGGCTCGAGACGTTTTGATGCTCTGAATGTTTTTTTCACCAAAAAGAATGCACACGGGGCATTATTATTATTTTTTTCCTTTTTTTTTTTCTCAGCTTGAAGCTGGTTTATTCCTGAATTCACGGACTTAAAGCCAAAGCGACCAGGGTTTATGTTTATTTTGTCAACTATTATCTTTTAATTTTCTAACAATGCAACAGGTACTAAGGATTACTGATTTTTAGATTGTTATATAAATATTCGTTGGTAGTGCCAGTTGAATCAATTAATCGCGTAGTATTCGTGAGACTATCCGCGTTGCAGATAAAATGATCGGCACGACACCTACAGAGTCCATTCGCCACTGTTTCTTTACTTGGATCATGAGATCTCCGTACTTTCGAATTTTTTCCTTATCGACCGTTTGTAAATTAGCAGATTCAGAGATTGAAATATCTATGAGAAACGCTTTACTTCGGCTTTTATCTATTAGCGTTATATCTGGTCTATTGTGCAAAATAGTTTTATCAGTAATTATTGTTCTATCCCAATACATTTTAGCATCTCCGTTTTCTATTATCTTTTCTGGAGTATACTTATAATGAGGAGTTCATTCTGGCCTTAGAGAGTACATGCTAGAGCTTTATGTATGATTTTAGCAGCAGTATCATGTATCAACTTGTATTCAGTATTTGCTAAATATGGGACATTCTGAGATAATATGTTGACTACTCTCGGCTCCACTGTGGAAACGTCTACACGAGTCAACAGCCGTACCATCTTTAATGGTCAACTTTTTATAATTCTTGGTATTGATAACTTAATCCTGGATGACACACATAAACCTCTTGATCTCAGGAAATAAGCTCCCACACGTTAACTACGCGTTCGACGCAGCCTTGTCGACATTGAGTGTGTGAGCGTATCTTCTGTGAAATGCCTTCTGTAATCAATCTGTATACTTCTCATCCTCCGACACTACCTCAAATTCCGCCTTGGTTGACAAGTGAAGCGGAGAGTATCCCTTAGCTGCTGCTACTACCGCCCGATGAAGTTGTGATGTTATTTCTTTTTGCAAAAAATATTTTTTAAAATTATTTTGGCGACTCATTAAGTTTAAAATGTCGAGAAGACTCCCTCCTCCTTGAATACGGGGCCGTGTAAGCTTCTCCACTGCCGAATTTCTATGGTAACATCTAGATGATGTCAGTATTTTGCTGGTCACCCTTTGAAGGTTTTTCAAATCAGTGGCGATCCAATTTATAAATCCAAATGTATACATCAGTAGTGGAGTTGCTCAGTATTGATCGCTTTTATTAGATTTTTCCTATACAGCTTTGTTTTAGTTAAGCTCTTGATCCTCCCTGTGTATTTTGTTGTTATTTCTTTCTTGGTTATATTTTCTTCGATCATTATTGACCGTTTTATTCCAATATATAAACATCTACCACCTCCATTCCTTCTATTACAACATGTGTTGCCTCCAATTCAAACTATGTTACTTCTCGCTTACCCCAACATATACTTGTGTTTTACACTTTTCAAGGTCAAATGTCATCACTATATCCTTACTAAACATTTCAATTATGGTGAGGTTATGTTTGAGATCCCTTGCGGTACCGCTCTAAACCTTAATATCATATACAATAAGTTGAAAGGCTGTAGTTATCATGCTTTTCAATAAGATATCCTTTATTTGCACTGTTTACGATGCTTGATAGTGGGTAGTTAACCTGGCGGGGTTCTAGGACCGAGGATGGCATCTGTCCATCCACAGTTGACCACTCCTCCAAGAATGACCTTGAACAGTCGAAGAATGACCTTGAAGTTCTAAAGAAGTGATCGACAGTGACGTCACATACCAGAGGCTGTTGAAAAAGTGGCCAAAAGAGCCTTGTTTGAGTTGGAAAAAAGTCCTTATTGCTGAAGAATTCCTAAAAAAAGGTTGTCAAAAAGGCCTTATAGGCGAAGAAGTGCTGAAAACGCTGTTTACCGTAACGTTAACCCAATACGTTATTTTTAGCTGCAATAGGCCCTGTCTTGGCAGGATATGTAAACTGCCGAAAACTTCCGTAAGAAGAAGAAGTTAGGAGAAGTTGCGCTGGTCTCACCTGGCTTACATAGCACAGATGTGTCGGTAGGGTGGATGTAAGTGTTTTTCTTGGTTTTTCTAGTGAAAATGGGCCTTATTAGTGTAGGTGAAAGTAGTTTTTACTTACCTCTTGCGGGCTAATCTGGTCTAGCTTCCACTAGTTTTTTTTTATTATTTACTAATAGTGTTAAATTGCGTTGTTAAAACACGGAGTCATTTAGTCTATAAAAAATCCTAATGATAAGAGAACAAATAAACAACTGGAGTCAGTTAGTCTATAAAAAATCCTAAGGATAAGAAAAGAAGGAAACAGAAAATGCGATATAAATTTAAAAATATCTCAAGTTGTTGATAAAGTTTTAAAAAAATGCTTAATTAGCATAAATATTCCTAAAATCAACAACTGATTAGCATGTGACGAGAGAGGTCAACAATAATTTATAATTTTGATTAATAGTAAAGTGTAGTTAATATTAGCCTAGCTTAAACGAGTTTGGACTCGTTGAAATGAGTTTGAACTCGTTGTTGTTTGTTTTTTTTTTCTAGATAAGAGGTAAATAAAACACAAGTATGAGCAGAGGTAAGAAAAGTTGGTTGAGGTAGTTTTTTTTCTTACCTTTGGCGGCCTAATCTTGTCCAGTTGCCCCCAGCCTGTATGAATTAGCCAAGCCTAGCCTAGTCTAGTCTGATTATAAAAACTTTTATAAAAATAAAATATGACTAAAAAATGAGAACTTAAAATTACAATTTAATCCTAAGATATTACTGTAAATATTATAAAAATAAAATACGACTAAAAAAATGAGAACTTAAAAGTACAATTTAATCCTAAGATATAGCTGTAAATATATATTAAACAATATTTTTCTAAAAAAAAAAAATTTTAATAACTTTCATAAATATGAATTTAATACTACCTAACAGTTTTTTTAAATAAACATGACGTAATATATAAAGTATAAAGGAAAATACCTGCAAATAATATTAAATTCGAGAAAGGTTAACAAAGTTGATAAGAAAGATCAAATTTAATGTGATAAGCTGTTGAGTAAATGCATTGGAGAATGTAATAATTGCTACGTATAATGAATAACTTTTTCTCTAATAAATAACTAAATCTTAATTTTACGAGAGAGAGAGAGAGAGAGAAGTCAACAAAGTTGATAAGAAAGATCAATTAATGTCATAAGGTAGATGCACTGGAGAATATAATATTTTAAACACCAAAAAATATCGTTGTCGTTACGTTAAACATTTACGTTAAAAACTTTAACGTATATGGTTGTTGTTACGTTAAAACTTTTTACTAAGATATAGCTGTAAATATACATCTTAAATATATTTTTTCTAAAAGAAAATAATAAGTTTACTAACTTTATTATATAAATATGAATATAATAGTACTAAATGACACCTATGCTATAAAACAAATATTTGTTAAAATAACTAAATAATGAAAGAAATTATATTTAAAAGTTCATACTCCCTAACAAGAAAGTAATTTAATAATATTATGGAATAAAGTCTAAGTTTAAAAAAATAATTACATCTTGAATGGGACTTATGACCGGAATTGATGCTTTTTGGGCTTTGAAAACCGCCATACACCAATTGTTGTAGATGATGTTGATCCATTTCGGCTTCTTCTCACATTGTTTCTATCATCAGATATATGACGAAAAATTGTACTGTCTTCATTATCATCATCATCATCTAATTATTTACATTCGGGAGATCCGAACATTGATGCCATCCAAGATGTTCTCCAGTCGCACTATTAATCCATTTACAATATATTTGAGCAGTTTGTAAGTGTGGAAACATCTTTTACATCGGTTAAATCGTTCTTTAGGCACAATATAATTTACTTTCCTATCATACCATTTATTTAAAATCGACCAATATCACACACACCACTTTGATGAATGCTATTTGACATGTTTAGATGGACAAACAATTTGTTTACTTATTTAGACTAATTATTTTGAAGTAGTTAATCAACATAAATGGTAAAAAAGAATTAATGGTATTAAACAATTTTTCCAGATATATCTGCAAATATGTATATATTAAACAATTTTTTTTTTCCAACACCTACTATAAATCATCCAATTCAAAAATTAAAAATGCCATTTTGTTTAATATTAAAAACGAAAAAAAAAGAAAGTAAAAAAGATATATCAAGCACATATACAGATGTAATTTGACTCGGAGTAAGAACTTTACTACTTATATATTAAATACAGTAAAGAAACAAAAATGTTTATTCAACAGTATATCATCTGCTAATCAGTTGATTTTAGGGATATTTATACTAATTGAGCATTTTCAACTTTATCAATAACTGCAGACATTTTTAGTTTTGTATAGCATTTTCTGTTTACTTGTTTTCTTATTTTGATTTTTATAGACTAAGTGGCTCTAATAAAATTTATATCTCTTATCATTATGATTTTTTTATAGACTAATTGACCCCAGTTGTTTACTTGTTCTCTCATCATTATGATTTTTATAGACTAATTGACTACATATGATTCCTACGTAAGTAATTAATTTCATATATAATATTTGTATGTTAAGGTTAGTATACCCAATACAAACTATACTATTAGACTATTCTGAACGTTACCTTTTAATAACACTAATAATAATAATGATCGATCAAGAATATAATAATAGAGTAGAAAGAAGAAATATAGAATTGTTAAAATTATTTGAATTAAGAGAGAGAAAAAACGGAAATACAGGAAAAAGAGGAAGAAAACAACTATTTCGGACTCACACTCAGAAGAAGAAGAAGACGAATATTTAAGTTGGAGTGATGTGTGTAAATTAGGATTTAAGATTTTGCCATTTTCATTTTTTATTTATATTTAAGTTTTTTGTAAAGTTTAAAAGTAGAATAAATATATTTATCCTCCTAATAATTCTTATATGAACCATAAGAAAAATTTTTTTGTTATTATAACCTCCAACGTCAATAATAATATTTTGTACTATTATTTTTATTATTCAACTTATAAAAAAATACTAAAAAGGTCAATTTTTAAAAAATTCGTTAATTTTTTTATTCAACTCATAAAAAATACATTTCATATAACACTAAAAAAAAGTCATTTTTTTTTAGAGAATCCGTTAAGTTTTTTGTAATACAAGCAAACTCTAACAATTAATAAAAACTAAATAATATACATAAATATGGTGAGTCAATGATGATGATGATGATGATGATGATGTGGAAAAAATCATTACTGTTGCATCATCCACGACGTCATAATGGAACATTTACCTCTGTTAGTGAAATTGTATGTAATATTGATGATTAGTTGTCAAGTGACTGTATCGCGATGAAGTTGGCTGTCCTCGATGTTCAGGGATTTAACCTACTTTCTGCTAATGCTGATGATGGAGGAGTGGTAGAATTCCATTCTAAGAAAATAACAATATCAAACGGTTTACAGACGAGTCATTACTTACTGAAACCGAAAATACCATTTTAAAGAGTAACTCGTCACAATAAAAATAAGGTCATTAAAGCTGAAAATGATCATGGTTTGAGGTATTCCTCCGGTTACATCAAGTATAATCTAATTGTAGAAATTTTGGCTAGAGGACTGTCCGACTGTGATGTGTTGTATATTAAAGGAAAGCATGTGTTTAGATTCGTTCAAGACAACATCGCCGCCGCCGCTACCAATTCCCATTTCAAGATTGTCGATATAGCTACTGTCAACGTTTGGGACACGCCATCATTCAAACATCAAAAACCTGCATGTTTAGATCATCATGTAGGCTGCAACAACAACAAGGTTCAGTGTAGTATTACAAATTGTTTTGCAGTAATTAACTGGCTTAAGATATTCATCCCATAATGTCGCCCTCCTGCTGCTGCATCAGCATCAATCAACAACAACATGTAAATCAACATTTAAGTAATCAGCTGAGACAACTAAAACAAGATGTTTACGACGAGGATTCTGATAAAAAACGTATTCAGATGTATAAGGGTTTTGCCGCCAATCTTTCTTCTTCGTTGAAACAATGGGAAGACAATGTATTTAATAATAAACTTAGATTTTAAAAATTTGTAATCAAAGTAATTAATAAAAAAAACAAACAAATAACCTATAGAAAAATCGACGATAGTTTTATTAATAAAAAATAGTTAATTCAAACTTATGTGTTTTATTAGTAAATATAATTCATCCTTGTAACTTCAGTCAAGATATATGCTGCTGCAAAACCTGTAGAAAAATCGATAGTTTTGTTCACAAATTATTATATTACGTGCTATAAAGGTTTTTAAATCTAAAATAACAAAAACATAATAGTAATTATAACACATATTGTTTTATTCATCAGTTAATATAATTATAGAAATTCTATCTCCTATCCTATACATAATTAATTAAACATATGAACTTTTGATGGTATTCGTTGTACAAAGTATTTATTTAAACCAACATTATCACTTAAAAAACGAAATTTTTTAAAACACTAACATCCTATATCGTTTTATTTAAACCATCATTCTCAAGAACCATCTTAAAATAGTTTTAGCAATATTCTAAACTAAAGAGTTATCACAAAAAAAAAATCTCTTCATAACTAGAATCTGAAAATTGGGGATAAATTTGGTTAGATATCTTTGGATTAAAACTGTTAGGTAATAAGTGTAATTTAGGTAATCATGTGTTCGAAAAGTAGCATAGAAGAAACAACACACAAAGTCGCATATTATTTAGCCAACATTCTCCTCGAAATGAAGTCATCACTTAGTCGATAAAAAAAAAATTATAATGATAATGGATATAAATTTAAATGGATGCTGCTGCTGTCAGTTGAAGAGAAAAGTTTGTTAAACTTGTTTTTTTCAAGGCCAAGTAATCAGTGGTGGTTATAAAAAAAGAGAAATGGAGGAAGAACAAGTTTGTATAATAACAAAGCGGAGTTTAGTGACTGGTCCTCAGTGTAAGGTTTGGATTGACCGTCATTGCGTTGAACTGACTATTGGCAAATTGTTAGGTGTAGGATTATACCAACGTGGTTGCAGGGCATGTGGTGGAAATGACAACATCCCAGAGGGGCAAAAAATCCATACTCAATGTGCTGAAATCTGGGCGGCAGGTACGGCCGATATTGTGGATAAATATGTCAGAACGTATCATACCCCACGACCCATTGGCGAAAAACGACAAATGCCTCAAAGAACTGCCTTTGACCGTTGAGTATGTTCCAGCAGCAACCCTTGAATGGAATAAAAATGGGTGAGTAGTAGAATCAGTTGGGGAGAACAAAAACATTATAATTGTAAAAATATATTTTGTTATTGTACATTTTCGTAATAAAGAATTTGCTTCTTTCTACTCTATTAATATATTCATTATTATTAAAAGTTATCCTACAAAATATTCTATATTATAGTTTGTATTTGTTTTACTACCTTTATATATATAAATATATATATATATATATATATATATATATATATATATATATATATATATATATATATATATATATATATATATATATATATACATATATATATATATATATATATATATATATATATATATATATATATGTATACATATATATATATATATATATATATATATATATATATATATATATATATATATATCCTGATATTTAGTTGAATCATGACTTTATCCGGTCATGTGAAACCTGTAGAAAGCAAAAAAAATAGTTTGTATTTGTTTTACTACCTTTATATATAAATATATATATATATATATATATATATATATATATATATATATATATATATATATATATATATATATATATATATATATATATATATATATATATATATATATATATATATGTATACATATATATATATATATATATATATATATATATATATATATATATATATATATATATATATATATCCTGATATTTAGTTGAATCATGACTTTATCCGGTCATGTGAAACCTGTAGAAAAAATCGGTAGTTTTGTTAAGAAATTATCTTGTTGTGAGGCTAAGGTTAGATGGCTGTCTCATCGAGAATTTTTAACACCTTATACCGATCGCAAGCAATTAACAACAACAACAAGTTTAGGGAACGACATTACGTAACATACGTATGGTCACAACCTGGAGTTCAAGAAGGTCCTGATACGTGTGAATGTTTCCACGTTGGCATGGTGCTTCGACGTGTCAACGAGGAATTGTTGTTGTTGTCTGACGAATGTTACAATGCTCAATGTAGTGTTCATTGTAAGAAATATATCGTAGTCTGATAGATCGGCTATCGGAACTAGTTACAATCCTATGGTGCTGTTTAAAAAAATAATATATACAATTGAAACAAGGTGCAAGGGTTGTAACCTATATATATATATATATATATATATATATATATATATATATATATATATATATATATATATATATATATATATATATATATAAATATATATATATATATATATATATATATATATATATATATATATATATATATATATATATATATATATATATATATATATATATAATATATATATATATATATATATATATATTTATATATATATATATATATATATATATATATATATATATATATATACATATGTTATCACGACTCTTATATTCTTACTCTTAGCTAAATTCTTAAATTTTCTAATATACTTTCAATGTCTGCATAAATGGTAAACGATACCTAAATATATAAATAGTTATTACTATAGAGCTCGAGTTACAATACTGAAATATTGCAAATACGGCTTAATTAATTATGTATATAGTAAAATAGTATAAATATAACATATTAAAAACTTTTTTTTATTTTATTTTGGTCGTAGGGATCTTAAAACCCTTAGGAAGGATTTCCCCCGTACAGACACCACAATGTAATTCTACTGCCTATACACAAGGTATTTCATGTAGTAGTAATTTTTTTGATCACAGCTAAAAAGTCTTACTATTTTTTGATCACAGCTAAAAACTCTTGATCAAAAAATAGTAAGATTTTTTAATTCAAGAATTTTTACTATTTTTTGATCACAGCTAAAAGTCTTTCTCTCTCTTTTTTCATCACAGTTTTTTTTTCGAAAAATCAAAAAAAATAGCTGTTTTTTCACCGATTTCGATGCTTCTTTTTCTAGCAAACTTTTTTAAACTTTACTTAGTGCTGTTTTTTTTCTTAGGATTTACCTTAAAAAAACTAGTAAAAATAGATCTTGAAAAAATCAAAAGATATTGATTGAGATACTTGTTATTAAAAACATCTTGTCAACATAATAACAACTTTTCATAGACTAAGTGACTCCATGTGTAGTTTTCTAGGAGAATGTTGGGTAAATAATATGTGATATTATGCATACATTTTTATGTGTAAAAGTTGAATTTTTCTTAAGTGTTTCTTCTTCTTCTTCTTCTGATTTCGCGAACGCGTTGTTGTGCTAGCCTACGTAAGTGATTAATTCAATATAAAAATAGGTAATCCTTGTTGTATTGAAATAGTTTATTTCTAAAAGTTAAAAGTTATAAGAGAAAAAAATAAAATCAAAAATGGCTAATATTCCGTCAACTCTTATTATGAAATTGTTGGATAAAGTTAATTTCCCAATATTGACCAGGCTAAAGTGGTAATGAAGGAAATGTGTTTAGGTAAGAAAACAAAATTCTTAGTATTAATTTTTTCTGTTCATTAGTTACATAATGATACAATAAATCAAGTGAAAATATTTTTTTTGTTTGTTTTTGTGGCTTTGAGCCAAGACTCGTTTGGCCATGAGTTTTTAATTTTATTTTATAGGGTAATTCAGTATCTTAAACCTAATTTAACCTAAACACACAATACATACATATGTACAAGGAACAAATCACAAACACCCAGCCGTCACACGGAATCGAACCGCTGACCTCTCGGACAACAGCAGGCAAAGCTAGCGCCTTACCCACTACGCCAATCGGTCCGGCGAAAATATTACCTATTTTATCAGTTTAAAAACTGATATTCTATATATCAAACATGGATTTGGTTGATTTAGATGTGTTTATTGACATTCCGGGATATAACTGCTCTTTTGGTTATGTTCCCAAAGAGTTAGCAATTTATGATGGTATTCGTTGTACAAATTATTTATTTAAACCACAATTCTCAAGAACCATGTTATCTGCTGAAGATCAAAAATTGGTTTGATTGATCAGAACTAAACCATGGTTTATATTGAGAGACTGGAGTTGTTGAAATAAATGATATAGGTAACATTTTAAAAGACGTATTAAAGACTTACCAAACTCCATATCGAATTTATGCTGAAGGAAAGTCAAAAGTGATTTTTTTAAAGAAATTCTTAAATGAGGAATACATAAATAACATTCCAATTAAACTAGAACTTAAATTAAGTCGGTTTAAGCAGATTCCAGAGTGGTATTTTCATAAAAATATTAATCCATGGCATTGTGCATTAGCTAACGTAAAATTACTATACAATTATAGAGATTGTTGGGAATAAAGAATTTTTAAATATAATTTCTTTCATTATTTATTTATTTTAACAAATATTTAATTTGCATATATTTAATTTGCATATATTTTTTATGGCGTAGGTGTAATTTAGTACTATTAAATTCATATTTACATAAAAAGTTATTAAAATTAATTTCTTTTAGAAAAAAAAAGTTCAATAAATATATATTTACAGCTATATCTTAGATTAAATAATAATTTAAGTTCTAATTTAGTCATATTTTATTCAATAAAAGTTCTTAAAAAAAGTACAATTTTTTTAATTTTTTATATTTATTTACCTAAACAACGACGACTATTTATATATATATATATATATATATATATATATATATATATATATATATATATATATATATATATATTATATATAATATATATATATATATATATATATATATATATATATATATATATATACATATATATATATATATATATATATATATATATATATATATATATATATATATATATATATATATATATATATATATATATATATATATATATATATATATATATATATATATATATATATATATATATATATATATATATATATATATATATATATATATATATATATATATATATATATATATATATATATATATATATATATATATATATATATATATATATATATATATATATATACATACAATCGACACTGTTTATAGTGAAACTCTATATAGTGAAAAACTCTTTATAGTGCAATTTTTTCAAGACCTAGAATATCTTACATACATAGCAATATATACGGATTTTCTCTTTATATAGTGAAAAACTCTTGATAGTGAAATTTCGGTCAACATTTTGGTCTTTCACTATATAGAGTGTCGACTGTATATATATATATATATATATATATATATATATATATATATATATATATATATATATATATATATATATATATATATATATATATATATATATATATATATATATATATATATATATATATATATATATATATAATAGTATATATATATATATATATATTTAGTACAGCTATATTTAGAATTAAATAGTAATTTAAGTTCTAATTTAGTCATATTTTATTTAATAAAAAAGTTCTATTATTATTGTTATAATCAGACTAGGCTAGGCTAGGCTTGGCTAATTCATACAAGTTGGAGGAAACTGGACAAGATTAGGCCGCCAAAGGTAAGAAAAAAACTACTCTTAACCAACTTTTCTTATCTCTACTCATACTTGTGTTTTATTTACCTCTCATTTAGAAAAAAAACAAACAACAACGAGTTCAAACTCGTTTCAACGAGTCCAAACTCGTTTAGGCAAGGCTAATATTAATTATACTTTACTATTAGCCAAAATTATAAATTATTACATTCTCCAATGCATCTACTCAACCCCTTATCACCTTAATTTTGACCTTTCTTATCAGCTTTGTTGACCTTTCTAAAAAAGTTAACGTTGCTGAAGCCGACATAGTTATGTCGGGGCACTCCATTCCCCTAGCATCGCCGCTCAATTTGTTGGAAGTTAGTTTGGGAGCAAATATGTCCTGGCATGAACATGTTGCAGGCATAACAAGGAGAGCTTCTCAAAAGTTGGGAATATTATTTCGAACCAGAAAGCTTTACACCCCACAACAATTCTTAATTCTTTACAAATTCGACCAACTATGGAATACTGCTCCCATGTTTGGGACTCCGCTCCCAAACAAACACTGCATTTGTTGGATTCTGTTCAGAGAAGAGCGGTCCGTCTGATTGGAGACCCGAAATTGACTGGCGGCCTTGATTCGTTGGAACATCGAAGAACGGTTGGCAACTTGAGTCTGTTCTACAAGTATTTTCATGGAAAGTGTTCGAAGGATGTAACCTGCTTAATTCCTCCCAAAGCGGTACATGTTAGAAATACACGTCGCGCTAGTGCTTCACATCCGTATGAGGTTCAGGTGGTTACTATGTGTACAACGCTTTTCAAGCAGTCTTTTATATGGAGAACATCATCCCTTTGAAATAACTTGCCCAGCGCTGTGTTTCCCACCGAGTACAATTTACAGCGATTCACAACGTGAATCGCTTTTTCCGCACAGATGCTGCTCCTGGAGCGCTTTGAGGACTTCCCTGCAGCACGTGTGCTAGACCAATAAAAAAAAAGACCTTTCTCGTCACATGCTAATCAGTTGTTGATTTTAAGAATATTTATGCTAATTAAGCATTTTTTAAACTTTATCAATAACTTAAGACATTTTTAAATTTATATCGCAATTTTCTGTTTAATTCTTTTCTTATCATTAGGATTTTTTATAGACTAACTGACTCCAGCTGTTTACTTGTTCTCTTATCATAGTTATAATCGTCGAGCCGATTATAACGTTTTTAAAAAACAACTTTTGACTGAATTTTAAAAACTTTTATTTTTTGTTGGTTCTTGAACAAAAACTTTTTTAGACTAGATTTTACAACACACTCGTTCTGCACTGGCTTGGTTACATATATAAAGATAACCTTTGGGTTTTTTTTTTATAAAATCTAGTTCAATGTCATCCGATTTAATATTATTATTTTTAATTATTTCTTTCGATTTCCTTAATCTTCTTAAAATATATTTAAAAGTGATTATAATTAAAATCAATACAATTGATATATAAGTAATGGTTATCCATACACTATTATATCTTATAGCTATGTTAGAAGTCATGGTTTCCAAATGTTTTCTTTGGTCCATCAATTCTTCCTTAATTTCGTCATTAACTTTTAAGTTTATATTATTCAAGTCTATATAGGATTTTAAAATTATATTATTTATTTGAATTTTACAGTTAATAGGTAATTCAATTAAATAAGAACCGTTTATTGGTTTATTCTTTTCCAGTTTTTGACAATTTATTCTAATAAGTTCTTCTTTAACAGTAGTTATTAACCATTTATTATTTGAAATTTGTGTTACTTTGATTATTTTAATTTGAAAGGGGTGACACTGCGTTATGTTATCTTTATATCTTAAAAGTTGCACGGTACAGGGTAGCTCTTCATTGGTGGCTTGACTTTCACTTTCTTCACAAAGGTATTCGTTAGGTTGGATTTCTTCGCATCTTCTTTCTTAATATTGATATTTATTAGTGTTCAAAGCAAGGTAGGGTTTTAGAGGGATGTTAATCATATAAGCATGGTTGATAGGGATTGGTACTGGATATAAATGAAAATATTGATACATCTTATCATCTACCAGTGGTATCTCTAATAAGAATTTATTTTTATGATTTTTTTCTAGAAATAAAATATTTTGGATAGAGTTTTTAAAAGGTAGTTTCTCAGTTGTTAATTGAGTTTTTAAATTATTTATCTCTATTAGTAACTCACTGGGGTCTACTATAGAGTTATGTAAAGTATTCAATTTCGAAAACGTAATGGCAATGTCTATCTTATTGAGAATGTCATAAATTACTTGAAAAAGTGTGAATAATTGATTTAAACAAGTAATTATTCTATTATACTGTCGATCATTAATTTTCTCAAGTGACATTTCCTTTAATGTTTGCTCTACCTGCATTATGCGTGATTTCAATATTAATTGATTGTGCGTTAGATTTGATATCATTTTTTGAAAGTTATCGATCGCTTTATCTAAGATATATATTCGATTTATCGTATCCATTTTAAGTTCATTACCTTGCACCTGTAAGGTTTCAATTTTTTTATTTATTAATTCGGCATCATACTGATCCATGTTACCAGTTATGCTTTTTATAAATGTACCGAGGGGGTTGAAGATTCCTCTTTTGACTTTTTGAACTCTGCTATAGGGTAATATTTGAGTTATTAATTTTCTAATTTGGTTCTCAATAACATTTACTGTAACTAGGGAATTGTGATATTCCTTTTGGTATTCACTTCTGTTCTTCAGTGTTGTCAACACATGTTTAGATTGTTCTTGAAGAGATTCAAACTCCGTGATTAAGGGTTGTATATTGTACTCCTGTACGAATGTCTAATAATTTGTCATTATTTTTGCTGTTCCCATTTTATATGGTAGGATTCCTGGGTAGTTATTTAATTCGTAAAGTTTTACATCGTCGACTCTAGTGTAGAGGGTTGTGAGGGTGTACCAATATCTGCAACAATGGGTTTCATTTTAGTTTCATTGATGTGAGTAGTTTCCTTTATTTTTGTCTTTGGATTTTCTATTTCAATCCTATTCCTTTCCAAAATTTTGGTTATTATATATGGTCCTAAAAATTTGTTTTTTACTTTACTAGACCGTTGGTCCGTAAATTCGCATTCCAATTTTTGGTTCTATCTTAGTTTTCTTATCGCTCGGCTTTGTAATTGCTTTCTCTTCCTTCGCTTCAGATTTTTCTTTTATTTTTTTCGAATAATATTTGGGTGTTATTTTTATGAATATGCAAATATTCCGTGCGAGTGTATTAAATTCATAGGGTCTCTTGAGTTTGTATGTCCTAATACCAATTCTTGCGGGGTAAAGTTCGTATCTGATTGGATGTTATTGTTATACGCCACTATAGCATATGGCATTAAATTTGTAATGTCCGTTTGAGCATATTTCTCTCTTAAAATTCTAATATGCTCGATTAAAGTGCTATTCAAGCGTTCTACAGGCGAGTTGGATTCGTGGTGATAAGGGGTTGTAAAATGTATATCGATGATGTGCGTCCTAAGTAAGTTTTCTACAACTTCGTTTTTAAATTCAGTCCCGTTGTCTGCTATTATTTTTTTAGGGATTCCCATAAATGAGAAGAATCGTACTAATTGGTCACTGCACGATATTGCGTCTCCTAGATAGGGTAAATTCTGAAAATTTATCAATGATTGTTAAAAATTTGTCTTTTCCAATCTTTAAAGTATCAATATGAATAATTTCAAATGGTTTGCTCGGTGTTTCCGTTATTATAAGAGGTTGTTTGATTGGTCTCCTATTATATTTTGTTCGTTGAGAGGTTTCGCAATTATTGATGCATTCGGTGACGTCTGTTTTTAATGATTTCTAATAATAATTATTTTTTAGGAATTTTATAGTTTCTTCTATACCTCGGTGATTTGTCTTTCCTTTGTGTTTATATTGGATGCGTAGTTTTCTTTCATTTTCTTCTACATTATTAATGAGTTTTGTGCACTCTATCAGTTTGTAGTTTTGAAAGTTGTCAATCATAGCTGTCTTGATTAGGGGTCTTAGCTCTTTTGATAAGAAGTATATATAATTTGTTTTTTCGCTTAGATACTCTTTTAAAAATTGAATTATTTTTTCTAGGGACATCGGTAATATTGCTCTTAGGATTTTATTGCCATTAAATATTTCTCTATCAATTTTATTATAGTCCGTATATGGTGATTTTTTTCAAAATTATTTGGTTTTTCTTATTATTAATGATTTCGTCTAAGAGTGTTAAACCACTGTCGTTATTTTTCCGCATTTGTGGTATGAACTGTATTAATAGGTCTTCGATCTTTATACGGGGGTAAAATTTGTATATCCGAAATTATATTAATTTTTCTTTTTTTCCTTTCGGTTTTGCGTCTGTTATAATCGTGACTTTTGGTTTTTCAATTTCCGCAAGTATTTTCTGCACTTCTTCCTCAGAAATTTTGGTTGGGTCGTAATTGTCAGATAAGAATTCTGAAATCTCCTGGTCTATGTTTCCTGGATAATTCGTTTTCTATGGCATTTACTGGAATTCTCGACAATGCGTCGGCATTAGTATTTTGTTTTACTTTCTTATAAATAATCTCATAGTCATACTCTTCTAGCTTTAATCTCCATCTCACTAACTTGCTATTTGGCTCTTTCAAATTGAATAACCACCTAAGGGTCTGTGATCTGTATAGATTTTAAATTTTCTTCCGTATAGGTATGGCCTAAAATATTTACATGCCCATACTATACTTAAAAGTTCTTTTTCTATGGTTGAATATTTTCGTTCTGTGTCATTTAATGTTCTAGAAGCATAAGGTATAGGATTATCATTTGGAGGGTTACCTTGTGATAATACGTCTCCAAGGGCTATATTTGATGCGTCGGTTGTTAATACAAATGACTTTTCGAAATCGGGGTATTTCAATATTGGTGAGTTTATTAATAACTTTTTTAAATGTTCGAATGCTTTAATGAATTCTGGAGAGTAGTTTACTTTAGATCCTTTCTTTAAACACTTCGTAAGGGGTTTGGTAATGTTTGCAAAGTCTCTGATAAATTTCCTATAGTAGCCTGCTAAGCCTAAAAATGATTTTATTTCTTTTTGGGTTCTGGGAATGGGAAACCTTTTTACTGCCTCTATTTTTTCTGCATTTGGCTTTATACCTTTATTTGTAACTTGATGACTTAAGTATGCGATCTCTCTGTGTAGGAATTCACTTTCATCTAGCTGTACCTTTAAATTTGCTTCTCCTAGTCTCTCAAATACTTTTTTCAATCTGTCTGTGTGATCTTGCAATGACGTGGAAAATATGATAATATCATCAAGATATACAAAACATATTTCATTCTGCAATCCTCGTAATACACTGTTTATAATTTTTTGGAATGTCGGCGGGGCGTTTTTAAGTCCAAAGGGCATTCGCTTAAACTCGTAATGTCCTATATCAGTAGAAAATGCTGTTTTTGGTGTATCATTAGGATCCATTTCTACTTGGTGATATCCGTTGGCTAAGTCCAATGTACTGAAATATTGTGCTTTTTTTCCAAGTTTATCCAATATGTCATTGATCTGGGGAATGGGAAATTGTTGATTTACGGTTTTTTTCATTCAATTTTCTGTAATCGAATACAATTCTCCATTTACGTTGGCCTGATGCATCCATTTTCTTCGGCACTATCCATATTGGGCTACTCCAAGATGAAGTTGATTCTTGGATTATTCCGTTTCTTAGCATTTCAGAGATTTTTTTTACTTCTGCTTTATGTATATGGGGATATCTATATGTTTTGGTGAAAAGAGGTGTTTCATCTTTTAACTTGATTTGATGTTTAACTTTATTGGTAAAGGTTAAGGGTGTATTTTTGCAATAAAATATATCTCTGTAATCATAACATAATTTCCTCATTGCGTCGTACTCTTCCTGATTGCAATGGTCCAATCTTAAATTTTTCAAATTTTGTTTTCTCAAAATATCAATTTTTTTGATCTTCCTCGTAGTTTCCTTCTACAAAATTTAATTCTGTTTTCTCAAATTTTTCTATCTCAAAGGGTTCGAATATTATGATCTTCATAGGGTTTTCACTGGAGTTAATAATTGTTGTTAGAGCTTGGTGGTTCCCTATCTTTACAATCGCTTCAGGTATTTCTGCCTTTCCTAGTTTTTCGTAAATTAAAATTCCTATTCCATTCTATTTATTTACTGGAATTGTTACAATTTGTTGTGTTCTTGGGGAATAATAAATTTATACGGTTTTGCTCTTTTTGGATTTTTATTAAAATACAAGGGTAGATTTGCATTTATAGATTCTAATCTGGATTCTCTCAAATTTATTTGTGCATTTATATGGGTTAAAAAGTCTATGCCTAATAATCCATCATAATTTGGGGAAAAATCGAATAAGTAAAATTTGGGATAATCTGGACAATTAAAAGAGGGAAATATTGGAATATTCATGATTTCATTATGACTAGAAATTGCGTGGGCTGTTTTTACAGTAAAAACTTCATTTTCAATAAAATCGGAAAATATTTCGTAAGCTAATTCGGGTTTTATGAAACTTTTGCCACTACCGGTATCTATTAAAAAGTACGCATTCATTTCGGGTAAATAGATCACTGGTAATTGGTTATCCGAGTTTGTATTTAGTATTATCAACTCGCCTGTATTGATTCCCGGCCTAAGGGAAAATTTTCATCAGATTGGGCATTAAGAATTTCGTTCTCATACTGAGTTCTCCAATCTATATTATTTTGTTGCATTTCGGTGTAATAATCGTTATTATATTCATTCGGATCAAAATCGATAGGTTTCGTATTATTTAGGTCAAAATCTATTGGTTCCGTACTGTTTCGGTCAAAATTTGTGGGTTCCGTATTATTTATGCTTTCAATCATTTGATTGTACAATTCCTCTGCAAGGAATTTTCTTTGGGATTGATTTCGATGTAAAATTGCGTTTCCTGATGACATGTCCGTAGGTTGGGGTTGATTCGATCTAATTATGGAAGATGTTGCTTGCCTTTTTATTCCGCGATATGGCTGTTGGAAATTATTATTTCTCTGCGAGGAATTGTTTATGTTTTATCTCGCCGGGTATAAGGGAAAAGTAGTGTATCTATACGGCTACCACATTAATGGCCAATCACAGCCCAGCATTTGGGCGTGGCTCTGACGTCATAGAAATTTGGACCAATGAGAGCGTTGTATGAAGTGGCAACATTGTGTGTGTGTTAGGTGTGGCAACACTGTGTGACCGTTGACAGATGTGAAGTTTGCGCGCGCGCGCATCTGTCAAGGGGCTGTGCGATGTTGCCATGTGTAATGGTTCCAGGGAGGGCTGCAGGAGGGGGTTCCAGGAGGCCGGCCGGGGGGCCCCGCTTTCAGTATCCTGCTGTGGGAACTGGGGCCCCATTTGGTGCATGGGGTGGGGGGCTCAGGGAGCCCTATCGGTGTCCTACATGTGGGAATTGGTACCCCATTTGGTTGTGTTTGTTGTTACATGTGCAGGTGTATGGGGCTCAGGGGGCCCACGGAGCCACCAGTCATATGCACCAACGTATATGACAAGAACAACATGGAGCCCTACCTGTAGGAACTGGTACCCCATTTGGGTGCATGGGAGAGGGGCTCAGGGAGCCCTATCGGTGTCCTACATGTAGGAATTGGTACCCCCATTTGGTTGTGTTTGTTGTTACATGTGCAGGTGTATGGGGCTCAGGGGGCCCACGGAGCCACCAGTCACATGCACCAACGTATATGACAAGAACAACATGGAGCCCTACCTGTAGGAACTGGGGCCCCATTTGGGTGCATGGGAGAGGGGCTCAAGGAGCCCTATCGGTGTCCTACATGTAGGAATTGGTACCCCATTTGGTTGTGTTTGTTTTGTTTACATGCGCAGGTGTATGGGGCTCAGGGGGCCCACGGAGCCACCAGTCACATGCACCAGCGCATATGACAAGAACAATATGGAGCCCTACCTGTAGGAACTGGGGCCCCATTTGGGTGCATGGGAGAGGGGCTCAAGGAGCCCTATCGGTGTCCTACATGTAGGAATTGGTACCCCATTTGGTTGTGTTTGTTGTTACATGCGCAGGTGTATGGGGGTGGGGCTCGGGGGGCCCACGGAGCCACCAGTCACATGCACCAGCGTATATGACAAGAACAACATGGAGCCCTACCTGTAGGAACTGGTACCCCATTTGGGTGCATGGGAGAGGGGCTCAGGGAGCCCTATCGGTGTCCTACATGTAGGAATTGGTACCCCAATTGGTTGTGTTTGTTGTTACATGCGCAGGTGTATGGGGCTCAGGGGGCCCACGGAGCCACCAGTCACATGCACCAGCGTATATGACAAGAACAATATGGAGCCCTACCTGTAGGAACTGGAGCCCCATTTGGGTGCATGGGAGAGGGGCTCAGGGAGCCCTATCGGTGTCCTACATGTAGGAATTGGTACCCCAATTGGTTGTGTTTGTTGTTACATGCGCAGGTGTATGGGGCTCAGGGGGCCCACGGAGCCACCAGTCACATGCACCAGCGTATATGACAAGAACAATATGGAGCCCTACCTGTAGGAACTGGAGCCCCATTTTTGTGATTAGTTGGTTAAATTGCAATCATAATGGTGAACGTAAAATAAAAAATTTCAGTATATAGGTTAGATTTGCAGCATGTGTAAACCTAACCTATATACTGAAATATTAATTTTACGTCACGTTCAAATAATCTAAGTGAAGGAAAGTAAAAGACGCATACACAAATTTTCAAAAAAATACATATGTTTATTTAAATACGTGGGGTTGCTAGGTATATATTTTTATCCCAATATTGTATATAAAGTATTGTAAAAATTTAGTATAAGGAAATAACATAAAAATTATAACCAATAATTTCACCTATACCATCCTTCTTCAGAAAGTTTTTTTTTTTTTTGGAACATTTTTAAAATTACCATGAAAGTCACTGAACCACTAAGCAATTAATCACAGAACATTTGAACATGAATTTTTCAGAAAACATTAATAATAAGTACTTTTTAATTAGCTAGAGAGTTCAGCCTACCCAGCAAAATCAGCAAAAAATATTAACGTTGGATTAGACAGAAAATGAAAATAATCATCAACTTAATTACCTATAGTTTCAATGAATTTTCATATTTTTATTTTTCAGACAACGGATTTTCTTAACCAACACTAAAGGGTTTTACTTGTTTTAAAACTCTTTTCTACTGAGTTTTCTATAAATAAATAAATAAACTTTGAAGTATTATGAAACGTGGAGAAGAAAGTCATAAAACATTTGAAAGCAATTTTGTTAATGATTTTTTTCGCGGTATTAATATGTACCCTCTACCCTGAAAATAGAGAAATTTTTGAAAATATGTTATTATGGTTATCATGTTTATAAGATTATTCATTTCTAAAGGTAATATTTGCTGTATAATAAAATAATGTTGTTGTTATAACCTTATCTACTAAAGGTAAAAAAATACATTAGTTTATATAATTAAATATATAAACAGTAAGGTGAACAATGTTAGGTATAGAGAGAATAAAGGTGTGCGAGGGAGAGGTCAACTCAGTCAGAGTCGCAATCACAAGGATTTAAACAGAACTTCTGTATAGTAACTCGATCATCAGAAATGATATATTATGATAAAATTTGTCATATAGCTAGATATACTATATGATAATAATCAATTACAATAGTTAAACGCTTGTTATAATATCTAAATTGTTTTAAAATTATACTTACAGGTACTACAAAATAAAAATATTAAAAAATACTTATTACAATAACGAACTGACTGAGTTTGTTAGAAGATGAACTAGAGACTCAGGATTACCATCACAACCAACACCACTACCACACTATTGTTCGGTCAGATACCATATAGTTTATTCGGTTGCACAACAGGCAAATGTCCCTTATTTTCATTGTTTGTTCAAGGGCACGTGGTATTCGGCCTCTTCTATTTAGTTGTCGAGGTAGTGGTCCAGCAGCAGCAGCAGTAGCAGGTTTCGTTGCACTCCAACATCCGATACATAAATAATATCTCATGGCTGACTGACTGACAATTAAAAAATACTATTTCTAAACTTAATATGCGTGTTCTTTGTCAATCCAACTGTTTCACTGACTTCGTCCTGACGTTACTTACTTATTATTATTCAAATTACGATTATTAATTTAAATATGTTTTAAAAATAAAAATGCGTAATGTAATTATATGCAAATAGTTAACCCCACGTACAGGAAATGTATTTGCTGATAATACTTATTATGATTCAAATTACGCCTATTAGTTTAAACATGTTTTAAAAAAATAAAAAATGCATATATATCTATATAATTTTTATTAACTGAAATATTCAAAATTACAATTGTGTTTTAGGTGCCTTTAATACCTTTTCCCTGTTCTTTCGACATGTAGTTAAACGGACCACGTATCTATTCTTTTGATCTCGTAGTACTTCTTCCCTTTGTAAACATGATTCAAGTAAATTAAATTTGAATTCTTCTTCTCTTCCTGAATCTTAAGATTATCACTACACTGATTAAGCTCTTTATCAATGCTATATATTTCATTAATCTGAGCAGTTAAATTGCTCTTTAAATGGGTACTCTCAGTTTTTGAGATCACATATTATGGAAAGACCAAAATTTCGATTTTCATTACAAGCATCCAAATGTTTCCGTGTATTCAACAAGTCCGATTCCAGTTCGATGTTTTCCCGTTTAGCCATAGCTAATCTTGTATAGTTTACAGAATCTGTTAAATTTCTTGAAACCGTTTCACATTCCTCCTCTAATTTGGCCATAAACATATCAGATACATCATGCTCTTGTTCATATAAATCTGAATAATAATCTGCCCTTGGTGAACATGCTAGATATAGATTGAAACTCGAGTTGAATAGCGTATGATAATCCTCAAACAACTGATCATTTAATGATGGTCCTACATCGCCTAAAATTTCTTTTAATTGGCTTATGCAGTTCGTTTACAAGCTGAAGTTTTTCCTTTGATGTCTGTTTTTGTTATTTACGCATTATTTACGTCTTGTTCGTTGGCGTTGCAATATTTTGCGATGTTTCATACGCAGCAAGTGACTTGAATACCATACGTCGTATCAAACTTATTCTTATCCACATCTCTTATATATCTATCGATGTAGGAGCATGCCAATCTAGGATAGTCGTTCAAGTATTCCTCATAGACTGCAGGACTAACTTGTTCCGCGGCAGACGTTTCAGTTGTAAATATGGAATCATCATCGTCATCTGCGGTAGTAGTATCAAACTCATCGATTGATTCGGTCGGTAAAAACGATACTTCGGAACGACTTCGCCAATTTGGTTGTGCAGCAGCTGCGTACTTTGGACTATCATCTTTTTCTTTAGAATAACTTCTTCCTTCTTCGTTGGCAACGTTGACAACGTTGGCAACGTTGTTTTCTTATCGTCAACATCGTCATTATCGTCGTCATTATCGTCATTATCGTCGTCATTATCGTCATTATCGTCGTCATTATCATCATTATCGTCATTATTGTCGTCATTATCGTCGTCATTATCGTCATTATCGTCGTCATTATCGTCGTCATTATCGTCGTCATTATCGTCATTATCGTCATTATCGTCGTCATTATCGTCATTATCGTCGTCATTATCATCATTATCGTCATTATCGTCGTCATTATCGTCATTATCGTCGTCATTATCGTCATTATCGTCGTCATTATCGTCATTATCGTCGTCATTATCGTCATCAACGTCCTTTTTTTTTTCGGCTTTTGTCTAGCAATAAAGGTTCAGTAATAGGTTTAAATATTCTGTTTAGTTCTACATTCTCTTCGCTTCGATTCAGTTTGAGCGCGCGATATTTTTTTCCGAATATTACGCGATAGTTTGTTGATTTTTTAGTAATATACGAATCTAATGAGGCCATCATGTCAAATGAATGGCATTATATTGTTATATACTTATATATTCATCAAATCCTTTACGATAGCGACCGTTTTTTTCACATCAAAATCCTTTACGATTGGTTTTTTGACGATCAAAGTCTAATTCGTCCTTACCAAGTAACCACTTATTTGTTAAATGATCGTGAGTTATACCATACGTCGTATCAAACTTATTCTTATCCACATCGCTTATATATCTATCGATGTAGGAGCGTGCCAATCTAGGATAGTCGTTCAAGTATTCCTCATAGACTGCAGGACTAACTTGTTCCGCGGCAGACGTTTCAGTTGTAAATATGGAATCATCATCGTCATCTGCGGTAGTAGTATCAAACTCACCGATTGATTCGGTCGGTAAAAACGATACTTCGGAACGACTTCGCCAATTTGGTTGTGCAGCAGCTGCGTACTTTGGACTATCCTCTTTTTTCTTTAGAATAACTTCTTCCTTCTTCGTTGGCAACGTTGACAACGTTGGCAACGTTGTTTTCTTATCGTCAACATCGTCATTATCGTCGTCATTATCGTCATTATCGTCGTCATTATCGTCATTATCGTCGTCATTATCGTCATTATCGTCGTCATTATCGTCGTCATTATCGTCATTATCGTCGTCATTATCGTCATTATCGTCGTCATTATCGTCATCAACGTCCTTTTTCGGCTTTTGTCTAGCAATAAAGGTTCAGTAATAGGTTTAAATATTCTGTTTAGTTCTACGTTTTCTTCGCTTCGATTCAGTTTGAGTGAGCGATATTTTTCCCGGATATTACGCGATAGTTTGTTGATTTTTTAGTAATAAGCGAATCTAATGAGGTCATCATGTCAAATGAATTGCATTATATTGTTATATACTTATATATTCATCAAATCCTTTACGATAGCGACCGTTTTTCACATCAAAATCCTTTACGATTACAAAGCACCCATAAGGTTCACACCAGCATTCAGAGCATAGGTTTTTAATTGATTGTATGGCATATCTGGAGAACAATGTTCTTCATAAGAATGTTTCAGGTTTATTTCATCTTGTCTGAATAGCACTATGATGTTACAGTTATCCCTTATAAGTTGTTTTGGTACCTTTGAATAAGTCTGACACAAGTACGCTGCGTCTATGTCTTTATGTCTACACATTGAATAGTATTCTCTTATTTTATTTTGGTTTTCACATGTAATATCATCGAAAATAAATATGGAGTTATTTTTTGCTTCATTCGGATCTAAAATTTCATCATTGCACTTAAAAGGAAAATATCCTACACCTTTCACGTTTTTCAACACCTGCTCCAATAATTGATATTTTGGTTGGTATAGAGGCTTTGAATAAATGTATATATTTTCAAATCTAGCTCCGTTAATACTAAACAATAAGCTTAGGAGAGCATTCGTCTTACCACAACCACTGGGACCTATAAATATCGCTCGGAATGAATTTGGCAGTAATTCACCATGTCTATTTTTACGTTTATTGTCGGCATCGAAAAAGTCCAAGTTTATAATAGGCAAACTATGTTGCTTAATGCTCTTCATACTGTTAAATGCACCTTGTTTCAATCGTACATTGCATATATTATTTCTTTAAACAGCAAGATAGGATGGTAACTAGTTCCGAAGTGATTTTTTTAAAGAAATTCTTAAATGAGGAATACATAAATAACATTCCAATTAAACTAGAACTTAAATTAAGTCGGTTTAAGCAGATTCCAGAGTGGTATTTTCATAAAAATATTAATCCATGGCATTGTGCATTAGCTAACGTAAAATTACTATACAATTATAGAAATTGTTGGGAATAAAGAATTTTTAAATATAATTTCTTTCATTATTTATTTATTTTAACAAATATTTAATTTGCATATATTTTTTATGGCGTAGGTGTAATTTAGTACTATTAAATTCATATTTACATAAAAAGTTATTAAAATTAATTTCTTTTAGAAAAAAAAAAGTTCAATAAATATATATTTACAGCTATATCTTAGAATTAAATAATAATTTAAGTTCTAATTTAGTCATATTTTATTCAATAAAAGTTCTTAAAAAAAGTACAATTTTTTTTATTTTTTATATTTATTTACCTAAACAACGACGACTATTAAATTATATATATATATATATATATATATATATATATATATATATATATATATATATATATATATATACATATACATATATATATATATATATATATATATATATATATATATATATATATACATATATATCATATATATATATATATATATATATATATATATATATATATATATATATATATATATATATGTATATATATATATATATATATATATATATATATATATATATATATATATATATATATATATGTATATATATATATATATATATATATATATATATATATATATATATATATATATATATATATATATACATATATATATATATATATATATATATATATATATATATATATATATATATATATATATATACATACAATCGACACTGTTTATAGTGAAACTCTATATAGTGAAAAACTCTTTATAGTGCAATTTTTTTTCAAGACCTAGAATATCTTACATACATAGCAATATATACGGATTTTCTCTTTATATAGTGAAAAACTCTTGATAGTGAAATTTCGGTCAACATTTTGGTCTTTCACTATATAGAGTGTCGACTGTATATATATATATATATATATATATATATATATATATATATATATATATATATACAGCTATATATCTTAGAATTAAATAGTAATTTAAGTTCTAATTTAGTCATATTTTATTTAATAAAAAAGTTCTATTATTATTGTTATAATCAGACTAGGCTAGGCTAGGCTTGGCTAATTCATACAAGTTGGAGGAAACTGGACAAGATTAGGCCGCCAAAGGTAAGAAAAAAACTACTCTTAACCAACTTTTCTTATCTCTACTCATACTTGTGTTTTATTTACCTCTCATTTAGAAAAAAAAAACAAACAACAACGAGTTCAAACTCGTTTCAACGAGTCCAAACTCGTTTAGGCAAGGCTAATATTAATTATACTTTACTATTAGCCAAAATTATAAATTATTACATTCTCCAATGCATCTACTCAACCCCTTATCACCTTAATTTTGACCTTTCTTATCAGCTTTGTTGACCTTTCTAAAAAAGTTAACGTTGCTGAAGCCGACATAGTTATGTCGGGGCACTCCATTCCCCTAGCATCGCCGCTCAATTTGTTGGAAGTTAGTTTGGGAGCAAATATGTCCTGGCATGAACATGTTGCAGGCATAACAAGGAGAGCTTCTCAAAAGTTGGGAATATTATTTCGAACCAGAAAGCTTTACACCCCACAACAATTCTTAATTCTTTACAAATTCGACCAACTATGGAATACTGCTCCCATGTTTTGGGACTCCGCTCCCAAACAAACACTGCATTTGTTGGATTCTGTTCAGAGAAGAGCGGTCCGTCTGATTGGAGACCCGAAATTGACTGGCGGCCTTGATTCGTTGGAACATCGAAGAACGGTTGGCAACTTGAGTCTGTTCTACAAGTATTTTCATGGAAAGTGTTCGAAGGATGTAACCTGCTTAATTCCTCCCAAAGCGGTACATGTTAGAAATACACGTCGCGCTAGTGCTTCACATCCGTATGAGGTTCAGGTGGTTACTATGTGTACAACGCTTTTCAAGCAGTCTTTTATATGGAGAACATCATCCCTTTGAAATAACTTGCCCAGCGCTGATGCTGCTCCTGGAGCGCTTTGAGGACTTCCCTGCAGCACGTGTGCTAGACCAATAAAAAAAAAGACCTTTCTCGTCACATGCTAATCAGTTGTTGATTTTAAGAATATTTATGCTAATTAAGCATTTTTTAAACTTTATCAATAACTTAAGACATTTTTAAATTTATATCGCAATTTTCTGTTTAATTCTTTTCTTATCATTAGGATTTTTTATAGACTAACTGACTCCAGCTGTTTACTTGTTCTCTTATCATAGTTATAATCGTCGAGCCGATTATAACGTTTTTAAAAACAACTTTTGACTGAATTTTAAAAACTTTTATTTTTGTTGGTTCTTGAACAAAAACTTTTTTAGACTAGATTTTACAACACACTCGTTCTGCACTGGCTTGGTTACATATATAAAGATAACCTTTGGGTTATTTTTTTATAAAATCTAGTTCAATGTCATCCGATTTAATATTATTATTTTTAATTATTTCTTTCGATTTCCTTAATCTTCTTAAAATATATTTAAAAGTGATTATAATTAAAATCAATACAATTGATATATAAGTAATGGTTATCCATACACTATTATATCTTATAGCTATGTTAGAAGTCATGGTTTCCAAATGTTTTCTTTGGTCCATCAATTCTTCCTTAATTTCGTCATTAACTTTTAAGTTTATATTATTCAAGTCTATATAGGATTTTAAAATTATATTATTTATTTGAATTTTACAGTTAATAGGTAATTCAATTAAATAAGAACCGTTTATTGGTTTATTCTTTTCCAGTTTTTGACAATTTATTCTAATAAGTTCTTCTTTAACAGTAGTTATTAACCATTTATTATTTGAAATTTGTGTTACTTTGATTATTTTAATTTGAAAGGGGTGACACTGCGTTATGTTATCTTTATATCTTAAAAGTTGCACGGTACAGGGTAGCTCTTCATTGGTGGCTTGACTTTCACTTTCTTCACAAAGGTATTCGTTAGGTTGGATTTCTTCGCATCTTCTTTCTTAATATTGATATTTATTAGTGTTCAAAGCAAGGTAGGGTTTTAGAGGGATGTTAATCATATAAGCATGGTTGATAGGGATTGGTACTGGATATAAATGAAAATATTGATACATCTTATCATCTACCAGTGGTATCTCTAATAAGAAATTTATTTTTATGATTTTTTCTAGAAATAAAATATTTTGGATAGAGTTTTTAAAAGGTAGTTTCTCAGTTGTTAATTGAGTTTTTAAATTATTTATCTCTATTAGTAACTCACTGGGGTCTACTATAGAGTTATGTAAAGTATTCAATTTTGAAAACGTAATGGCAATGTCTATCTTATTGAGAATGTCATAAATTACTTGAAAAAGTGTGAATAATTGATTTAAACAAGTAATTATTCTATTATACTGTCGATCATTAATTTTCTCAAGTGACATTTCCTTTAATGTTTGCTCTACCTGCATTATGCGTGATTTCAATATTAATTGATTGTGCGTTAGATTTGATATCATTTTTTGAAAGTTATCGATCGCTTTATCTAAGATATATATTCGATTTATCGTATCCATTTTAAGTTCATTACCTTGCACCTGTAAGGTTTCAATTTTTTTATTTATTAATTCGGCATCATACTGATCCATGTTACCAGTTATGCTTTTTATAAATGTACCGAGGGGGTTGAAGATTCCTCTTTTGACTTTTTGAACTCTGCTATAGGGTAATATTTGAGTTATTAATTTTCTAATTTGGTTCTCAATAACATTTACTGTAACTAGGGAATTGTGATATTCCTTTTGGTATTCACTTCTGTTCTTCAGTGTTGTCAACACATGTTTAGATTGTTCTTGAAGAGATTCAAACTCCGTGATTTAGGGTTGTATATTGTACTCCTGTACGAATGTCTAATAATTTGTCATTATTTTTGCTGTTCCCATTTTATATGGTAGGATTCCTGGGTAGTTATTTAATTCGTAAAGTTTTACATCGTCGACTCTAGTGTAGAGGGTTGTGAGGGTGTACCAATATCTGCAACAATGGGTTTCATTTTAGTTTCATTGATGTGAGTAGTTTCCTTTATTTTTGTCTTTGGATTTTCTATTTCAATCCTATTCCTTTCCAAAATTTTGGTTATTATATATGGTCCTAAAAATTTGTTTTTTACTTTACTAGACCGTTGGTCCGTCTTTTTGTAAATTCGCATTCCAATTTTTGGTTCTATCTTAGTTTTCTTATCGCTCGGCTTTGTAATTGCTTTCTCTTCCTTCGCTTCAGATTTTTCTTTTATTTTTTCGAATAATATTTGGGTGTTATTTTTATGAATATGCAAATATTCCGTGCGAGTGTATTAAATTCATAGGGTCTCTTGAGTTTGTATGTCCTAATACCAATTCTTGCGGGGTAAAGTTCGTATCTGATTGGATGTTATTGTTATACTCCACTATAGCATATGGCATTAAATTTGTAATGTCCGTTTGAGCATATTTCTCTCTTAAAATTCTAATATGCTCGATTAAAGTGCTATTCAAGCGTTCTACAGGCGAGTTGGATTCGTGGTGATAAGGGGTTGTAAAATGTATATCGATGATGTGCGTCCTAAGTAAGTTTTCTACAACTTCGTTTTTAAATTCAGTCCCGTTGTCTGCTATTATTTTTTTAGGGATTCCCATAAATGAGAAGAATCGTACTAATTGGTCACTGCACGATATTGCGTCTCCTAGATAGGGTAAATTCTGAAAATTTATCAATGATTGTTAAAAATTTGTCTTTTCCAATCTTTAAAGTATGAATATGAATAATTTCAAATGGTTTGCTCAGTGTTTCCGTTATTATAAGAGGTTGTTTGATTGGTCTCCTATTATATTTTGTTCGTTGAGAGGTTTCGCAATTATTGATGCATTCGGTGACGTCTGTTTTTAATGATTTCTAATAATAATTATTTTTTAGGAATTTTATAGTTTCTTCTATACCTCGGTGATTTGTCTTTCCTTTGTGTTTATATTGGATGCGTAGTTTTCTTTCATTTTCTTCTACATTATTAATGAGTTTTGTGCACTCTATCAGTTTGTAGTTTTGAAAGTTGTCAATCATAGCTGTCTTGATTAGGGGTCTTAGCTCTTTTGATAAGAAGTATATATAATTTGTTTTTTCGCTTAGATACTCTTTTAAAAATTGAATTATTTTTTCTAGGGACATCGGTAATATTGCTCTTAGGATTTTATTGCCATTAAATATTTCTCTATCAATTTTATTATAGTCCGTATATGGTGATTTTTTTTTAAAATTTTTTGTTTTTTTTAATTTTTATGATTTTGTCTTAGTGTTGTAAACCACTGGCGTTATTTTCCGCATTTGTGGTATGAACTGTATTAATAGGTCTTCGATCTTTATACGGGGGTAAAATTTGTATATCCGAAATTATATTAATTTTTCTTTTTCCTTTCGGTTTTGCGTCTGTTATAATCGTGACTTTTGGTTTTTCAATTTCCGCAAGTATTTTCTGCACTTCTTCCTCAGAAATTTTGGTTGGGTCGTAATTGTCAGATAAGAATTCTGAAATCTCCTGGTCTATGTTTCCTGGATAATTCGTTTTCTATGGCATTTACTGGAATTCTCGACAATGCGTCGGCATTAGTATTTTGTTTTACTTTCTTATAAATAATCTCATAGTCATACTCTTCTAGCTTTAATCTCCATCTCACTAACTTGCTATTTGGCTCTTTCAAATTGAATAACCACCTAAGGGTCTGTGATCTGTATAGATTTTAAATTTTCTTCCGTATAGGTATGGCCTAAAATATTTACATGCCCATACTATACTTAAAAGTTCTTTTTCTATGGTTGAATATTTTCGTTCTGTGTCATTTAATGTTCTAGAAGCATAAGGTATAGGATTATCATTTGGAGGGTTACCTTGTGATAATACGTCTCCAAGGGCTATATTTGATGCGTCGGTTGTTAATACAAATGACTTTTCGAAATCGGGGTATTTCAATATTGGTGAGTTTATTAATAACTTTTTTAAATGTTCGAATGCTTTAATGAATTCTGGAGAGTAGTTTACTTTAGATCCTTTCTTTAAACACTTCGTAAGGGGTTTGGTAATGTTTGCAAAGTCTCTGATAAATTTCCTATAGTAGCCTGCTAAGCCTAAAAATGATTTTATTTCTTTTTGGGTTCTGGGAATGGGAAACCTTTTTACTGCCTCTATTTTTTCTGCATTTGGCTTTTATACCTTTATTTGTAACTTGATGACTTAAGTATGCGATCTCTCTGTGTAGGAATTCACTTTCATCTAGCTGTACCTTTAAATTTGCTTCTCCTAGTCTCTCAAATACTTTTTTCAATCTGTCTGTGTGATCTTGCAATGACGTGGAAAATATGATAATATCATCAAGATATACAAAACATATTTCATTCTGCAATCCTCGTAATACACTGTTTATAATTTTTTGGAATGTCGGCGGGGCGTTTTTTTTTAAGTCCAAAGGGCATTCGCTTAAACTCGTAATGTCCTATATCAGTAGAAAATGCTGTTTTTGGTGTATCATTAGGATCCATTTCTACTTGGTGATATCCGTTGGCTAAGTCCAATGTACTGAAATATTGTGCTTTTCCAAGTTTATCCAATATGTCATTGATCTGGGGAATGGGAAATTGTTGATTTATGGTTTTTTCATTCAATTTTCTGTAATCGAATACAATTCTCCATTTACGTTGGCCTGATGCATCCATTTTCTTCGGCACTATCCATATTGGGCTACTCCAAGATGAAGTTGATTCTTGGATTATTCCGTTTCTTAGCATTTCAGAGATTTTTTTTACTTCTGCTTTATGTATATGGGGATATCTATATGTTTTGGTGAAAAGAGGTGTTTCATCTTTTAACTTGATTTGATGTTTAACTTTATTGGTAAAGGTTAAGGGTGTATTTTTGCAATAAAATATATCTCTGTAATCATAACATAATTTCCTCATTGCGTCGTACTCTTCCTGATTGCAATGGTCCAATCTTAAATTTTTCAAATTTTGTTTTCTCAAAATATCAATTTTTTTATCTTCCTCGTAGTTTCCTTCTACAAAATTTAATTCTGTTTTCTCAAATTTTTCTATCTCAAAGGGTTCGAATATTATGATCTTCATAGGGTTTTCACTGGAGTTAATAATTGTTGTTAGAGCTTGGTGGTTCCCTATCCTTACAATCGCTTCAGGTATTTCTGCCTTTCCTAGTTTTTCGTAAATTAAAATTCCTATTCCATTCTATTTATTTACTGGAATTGTTACAATTTGTTGTGTTCTTGGGGGAATAATAAATTTATACGGTTTTGCTCTTTTTGGATTTTTATTAAAATACAAGGGTAGATTTGCATTTATAGATTCTAATCTGGATTCTCTCAAATTTATTTGTGCATTTATATGGGTTAAAAAGTCTATGCCTAATAATCCATCATAATTTGGGGAAAAATCGAATAAGTAAAATTTGGGATAATCTGGACAATTAAAAGAGGGAAATATTGGAATATTCATGATTTCATTATGACTAGAAATTGCGTGGGCTGTTTTTACAGTAAAAACTTCATTTTCAATAAAATCGGAAAATATTTCGTAAGCTAATTCGGGTTTTATGAAACTTTTGCCACTACCGGTATCTATTAAAAAGTACGCATTCATTTCGGGTAAATAGATCACTGGTAATTGGTTATCCGAGTTTGTATTTAGTATTATCAACTCGCCTGTATTGATTTCCCGGCCTAAGGGAAAATTTTCATCAGATTGGGCATTAAGAATTTCGTTCTCATACTGAGTTCTCTAATCTATATTATTTTGTTGCATTTCGGTGTAATAATCGTTATTATATTCATTCGGATCAAAATCGATAGGTTTCGTATTATTTAGGTCAAAATCTATTGGTTCCGTACTGTTTCGGTCAAAATTTGTGGGTTCCGTATTATTTATGCTTTCAATCATTTGATTGTACAATTCCTCTGCAAGGAATTTTCTTTGGGATTGATTTCGATGTAAAATTGCGTTTCCTGATGACATGTCCGTAGGTTGGGGTTGATTCGATCTAATTATGGAAGATGTTGCTTGCGTTTTTATTCCGCGATATGGCTGTTGGAAATTATTATTTCTCTGCGAGGAATTGTTTATGTTTTATCTCGCCGGGTATAAGGGAAAAGTAGTGTATCTATACGGCTACCACATTAATGGCCAATCACAGCCCAGCATTTGGGCGTGGCTCTGACGTCATAGAAATTTGGACCAATGAGAGCGTTGTATTAAGTGGCAACATTGTGTGTGTGTTAGGTGTGGCAACACTGTGTGACCGTTGACAGATGTGAAGTTTGCGCGCGCGCGCATCTGTCAAGGGCTGTGCGATGTTGCCATGTGTAATGGTTCCAGGGAGGGCTGCAGGAGGGGGTTCCAGGAGGCCGGCCGGGGGGCCCCGCTTTCAGTATCCTGCTGTGGGAACTGGGGCCCCATTTGGTGCATGGGGTGGGGGGCTCAGGGAGCCCTATCGGTGTCCTACATGTGGGAATTGGTACCCCATTTGGTTGTGTTTGTTGTTACATGTGCAGGTGTATGGGGCTCAGGGGGCCCACGGAGCCACCAGTCATATGCACCAACGTATATGACAAGAACAACATGGAGCCCTACCTGTAGGAACTGGTACCCCATTTGGGTGCATGGGAGAGGGGCTCAGGGAGCCCTATCGGTGTCCTACATGTAGGAATTGGTACCCCATTTGGTTGTGTTTGTTGTTACATGTGCAGGTGTATGGGGCTCAGGGGGCCCACGGAGCCACCAGTCACATGCACCAACGTATATGACAAGAACAACATGGAGCCCTACCTGTAGGAACTGGGGCCCCATTTGGGTGCATGGGAGAGGGGCTCAAGGAGCCCTATCGGTGTCCTACATGTAGGAATTGGTACCCCATTTGGTTGTGTTTGTTGTTACATGCGCAGGTGTATGGGGCTCAGGGGGCCCACGGAGCCACCAGTCACATGCACCAGCGCATATGACAAGAACAATATGGAGCCCTACCTGTAGGAACTGGGGCCCCATTTGGGTGCATGGGAGAGGGGCTCAAGGAGCCCTATCGGTGTCCTACATGTAGGAATTGGTACCCCATTTGGTTGTGTTTGTTGTTACATGCGCAGGTGTATGGGGGTGGGGCTCGGGGGGCCCACGGAGCCACCAGTCACATGCACCAGCGTATATGACAAGAACAACATGGAGCCCTACCTGTAGGAACTGGTACCCCATTTGGGTGCATGGGAGAGGGGCTCAGGGAGCCCTATCGGTGTCCTACATGTAGGAATTGGTACCCCAATTGGTTGTGTTTGTTTGTTACATGCGCAGGTGTATGGGGCTCAGGGGGCCCACGGAGCCACCAGTCACATGCACCAGCGTATATGACAAGAACAATATGGAGCCCTACCTGTAGGAACTGGAGCCCCATTTGGGTGCATGGGAGAGGGGCTCAGGGAGCCCTATCGGTGTCCTACATGTAGGAATTGGTACCCCAATTGGTTGTGTTTGTTGTTACATGCGCAGGTGTATGGGGCTCAGGGGGCCCACGGAGCCACCAGTCACATGCACCAGCGTATATGACAAGAACAATATGGAGCCCTACCTGTAGGAACTGGAGCCCCATTTTTGTGATTAGTTGGTTAAATTGCAATCATAATGGTGAACGTAAAATAAAAAATTTCAGTATATAGGTTAGATTTGCAGCATGTGTAAACCTAACCTATATACTGAAATATTAATTTTACGTCACGTTCAAATAATCTAAGTGAAGGAAAGTAAAAGACGCATACACAAATTTTCAAAAAAATACATATATTTATTTTAAATACGTGGGGTTGCTAGGTATATATTTTTTTCCCAATATTGTATATAAAGTATTGTAAAAATTTAGTATAAGGAAATAACATAAAAATTATAACCAATAATTTCACCTATACCATCCTTCTTCAGAAAGTTTTTTTTTTTTTTTGGAACATTTTTAAAATTACCATGAAAGTCACTGAACCACTAAGCAATTAATCACAGAACATTTGAACATGAATTTTTCAGAAAACATTAATAATAAGTACTTTTTAATTAGCTAGAGAGTTCAGCCTACCCAGCAAAATCAGCAAAAAATATTAACGTTGGATTAGACAGAAAATGAAAATAATCATCAACTTAATTACCTATAGTTTCAATGAATTTTCATATTTTTATTTTTCAGACAACGGATTTTCTTAACCAACACTAAAGGGTTTTACTTGTTTTAAAACTCTTTTCTACTGAGTTTTCTATAAATAAATAAATAAACTTTGAAGTATTATGAAACGTGGAGAAGAAAGTCATAAAACATTTGAAAGCAATTTTGTTAATGATTTTTTTCGCGGTATTAATATGTACCCTCTACCCTGAAAATAGAGAAATTTTTGAAAATATGTTATTATGGTTATCATGTTTATAAGATTATTCATTTCTAAAGGTAATATTTGCTGTATAATAAAATAATGTTGTTGTTATAACCTTATCTACTAAAGGTAAAAAAATACATTAGTTTATATAATTAAATATATAAACAGTAAGGTGAACAATGTTAGGTATAGAGAGAATAAAGGTGTGCGAGGGAGAGGTCAACTCAGTCAGAGTCGCAATCACAAGGATTTAAACAGAACTTCTGTATAGTAACTCGATCATCAGAAATGATATATTATGATAAAATTTGTCATATAGCTAGATATACTATATGATAATAATCAATTACAATAGTTAAACGCTTGTTATAATATCTAAATTGTTTTAAAATTATACTTACAGGTACTACAAAATAAAATATTAAAAAAATACTTATTACAATAACGAACTGACTGAGTTTGTTAGAAGATGAACTAGAGACTCAGGATTACCATCACAACCAACACCACTACCACACTATTGTTCGGTCAGATACCATATAGTTATTCGGTTGCACAACAGGCAAATGTCCCTTATTTTCATTGTTTGTTCAAGGGCACGTGGTATTCGGCCTCTTCTATTTAGTTGTCGAGGTAGTGGTCCAGCAGCAGCAGCAGTAGCAGGTTTCGTTGCACTCCAACATCCGATACATAAATAATATCTCATGGCTGACTGACTGACAATTAAAAATACTATTTCTAAACTTAATATGCGTGTTCTTTGTCAATCCAACTGTTTCACTGACTTCGTCCTGACGTTACTTACTTATTATTATTCAAATTACGATTATTAATTTAAATATGTTTTAAAAATAAAAATGCGTAATGTAATTATATGCAAATAGTTAACCCCACGTACAGGAAATGTATTTGCTGATAATACTTATTATGATTCAAATTACGCCTATTAGTTTAAACATGTTTTAAAAAAATAAAAATGCATATATATCTATATAATTTTTATTAACTGAAATATTCAAAATTACAATTGTGTTTTAGGTGCCTTTAATACCTTTTCCCTGTTCTTTCGACATGTAGTTAAACGGACCACGTATCTATTCTTTTGATCTCGTAGTACTTCTTCCCTTTGTAAACATGATTCAAGTAAATTAAATTTGAATTCTTCTTCTCTTCCTGAATCTTAAGATTATCACTACACTGATTAAGCTCTTTATCAATGCTATATATTTCATTAATCTGAGCAGTTAAATTGCTCTTTAAATGGGTACTCTCAGTTTTGAGATCACATATTATGGAAAGACCAAAATTTCGATTTTCATTACAAGCATCCAAATGTTTCCGTGTATTCAACAAGTCCGATTCCAGTTCGATGTTTTCCCGTTTAGCCATAGCTAATCTTGTATAGTTTACAGAATCTGTTAAATTTCTTGAAACCGTTTCACATTCCTCCTCTAATTTGGCCATAAACATATCAGATACATCATGCTCTTGTTCATATAAATCTGAATAATAATCTGCCCTTGGTGAACATGCTAGATATAGATTGAAACTCGAGTTGAATAGCGTATGATAATCCTCAAACAACTGATCATTTAATGATGGTCCTACATCGCCTAAAATTTCTTTTAATTGGCTTATGCAGTTCGTTTACAAGCTGAAGTTTTTCCTTTGATGTCTGTTTTTGTTATTTACGCATTATTTACGTCTTGTTCGTTGGCGTTGCAATATTTTGCGATGTTTCATACGCAGCAAGTGACTTGAATACCATACGTCGTATCAAACTTATTCTTATCCACATCTCTTATATATCTATCGATGTAGGAGCATGCCAATCTAGGATAGTCGTTCAAGTATTCCTCATAGACTGCAGGACTAACTTGTTCCGCGGCAGACGTTTCAGTTGTAAATATGGAATCATCATCGTCATCTGCGGTAGTAGTATCAAACTCATCGATTGATTCGGTCGGTAAAAACGATACTTCGGAACGACTTCGCCAATTTGGTTGTGCAGCAGCTGCGTACTTTGGACTATCATCTTTTTCTTTAGAATAACTTCTTCCTTCTTCGTTGGCAACGTTGACAACGTTGGCAACGTTGTTTTCTTATCGTCAACATCGTCATTATCGTCGTCATTATCGTCATTATCGTCGTCATTATCGTCATTATCGTCGTCATTATCATCATTATCGTCATTATTGTCGTCATTATCGTCGTCATTATCGTCATTATCGTCGTCATTATCGTCGTCATTATCGTCGTCATTATCGTCATTATCGTCATTATCGTCGTCATTATCGTCATTATCGTCGTCATTATCATCATTATCGTCATTATCGTCGTCATTATCGTCATTATCGTCGTCATTATCGTCATTATCGTCGTCATTATCGTCATTATCGTCGTCATTATCGTCATCAACGTCCTTTTTCGGCTTTTGTCTAGCAATAAAGGTTCAGTAATAGGTTTAAATATTCTGTTTAGTTCTACATTCTCTTCGCTTCGATTCAGTTTGAGCGCGCGATATTTTTTCCGAATATTACGCGATAGTTTGTTGATTTTTTAGTAATATACGAATCTAATGAGGCCATCATGTCAAATGAATGGCATTATATTGTTATATACTTATATATTCATCAAATCCTTTACGATAGCGACCGTTTTTCACATCAAAATCCTTTACGATTGGTTTTTTGACGATCAAAGTCTAATTCGTCCTTACCAAGTAACCACTTATTTGTTAAATGATCGTGAGTTATACCATACGTCGTATCAAACTTATTCTTATCCACATCGCTTATATATCTATCGATGTAGGAGCGTGCCAATCTAGGATAGTCGTTCAAGTATTCCTCATAGACTGCAGGACTAACTTGTTCCGCGGCAGACGTTTCAGTTGTAAATATGGAATCATCATCGTCATCTGCGGTAGTAGTATCAAACTCACCGATTGATTCGGTCGGTAAAAACGATACTTCGGAACGACTTCGCCAATTTGGTTGTGCAGCAGCTGCGTACTTTGGACTATCCTCTTTTTCTTTAGAATAACTTCTTCCTTCTTCGTTGGCAACGTTGACAACGTTGGCAACGTTGTTTTCTTATCGTCAACATCGTCATTATCGTCGTCATTATCGTCATTATCGTCGTCATTATCGTCATTATCGTCGTCATTATCGTCATTATCGTCGTCATTATCGTCGTCATTATCGTCATTATCGTCGTCATTATCGTCATTATCGTCGTCATTATCGTCATCAACGTCCTTTTTCGGCTTTTGTCTAGCAATAAAGGTTCAGTAATAGGTTTAAATATTCTGTTTAGTTCTACGTTTTCTTCGCTTCGATTCAGTTTGAGTGAGCGATATTTTTCCCGGATATTACGCGATAGTTTGTTGATTTTTTAGTAATAAGCGAATCTAATGAGGTCATCATGTCAAATGAATTGCATTATATTGTTATATACTTATATATTCATCAAATCCTTTACGATAGCGACCGTTTTTCACATCAAAATCCTTTACGATTACAAAGCACCCATAAGGTTCACACCAGCATTCAGAGCATAGGTTTTTTAAATTGATTGTATGGCATATCTGGAGAACAATGTTCTTCATAAGAATGTTTCAGGTTTATTTCATCTTGTCTGAATAGCACTATGATGTTACAGTTATCCCTTATAAGTTGTTTTGGTACCTTTGAATAAGTCTGACACAAGTACGCTGCGTCTATGTCTTTATGTCTACACATTGAATAGTATTCTCTTATTTTATTTTGGTTTTCACATGTAATATCATCGAAAATAAATATGGAGTTATTTTTGCTTCATTCGGATCTAAAATTTCATCATTGCACTTAAAAGGGAAATATCCTACACCTTTCACGTTTTTCAACACCTGCTCCAATAATTGATATTTTGGTTGGTATAGAGGCTTTGAATAAATGTATATATTTTCAAATCTAGCTCCGTTAATACTAAACAATAAGCTTAGGAGAGCATTCGTCTTACCACAACCACTGGGACCTATAAATATCGCTCGGAATGAATTTGGCAGTAATTCACCATGTCTATTTTTACGTTTATTGTCGGCATCGAAAAAGTCCAAGTTTATAATAGGCAAACTATGTTGCTTAATGCTCTTCATACTGTTAAATGCACCTTGTTTCAATCGTACATTGCATATATTATTTCTTTAAACAGCAAGATAGGATGGTAACTAGTTCCGATAGCCAATCTAACAGCCTATCGATATGTTTATTACAATGAACACTACATCGCGCATTGCAACATTCGTTAGGCAATTCATCGTTGACACGTCGTAACACCATGCTAACTTGGACGCATTCACACGTATCAGGACCTTCTTTAACCCCAGGTTGCGACCATACGCATGTTACGTAATGTCTTCCCCCCAAATTTGTTGTTATTTGCTTGCGATCGATATAAGCTGTTAAATATTCCCGCTGAGAAATCCATCTAACCTTAGCTTCGCAACAAGATAATTTATTATTAACAAAACTATCGATTTTTCTACAGGTTTCGCGTATATCTTGACTGGATGAATTCATAATTAATACTACTAGAGGTTATGAGGGCTTACATATACTAATAAAATAAATTTGAATTAACTATTTTTATTAATTACTTTGGTTACAAATTTCTTAAATCTAAGTTTATTATTAAATACATTGTCTTCCCATGATTTCAAAGAAAGGTTGGCAAAACCCTTATACATCTGGACACGTTTCTCATATTCGTAAACATCTTGTTTTAGTTGTCTCAGCTTACTTAAATGTAGATCGATGCAGGACATTATGGGATGAACTTCTTAAGCCAGGTAATTATTTCAAAACAATTTGTTTTACTGCACTGAACCTTGCTGTTGCAATCTATATGATCTAAACATGCAGGTTTCTGATCTTTGAATGATGGCTTGTGCCAAACGTTGAGAGTATCTATATTTACAATCTTGAAATGAGAAGTGGTAGCGCTGTCATGAATGAACCTAGCTGCATGGTTTCCTTTAATATACAGCACATCACAGTCGGACAGACCTCTATCTAGAATTTCTTCTATTAGATTATACTCTATGTACCCGGAAGAATACCTCAAGCCATGATCCATTTCAGCTTTAATGACTTCTTTTTTATTGTATCGAGTTAATTTTGAAAACTGTACTTTCGGGTTTAGTAAATAATGACTCGTTTGCAAACTGTTCGATATCGTTATTTCTTTGGCATGGAATTCGACTACTCCATTATCATAAAGTATGTTAAATCCCTGGACATCGAGGGCAACCAACTTCATCGTGATACAGTCTCTTGACAACTGATAAATTTACAGAAAATTACGTACAATTTCACTAAGAGGTAAATGCTCCATTATGACGTCGTGGATGATGATGCAATATGCCTTTGTTTTAGCTGGAAATCCTTTTCTCGCTTCAATGTCTACTTTGATATCAACGGTGCTCATTTTTATAGGATCATTACGTCGTGAGCAATCTACGACAAATAGAGCGCGATCTTTAAAGGTAGTATAATCCAGCAGGGGATCTTTATCATGCGAACCCTTAAAACTACTACTGTAAAATTCGGTGTAATTATAGTGGGCTTCAACGAAATGATTATGTTCAAAGTCGAGGTGCATACGCTCTGCGGGGTAATATTCATTATTTAACATTACCCGGATATCGCTAATATCTATATGATCAAATTGTGATGTGTTTGATGTAGCATTACCCCGTTTATCGGTTTGAAAGGCCAAAATGACATAGCGTGGGCTTTCCAGGGGTGTAGCTGTTTTAACACTCCAAACTTCTTTTTGAGCATTTTCGGTTAATTGAGGTAATTCGTGAAATTCCCATTTACGGAACGGAATAATTATAGGTCTGTCTGTCTTTATAGACTCCAACAACTGAAGTTTTAGCATATCGTTTGGATATACTACGGGTACCCTGAGCGATATATTTTCAATGGTCACCTCTCCTTTAGCAGTATTGGTTGTTAAAATAGCATCATTATCAGTGCGAGCTCTCACTAGACGTAGAGATTGTTTTCCAAATTGTGCCAACTGATAGTCATTGAATACGTTGAATAAATGATTCAGAGGTACACGCATGACAAACGTATTATCTGCTGCATTTATTATCGGATTTCCTGGAAAATTCCATCCTGCTATAGCCAAGTGTTTTGTATCATTCGCACTGTAACAGAGATATCCTTTAATGGAGCTTACAATACCAGGATCACGCACGCTGTCTACTTCTTGACCATCTATGCTATAAGATATCTGCTCAAAGAAGAATGCAGAAGGATTATTCACAAAGTTTACAGTTCCATCACCCTCGGTTTTTGTTAACTTTCCTTCGATGACTAGAGCCGCGTTATACATTTGCAACCACGCATCCCCCTGTTTTTATTTGAATATCTATAACATCATTATTATTGAAAGATTTTATGTAGGGAAGGTAGGTGCGAACTTCTATTTTTTGAATCGTATCATCGAACTGCGCCTTTCGGTATATATCGAATATTTGGTCTGACATTGTATCCTAAACTTTGGAGAAAGAGACGATTGGAAGGAGTTAGACCCTGTAGACTAGTTGATAATCTACTAATGACTGATGGTGTAGCTGGGTTGCTTATATTATTATAGTTGAATCTTAAACCCATTTCTTAAGCTCTAAGCGAACGATGATGTCTTCGTTACTAAAATTGACTGGATTAAAGTCTTGATCGAGAATACTCAAAGTAATATTGGAAATTTCACGTTTATTAACGATAGGTAAATAGGTTAAGTTCCGTGGAATCTCGTTGATAGCGTAACCAGGATCAACGTCGACAGCAAATTCGTAAATTGTATGTGAAGGTTTATGATTGTAGAACGCTCCTGTAGTTATGTTACAATCGATATGTAGGGTCCTCACATTAACTATATTGACTGGGAGATCAGACTCGTGCAGTTGCCCCTGCTTTAACTCTCGCGGGGAAAATCCTAAAACTTTGCCAATGCTATCGACTACCCTAAAGTCCACGTGAAAATATTCGCTTTGAATTTCACACTTTAACGTATTATTGTTAGGCTTTATTGAAATATATCGATCGTAATGTTCCTGCTTGACTTCTTTTGGTATGATCTTCCGCCTTATATACGTTTCAATGTCGGAAATTTCATAAGATCCAGTGGGTATAGCAACTGTTTTGGTCTCGTTTGTTTTAACGTCTGTATAGGTGAACTTGTTTTTGTCACTCTCTATATTGGGGATACTATTGTAAGAATAAAATTCAATCAAAGCAAGTCCGTAGTCGGAAGTTTCGTCTAGGGAAAGAGGATTGATGAAATCTATAGATAGTATATAGTTAGTGCTTTTCAACGTAAACACCTGGGACATTGCACTATGATGAATGTAATAGTAAGACTAATCAGTTGCAACTTAGTTATTTATTTTTATATAGAAATTCCAGACATAAGTGTCCACAGTTTATTTGATTGTAGGTTTGATAAGCAGTACTATTATAGCAGATATCCGTGTTTGCCCCAAAATATTTCACCAACTCCAGCGGTGGTTTCAGGTATCCGAAACTGTCAAAGTACAGAACAGAATTTTTTTTACGTTTAATATAAGCTACCCAGTGGGTTCCTTCATTACACGATAAATCTAGGTTAAGTATACCGCTTTCATATACTTTCGGACCCTCTGGTAGAGTATCTCGCATAAATACTCCTCTAAAATGGGATATTTTGAGTCTCTTCGCATATTTCTGTAATTCTATATCACATAATGCCCTTTTGGGTAGCTTTATTGGTAGTTTTTTGGTTTTTGCTTTAAATAGAGACCATAACCACCACATTTGTTTTTTCGCATAAATAGACCTGATCCTTTCTTACCGAGCTCTTGTTCAACAGCTTTATTATGCCGTTTCTGTTCCTCTAACGCCTTTTTGGCATTCTTTGCATCTATTATGGTTTTTGCTATGGCTGAAGAGCCGCCGGCTAAGCTGCCTAGTCCTCCCAGTGCTCCTAATATTGGAAGGAGCGGTAGAATTCCACCTCTTTTCGATTCAAATGGTATTATTCGTGGAACACGAACCTTTGAACGACCACCCACCTTTTTAATAGCCGCTCGTGCTGCCCGCAATGCTATTAAAGATGACTTTTTTAAATTACCCGTATCTACACCTTTCTTCAAAGTATTATTTATTTTATCGACTATGTGCCGTTTAAATGATACAGTAGGTTTACGCACCCCCATCCCCATTTTACGCTTTGCCTTCATGACTGTAGTAACTGTCCAAGCTGCTGCTTTCTCACCAAGCGATGCGTCTTTTGATTTTACTCGTTCCCACGCTTTATTTTCCAACACAAAATCAGCCTTATGACGATCCTTCAACGAGTTGTTTCTAGAATAGGCTATATCGTGTTCCTTGCACGCAGCGTCCAGAGGGTTTATTCCAGGGTCACCACGTTTAAGCCTTTCTTGTAACTTTGTTCCGGGGCCGCAATAATTATACTTTGGCAAATGTAGTTCAAAAGGTAATTTATTAATTAGGGCATTTACAAACCCTTTTCCGCGTTTACGACGTTTACTCTGCGATAATAACATTTAAAATGATCCTTATAGATTAAGGCTTGTGCTAATATACCCTTTTTAATAATATATAACCGATTCACACAGCAACAGCAGTCAGCCAGAAGGATACAAGCAACCATATAACAAAAACATTAATTAGGCATATAAAGTAAAGAGAGAAATGTCAATGTCTGATTATTTATTTTTGTTATTAATATATTTTAGATTGGATCTATCATTAATCATTTCTGCTTGCATAGTTTTTTATTTGAACGCTCGGACATCGGCTGCCCAGGCGAATATCCGCAGACAGCAGGAGGTCGTTTAACTTAACAAAGACCTGGAAGAAATTCTATCTTGGGTGACAGTAACCAAGTGGAATTTAACGCTACAAAAACCCAAGCGGCAGTTTTTTCAAAAAAAGTTAACGTTGCTAAACCCGACATAGTTATGTCGGGGCACTCCATTCCCCAGCATCGTCGCTCAATTTGTTGGGCGTTAGTTTGGGGGCAAATATGTCTTGGCATGAACATGTTGCAGGCATAGCAAGGAGAGCTTCTCAAAAGTTGGGAATATTATTTAGAACCAGAAAGCTTTACACCCCACAGCAACTGTTAATTCTTTACAAAGCCCAAATTCGACCAACTATGGAATACTGCTCCCACGTTTGGGGCTCCGCTCCCAAACATACACTGCATTTGTTGGATTCTGTTCAGAGAAGAGCGGTCCGTCTGATTGGGGGGCCCGGAATTGACCGGCGGCCTTGATTCGCTGGAACATCGAAGAACGGTTGGCGACTTGAGTCTGTTCTACAAGTATTTTCATGGAAAGTATTCGAAGGATGTAGCCCGCTTAATTCCTCCCAAAGCGGTGCATGTTAGAAATACACGTCGCGCTGGTGCTTCGCATCCGTATGAGGTTCAGCTTGTTACTCCGCGTACAACGCTTTTCAAGCAATCTTTTATATGGAGAACGTCATCCCTTTGGAATAATTTGCCCAGCGCTGTGTTTCCCACCGAGTACAATTTACAGCGATTCAAGAACAACGTGAATCGCTTTTTCCGCACTCGTGCCGCTCCTGGAGCGCTTTAGAGACTTCCCCCTGCAGCACGTGTGCTAGACCCATAAAAAATAAAACAAAAATTAAAAATAGAGGGAAAAAAATGACATTGACTGATTAGTTCTTATTATATTTTTAGATGGATCTATCAATAATCAATTCCGTCTGTGTTGCAGAGCAGAAGCCGGTGGTGAGTCTAAAGGACCTTCCAATTAACCAACCCCATCCAATCCTCAGTGCGAAGGAGACCGACACCGGTTTTGGCAAGTCCATCTTGTTGGGACTTGGGGGAGAAAAAGTTGTGTTTTTACCAAAACGAGTTACTGATATCATTACTAACAGAAATTCCGAAATCAAAAATAGGGTAGTGTGGAATAATATTATATCTTGTTTCAAGGGTCATGTTAAGTCCGGAGTTATCGTTAATTTAGTTCACAAAGATATAAATTTATTGTATTATTGATTTAAAATATTTTAATACAAGGAATCGATTTGGGTACGGATTTAGAGCAATGGTTCTTTGAGCATGTTTATGATAAAGTTCTTAATAAATTGTCTGAATTTCAAGAACGCCAGAGCGTTTTCGCTTTACAGCAAATAATTTATCTTGAAATTAATATTAATAAATTTGAAATGGGAACGGATGATCTTACATTAAACTACCTAACGAAATAGAACGAAAAAAGGTCTGTATCAATATTAAGAACAATGATCATGCCTGTTTCTTTTGGGCAATTGTTAGCGCATTATTCCCAGCTCACAATAACTATAACCTAACTTCTTCGTATCCATATTACAGAACAGTACTAAACATTGAAAATTTACCATCACCTATGACATTAGACCAAATTCCTAAATTCGAAAAAAATAATAATATTTCGGTAAATGTTTATGCTTTAGAACTGATAGAAACTAAGGGATCTTCTTCTTTCAATGTGGTTCCGGCTCGGTTAACCAAAAATAAGTTACCTAGACATGTCAATTTGCTTTTGATTCAAGATAAATACTTTCCAAAATTAAATGACTTTGATATCGAAGATATCAACATCAAATATCATTATTGCTGGATTAAACACTTATCGCGACTATTGAAATCACAACTTGGTACACAAAAGAAAAAAAAAATTATTTTTTTGTGATCGTTGTCTAAATTATTTTTTTCTGAAAACAAATTAACCGAGCACGAAGTTCAATGAATACAAAGTAACGTTTCCGAAGTATGAATTTATTGAATTTAAAAATTTTATTTATAAACAAAAATGCCCTTTTATCATATATGCTGACTTTGAATGTCAGTTAATTCCTTTAAATGAGTTATCAGGTGGAAATACTGAGAAGTACCAACGGCACGAAGCTTTCAGTGATGGTTTTTATTTGAAATGTACGTACGACGACTCCTTTTCCCATTTCAAAAGTTATCGCGGCGCCAATTGTGTTGAATGGTTCGTTAAATGAAATGACCCAGTTATCTAGTTCGATTTATAGTCGCTTAAAAAATATAACACCTATGGTTATTGATTCTGTAGAAGATGCTACACATTGCCACATATGCGAGCTTCGATTTAAATCGAAGGATGTTATCGTACACGATCATGATCATTTTTCAGGGTGCTTCAGGGGTTTCGCATTTAAGTAAGACTTTTACTATGGCTTCCAGAAATGCAGTACTTACAACTACAGATTGGTTAGATCACTTCGATGTAATGACATATTTAGTTAAGGACTTTAATATTAGGATATGTAAGAAATAATAATTTTAAACAATGTACTAAAAACTTTAATATTATAAACAATCATTATCATGCTATATGCGATAAACTACAGTTACCTATACTTTATTATCACAACATGGAGTTTTGGTGTCAGAGTTGTTTTTCTGAAGTCTTATTTGAAGTATATGAACAGGATCACTGTCTTGAGAAACTACATGCTAACCATCCATATGGAGTGAAGAGACGTTTTAAAGATCCCTACGAGAGCAACTCTGATGATGATTATCTACTTTAAATTCATATAAAATTTTTACTCGCTCTTTCATTTAAATAAGTTTGTAACAACATTATTTTATTTTTAAAATAAATATATGCATTTTTGAAAATTTGTGTATGCGTCTTTTACTTTCCTTCACTTAGATTATTTGAACGTGACGTAAAATTAATATTTCAGTATATAGGTTAGGTTTACACATGCTGCAAATCTAACCTATATACTGAAATTTTTTATTTTACGTTCACCATTATGACTGCAATTTAACCAACTAATCACAAAAATGGGGCTCCAGTTCCTACAGGTAGGGCTCCATATTGTTCTTGTCATATACGCTGGTGCATGTGACTGGTGGCTCCGTGGGCCCCCTGAGCCCCACCCCCATACACCTGCGCATGTAACAACAAACACAACCAAATGGGGTACCAATTCCTACATGTAGGACACCGATAGGGCCCCCTGAGCCCCTCTCCCATGCACCCAAATGGGGTACCAGTTCCTACAGGTAGGGCTCCATGTTGTTCTTGTCATATAAGCTGGTGCATGTGACTGGTGGCTCCGTGGGCCCCCTGAGCCCCATACACCTGCACATGTAACAACAAACACAACCAAATGGGGTACCAATTCCTACATGTAGGACATCGATAGGGCTCCCTGAGCCCCTCTCCCATGCACCCAAATGGGGTACCAGTTCCTACAGGTAGGGCTCCGATTTTGATGTTGTTCTTGCCATATACGCTGGTGCATGTGATTGGTGGCTCCGTGGGCCCCCTGAGCCCCATACACCTGCACATGTAACAACAAACACAACCAAATGGGGTACCAATTCCCACATGTAGGACACCGATAGGGCTCCCTGCACCCCCATCCCATGCACCCAAATGGGGGCCCCAGTTCCCACAGCTAGGACTACGCCCCCCTATTTTAGGTTATTCAACCAATATCATACGCAATCCCCACGCGCAGGATACTGTAAGCGGGCCCCCCGGCCGGCCTCCTGGAACCCCCTCCTGCAGCCCTCCCTGGAACCATTACACATGGCAACATCGCACAGCCCCTTGACAGATGCGCGCGCGCGCAAACTTCACATCTGTCAACGGTCACACAGTGTTGCCACACCTAACACACACACAATGTTGCCACTTCATACAACGCTCTCATTGGTCCAAATTTCTATGACGTCAGAGCCACGCCCAAATGCTGGGCTGTGATTGGCCATTAATGTGGTAGCCGTATAGATACACTACTGGGAAAATTTGGCCTTATCATACAATTTTGTAGATTTTGGAAATTTTGCGGTCTTTGAATATTTTGATTTTGAAAAAAAAAAAATTTTGCTCGTGAAGAGAAAAATTGTTTTTTCCACTGCGTGGACTCACTGGTTGATTTCGGAAAATGTCAATTGAATTTTCACTTACAGAAGGAGAATCTGCGGGTTCAATCCTTGCTGTTGTGATTTCTTCTTGTTTCTTTGTTTCTTTGTTTCTTGGTGACCTCTTCCAATAGGACGAACTTCTTTTGTTCTGCCCTGGATACCAATTATGACTCTTGAGCGATTTTTGTCTCGTCGAGCCGCACCAATAGGAATTTTGTTACCCTGGTTGAAAGTCTCTTGAGCGATTTTTGTCTCGCGAAACGAACCAATAGGAACTCGTTATCCCTGGCCTGGAGGGCTGAGATCTGCCTAACTTTGTTCCGTTCTTTTTCCGTGAATCGTTGAAACGAACCAGAGTTTGTTTGCGCGATGCAACCGGTGACTCTATCGAAAATTCACACTGTCAGTTATAATCTTCGGGCCGATTATAACGTTTTTAAAAAGCAACTTTTGATTGAATTTTAAAAACTTTTATTTTTGTTTTTTCTTGAACAGAAACTTTCTTAGACTAGATTTTACAACACACTCGTTCTGCACTGGCTTGGTTACATATATTTATAAACTATTAATGATTACCATGCAGACCGGTATCAGACAAAAAATCTGTATTAAGTGCTTTTTTATGCATTTCAGCATATTGTCAGAATATAACTTCATTAGGATTTTTTATAGACTAAATGACTCCATGTTTTAACAACGCAATTTAACACTTAGTAAATAACAAAAAAAAAACTAGGGGAAGCTGGACCAGATTAGCCCTCCAAAAGTAACTAAACCTACACTAATAAGGCCCATTTTCACTAGAAAAACAAGAAAAACACCTACATCCACTCCCAAATATACCCTCATATCCCCTCCCTACACACCTGTGCTACATAAGCCAGGTGAGACCAACGCAACTTCTCGTAACTTCTTCCTCTTACGGAAGTTTTCGGGAGTCTACATACCCTGCCACAATAGGGCCTATTGCAACTAAAAATAACCTCATCATTAACGTTACGGTAAATAGCGTTTTCAGCACTTCTTCGCCTATAAGGCCTTTTTGACAACCTTTTTTCAGGACTTCTTCAGCAATAAGGCCTTTTTGGTAACTCAAACAAGGCACTTTTGACCACTTTTTCAACAACCTCTGGTATGTGACGTCATTGTCGATCAGAGCTTCAAGGTAATTCTTCGGCTCTTCAAGGTCATTCTTCGAGGAGTGGTCAACTGTGGATGGACAGATGCCATCCTCGGTCCCAGAACTCCGCCAGGTTAACTACTCATAGTGGGCTTAACGAATCTCCTTGAAAGATGTCTCTCTTTATTTGAATGGAAATTTTGTAGTTCTTTCCCCTATTTGTTGTTGTTATCAAGGATGTTTGCCATCGACTGATTGTCTATTTTAACGAATAACCGCAGGGCTAATTTTGTAGATATCGAATACGGTAATCAGCCACTAATGTAGAGCCGAGTCAAATGCTTTCCGTTAATCAATATAAGTCATGTAATGTTCCGGTTGCTTTTGTGTGCTTGTTTCATTACCACCGAGTCAACTATAAGCCGTTCTTTACACTCCTGCGAACGCTTACTACATCCTTTTTGTTGTTCCGCTAATATGTTATTTTGTTCACAGTGTTTATAGATGGATTCGCTAATACAAGCTGTTAGTATTTTGTAAATAGTTGGAAGGCATATGATCGGTCTATAATTAGCTAGGTTTTTGAGGTCACCTGTTTTCAACGTTGCCGATCAGACTATGGTTCGTGATGCGTTTACAATTTAGTAATAATAACTAATAATTTTTTCAAAAATAATAATAAAGTGCTGAATTTTGGAAATTATTTCTAGCAGTTTCAGGTCCTTTTGGTCAGTCGCTAAGGCCATTAGTCAAAATTTCACTAAATCCACTCTACCACCACTCAAACGGCTAGATCATACTATTTCAATAACACCATTTGCGAAAGCCAACTGGTCAGCTGAACTTTTTGCTTTACATTCTACTGTCCATTTCCAAGGAAAAACAGCACCAACTATTCCCATAGTGCATCTAAGAATGCTAGATATTGTCTTTAGACAGCATATCATAAAACGTATTTTAATGAAGCTAGACACCAAAAAAGCTGACCTACAGTCCTATAGAAAGGGAATATTTCCTTCCTGCTGGAAATGTGCTACAGTTCAGCCGATACCTAAAAAAGGCAAGAAAACCTATCTTAAAGGATTGAATATTATTAGCGACCATCAGATGGATTTCCTAAGCAAAGATCTTCTAACTTATGTAACACATGTTTGGAACAACGCAATGTAACACTCTAGAGAATCTCGAGTTGTTGCACTGATATATCTAAGGCCTTCGACCGTGTTTAGCATGATGTATTGTTAGCTAATCTGTGTTCTTATGGTATGTCTGAAAAGTTTTGTGTATAGCTCTCGTGTTTCCTCCGGAAGCGTTCTATCTAAAACCTTTCCTATCAACGTCAGTGTTCCCCAAGGCTCCATATTGTTTCCTATTCTCTTTCTTATTTACATTTACGATCTGCTGGAAAGGACCAGGAATCCTACCTACAGCTTTGCAGCTGACAGTACATTTATTTCTTTATTCACTTTGAAGGCTTGGACATCGGCTGCTCATGCAAATATTCGCAGACAGCAGGAAGTTGTTTAACTTAATAAAAGCCTTGAAGAAATTCTATCTTGAAGTGATAGTAAGCAATTAGAATTTAACGCTACGAAAACCCAGGCGGCGATTTTTTCTAAAAAAGTTAACGTTGCTGAACGTGAAGTAATTATTTCGGGGCATTCTACTCCTCTAGCAATAACAGTCAAGCAGCTAGGCATTATTTGGGAGTAAATATGTCTTGGCATGAATATGTTGTAGACATAGCAAAGAGAGCTTCTCAAAAGCTGGGAATATTATTTCGAACTAGAAAGCTTTATACTACACAATAACTGTTATTTCTATAGAAACCTCAAATTATGTCAACGATAGAATACTGCTCCCGTGTTTGGGGCTCTGCTTTCAAAAATACACTCTATTTGTTGAATTTTATTCAGAAGAGAGTTATTCGCCTGATTGGAGACCCAGAACTGACCAGCAACCTTGATTCCTTGAAACTTCGATGGACGGTTGGCGACTTAAGTCTACTACTACAAATATTTGCATAGAAAGTGTTCGATGAATGTATCCCGCTTAATTCCTCTTGCATTCTAGGAATGCATGCTGCGCTAGTAGTTTACATCCTTATGAAGTTCAGCTTGTCACCCCTCGTACAACCCTTTTCAAGCAGTCTTTTATATGGAGAACCTCAGGAATGATTTGCCCAGAGCTAAGTTTCCACATTCCCCTACACTTTACAGCGAATCAAAACCAACGTGAATTTCTTATTCCGCACACGCATCGCTCATGTAGCACTTTAGGACTGTCCGTGCAGCACGTGTGCTATGCCCGTAAAAAATATTACCATGGCATTCTTAAAAAAATAAAGTGGTTAATTCGTCACAGGTCAAGTTCAAAATGTTATAAAATGACAAAAGTAATATATTTATGGAAAAAAAACAAAAAATAAATTACTCTTTAAAACATACTAGATAAAAATAAAGTAAATTTAACTTACTAGAATAGAGTTTAGATTAGAACGACGTTCCTCAAAATATGTATATACGGTATTTACAAATTGCTGTGGAAGTTCGTGACCTTGTAGACCAGGGGTGCTCAAACGGTCGATCGCGATCGACAAGTCGATCGCGAGTGCTTTTTGAGTCGATCTCGAGAAAAAAATGCCGATATAGAACTATTCACAGATTTTGTTTTAGGTAACTAAAACAAAATGTAGTGAATAAACTACTAAAATTTATTCGATCCACAATTAGGCCAGAATAACCCCCTCATCACTTTCTTTTATCGTAATAACCCCCTGCTAGCGGCAAAAGGCGGCTTTATCAAAGGAACGCGCGGTACTTGTCAAAGAAAAGCCGCGTTTTTGATTCCCGCCGATTTTTCTAGAAACTTCGGGCGGCGTGTTTGACAGGAACATTCGAGACTTCGTTCATGCCGATATAAATGTTGCGCCTGCAGGAATAGGAGTCAGTCTGAGTTGTAACTTGAAGGCGATACATCGATACAAAGTTTATTAATAAATAGTCCAAAATGAGTGCGGCGAAGAAAAGTAAAATTTATCATTTTAATAACGATTGGGAGGAAGAATTTTTCTTTTGTATGGTAAAGGATAAGTGCATTTGTCTCATTTGCCGTGCGTCATTTTCAATACCTAAGCATGGGAACTTAGAGAGGTATCATAAAACGGTCCATAAAAACTATGAAAAGGATTTTCCGTCACAGAGTGAACTAAGGAAACGAAAAGTACGTGATTTGATAACTTGTTTGAAAAAAGAACAAACCATGTTCACAAGACCAGCCAAACAATCAAAAGCTACAACGATCGCGTCATTTAAAATATCTCATATATTGGCGAAACACAAGAAACCATTTGATGATGGATTGGTTGTGAAGGAAGCATTTATTGAAGCGAGTGAGACTTTATTTGGAGATTTTAAAAATAAAACAGAGATTATGTCTGCTATTAGAGAACTTCAGTTATCTCGTCCGACTGTCACAAGGCGTGTTGAAGTCATGAGTCAGGACATGGCAGATAAACTAAAACATGATATCATGGAATGTACATACTTTTCTTTACAGTTCGACGAATCCACCGATATGACAGACACTGCCCAGCTGTGTATTTTTATTCGAATGGTATTCAATGACATGTCGGCTAAGGAAGAGTTTTTGACAATGATTCCTCTGAAAGGAAAGACCCGTGGCGAAGATATATATGACGTTTTCTTCAATTTTGTAACAAACTACAAGCTACCAATATATAAACTAGTGTGCATTACAACCGATGGAGCACCAGCAATGACTGGAAACGAAAACGGTTTTGTGGCATTGTGTCGAGCTAATGATGATTTCCCTTCATTTTTCTCCTACCATTGCATTATACATCAACAAGTTTTGTGTTCAAAAGTTCTAAACATGGAGGAGATTATGGACATTGCAATAAAAATTGTGAATTCTATCCGTGCACGTAGCTTGCAACGACGGCTCTTTAAATTGCAGTTGGAAGATAGTGAGTCAGCTGAACACAATGATTTAGTTCTTCACACGGACATCAGGTGGTTGAGTCGCGGAAAATTCCTAGAAAGGTTTCAAGAATTATTGCCCGAAATAACAGCTTTTCTGGACGAAAGAGGTGATGACACTCAGATGCTGAAAAACGGAAAATGGCTGATTGATTTGGCATTTTTGACAGACATCACAATGCATCCATTAATTTGGAGCTTCAAGGTAAAGGAAAAACTATTATTGAGATAATTAGCGCAATAAACGCATTCAAAAGTAAATTGCAACTTATGATAGATCAACTGAAAAGAAAGGATCTGAAAAATTTCCCGTCTTTGAAAGCAAGGATTCCTCAGTTGAATTATGATATTTATGAGGCAGAATTATCAAATATTTTGGGCCAATTCGAAATACGTTTTTATGATTTCAGTAAATTGGCAAATATCGCATCATTTATGAGTTATCCTTTTTCGTGTAAAAACATTGAGGAATTAGCTACTGAAATAGCAAGTCAGTTTAACATGGACGCATGTTCTGTTGAAAATGAGTTAGTACAGATTACATCAGATATACATCTCAAAGCCACAGCATCTGATACAAAATTCTGGTGTTTTATATCTGAAGATAAATATCCGAATCTAAGGCAAATCGCCCTTCAACTGACGGCAATGTTTGGGTCAACTTACTTGTGCGAGTCTGCATTTACTGAAATGAAGATAATTAAGTCAAAATATCGCAATCGACTAACTGACGAACATATGTCATCATGCTTGCGATTAGCACTCGGTAATTACGTACCATCTTATGAAAAATATGCTGATGACATGCAGTGCCACGCTTCAACATCCAAAGTCATTCTTTAGTTAAGTTTAGACACTAGAACTCGTTTGTTTTGTAAGAACCAATAAACTCGCAATTTTGAATAATTATGAGTTTTTTCATTGACATTTTGAAGCAGACCTACACTTACCTTGACTAAAAAAATGCATATTGTGCGGAAAACTAATATCTATGCCACGATACACCCTACCTAGACGACAATCCTGCATCACACTTACTTGCAGCCTCTCAGAGTCGATCGATCGTAGTCTAACAATATTGAGGTAGATCGCCAGCAGTTCAAGTTTGAGCACCCCTGTTGTAGACTGTAACGTAGCCAAGATGGGCATATGCCCCCTCCTGATGGATGTAAAAAAATTCGCCTTCTAGAAACGGGATTAATTGATAGTAGCACATAAAGAAAATTTAAAATAATAATAATAATAAATGTTCTCTATGGTCCTGTTAGTTCAAATTTGGTGTTTGCCGAAAGTGGTTACGTGAACTAGTTTCAAGTCCATACTAGTAACAACGCCAGGATGGAGTTGACCTAAGAAACCCTCACTGGGTTTAATTCTGACGTAAAAATTGACTTAAGAATACTGCAGTCTCTGGATTTATAATTTGCATGTTCTTAACATTTCCAAAATTTGATCGGCAATAAAAATGGAGATTATAAAATAAGTTTAGTTATACTATTTAATTAGGCGTCGTTGCCAAAGTTAGAAACTTAATTCTACACAGCAGTTATAAGCACTATACCAAACACTTTATACGCGTTTCGTTAAACATGTTAACATCATCAGGAGCGATGATTGACAGCCGATCATCGCTCCTGATGATATTAACATGGTTAGTAAAACTCATATTGAGTGCAAAAATAAAATATCTGGTGTACCTAGTGGTGATAACTAATTCCAAAGTCCCAACCTAGTTAGAAACCTAATAATAACAAGAAAAAAAATAATTTGTTTTAAATTAGGTATGAATTTTTCTATCATATTTTATCATAAATTATTAATAAATTAATATCAATTTAAAATTAACTAAAAAAAATCAAAATTAGTAGAAATCAAGATAAGATAAACGAATTTGAAATAATATCTTAGCTTAACAAGATAACTAGGCTAGTATTTTGCACTGGTATAAATATAACGAGAACATAACATAAGCTAACCTGAACTGATATTAGATTAGTATGATGGGCCAGCGATTCCCGCTGGTTTGGATATAACGAAAATATAACATAAACTACCTTAAACTAACCAGAAATAACCTGAACTCGGCTTGGCCTAGTAGAATGGCTCGGCACTTTTCACTGCTTTGAATATAACCAAGATATAACCTGAACTAATATAAATTAACCAAAACTGACATTAACCTACCAGGATGGGTCGGAGCTTGGCGCCATTTTGGATGTAATCAAGACATACTCCAAACTAATATTCGTTTAATAAGAGAGGAAAGCGTTTTATGCTGTTTTGGATATAGCCAAGACATAACCTGAACTAACCGGAGCTAATATTAGTAAAATCGCTTTGCGCCGGTTTGGACATAACCAAAATATACCATTAACTAATCTAACTAGCCAGCTCTAACGTTAGCTTAACAAGATGAACCGGCACTTCGCGTTGATAGGACATAACCAAAATGTAACATAAACTATCCTGAATTTAAGATTAACTCAATGTGATTCAAATTCAGCATTTTGCTGAACGGAAAAATTTAAATTTAATTTAGTTTTACTATGATTTATATTTAGACCAGCGACCTCTCCCGGCTTCGCACGGAAATTGTTGTTATGTTACTGTTTAACTCTTCGTTATAATTTAGTGCAGACAAAGATAGCATGTATAAAATATTTTTTAAGATAGTTTAAAATATTTCTTTATACACCACCCCGGTGTCAGAACAAACAGTCCTTGTGAAACATGTTATCCATTAGTGAAAACAAGCAGACAGACAGACAAACAGACCCATCGGGGGACTCTTTTTTTATGGGTCTAGCACACGTGCTGAGGGAAATTCCTAAAGCGCTCCAGAAGCGGCACGTGTGCGGAAAAAGCGATTCATGTTGTTCTTGAATCGCTGTAAATTGTACTCGGTGGGAAACACAGCGCTGGGCAAATTCTACCAAAGGGATGATGTTCTCCATATAAAAGACTGCTTGAAAAGCGTTGTACGCAGAGTAACAAGCTGAACCTCATACGGATGTGAAGCACCAGGGCGACGTGTATTTCTAACATGCACCGCTTTGGGAGGAATTAAGCGGGCTACATCCTTCGAACACTTTCCATAAAAATACTTTTAGAACAGACTCAAGTCGCCAACCGTTCTTCCATTGTCCAGCGAATCAAGGCCGCCGGTCAGTTCCGGGTCTCCAATCAGACGAACAGCTCTTCACTGAACAGAATCCAACAAATGCAGTGTATGTTTGGGAGCGGAACCCCAAACGTGGGAGCAGTATTCCATAGTTGGTCGAAATTGAGCTTTGTAAAGAATTAACAGTTGTTGTGGAGTGTAAAGTTTTATACTATATATTAGTACTTAATGCCATCCAAAAATGGGGGTAAATTATCCCCATAAAAACTATTTTTAGCATACTCCTTATTGTCTTTTTGGTCAGCCAACCCCTCATTGTCATAAAAGGACGTCTTAGTCTAATCTATCCTACCCCTAGTAATCATCATCATTAACTTCTCCACAATAATAAGGAATTTTTGGCTTACGCTCTTCTACCCTATACCAGCTATCTTCTATAATTCCTTTTTCAACGTCTTTTAAACAAACAAAACACATAAGGCCTTTTTGGTCAGACGATCGTTACCCTCTTCTACTCTAACTTTTTAACCGAGTCTAGCACACCCCTTATTACTATAATAGGAACCTTTTGGTCAACCAACCCCTCATCGCTATTTCCATTAACGTCCGTTTGACCTACAACCAACACCACACACACGCCAAGCCCACCATGAACATCCTCAGCCGAAAAAATACTATTTCACATAGAGTTGGCAACACTTTCTCATAACGCCTTTTTGACATCTGATCTAACTCCATTACACACTAACAACACTGCCTTGCGCACGGGAGTGGATCCAAAAATGGCACAAAAAATGCAGATTTGAAGGCCATAAGAAAATGCATGGGATTTTGCGGAAGAACATCATAATTTTGGCGGATTTAATTTACCTAGCAATATTACAATATTACTTTTAAAATCAGTTTGTGAGTTGCACGTATTCAGAAACACCCTTCTAAAATCCAAATCCAATCCAAATGTTACAATTTAAAGACTGTTTTTATCTTCGTTAAATACACAATACTAAGAAGGCATTTAATTCAATAAAGATTTATATTTTCCTACCTAAATTACTCTCTTTAGTTGAAGTATTTTAACACGTCTATTTTTAATATCTTTACTTCGATAACACAGCCCCACAAAAAAAATGAAAGTTTACATATATGGATCTAGTGTATTTTTCAACGCTGAATTCGAATCCGTAGTTAAAAAAAAGGTTTATCGTGTCACTTTTTTTGGACAAAAACATCCCTTAAAATGGGCTAAAACTATAGTAATAATGTAATGGTAGATATTTTATAGTCTAGCGAACAGAATATGCATTCAAACCTTAGCAAGCTATTTCTATTAATTAAACCAAAATTCACATTAGAGGGGGTAAAAAGTACCTCTAAAACTCAAATAACGCCTGTGAGTTTAAATAACATGTATAAAGGACAAATTCTTGTAGCTCTTAGGACAATATCTGAACCTGGTGTGACAACCAGACATTACTCTTAAAGGATTGAGACTCACCCCTATAGGATGCAAAAACAACCCCCACCTATGGAGGTATCTCATAAGTTTCAATAACGACGAAAAAAGTTCAGGCTTTTGTAGTTTTAGGCAGGGTGAACAAATATGGAGTAAAGTCGCTTGAACCACCCATTCACTACTATAAACTATCCTTAGAAAATGGTAGCTACGCTCTAATGATGCACATGGATGTTATTGAAATTCGGAAAGGATCAAGTACTTTTACCTCATTGTGCCAAACATTCAAGACAACTAGATCATCTTCCTAATAATGTCGAAAATTATCCCTAGGAGGGGAGGAACTACCCCCTAGGATTGATGGATCTTAGATGTACTAGCATCTGAGGAAAACATACAGGCTTTCATAATCTCAGGCAGGATGGACAAATATAACGTGCATTTTTTGTTTTTTAACAATTTTTATACTATTTTGGTATTTATCGCTCTTAGATGCAAATAAGTGCTTATAAATTGATCATCACAAACTAGAATAACAAATATCTTTGTTAAATTAGTTGCACGTATTTCACCATGTGGTTAAGGCTCGTATTCATAGTCCTTCCTTGAAGTAACACTTAAGTTTGACTTGCTCAAAGCTGCCCGGACCTCCTCTTTAAGTCTCTATTTCATTATTAATTTTATCAGTTTGCTTGAGAAGTAAACAGCAACATTGTATCTTTGGTCAAATTTTAGCTTTTTTTTGGATTTCTACTTGAATTAAGATTTTTTTTACTACTTCTCTGTACTTATATCCTGTTTTATAGATTATAGAAATTTTACGAAATTTTGAAAAAATACAAACCCGTTTGATATATTAATTACAGCATACAAGAATATAAAATAACTGTGTCCCTTCTACAGGTTTAATATTTCTAAGATATAGTTTCTTTAAATGAAAAGCAAGATTAACTAAATAATTAAGATTGTAATACCTATTTATTGTTATTAATTTGCTGCATTTTGACTTCAATGACTTTTTAATTAAAAAATAAAGTTATAAGTATATAAAAATAATTTAGGTTTTTGAACTGGGTTCGAAGTAGTTCGAAGTAATTTCTGTTATTTAGACACAAAAATACCAATACTTTTTCATGCAGAGCTTAAGAAAGAGAAAATTTTGGGCTTTTCTAGCATTTGGTACCTAGTAAGAAATTGCCATAGTGTAATTTATGTTTTACGTTTTCTGTTATAAGCTTCAATTTTTGTAAAAGGTGGCTCTTACGCAAGTTAAAAGTTATTTTGCCGCTGTAAAGAAACATTTCATTGTAAAAGTTTGTAACGCAAACTCGATACCTTAGAAGGTTCTCAAACTGCACTGTTGTATATAATATTGAATTATTTAATATTATGACTCTAGTGGGACCGAGTAGGAAACTGCTCTTGATATTGGATAGGGTGCTTCTAAAAATGCAATTGCAATTTTGTTGGATCCACCTTACTGTAAAATGTAGCTGTATCACATCTTGCTATGAAATTATATGTTGTACTTTTCGTCTTACTTATGAGTACGAAAACTCTGTAAAGTGATTTAATTAGTAGTTGCGTTGTACCACATAGCCCTAAAATAAGTACTGGATTTGACTTTCTCACACTAGAACTAGCTTAATCCAAACTCTACGACTCGATATTTAAAATGATAGGTACCTTATGGAAACATATATCACATAAAAGTGACGAGTACAGAAACAGCTTCAGAGCTGTTTCTCTACTCAACAAATTTTACAGCTGAATCCTCTACACGCTATTTTTATTAAAATTTACAATAACAATTTTCGGATTCTTCACGTCAAATAAAAACGGGAAAATAAGGTGTATTACAATATATACGAATCAAATCCCCCAACTTCCATTTTTACTTTATTATCACCTTATATGTTTGATTAATTGAAAACAATAAAAAAAGAACAATACCATTTTCAGATTCCTCGACTTTAAAAACCCTGAAAAGGACGTGTAACACAATATTTTTTTATGGACCCAGGGAAATCCCTAAAGCACTACAGGAGCGACACGTGTGCGGAAAAAGTGATTCACGTTAGTCTTGAATCGCGATAAATATCTTCGAGGCAACTCCTCTAAAACTGGATGGACCATCACATATTTGACCAATTAAAAATAATGAAAAAGTAACACCCTTATAAAATTTGTAGACTCGGAGCTCCCTGAAATAGATGTATAACACATTGTATTTTAAGCAATCCTTCCATCTTACTACCTTACGTTATTAACATTTTACATATTTGATTAAATTGAAAATAAGGAGAAAAGAATACACCTTATAGTTTTCTCGACTCCAAGAACTCTGAAAAAGATTTATAATACAATATATATAGGACGCAACCACTTCAACCATTAACTACTTATATGTTTAACCAATTCAAAATAACGAAGAAATAATAAAATTGTTTTTAGGAACATTGAAATGGACTTATCACACAATATATTCGAGGCAACTCTTTTAAACTTCCTCCTACCTCATTACTCCCTACGTGTTTACAAATTAAAAGTATTCAAAAAACTAATACAATTTTCAGGTTTCTTAACTTCAAGAACCCTGATGAGGATTTATAGCACGGTATATACAAAGCAACCGCGCTAACCAACTTCCCTACCTCAGTGACACATTACATGTCTGAAAAATACCCGATATCATTTAGAGATTCAACGAAGACATTATCAAAGACAACTGCGAAATGTTAATAACCTTATGTGCGCCAAAACGAAATTTGTATAAACAACACATTCTATGAACATAAAGAACAACAAACCATAAATACCCATTTGATAATACAAGAAATCAAAATTCAATCATTGATTATATTATAACTAATAGAGAAAAACACCCAAGTCAAATCCTAGATGTAAGAACTCTAACATCCGCAAACGTGAGAACTGAACATGGATTGGTTCTTTGTAAATATGGTACAAAAGTAAATGTACAAAGGAAAAAATCTCCTTTTTACGTTAAAAAATTTAACATAAAGTCATTTAAAGATGAAACAACAAAAACCAACAAGAACAGGATGGAAGAAAAAATAGCATTAAATCTCATTTTAGAAGGTGAAAAAGTAGACGATATTTGGAAAAAATTCAAAACAATTGTAATAAGTAGTGCAAAACCAGACGAGTACATATCAATGGAAGACAATACAACAAGCCATGGTTCAGCGATGAAGTAAAGACATTAGCGAAACAAAAGAAAGACGGGTATATCAATTATAGAAACATAAGAACAACAGAAGAATATGCAGTGTACAAACAGGTTAGAAAAAGAGTCAATAAAGCAATAAAAAAATAGGACAAAATAAAATCTGGAATGTACTCAGGAGTAGAAAAAGAGTCGGCAACGAAGAAGTACAAGTAAATTCTATATCACCTAACAAATGGAAAACCCACATGAACAATCGATTTAGTAGCCAGCCTGAGGATGACCAGGTGGAACCAGATTGCGAAGAAGAGCTGTTAGATGAAGAAGCGAATATATCTCAAGAGGAAGTACACGAAGCACTAAAAAAAAATAAAAAACAGAAAAGCTCCTAGGCCTGATGACATTACCAACGAAATTCTCTAGTATGAAGGTATTAGAATAGAAAAAAGCTTGACAACCTTACTTCAAAAGCTAAGCTTAAGTCAGAAAATTCCTGAAGACTGGAGGAACAGTATTACGATCCCAATATTCAAGAAAAGAATTAAAAACGACACCGACAATTATAGAACCATTACCCTGCTAAATAGCAATAGTAAATTACTAACCAAGATCATGGCAAAAAGAACAAAAAATATTAAAATAAGCGAGGAACAGCAAGAATTTAAAGAAAATAGATCGATAGTGGACGCTATATTTAAAATCTGACAATTGACTGAAAAATCATTAGAATGCAATAAACCTCTATTTCTGTGCTTGGTTGATCTAAGAAAAAGCATTCGATAGGGTATGGTTGGAAGACGTGTTACAAATTTTCAAAGACCATAACTTCAACGATAACTACATTAAAGTGATAGAACAGCTCGATAAAAACAATAGGACACGTATAACGACACAGCAAGGACTAACTGAAGAAGTATCAATATCATCTGGAATTCGACAAGGCGATAGCATGCGTCTAATACTTTTTAATTTAATAACAAAATAATAAAAGTCAATGAGGTCACTATCGGATACAAAATGGGACGAGAAACTCTAAAAATATTCTGCTTTGCTAATGATGAAATATTAACAGCAGAAAATGAAGATGGCTTACATCGACTAATACATCGTTTCCAAACCACAGCAGAAACTTGAGAATATCAGTGAAAAAACTGAATCAATGGTTATAGCTAAAGACTCCATTAGATGTAAATTAGCCGTCTAAAACAAAACAGTAGCACAGAACATGCACTGCACATATCTGAGAGTACAGCTATCGAGCTCGAAAAATCTATATCAAGAAGTACTCAGTCAGGCAAATAAAGTATCGAGAATATCTGGTTGTTTCAGGGACTTAAAATGGAAAAATGCCTACATGTCAACAGAAAGCAAAGTGCCTATATATAGAACCGTGATATGACTAGTTCTAACGTATGCAGCAGAAACAAGAGCATAAATATCTAAATTAAAACGTCTCATAAAAGCTACAAAAATGAAAACACTATCAAAGGAATAACCCTGAGAGACCAGGTACGAAGCAAAACTATACAAGAAGAACTCAAAATTCCAGACATCGTCCGTTTCGCCAGATTAAGCTGTCGATATTGGAGGAATCATGTAAGTAGGATGCCAGCTAATATGGACAACAGATGAAAAACCAGAAACAAAAAGATGACACGAAAACTGGACATCTACGTCACAAGATGCTTAAAAACAGATAAACCAAAACCTTGTCTTATAGGAAGAAGAAGAAGAAGAAAGAAAAAATAACACAACTTTCGAATTTCTCGATTCCAAGAATACTGAAAAGGCATTATTACTCGCTATATATGAAACAACCTGTCTAACCCCCTTCCTCCGCTTAATTAACCCCATATATATTTGATAAACAGTAATTTAAAATACTGAAAAAATAACTCACTTTTCAGGCTCAATTACAACACCCTCCTTTACTCCTTTAACCCCTTTTATGTTTGACTATAAATAATTATGCCTAAAATTTATTCATTGCACAAACTAAAACCAAGAAAAATATCACAATTATATAGAAATTGAACAAAAGGTGTCGAGCCCACACCTTTCCCCTTTGGGGTTATCGCGCAAGAACTATAGATTTGACTCTTGCCTTAAGTGTTATACGTAAAACAAATTTGAAATCAATATACCTATCTCATTTCCCTCTGAAGATAGACAGACACACAGACAGAGATACCGACAAATTGATGGAAATACGGAACTATGTTTCTCCTAATCTAGGGACCCTAAAATTGAAAAAAATGCAAATATCTTGGACGGTCATTTTTTCACAAATATAATACTTCTTCTCGGCAGGGGAAGTAAAAATAGACTTTATAATTTAAACAAAAATTTTAACCTGAAAAATTGGATGACAATTAAAAAACGTAACTTAAAAATACCACTTAAGAGTTCTGAAGTGAGCTTTCGATCTTCCTAACCTTTGAATAAAATTTAAGGCTAGATTTTTAGTGTTCCGTACGGGACACTTATAAGATGACTTCGGTGTCTGTCTGTCTGTCTGTTTGTCACACCCGATTTTCTCCGAAACTATTTGTCATAGAAAGTTGAAATTTGGTAATAATAGAGGAATTGCTGGCCTCATCAAAGCCGTGTAGTTTTGAAAGTCAAATTTTGACTTAAGGGGTTAGTTTTGGGGGGTGAAATCGGAAGTGAAAAAAAATTTTTTTGGTAGGTCATCGAGTGTCATGTCAAATGAAAGCTTGTGAAAACACGAGTAATATATATATATATATATATATATATATATATATATATATATATATATATATATATATATATATATATATATAATGTAATACTTGCCCACACTTTACTTTTAAAAAAATTCTGTAATATTCTCCAGGGGGTGTAGATTGAACGAAAATTTTCACGAGTGCATTACCTTTAATAATTTATCTGGTATATAAAAAAAAACAAAACTTTCACGGTCATCGATTTTCAGTAAAGATTGGAAACAAACTTTGTTGAAAACTCATTTGGGGTGTGTTTTATGAAGTCACCGTAACAACATTTTTTATTTTAAAAGCAATCAACGTACGGAACTCTAATTGTGCAAGTTCAACTTGCACTTGACCGGTTATTTGAATATGAAACGAAAAATATCACTTAAGATATATTAACTGCCTTGGAGCGTGTCTAAGATCGACTATAAATACGAGTTCCTAACTCTTAAGTGCAACTCAAGACTTTTTGATTATGAAACGAAAAACATCACTCAAAGTAAATTAACGCTACCAAGGAACGAGTATGAATATGAATACTGAAATTGCCAAGATAAGGGCGAAAAACAGCGGCAAGAGGCATGTTATTTCATATCGATGACTGATATTTCACAATTGGCAACAACTTTCTTTTATAATAGCCATCTGATATATAATATCTTTTATTGACAAATTAGCGAGGTTTAATACTATAACTACTAATCCATGAGATGATGAGATGAGAGTATACATCTCTGTCTTAAGATATTTACATGTCAGTAACCTAAATAACCTAGGTAATTTATATAAATAATATATGTAATATTTTATATAAATATGGTCAAACAAAATATTTGAACTTAAGACATCTCATTAATATTAACTTCAAATTAATTTAAAGGTAATCCTGGAGAAGGGGATTGTAATAGTCATCGTTCCTTAATGGGAGAATGGAGACAGAGAACGCGAAGGATAGTAATGGGAAACACTTCCAATGGTACTATGTATCTTGCTTGTTGATTTGAGAACTCATGTCTCCAGGATTTAGTCGCTTGCTAAATTTGCAATTTTTAGCTGATCAAGACATGCCTGTATGAAGCCGCAGCACGAGACCCTAGTAAATACTAGGGTCTCGTGCTTCTTCTTCTTCTACTTCAATTTTGCTAATAAATATTAGCAAAATGGAGGTCTAAAGTTGAATACACGCAAACGTATCCAATAAATCTCGCAAAAGCAAAAAAAATCCATATAAATTACAAAAACTGGCCAAAACATACAGGAACACTAAGAAACACACCGACAGAAATGAAAGGTCATTACCACTAACAGGAATTTCACTCGAATTAAACGTACTGTATTGCTGCTAATATTTCCATTTTTATTTCTCTTGACTATCGTGATGAGGAAAGACTGATGTTGGATCGCGTCCGACATTTAATATAACCCATCCAAAAACAAGATTCAAAGAGGTTTGACGGTTAGGGGACGTTGTTTTATAAAAGGAAAAAGGACAAATATAGTTTGTCACTCCTCTCAAAGATATATAGACGTTCCTGCGCCAAAGTAATATTGACTTATCAAATTACGTTTTAGTGCCGGGGCTGTAGGAAACTAATTTCTTGCTTCTATTGAAGTCACCAGACAAAAGGCTCTACCTTAGACTGAAGAAACAGAAACTATTAGCTTAAGCAATTTTCAGAAAATCTAAAAGATCCGTCCCCTTATGAAGTTATACTGAAAAATGTGACCGCGTAGCAGGGAAATGCCCCGAAAGGGGGTATGTGTATATGGGTAACACGAGAGAATCTTCTTGAGTCATTAAGGTATTTCTTACGAGTATCTGTTAAAAGTAGTTTTGCTTGAAATTTTGAGAAATAATAGATTTTAGCCTCATGCATTCACTGCTTCAATGTAAAGATAGTTTATCACGTCGTATTGCCATAATTAATTGTAAAGGTTCAGATGTTTAACACGTATAAGATAGGAATCCATACTTTTTCTTCGATCAAAAGCATGTGTTTTTTACAATTTTTGTTGTCGTATGTACATTAAAAAGTAAAAAGTCGTAAAAAATTATATATACTTAAAAAAATTACTTCGCTATCGTTTGTTAAAATATTAAGGCAGTTTACCACTTAGTTGTTGCAAAAATATTAGATAAATATTACTATTTATTAAATTTTATGAAATGAATTTTCGCTGTGGCAATATAGCTTAAAGAATGCTCGCGCGGACGTAGGCATTCTTTCAAATTTTGAATCATATATAGTCCGAGAGCTCATAACCAAGACTAATGGAAGAGCGATATATAAATAATATATAACTTATTAAATGTGACAAACTGAACGAAAAAATACAATTTATTGATCCAAATTCCGGTTCCTGCCGTGGTTATGGAGGGGGAAGTTGCAAAAAAATGAGGGTAGGTGAACTCATCGGCGAGTGGCAGATATTTGAGATATAGTTAGTTTGGGACCCAAAAAGAAGTAAAAAAATATTATTTGCCAAAGATCCTGGTTCTTTGAATTTCTACGAATTTTTGAACCTGTAGAGTTTTTGGACCCACCTGAACTCATTCGATAGCGGCAGATAAATGAACCAGTGTTCGAATGGTATAATACGAGGTGAAATCCCGAATATGTGTCATGAAGTCCAGTCCCTGCTTTTATCAGCAAAGTTTTTGTATTTTTAATGCAAAGCTTAAGTTATAAACAAATTAATTTTTCCTATTCGCATTACCTATCGGTGATGCATGAGTTCATATGTTTTTTGACACGTTAAAGTCGAATTTCTAATCCGTTTTACTAAAAATTTATTAATTTTTGTTACAAATAAAAAAAAAATTGTGTAAAATATAATATTATTTAACTCGCTAAATTTAAATTCTCTGTTCATTTTTTCAAAAACTCAATTATTTTATTATTACTGACAATTTATTAGAATTATATTAATTTTTCTTTGGGAATTTAACATAAATGTTTTTATTTAATTACATATAAATAAACTGATTAGCTCTTAATTTTAATAAATTGAAAAAATGGAATAGAAATTCAGGCAGCAGGTCAAAATTCATCTAAAAAACTTGGGTCGAGCTCGTAAAAAGCTTAGATTTTGCTGTTATGGAGATAAATTCTGTGAAACTCTGTTTATTAGCATAATTGTTTATAATAAATTGTTTATTACAATAAAAAGTCAAGTTTTTGCAAAAATACACTTTGAATTCGTATTTAGTGGGTCGAGATACATCTAAAAAAATTTGGGTGGAGCGCTTAATAAACTTAGATTTCGTTATTATAAAAATAAATTATATGAAATTCCTTTTTTTAGATACAGAAAATTGTTAATAGTAATTAATAAGTCATTTTTTCAAAAAACTAATTGCAGATCGAATTCTACGACCCAAAAAACATAACGTACACTAAAGTGGAGCCGCAACGCTCAAAATTTAAAAAGAACACAGTGAAATTCGTGGTATCCGGTCGTTGTATTGGCTTTAACCGAATGCGGCAAAAATTATTGTACATGTTCAAAATTTTAATTCTTGAGATTTTTTGGATCACTCTTACTGTCTGTCATGTTAAAAATCAAAAATTTCAAATGTACTATAAAATATTTTTTTTTTTAAATTTTCGTAATTACATATTAAATGAGGTTTTGGGGCTTTTGAATATAAATTTTAAATAATAAATATAAACAAAATTTAAAGGTTAAATATAAAAAATATGTTGCGAAATCGCACTGCAAATTAAATAAATATATTAATCTGCTTGTAACTGTTTCAATGGTGATTTGAGCGTCTCTCGAGACACTAGCGCATGTGTATAGTATTTGAGAGAAAAACAAATTACAGGACGGGCGCGCACGTTTCAAAAATACCTATGCGTAATTGCAGCAAACATGTAATTTATTTTAATAAAGAACCAGACTCCATTGTAGATAATGTTATTTCTAGTATCTACAAACCTCAACGAACATATTAAAACAAATTTCATTCGCTCGTCTATGGGTTCAGATGGGTCCATTTTTCTGCAACTTTAGACCGTTATAACTTTGGATTGACCCAATATACATGGCAGATATTCATTTTTCAGTCGTATTTCCCAGAAATGAAGCTATACCAAAAAAATCTGCCACTCAGCGGACTAATATATGCAATGCAATAACACGTGATTCCGTACGGCGGGAAGCAAGCGAGAAGCTACGTTGCCACATTCATTATGCTTTTCAAACCAAATTATTTCCCGTCGTTCTCTAACATAGTACTCTTTCTGTCTTCTCGTAAGAAATACCTTAAATACGTCGCAAGGGTTACACCCGCTTCGATTAAATTACTAATAGTCAGAAGGTCTTGAAATTATTATTTTTGTACAATCGGCACAATATTTACATTAGGGTTATAAATAGTAACGCATTATTTTTAAAAAATATACCATACAGATGTGAAACACTATTTTCTCTGCCGATACATGTATGAGGCTGGTTTGAAAAGTTCGTGCAAAGTCCGAGAGATGGCACCACCGGCGCGTATCGAGGTCATGTTTTGTTAGTAGCATCTCTTGAATGAACGCACACCAAGTTTCAGCCATATTGGTCTATTTCTTTGTGTTTGGCATTCGTGTGAATCAAGGAAGTCGAGTGATTTTCAAGAAAAGGAAGAAAAAGAATTTCGTGTGGTGATTAAACATTACTTTATGAAATGCAAAACGCCTCAGGAGACTAAAGAGAAGCTTGATAAACATTATGGTGACTATGCACCTTCGATTAGAACAGTTTATAAGTGGTTTCAAAATTTTCGGACTGGCCATATGGGTACAAGTGACGCTGAACGTTCTGGACGGCCTGTGGAGGTTACGACTCCAGAAATCATTGATCAAATCCATGATATGGTGATGGATGACAGAAGAGTTAAGGTGCGTGAGATTGCTAGTGCTGTGGGCATCTCGACTGAACGGGTACATAATATCTTACATAAACATTTAGACATGAGAAAGCTATCCGCAAGATGGGTGCCGCGATTGCTCACGCTTGACCAAAAACGGAATCGTGTTAAGTGTTGCAAGGATGGTTTGCAGCTGTTCCAGAAGAATCCGGAGGACTTTAAGTGTCGTTTCGTCACTGTGGATGAAACATGAATACATTACTATACTCCTGAGACCAAACAACAATCTAAACAATGGGTTACCAAGGGGGAATCTGCACCAAAAAAGGCGAAGACCGTTCCTTCGGCCGGAAACGTTATGGCGACTGTCTTTTGGGATTCGCAAGGGATAATCCTCATCGACTATCTGGAAAAGGGTAAAACTATTACAGGTGAATATTATTCATCGTTATTGGACCGTTTGAAAACCGAGCTGCAAGAAAAACGCCCGCGATTGGCCCACAAGAAAGTCCTTTTCCATCACGACAACGCACCAGCACACACCTCAGCAGTTGTAATAGCAAAATTAATGGAAATAGGATTCCAACTCGTTTCACATCCCCCCTATTCTCCAGACTTGGCTCCCTCGGACTACCATTTGTTCCCCAATTTGAAGAAATGGCTGGCGGGACAAAGATTTTATTCAAACGAGGAGGTGATTGCAAACACTAATGGATATTTTGCAGACTTGGACAAATCCTATTATTCGGAAGGGATCAACAAACTAGAACATCGTTGGACGAAGTGTATAAGCCTAAAAGGAGACTATGTCGAAAAATAAAAAAGGTTTACCCCAAACACATAAGTAGTTTTTATTTTTGCACGGACTTTTCAAACCAGCCTCGTATAACCCCTTAATAATATATTTGTTAAATTATATTTACTCGGCCATTAATAATACTATAAGTAATATCATGTGTTAACTGGAAGAGGAATTATGTTATCCTATTAATTCGCTGTTATCAAAAGGACAAAGATTACATTTTCAAATAACACCTTAAATTATATAAATATATGTACAATTGTGCCTTGAAGAAATTCAAGAACAAAAATTATGTACCTTGTGCCCAAGACAGTGAAAGGCACAACTGACGTCACGCATAAGTTCGAAACAGTGAACGGTTCATATTTCAGGCAATTTCTTAGCTTTTCCTTCCATCTTTAGTTAAAGAAAACGATGAACTAAAGAGTAAAAGTGCGTAATTAAAACTTAGAAAACCTAAATAACTATCGAAAGCATTAAATCAAACAGAAGGTTATCGTTCGATCACGTCTCCTTTTTCCGAATACCTTCAGACACCATTCCAGTGCAATGGCGAGATTATGTTAATATGAAATTAATTGCTCAATACATTGATCTGAAGCTTAGAACTAACGAAGTTGTTAAAAATGGCTGCCATTTCGAATGTACTAGACATTCTATCAAAATTAAGATGTGCAGTTGTCCATGTTCATTCTCGAATCCTTCTGTTCTCTGTCGTAATTACTACGCGTCTTTTATTTAATTATTTCGTCTATGATATATATATATATATATATATATATATATATATATATATATATATATATATATATATATATATATATATATATATATATATATATATATATATATATATATATATATATATATATATATATATATATATATATATATATATATATATACATATACTACTACCGTCAAAAAGTATTTGCCCACCTGGTTATTTCAGTCCCAAGACAACAAAAACCCAAATAATATATATTTTTTTAAATTTTCATAAATTATTATTTATTTTCACATTATTTACAGTCTAGAAAATCAGAAAAACATTCATGATTTTCCAGGATTTTTCTCATTTATGTGACCTCTTTGTTTTTAATTACCGCTTTACAGAGTTTCGGCATTCTGTCCAGTAGTTTCTTCGATTATTTTAATCCATTCTGCTTGTAAGAGTTCCCACAAGTGATCTTCCAATGTTGGATTGAGTTCTCGAACACACCTGTCCAAATGGTCCCACAGCAGTTCGATGGGGTTCAAGTCGGGTGATTGCGGAGGCCAAGTCATCACTTCCAGGACGTCATCGGATTTCCATTCGTTCAAAAGTTCTCTAATTTGTTTAGCAGGATGTTTAGGGTCGTTGTCATGCTGAAAAATAAATTTCCCCTGAAAAATATCTCTTCCAGAAAGAAGCATTTGAGTTAGCAAAATTTCTTGATACTGTTCTTTTCGCATGATTCCTTCTATCCTAAAGATTTTTCCAACTTTACCGTTGCCAAAACAACTCCAAACCATTACTGAACCTTCACCATGTTTTACTCTAGGCAACTGACAGGCTTCCAACATCCTCTCTCCAGCTGGCTGCCGCACGTAAACTCGTCGATTTAAACCGAAAATTTCGAATTGAGATCGTCGCTCCAAAGGACGGAATTCCATTGTTCCGATGTCCAATTTTGATGTTCTCGGGCCCATTCTAATCGTTTACGTTTATTCACTTGCCTAAGAAGTGGTTTTCTCACTGCAACCGTGTAGTCCACCTTCTGCTAACCTGTTCTTCAAGGTTGTCACGCTGATGGGGATGAGCCGCTCCAGGTTTACTTGAGCCGTGATTTCTGGTGCGGTTAGGCGGCGGTTACGTGTGCTGGACATTGTTATAGCTCTGTCTTCAGCGGGAGTCCTTTTTGGTTAAGAGTTCTATGTCCCGCAGAAAATCTTTTTAACGATGTAGTCCACCGTTCTCCTTGGCATCCGCATATCACTCGCGATTTGTCGACTCGAGTGACCATTTTCATGTCTTGCAATTATTAGAGCCCGATTTTCAACGGAAACTTCTTTCGTTTTTGGCATTTCCACAAAACAACTGAGCCTGTATCAGTGGCAAAGTACTGTTTGCGAATGGTTGCAAAAGAGCAATGTATTTATAGCATAGTTTTTATCATAAAATGTCACTAGGAATTTCCATAATCCCTAGAAACTTGAAATGAGTTCTTACTTCAACTGGAATTCTCAGAAATCGCCTCAAAACGATTATCATGCAAAACCTGAAAATTTGTTCTAATTGGTTTTTCATATGTGATTTCACCAAAAAGGCTTAGCTAAACAATTTTATGATGGACACTTGTTAAGAATAATTAAATTTTCCTAATATAATAAAAAGGTTTAATTGGGTATTAAATTTAGACAGTTACATTGAAATTTCTAGGTGGGCCAATACTTCCTGGCGGTAGTATATATATATATATATATATATATATATATATATATATATATATATATATATATATATATATATATATATATATATATATATATATATATATATATATATATATATATATATATATATATATATATATATATATATATATATATATATATATATATATATATATATATATATATATATATATATATATGTATATATATATGTATATATATATATATATATATATATATATATATATATATATATATATATATATATATATATATATATATATATATATATATATATATATATATATATATATATATATATATATATATATATATATATATATATATATATATATATATATATATATATATATATATATATATATATATATATATATATATATATATATATATATATATATATATATATATATATATATATATATATATATATATATATATATATATATATATATATATATATATATATATATATATATATACAGGGTGTTATGGAATTCACTGCATATATTGGAACTGGTGGATCCTTGTAGCAAGACCGATTTTATAAAAATTCACCTTAAATAGCTGATCTCAATAATAAAGGAAAAAATCGACCCTAAAGAAATAATGTCATTAATAGTTTTTCGCACTCCACTGATGAGACAGACAGAAGGTCGTTTTTTTTGATTCCATCAGCCGGCTTTCCTGAAATAAATTAAATAGAAAACAATATAAAAATATTTTTATATTCCAAAACCGACTCCTTTGTTATTCGCATTTCAAGATTATGACCGGACTCCTGTGTTTTCTTTTCAGTGAATGTCTACTAATTATGGAGGAAAGGTTTTGTAAAGGTCAACGTTTTTTTAAAGAGAGATTGACTGAGTGAGTAAGAAATATGAAGAAAATGTACAACAAAGTGCAGTTAAATTGTATCATTGGTACAATTGGTTAAGTTTTAAATTTGTCATGGGTAACTTAAGATATTTTGTATGTAGATCTGTTACATATTACATAGATACAGTTATTTATTTATTTCGTATGGATGTACATTGCACACAGCACAATTGTAGTTAAATCAAATTACCTAAATGAATTATACAAAAATATAACCAACACAGCTGTTAAATAAAAAATAGCGGATCTCAATAATAAAAGAAAAAAACCGACCTTAAACCAATTTAATATAAAAAAATATTAATTCAAAATTATTATATTTTAAAATAATTACACTGTACAATAAATAAGAAAAAAATTTTAACAGCTAATTCACCAAGATTTTATTTGCTTTCTTGTAAAAAAGATAATAAAATAAACGTTGAGACGGATTGTTTCCCTTTATTATATACTAGAAAGAATTTTTTTGTCAGACGTCGCACAGTGTGTCGCGTAGAACATGCTAGGTGGACAAAATTCATGTTATGATTTCCAGGAAATCTTATTTGCAAAACGTAAACAACACCACCAAACCCCGAATTCCGAGAAAAGGTTGTTTATCAAATTTGCAAGTGGCGAGTCATAAGCGTCAGAAGTCAGGTAATGAGTTTAATGCAGCTCTTTCAATCAATCAGTTGCAATTTAGCGACACTTTCGTGCACATCTTATTGTGACATATTGTAATATTGTGAAAGTTTTTGTGATGAATATTAATACTGAGGGTAAGTACTATTTTTTAATGTATTTTTTTAATCAGAATCTATTAATTTGAATTTTTAGTATTTTTTTTAAATAGCCTATATATTTTAGCGTGTTTTTTTTAAAAAAAAAACTTTGAAAGTTCAGAATATACAGACATTCACCTCTATCCGGGCTAGTTTTTAGATATTACACAGAAATAACTTTATTCTTCGTAAAAATACACATATTGTTTAGCACACTTCAGTATAACATGTTTTTTTTTATTTTTTTCCAGAACACGTTTACTCTATTTCAAGGATAGCCTTTTTTGAGGAGTGGTTGAAACACACGAAGAATGAAAAAAAAAACTCGCGTGTATATGACTTTCTTTCTTCAAAATTTCACTTTGGTGACATTACTGAAAGCAGCCAAAAAGAAATAAAGTTGAAGATATCCAACTTGTCTAATAACTTTGGTGCCAAATGGTTGGCTTCAGGAAAGTCGAAGGAGCGTTTTTTAATTAAAAATAAGAATTGGTTGGATGAAGCAGACATACAGTTTACTGCGAGTTCTTTTGCGCCACAACCTTCAACATCAAGTGAGAATGTGACTCCTGCAGGAATATCTCGCAAAGATTTCGAGGAATCGTCGTTTAAGACGAAGAAACGTCGCGTCGTGGATCTCGTAGAATCCCGAAGTGTCAGTGAATTGGTGACTGCTGCCGAAATTGCTGTGCGTTCAGCAGGGCAAAGGAAAATTGCCAATGTGATTAGAGACATTAGTGAGAGCCCAGATAATATTATTAAGTCTAAAAATACCAGTTCCGTTAATCCTAGGCAATTAAGTAGTGACGAAGCCTTAGCTTACTATATAGATTCTAAGTCAACAACGCATTCTTACAAACAAACTAGGAAGTGGTCCATAATGTGTTTCCGTCATATTTTAGTTTAAAAAAGTCCAAACAGGCCTGTTACCCTGCAGAGGAGCACATTGCTATAACAGAAACTCGTGCTGAAATAAATTTGCAAGCCTTATTAAATAAAACAGTGGAACGTCTAGTATTAGCACAGAATTAAGTTATCAGCAGTGTGCTCCCAACAAGTTCATCGTTTACACTTGTTAGTAAATGGGGATGTGATGGAAGTTCTGGGCACAGCACATACAAACAGAGATTTGAGAACCCTGAATATACGGACGAGTTTCTTTTCGCATTTTCTTTAGTTCCCCTTAAGTTATATGATGGGTCCAAAATTATTTGGCAAAATCCTCGGCCTTCATCAACTTCGTATTGTCGCCCAATCAAATTTATATTTGCCAAAGAAACGAACGACTTCACGTTAGTGGAGACAAATAGATTGTGGGAAGAAGTTAATGCTCTTCTTCCAACACTTATCAACTTTGGTGATTCTCAAATCTCTGTAAAACACGAACTTTTGCTGACAATGAGAGACGGAAAGGTGTGTAACGCCTTAACGGAAACTAGTTCATCCCAAAAGTGTTTCATCTGTGGCGCCACCCCCAAGACGATGAACGATGACCCCGCGATGTTTAACAGCAATCAAGAACATTTTGGCTTTGGTTTATCTACACTTCATGCTTGGATTCGTTGCTTCGAATGTCTTTAACATATCAGTTACAAGTTGAAAATTAAGAAATGGCAGGCTAGAAGCAACGAAGACAAAGCAGATATCAAGGGTCGTTCCGAGGAAGTCAAATTGAAATTTAAGAACGAGATGAGACTCATTGTAGATAAACCAAGGCCAGGATTTGGTTCTTCAAATGATGGAAATACAGCCCGTCGCTTTTTTAAGAATGCTGAGATGAGTGCTCAGATCACAGGGTTGGATGTTACAATTATAAAAAAGTTTGATGTTATTTTGAAAACATTGTCTTCTGGATTCGAGATAAACTTAGTTGAATTCAAAAAATTTTGTCTTGAAACCAGAAAACATTATCTTAGTCTCTATTCGTGGTACTGTATGCCTGCTACTGTGCATAAAATATTAATTTACAGCACAGAAGTCATCAAAGCGGCATTGCTTCCAATTAGGCAGCTTTCCGAAGAGGCTCAAGAAGCACGGAACAAAGATTGCCGCAGATTTAGGGAGTACAACACCCGCAAGTGCTCGCGTGTTGCCACGAATAGAGACTTACTGTGCATGTTAATTATAACATCTGATCCTTTGATCAATAGCCTTCGAGAGATTCCCAAAAAAAAGCCGGAAAAAATATGTACAGATGTATTAAAGTTAATTGTAAGCCCTAGCATAGAAGAGTCAAGATTGGAATCGTCATCATATTGTCGCACAATGCCACAATATGATGACGATTATACAGTAAACGACTCATCAGAAGATTCTGATGATGATTATTAGGTTCAGCTACTATTTTTAGTTATGTAGTGCTTGTACTAAGCATGTAAACCTTGACTTGTAAATTTTTGTTTATCAATAAATGAGTATTTTTATTTTACATATAATTACAGTCAGTGTCATTATGCTAAATTTATTACAGAGCATTTATAACATTTATTTTAAAATTAAACAAAAACAATTTTTGACTGGAATTTTCAAAAACAATTTTTTTTTGAACCGAACAGCAAGAAATATGTACCTTAAAAAAATCAAAAACATTTTAAAATACCAACTACTTATGTATGTATAATGCACAAGTTACCTACCTGAAAGGCAGGTATTATTTGAGTTTATCCTTTTTGTGTCAGTAATAATATGGATTAATTGTTTTATTTTTAATTGACAAATGCAATAAATGATTTTTCATCTGGTTATTATTAAAAATAATAATACAGTGTCTTTCATTTAGTTGCAGATTCAAGTTTGTAGAAAAATTCGTGCACATACGCAGAATATTTTGCTTTTGTTATACAATGTTTTGTGCAGCTGGACAAAAAATACAGGTAAGCGAAATGCAGCTAAATGAAAGACACTGTATTATAATTTTTAATACTAATAACCATACAAAATACCCTTGCCCTTTAGTTCCGTTATCTACCTGCTAAGCTGATGCAATCCTACCGCGATATGCAAGGGTGGCTGTATTACACAAATTTTATCGATATTGAGTACCTGCGGTAAATTGTGAATAAAACCCACATTTATTAACCGATTTTCATGATTAATACCTTATTTTATTTTCCAGATTCGCAGCTGTCAGAAAAATGTATAATATTTTGTTTTCCTTTTGTTATTGCGCTTTTTTACCGAAAAAAATAATGAATTTTACACGAAAATTTTTTTTTTTTTTCTCCATTAATTTCTAAATAACTCCAAAACGATAAAAGATCGAATAAAATAATATTCAATCAACTTTAATAAAATTTTGTTACGCATTTTTTAATGTTTTATTTATAAAAATCTGACAAGTTGTTCCCGAGTTATCGTTAAATATATCTGCGTAGCTGACTAATTTAGGGGAAAAAATTAGCCACGCCCATAAAAAAAAACCAACGCGATGAATTTTTTTTTCTTAAAATAACTTAATATGCCTAGAATATACATAAACAATTGAAATAAGTGAAAAAATAATTTTGTCCAGCTAACTTGTACTAGTCGACACACTGTGCGTCGGTCGGGATGATTACTTTAAAATCACCGTCGTGTATATTATACGATACGTCTCTTTATTGATTTTTTCAACATATATTTTTAAGGACTTGATGTAATTTTCATAATTTTTGTGCAGTATTTTTTATAGTACTGGACATAATGATTTTAACGCTTCAGCGTTAAATCCCGAAATAGACGGTTCACTATTTAAATGTGGCTTTTCAATATTGATAATAGAAGCGTCTTAAAAGATCGGTGTGCTTTCATTACCTGAGTTTGTTTGAGAGAGAGAGCATTTATACGTTCAGCTGCTTTAAACAAAGGTTCGGGAAAGACGTTTTTGTCCATGGGCCAAACTACAGCCGCTTGAAATCCGTTCTCTTTGGTAAGATTCTGCAAATAAACTGCAACTTGTATATTGCGTTACTTGACGACCTGGATTTCTCCCCAATCATTATTCTGTTGCTTGATTATAATAAGAGCTCATAGGTTTAAAAAGAAAAAAAAACGTCGAGTGGCTGAAGCCGGTGAATAGTAAGGCTTGGCAATTGTAACATTAGCTTTGCTATATTCAACGCTTCCAGGTCCTTCGAATGCGTTGCATGTCCATCAGACGGAAGTAGCACTTTATTTTCAGGAGTTGTTTTTACGACGCTTATCTAATGTTTCATCCATTTTACAAATAAGTTTGAGTTAATATAGCATGGAATGGTGACAACACTCTCAGAAAATGTGCCATTCGCCAATTTAAGATTTTATTTCATTCTTTTGAATATTTAATCCTAAAACTTATTGCGTTTTTTTTTTCTGGATGGCAGAAAATCTACTTTCATCACCGTTAAATATAATAGACGAAAATTTAATTTATCTATAATCTATATCTATATAAATAAATTCTAAAATATGATGTTTTAACTCCTATTACTTTTTTTAATGTAGTTTTAGTTATTATACATATTCAAATATACATTTCTTTCATTTGAGATGTACGCCATCATGTCTTATAACCAATACTATTTAATACCAGGTAGTAACGGTGACGTCACGTGACAGCATCCGAATAATAAAATTTCTAACCTGGTAATACCTGATATAAATATTTTTTTGTATCCAAATATCGCTATTATGTCAAAGGTCAAACATAATCCCTAAAAAAATCTGACGTTAAATGGCCTTTACAATGTTAGACGATGTTGGTCAATTTTGGAATATTGTTTTCGAGTTTATGTAGGCTCGAAAATTTAAGGCATGCAGAGTTATTATGTAAAATGGTACATTCATTCTAACGAATTTTTACTCCTTTTTAAACACTTAAAAAATTATTTTCAAATGCTAACAGCACACTTTTATCAATGTTTTATGCCTTCCAGATTCCCTTTTCTTACCAATGATTTTTCATCGTTTACTTTTTTTTTCCTAGGGTTCAACTAATAATTTCAGTCACACCTTTTTTGGTGTTTCCAAAAAATAATTGAGTTTTCGTGGTACAAAATTATAATATCAAACTACTGCTTGCTAACCTGAACTAACCTAAATTAGTGCAAAACCGTTTTATCGGCTATTGCAAACTTGCAAATTTTTAGAGGAATTAGATGTCTTTTAGCCAATTGTAAACAAACCACTTGTAGATCTCCAAAGTAGTAATTGCAGCTATATCCTTTTCTACCCATATCAATCATTGTAGAAACTGCTACTTAAAAGAACACCTCTAATATTATGACACCTTTCCAGCTGATAGTTGGCGATTTTCATTTTTAAAACCTGGTGACACTGAATGTCAGTGTCAGTGACCGTTTCGGACAGCTCTAAAGCTTTAATAACAATTTGAGTTTTTTTGAACTAAACTGACCCGGGTAATTTTTTTTAAATTTCTACTAAAATCTTAAAAAACAATTGCAGGGATTTTCAATAAATGTATTTTTTTAGGAACAAGTATGGCTCTTCCATCTAATTATAATCAAATCGCTATGCAAGTAGCAAATCCTCAAGCATCAAACCGTAAGATAAATTTATAATTTTCCATTATAATATTCCGTACGAGTAGTTATTTGTATTATAGTTTTGAGAAAATATATTACTATTAGATCTGCTTCAGGTCGCATGTGTAAAAAAATTTGAAATTACTTTTAACATTAGAGCTGTATTTTTACATCTACCTATAGCATGATATTATGGAAAATTAAATTACATTCTTTTTTAATTTACCCATACATACTTTTAAGTATAACCAAATGATTTGTACTAACTCTCGGTAATTGAGATAAAGTAGAAAACGCTATGTGTAAGTTAGTCCTTAACTAGTGGTGTTACTTTATAAAGCCACTATTCAGTTTTTTACTTCAATCTTTAATATAAGTATGTATATGTAGTTTTATTATTTTGTCTATTGCTAAGGGACATATTATATTTATAAAAAATATCAGCCTTTGAGATTTTGATATTAGTTTTAGATATGGTACTTATATAATACTTGAAGTAGGGAAAAAATCTATATTTTTTAGTATTATTGCTTCAAGAGATTGTTGTGTTCTTTATTGTGACAGATCTCTTGTTAATTAGAGAAACGCTGTATCTACTTTTTTGATACTTATTTATTTTAAACTACAAAAGTATGTTGTGTAACTTCGAGAAAGGTTAATATTATTAATACAGTTCATGAATGTATAGATATATACAGTTAGTCCAAAAGGCTTTCATACACCACCTGCTTTCTATATTATTTTTCTGCTATGTTTAACTAATTAATTGGAATTATGAGAAAACATGTTTAAATTAATATTTGAAACTTAACCAAGGAGGATTAGTATTAAAAACAACTACGGAACATTTTATTTAGAAGTTACATAATTGTTATAAAAATGTAAACAAAATTAATATCAAAAAAGTCTTGAAAAAAACACATTACAATCAGCTGCATTGTGTCAAGCTATCTATTGCTTGCTAACCTGAAAAAACTTGTTGCTAGTAATTTTGCCATGCGTTTTCAAAGTGGTATTAAAAATGAGTGAGAGAAATTCCATTTGGAGTTCGAAAGATAGTAATTAATTTGTGGAAAGATGGAAAATCATACAGAAATATTGGAAAAATTGTTCAAAAGTTGCATGCTACTATTCAGTACATTGTAAACCAGTATAAATTAATGAGTTCCTATAAAATTCGACCACGCTCCAGTCATCCCAAGAAACGGACTCCATGTGAAGAGGCCAGTATTGTTACACAAATAACCATAGATCCCAAGAAAAATGCACCAAATTAAAAGAAGAACTATGGGAACTATTTTCAAAAAATGTTTGTTCACGAATACTGAGAAATTGTTTACACAGGGCAGACTATAAGGGGTGTGCAGCCAGGAAGTGGCTGTTAATTTAGGAAGCTAATTGCAAAAAGTGGTTAGCTTTTGCTAGGGAATATGTTACTAAACCTCCTGAATTTTGGGAATCCGTAATCTTTAATGATGAAACTAAAATTAACCTTTTTAAGTCTGTTGGCCTGGACTAAAGTTTGGAGAAAGAAGAACACCACATTTGATATTAAAAACATTTGTTCCACGCTGAGACAAGGGGGTGGCAGTGTTCTGCTTTGGGATTCATGTCTGCTGGAGGGGTTGGAAATTTACATTTTATTAATGGTACCATGGATCAGCATGTTTGAGAAACCATTTAAGAGAAAGTGTCCAAAAATTAGCACTAGAAAAAAGATACATTTTCCAACAGGACAAAATAGTAAATATAATTATTTTCCATCTCACATATAACATATAACCGATTTAGAACTTGGGAATAGACATCAATGTTTGATTAATATCTCACCATAATGTACTATTTCCTTCTTTAAAATGGCGAGTAGTAATATAATAGGTAGGAATTATTTAGTCTAGAAAAGTCAAATTTAGTTTTTATTTTAGAACATATAGTTGCAAAGGAAGTACCAGGTAAAAAGAAATTATCATTTTTTTTGGTAACATCACTGTTTGGACAATAGCTTATGTCTTGTGTTATGTTAATTATAGAACTTCTTGTAAAAAAAAACTGTTAAGATAAAAAAATAACAAATTTTAAGTGATATGTATAACGTTTCAGAAACTATTCTGTCTCTTCACATAAAACATTACTGCTCTTACTTAAGGGAAGTATTATATTCATAAAAAATATTCTGAAAGTTTTATATTTTTTTACATTTCATGCATGAAAACTATATTGTACAATTTCTCTTCTACTTGGTCTATATGCCTATCTATCTATGAGAGTGTGGTTTATTATGAAAATTTCAAACCATAAGTATATTATTTATAGTCAAATGTATAAGAAGTCGAAGGGGTTGTTTTGAACATATATTCTTTCTATGGATCTTGCAATCGTGAAATCTAAAAATTAAGTTGTTTTTCATTATTTCCAATTTTAACAAAAATAGTATGTCAAGAGAAGTGATTATAGAGTAACTTCAAAAATAAATATACACATGTTAGTTTTACAATATTGATTTACAAGAAAAGTACTGTGTAACTAACTTTATCATTTTTTTAATTAGTAGTTTGAATATTGGCTAGGATTCTTGCAGTAATATCAAAATATTTTAATTTTCCTACTACCAGATGCAAATACCTACTAACAAACAGTAGTGCTAAAAAGTGACGAAAATGAAATCTATACCTACTGCTCCTTTATCAATCATTAGCTTACTTAGCCTAGTTGTCAGAGGCAAATTTTGACGAAAAGCTCTTATCAAATGTTAACCGGCTGCATTTTGGCATACAAGTATTTTTTTGGACGTAGAATACAATAAAGAGTTTGCTGCTCTAAAGTGTATGTTAAGCCTACATACTCGAAAAATTCGGTTTTTCGCAAATAATAATAATAAGTGGCCTGGAAACACCCCTCTTGGGGTAGGGCCACCCTTTGGGTTCTCTAGATCTAGTTTATGGGTTGATCAGACCCGTTTTCCTTGTTGTTATATTTCTCTGCTTAGATGTTTCCAAAGTTTTCTGTTAGACGTCTTCTCCTTCTGGTTCGTAATTCCTGCCGCCTCCATGTCTTCCTTGACTTGCTGCAGCCATCCTATTCTCAGTCGACCTCTCTTTCTACGTCCCGGTTCCTATTGAAGTATTTCATATATTGGTGCTCCTGGGCCTGCTCTCCATGTGTGCCCTAGCCAATTAAATCTCTTGTTTTATTTTTTTGACTATGTCCTCCTCCACTTCTTCCAAAATTTCTTGATTAGTCCTCCTTCTGAAGACTCCTTCCCATATTCTCATTGGCCCTAGGATCGCTCTTAATATCTTTCATTCAATTCTTCTCATGTCTTATAACTTCGGTAGCATACATTAGTTTTGGGAGTATTATTGTCTGGTATATCCTCATTTTACTGCGTCTTCCTATTATCTTACTACTTAACAATTTCTTATTGCTATGGCGCAACTTATTTGCTATTATTAACCTTTCCTTTACTTCCATTTCCTTGTTCCCATCCCAATACAGCGTCACTCCCAAATATTTAATCTTCGGTCTTTCGCAAATATCTCGACAAATAAAAAAGATATCGAAAAACTAATTTCACCACGTGAAAGAACGGAAAAATTTTTACAAAAAAATAGTATATAGATTATTTTTTTTTAGTTTTACCATAATTTAAAAAAAAATATTTAAAATAAAATAGCTGGTTTAACCCCTTCAGTTGTAGTGGGAATCATGCTTCCAACCTCACTTATGATTAAATTAATGTTTCTGTATACCGCTAAGTATTTTGAAATTTGCTATTAAGCGATTTCTCAGGGTGCTGATTAAGAATCCGATGACAGATTTGGAAAAAAAAAGAAGAGAGTACGTAATTCATTTATTTTTCCAATTTTTAAAGTATCTACTAAGTGGTTTTTTGGGGTGCTTATTAAGAATCTGAGGACAGATTTAAAAAATTGAAAATGGGTAGTCCATAATGGCAGTCATATAACCAAATAAATGAAAATGTATTTATTTATATAAAAAATGAATATACTTAATAATAATTGTATAAATACAATACAACAAAATAAAGAATAAATTACAGAAAATGTATAACAGAAATATTTACAAAATATTAAACACTATTTTTTAGTCACTTTCTTCTTCAATTTGTTCACAATTTTTATCATCACCATCTTCTTGTAATGATGAAAGAATAAGTAAATTTGTGCAACCTTCTGAAAAAAAGCAGAAGCCCCAGACTAAAGAGCATAGCAGTCCTGCAATTGTTTTAACAACCTTTTTTACAATTGCAAAATAACATTGCTAATAGGGATGCATTTTCGTCATTTTTACAAATGTTAATATTTTTGAGTTTGTGTCCTCCATTTTCGAACCCCAATTGTTTGGCAAGAGTTGATTAGACAACTATTGTTGCACTTGCAAATACAGTGTACAAGTGAGCGTCGCAAAATTCCTTCGAATAATTTAGAATTTTTGTGTTTTCAATAACTGTTTTCTCTGTACCTTGACGTATAAATGAAATATAAATACTTTATAATTAAAGCTTAGACTTTTATCTTTTATTTCCCACCCTTAAATATATATTTGTTTTTGTTTTAAGTTGTATGATTAATAATAAGCAAAAAATACGTTTATTATGAACACTTTTTTACTATCAAAATTACAAAAAAGAGAAAGTTTTTTAAAGTTTTTAATGATTTTCTAATATGAAATATACTTTTAACTGTAACTAAAAAAAATGTCTGCCTTTTTTTGACCATTTCATACTGCTTTGAACGTAAAATTGCCGGCGGCAGGCAAATTTTCATATTTTGAAACTCAATTTTTAAGTAACACAGACAATGTGGATATTTTTAATCATTATTTGAAAGTTAAGGTATAATAACGATAGGATTTTTTCTCAATACTATATTTTATTTAATATTTGTAATTTACTGTATGCCTGTCAAAATCATGAAAACCAAAATTTCGTTTTAAGTTTTGTAAATTATAAAGCAACAAAAATAAAAACTATTAGTATCATCGGAAAGCTGAAAGTCTCCTCTTTTAATTTGTATTTACACTCTGGAAACAAGTAACATCGATTAACCTTCGAGCGGTGCCCGTAGGCTTTCAAATTAACCTTTTTGAATCGCCTATCCGAATTTTTAATAAATTCTCACGCTAATAAAAAAAAATGTGAAAAAAAAATATACTATTTTTTTGCAAAGATATTTTTTTTATTTTTCGAGATATTACCGAAAAACCGAATTTTTTATGTTATTTTGGATTTTTTGGGCGTACATCAAACTTTAGCAGACCTTTATTTATCGTATTGTATGTCCAAAAAAACGACCTGTGTGTCAAAATGCAGCCTGTTAACATTTAATGAGAGCTCAAAACCCCTGGCGACAGGACTATACTAGGGTAGACACATCAATGCCAAAAGGGAAATGATTCAAAATGTTTCCTAATTTCAAAAACTGTAAAATCTGATAAAGAAATTAAGTAAACTTAAAATAATAATCCAAAACTGTTTTATTGGTGTGAATTACCTGCGGTTTTTTTATGCATTGGCATGCATGTAAGAGCACGTTTTTCTAACCTAGAAAAATTCTTAAAATTAATCTGCTACCATAAACACTGACTTGCTTTACGATCTACCAATGGCAAACTTAAATAAGAACTGAACTCAGTTTCTACCTCTTCTATTTCATGAGAGACCTTTTTATTTATATCTCTGGTTTGACCAATATTAGAGAATACATCCCAAAATGTTTGCTTCTGTTTCTTACGTTTGTTTGGTAATGTTTAGTTTTTTAAAATACTAAATGGGACATCATCCAAAGGAGTCTGATGCTGATTGTGTTACCACATCTTTATCGGGTTTAATATTTCCTTTTAACTGTATTGCATATTTGATGTATTTTAAAATGTTTTTTTTAACCTATTCTTTGTTAGTGAAATATGCATCTTGTATGCAGGAACGTGGCAATTATATAATTGTTATTGATTTCAGTTTTTGTGAATCTCTGGCTTAAACCTTCAAGTAAATTTTTTCGCATAGATCCCAAATTATGAACGCCGATTTCTATTTATTTAATGAGAAAATTGTTGAAATCACTTCTAATATTATACACAGTGACCTACTGAAATCTTTGGTAGTTTATTCAAATGGTTGTAAAAGCTCCAGTCACGTTTTAATTAAGTCCCACTGATTTGTTCTCAAGGAAAAAAAGTGAATCATATTCAGCAGCAAGCAAACTGATAGCTCTTCTTCGTCCAAAAAGCCTTTCCAATATATAATATGTGGAATTCCCGCATGTAGGTACATCTTGTACCATTTTCTTTACTCCAATGTTAAAATCTGTTTCTGGATTTGTTCTAATTTCATGTTGGAAGGAGATGAGTGATTTAAATGAGTTACGATCCTTCTTCCAACACTTATAACATCCAATACATATATTTGCACTTTTGAAGAGTCGATTACTACTAGTTATAGACTAGTTGTCCAAAGCTATCATCATCATTTATATTCCACTATTTGGTTGCCCCAAATTATTTTGTAATATGTTTAATAATGTTTTAAATTCCCAGAGGTGAGATAGTTCTGCCTCATCCTTATCTTCATTGATCAAACTAGTGGAATGTTTAAGTTTTAAATGGTTCCATAACGATGAAATACTACCTTTTTTTCCTAAACCTCGCTGTGCTACACAACCCACATACTGCTTTTGATTCATCTTCCTTATGCAATAAAAAAGTAGTCCTACACTTTTCTCGTTTTTAAAACCTAACAATCGTTAAAAAGCCCAAAGAAAATATCGGACTAAGATTTTTATTTCCCTTGGGGATTCATCGTATTACCGCTAAATACAAGGTTTCACATGTTCAAACGTAGTTGCCTAAGCGCTAATTTATCGCATCTTAACATTACTTATCTATATAATATATATATTTTTATATATATATATATATAATATATATATATATATATATATATATATATATATATATACATATATATATATATATATATATATATATATATATATATATATATATATATATATATATCTATATATCTATATATCTATATATATATCTATATATATATATATATATATATATATATATATATATATATATATATATATATATATATATATATATATATATACCCTACACCCCCGGCCACAAATTTGAAAAAAATTAACGTTTTTTTTGCTTAATTGATTAGGGACCTAGAAATAAGGTACAAAAGGTTTTATGAGGGTAAGAAGGCTATAAGTGTGTATTTTATCAAGTGCGCGTAATTGTCTCGCAACGCTCTCCAAACTCTCCGAGAATCTTTATGATTCGTGCCGCTTAAATGACTGTACCTCCCTTAATATTGAAGAAATCTGTTTATCTACAGAATTTAAGTTCATCTAGAATCTATTAACAAAGCATCAATTTAGAAGGCCAGTTATATGGCGCAGACATCGTAGATTAGAGGTGTCTAGAAAATTTATATAACTTTAAAACACGTGTTTCTCAAAATTATATTTTTCAAACTGGCCGGAAACATAACTTCTTGAAATTATCACCGATTTATTTGAAATTTTAACTGTATCTTCAAAATTACATTATCTAGCGAAGTACGTATGGATTTTAAAATTTGTTTTGAACTTTTTCTTCATAAACGATTTTTTACGTGATTTTTTACCCAAAAATGAAACACTTTCTTTAAACATGTACCATTCATAAAAAAATCAATATTTTTAAATTTTTTTATGTTCTTCCCGAAAAAATCTTATATAGAAGTCAAAAAACTTTCCACTTTGTTCCAGATATAAAATTGGAGGAGAAATCTTTCCTGTCGCAAAATACTGTTTATAAGAATGTATCTTCCTTTACTGATTACTGGTGCCGCCATTTTGTAAAAAAATTGTTTAAAAATTTGTGAATGTATAGGATGGTCCAAATTGTTCAGAAATCATTGGCAAAAATCCATACGCCGTTGAAAATCTCCGTCTCTAAGGTGATGAACTTTTCTTGTCCTATATAGCCTGAATTTGTGCTTCTTCAAAGAACGACTTACGTTAGTTCTTGGTAGACCAGTGGATTTTTTTAACTATCGGCTTGAAATGTTGGGGTTATTTCCGATAGTTCCTAAAACTACTATTTCTCCTAATTCCTTATCCCTGTTTGACGTATAATTTGTGGATCATTTCTTTTCAAACTGGCCACTATTAACTAGGTTATGTCACAGTCGAGCGAATATATCCTTGAAGGATTGACGCCTCTCTGGATACCGTTCGTGGTACAAATTACTTGCCGCTTCCGAATTTTCTCCGGTTTGCATGAAACGCTATCATATCCCCTTTTTCGTAATTTTAAAACTTCATTTCGATTTATTTGACAATTCAATAACTGATCCTGAAGTAAAATTTGACAACTACGAGTAAACAATTGAATTAAACTATATGGCTACTCCGTCCAAAGCCTACTTCACAAAATGTGCATTTAAAACTCGCGTAAAAACTGAAAACCTTTATATTTTGAAGTAGATTTAAGCAAAATATAAAGTGTGCTATATTTTTAGAATGGTAGTTTAAAGCTCTATTCGGATAAGGAAAAATATATAGGGTATCCCATTTAAAAAATATATTTTTGTGTTAATAACTATTAAAATATTAGTTGTAAAAAAATGTAACTTACACTGTTGAAATCCACGTGAAAAAGTGCTTTGAGAATGTTTTTACAGAAATCAAAAATTTTCAGTAAGAAAAGAATTACAAACATTTTTCCAAAATGCAGATCTTTGAAAAACACCCTGTATATCTGAAACGGTACTGGATATCGATATGCGGTTTTAACTATTGAGTTTATCATAAAAAATTGAGCCTCAGACACCGACATCAGTTATCTCCTTTAGATAAAGGGGTTTACCTTTAAAAGTATCCAATTTGAACCACCCTGTACTTTAAAATATGTATAATAAAAGCATTTGAGTAAATTTTGGATTACGTTCATTATATTTCAAAAAATAAATTGTCAAAATGAGGTTCTTTTCTTAACGTTATACGAAGTATTAACAAATTATTTCGTTGTCTTAGGAAAGCTATACGATATTATTATTTTAATTTATGTTTTGTTTTTATTGGTTTTTTTAATCTCATGACTTTATGAAATACGAAAAAAAATGTTTTATGCTCTAAGTCGGAACGACTATTTCCGAAGAAACCGTTGATTAGAAAGTGATAACTTTCCAAACAAATATACGGTTTGTATGCGTCACGTTCGGAAAATGGTTGTACTGTAGCAGAACTCGTAACTTTTCATGACTCCGCCTACAACTTCGTCTGGCAACATGTTTACATGATGCTGTTATGTAAATTACTAATGTACAAAACAGTTTGAGTGTCGGTCTATATAATAAATTTCAATGTTTATAAGTAACTTTCTTTTACATCTACGAGCAGTAGGTAACCAGGTCATTTATTGATGCAATTATGAAATTGTTTTTGATATGAAAATTTTTACGGAAAAAATATTGGTTTTTATCACTTGTTTACGTACATTATTTCCAAAATGTTTTTTAGTTGTGACTCTAACCTAAAAGAATTTATAAGTAAAGAATTATTGATTATGAATGAACCAGCCATGTGATTCGCTTATTTAAAGAGTTAGGCGAAAATATTAAATATAGGAGTTGTGTAGAGTTAAGATAGAAACAATCTCGCATCGTATTTTTGACATAGGTCACCAATTTTATGTATTTTAAACAGAAACACCATTTATATTATTTTTAGGTCTTATAGCACTTTTCAGTTCTAGAAATGTCAATATATATATATATATATATATATATATATATATATATATATATATATATATATATATATATATGTATATATATATATATATATATATATATATATATATATATATATATGTATATATATATATATATATATATATATATATATATATATATATATATATATATATATATATATGGTATATATGTATGTATGTATATATATATATATATATATATATATATATATATATATATATATAAATATATTTCATATGATATATTACCACATCGCAACTAAAACAACGTTGATACAAAAAAAAAATAGTAATACAAAGGAAGACTACCAGAAACTGAGGACAAAAAATATAAATAAGTTTATGTAGTCTTAATATTGAATTGTAACTATTACATGCCTCAAATCTGTTCAATGTATTTTCTATAAATTCGTTATTGTCTTCTTGTGACAGCCAAAAATGATTCCGCGGCCTTGATTATTTGAAATTGCAACCTCCTGATGATGAATCTTTTAATTTATCTTTGACTCGACTCATCCATCCAAACAATTTTATTAAGCAGTAGCGTTTTTGTCCTATAGGTTGCATCTTCTCCTGATAAAAGCCTAAACCTAATTCTTTGTTTTTCTAGGTTAAATGCGGCACTGGTAAGGTCTGTTATGAGTGATAACCATGTTTTTGTAACGTATTTTTGATCTTGAAATATGTTTTGTCAGGGTCTTCAACAGCATTTTGATAGACCCTTCTGGATTGTCTAAAATAAAGCAAATAGAAAATTTTAGTTTTCGTTTAGTTTTTCATATAATAAGGAATCTTGAAAGTGCTAAAAAAATTCAAATTCTTCATTTTCGTAAACTTGTCTTTATGTAGTCCTTTTTTTTCATTTCAACGTTGTTTCAGTTAAGATGCTCTGCATAAGGTCTTATATATTCGCGTTATGCTTGCCTTTTGTTATAGCCATTTTTAATAAAAATAATATTTGATATATATCCCGTATTTCACTCTTCAAAAAAACCATTTTTATACTAATACTTAGTTTTAATTTACTACTATCAAAATTCTTTACATAAGCAAATACCATTGTCAATTTGTGTTATTGTCAAAGTGCATAACCAACTAAGTTAAACTTTGAAAGAGCGTTTTTGACTTTCTTTGCCCCTGTTGATTATTAGTTTTCACAATAACACTATAAAAATATATATTACCATTTCTAGAATTAAGAGTTCTAAAAATTGAAACGTAGTGCAAAATTATAACGTTTGTGCCATGTAAAAGACGCGATAGGCTATTGTTAACCTCGTAAAAATATCTTAAAAACTCTGCCCTAAGTGGGTTAGAGGAGTGATCCATTTGTAATTTATAACCCTGTATTTTCAAGAAAAATCATTATCTTCTAAAATAGTAAATAGAGATATTCCTGTTGTTTTCTTATAATTTTAAAGAAAAAACTTTCGTGTCTATGATGATGAATGATGATTCTTAAAAACTTACTTTCAACTTCGAATTTTAAGCCTCCTGTGGTAAAATTTTAAATTTTAATACTCGGTACTGCGATTTAAAAATAATATCAATTTTTTAATGTGAAAACTAAACAAAAGCAATTTTGGTTCCTATGTCTTAAAGCTGTTTTGTTCTTACTTTCTTACTAGTGAATAGTTATTTACGCTGCCGGTGTAATGTAAAAAATACTTTGAAAAAAACGACTTTGAAAACTTTTAGGGAAAGCCTAAAGAATTATTTAAAGTCTTAAATGACTTAATGCATTTATTAAATCAAGAATGCCAATATCAGTTATTACATATATTGAAAATCATAAGCACCAAAATTGAGGAGTTTTTAGGAATCACCCTAGGGTTTACTAGTGTTTTCTACTTTTAGTCATAAATGTGTAACGTGAAGTTCAAATAATTGGAATTATACATTTTGTTCCTTATTTTAAATAAAACTTAGTACAAATCGTTACCAGTTTTGTAGACTAGTGCTGATGCTTTGTTTGTTGTTCAGATTTGATGTCGGCTGGCGCTCCCATGACTTTCAACATATTGAAAGGTAACTGCTTTTTTTACTTTTTTTTAGCCGTAACATTACAATAATAATTCTTTTAAACCTTTTTGTAAAGTAATATTTAATATAAATATTCGCTTTGCCCTAACAAGTTTCTAGAGAAAGTATAAGTTACTTGTAAATTACTATTTTTTCCCTATACTGTTCTGCTTGGATAACTAAGCATAATGTACGTCAGCATACAGAGAACCCATAGAATTTGGAGCTTAATAAAAAGGTGGATAGAATAAATTAAAAATGAAAGTTATAAGTTTATTCCGTTTTTAAATTTTATTACGAGTATTTGTAAAATCTGATTTTAGGAAAATTGTCTCCAAAATGTTTAGGAATTTAAGTTCCTGTTAGAAGATATGAAGTTAAGCGATTAAATATTTTTGGTATTTGCAGTTTGTTCTTATTTAAATTTTTTTGAAGCTTCAAGCCAAACCGATACAAAGTTGTCCCTTTGTACTACTTAAGTAAGCCTTTAAAAAGAATTACAAAATGAAAATATAAAGTAACATCTTTCCAGGTTACGTCCAGATTTCATTATTGATAAATGCAATCAAGAAACATTACGGCTGTGAAGCCCCCTGTGATGTCAACGCGTACATTTTTAAGTTTTTCTATAATAAACTAAATCCCCATTAAATGAAAAAGTTTGTTTGAACAAGTTTTTTTTTCCTTTTTTTTTACTAGATCTGAATTTTTTAGATATTCTACGAGGCTGGTTTGAAAAGTCCGTGCAAAAATAAAAACTACTTATGTGTTTTGGGTAAACCTTTTTTATTTTTCGACATAGTCTCCTTTTAGGCTTATACACTTCGTCCAACGATGTTCTAGTTTGTTGATCCCTTCCGAATAATAGGATTTGTCCAAGTCTGCAAAATATCCATTAGTGTCTGCAATCACCTCCTCGTTTGAATAAAATCTTTGTCCCGCCCGCCATTTTTTCAAATTGGGGAACAAATAGTAGTCCGAGGGAGCCAAGTCTGGAGAATAGGGGGGATGTGAAACGAGTTGGAATCCTATTTCCATTAATTTTTGCGACCACAACTGCTGAGGTGTGTGCTGGTGCGTTGTCGTGATGGAAAAGGACTTTCTTGTGGGCCAATCGCGGGCCTTTTTCTTGCAGCTCGGTTTTCAAACGGTCCAATAACGATGAATAATATTCACCTGTAATAGTTTTACCCTTTTCCAGATAGTCGATGAGGATTATCCCTTGCGAATCCCAAAAGACAGTCGCCATAACCTTTCCGGCCGAAGGAACGGTCTTAGCCATTTTTGGTGCAGATTCCCCCTTGGTAACCCATTGCTTAGATTGTTGTTTGGTCTCAGGAGTATAGTAATGTATCCATGTTTCATCCACAGTGACGAAACGACGCTTAAAGTCCTATGGATTCTTCTGGAACAGCTGCAAACCATCCTTGCAACACTTCATACGATTCCGTTTTTGGTCAAGCATGAGCAATCGCGGCACCCATCTTGCGGATAGCTTTCTTATGTCCAAATGTTTATGCAAAATATTATGTACCCGTTCAGTCGAGATGCCCGCAGCACTAGCAATCTCACGCACCTTAACTCTTTTGTCATCCATCATCATATCATGGATTTGATCAATGATTTCTGGAGTCGTAACCTCCACAGGCCGTCCAGAACGTTCAGCGTCACTTGTGCCCATATGGCCAGTCCGAAAATTTTGAAACCACTTATAAACTGTTCTAATCGAAGGTGCAGAGTCACCATAATGTTTATCAAGCTTCTCTTTAGTCTCCTGAGGCGTTTTGCCTTTCATAAAGTAATGTTTAATCACCACACGAAATTCTTTTTCGTCCATTTCTTGAAAATCACTCGACTTCCTTGATTCACTCGAATGCCAAATACAAAGAAATAGACCAATATGGCTGAAACTTGGTGTACGTTCATTCAAGAGATGCTACTAACTAAACATGACCTCGATACGCGCCGGTGGTGACATCTCTCGGACTTTGCACGGACTTTTCAAACCAGCCTCGTATGTAAAACAATAACAAAAACAATATAAATATTCCTGGAAAATATTTCCTAGAGAGACTAGAGCCCCCAAAATAGCATCTTGAGAAGGGATATTTCTGAAATATCTTGAAACTCTTTAAAATAGATACACATAATTTTGTTTGCTTTATAAAATTGGTTTATTGCAAAATACTTGTTTCATAAACTGCTAATAGAACATTGATTATAGCTTTGTGCTGTTTAGCTAAATTTCACAAAGAAAGTCTGGTAATTAACACGAAAATGACGTTCACTGATTGTTAGATTACAGTTAACCTTCAATCTCGAGGTTAAATTTGCCCTGGGAAAGTGACTCTTAGATGCAATTAACAGATTGTAAAGCTTATTTCTCGAGTGCTCCCTCTTCTATTATTTTTGCATTTGCCTTATCAACTACCTCTCCATACCACTTTCTTCCACTCCTTTCCTCATTCTTACCTATCTCACTATTCATACACTTCTTTTCTTAGTACTTCTCACCCTTTTTGAATAATACTTATTGCAATAACAAACGATTTCTGGTTTATAATTGCTTGACTAAACTTCTTCGATCTGAGAAGTCGTTGTTTAGTTTGTTAAAAATTAACATTAATAGTTAAACTAGTATTAGTATTAATTTTTACTTTTTGTAAATTAAGACTGGTGACATTTTCGATAAGTATTTTTATAAAATAAATTTAAAAAATGGTTATAATGACATTCAAAAAAAACTTAAAGAACCTCAAAACCAACTGTTTAATCACAAACACAGGTTTTATGTGAATGTGAAGGGTGTTGCCATTGACTAAAGAAAAAAGGCCTCAATGGTGTCTGCTCACATGAGAAGTCAAAAATGACTAGAGGTCGATAGAAAGTTAAAAGCGCATATTTCATTAGCATCTATTACGATAATAAATCACCGAAGCACTGTTCACTATTGCCAAATGGTTTTGCATCGGTAAAAAAGTCTATCATCAGCTACCACTTTAATTTGTTTGGTATGAGGCTTCTTTCGATATGCGGAATTATCAAGGTCTGAAGGTTTCTAACAATATGAGAATTGACGGCTTTGCCGTAAATTATTTTTATGCTTTCTGTTTTTAGTATTCCGTACCGAACACTTATAAGATCACTTCGGTGTCCGTCTGTCTGTCCTCTGTTTGTCACACACCTGACCGATTTTCTCCGAAACTATTTGATATAGAAAGTTGAAATTTAGTCCTAATATAGGAATTGATGGCCCCACCAGAGCCGTGTAGTTTTGAAAGTTAAATTTTGACTTAAGGGGCGTGAAATCGGAAGTGAAAATTTTTTTTTTACCAGGTCATCGAGTGGGGTGTCAAATGAAAGCTTATAAAAAGACGAGTTCAAAAATATATATAATGTAATACTTGCGCATAATTCTTTTATATTATTTTTTTAAAAAGTGAGAAAAATCGCTGTCCCTCACCTT
>CM032449.1:92459787-92468165 GCA_019049505.1 Pachyrhynchus sulphureomaculatus | reverse complement strand
AAAAAAAAAAACTACGAATGGCTCGTGGGAATGTAAAGGAGCCTTTCGTTGGTTTTATACTCTACTGAATATTCAGTTGCAGTAAACTTATATACGGGATGCTAATGTAGTGGCCAATAACTAAGAAGTATTGGTAACGTCCAAGCTTGCAAGAACTCAACACTTGACCTCGCATGGTATCATGGGTGAGATGAAAACTGCCCCTAGCAAGTTGTTGAAGGCATTAATCGCCTACCACCCCAGAATCTGTATAAAAAATTTGATATGCCAAGGACGGCATATCGGCTGCTTGCTTGAGGGCATCTGAATACGAAGGCCTGAATGCATCGCCACATATGGGCTGCACTGAAACATTGTCCTTTTCAACAGATGAGAACGGAAAAACTCAAAGAGGGGACTCAGCTAATATACGGACAGATTTAAAAAGAAATAATCCGGGGAATAACCTAATAGAGGTGGAAACGCACATCTATTATTTCAAAAGACGCACCTTATCTAGGTACGTCTTTTGAAATAATAGATAAGAAATCTGCTTTATTATAATTAAATATTTTTTTTCTAGGTATGCTCATTATTTAATATTTTTTATTATTAAATGAATTGTTTATCAAATGTGAAAATTTACAAGTATTAAGTACGATCGTGTTTCTGGCAACACTCGGCGATTTCCACATCTCGTTAAGCATTTTCATTTTCTTTGGTCCAATGGCAGTAATTGACCTGATATCTGCAGGTTGGTTTAGCGGTAAAGTCCAGTTTAATATCAAATTGAAAATCGATACTTTATTCCGTTCGAGAGTTACCTAGGCAACAGACTGGCAAAAGCAAATTAATAAATATGTTTGTCCTGATTTAGGTTTGTGAAACGGGAAGAAAGGCAAAAATCGTAAATGATTTTTTTCACACATACAATAATTCCCTTAGCGATGGAAGTAAAAAAAATTAAGACAAAAAAGCAATTCAAAATCTTCTTTTATAGATACGATATAATGCAATAAACTAAAGATGCAGTAACATTTGAAGAATTATTCAGTGATCATCTACCTACTTCTATTCGATCTTACGTTAATTTTAATAGATATTTTTAAGTCGGAAATTATCCGTTACCTCAATAGTTTTGGTAAGAATTAAGACGTTGAGCATGCCGAATATTATTTATATCAATACCAACGCTAACGATGGTAAAAAATTGGTCAGAAAAATGTTGTTCGAGTAGACACTTGAAATAAGTTACTTAGTGTAGGCACAGAAAATATAACTATCGGTACAAAAAGACAAACTCGTTAAATAAGACGTCATCGCAAAGCGAAGCCGACTGGCTACTGTCGGCACGTTAAAATATGCTCTGTCAAGTTTCTCAGAGATGCCCTGCATATTTTTCTCTATTATTTTTACACAAATACAACTTTTACCTGCACGGCATGCGTGAGAACTTCATTTTAACGTGCGTGCCTGCGGAAGGCAGCCGACTTCATTTTGCGGGAGGTTTTGTGCCACGTGTTAGTCTTTCTAGCGATAGCTATATGATCTGTGGTGTAGGCAAAAGGTGTTCGATATAGAAAGATTATTTTCTTGTTATTCTTATCCGATGACGCATATTAAGACTGATATTTGAGGACTTTGGGCTCAAATTAAATACTTAAGATATGGAGCTTAATAAATTATTTATTTTCTATGGTCCTTATCGAATGAAGCATATTAAAAATCTGTAATAATTTCTTGCACAAATTGACCAATGTATTATTCTTTAGCAAACGTCAGCCTAACCCGCCTGCTGAGATACACTGTCTGGATACATACTCAAAATACACGGTAATTAGGTTTCTTACATTTATATTTACTGTGATTAGATATAAACATGTTGTAAATTAGTTATAATTCGCAAGTAAAAACTTTTTGAATTGCCTTGATTGACATTGTAATAAGGATTTAGCGCGCAATTGTTGCAATTGCAGTATTTTAATTGCACAAATTAAAATTGAATGTAACTGTCCAAGCGCAACATATTCACATAAAACAGTACTATACCATAGTACAACGGATAACACGACAGCACCAAGTAGGGATACGATAAGAAATTTCTGGCTGAAACACTTAACAGTAGCATATTAGATTTTGGCAATGGATTACAATGAACTTAGTTTTTTATGAGAAAGCCAAAAAATTTGGCACCTGTCAAATTTGACAGATTACAAAGTCAACCAATACTTTTTTAAATGGCGCCCTCTACATATGACCATAGCATTTTTCAGTCCGTTTCCCAAAAATATATAATACTTAATATTTATTTTCAGTCGTTACCGACATATACGTTATTGAACTGAATTTTAACTTTTATGTGGCTCACTCAATTTATTCTTTTGATATTTAGGGTATCAAAAAATTCTTTTACCAATAAACTTAATTTATTACCAACTAGAACCTTTCTAAATGACACCCACTACATATGAGCACACCATTAAATAGCATTTTTCAATCTATTTACAAAAATATATAGTACTTGATATTTATTTGCAGTCGTTGGCATACGGAGCAAGTTATTGAACGGAAACTTAATCATTAAGAGGATTACTCATCTACTATCTTCTTATTTGGCACAACAAAAAATTCGTTTACTAGCAAACTTAGTTTTTTGTGAGAAAGTCAACTATTATAGCAATGAAATTTGCCACTTTTCAAATCATACGTGGATGATGCGATTTAAAAAAATTTAGCCGAGTTTGTAATCTGTCAAATTTGATAAGTGACAATTTTTTTGTTGTTCCTGTGTCCTGTTGTCCTCAGAAAAACAGTTTTTCGATATGCCAAATAGGAAAATAGTAAATCAGGTAAGCTACTTAAAAGTTAAAATTCAGTTCAATAAATTAAATGTCCTGTATATCAGTAACGGCTAAAAATAAATATCAAATATTATATATTTTTAAATGGATAGAAAAATGGCATTTAATGGTGTACTAATATGTGGAGGGTGTGGTTTTTTTTAAAAAAAAAATCTAGTTGGCATTGTAAACGGTCAAATTTGACAAGTGACAAATTTTGTGTTATCATATTTGGCTTCCTCACAAACAACTAAGTTTATTGGTAAAAGAACTTTGTGATACCCCAAATAGGAAAATAGTAAATCGGATGAGCTACTTAAAAGTTAAAACTCGGTTCAATAACTTGAATGTCCTGCATATCGGTAACAGCTGAAAATAATTCTTAAGTGTTATATTTTTAGTAAGCGGACTGAGAAATGCTATTTAATAATGCGCTAATATGTAGAAGGTGTCATTTAAAAAAACCCTAGTTGGTGTTGTAATCTCTCAAATTTGACAAGTAACAAATTTTGTTATCATATTTGGCTTCCTCACAAAAATTAAGTTTATTGGTAAAAGAACTTTGTGATATCCCAAATAGGAAAATAGTAAATCGGATGAACTACTTAAAGGTAAAACTCGGTTCAATAACTTGAATGTCCTGTATATCGGTAACAGCAGAAAATAAATCTTAAGCGTTATATTTTTAGTAAGCGGACTGAGAAATGCTATTTAAATGCTATTTAATAGTGCGCTCAAATTTGACAAGTGACCAATTTTTGGTTATCATATGTAGAAGGTGTCATTTGTAGAATAAAAATCCTAGTTGATGTAATCTGTCAAATTTGACAAGTGACCAATTTTTGGTTATCATATCTGGCTGTCGATTGTATGGTAAAAGTAGAAACTTTGATATTTTTTTAAGTTTGGTACACGGTGTATACTTAAATTTAAAGGTTATATAAACTGTAATGTGACAAGTAATTGTGTCAGAAGAGAAAATCAGAACAATCAGAATAAAAATAAACAAAGTCATTAAGTCGAGCCTCAAGAGGCATTCTATTTTATATACGATATTTTGATAGCTAATTTACGTTTAGAGTTTGAGTACTTTGAGCTTTATTATTTACAGATATAATTCGAAATAGTAAAAAACAACGTACTTTATGTCATCGAATTACTTTGATATATACAATTTCACTTACTTTTTTGTAACAACTTCCATATTTTGCACTGATGATTAAAATGTTAAAGTCAAATTTTGTTACTTACCAAGAAATAATTACAGACCATCAAGTCAAGAATATTAAGAATGTAAACAAGAAGTTTTTACTTTTGTTAGGATAAAAGTAACAAATTGTTATATAAATAATATTATAAATTTAAATAATGTTCCATTACCTGTGGAGGACATTGTGAGTAATTTTGTGGGGAATAGTGTCCGTAAGCCGCATATTGCACAGAAGGATAACTCTGTTGAAGAGATGAATAATTTGGAGCTTGCTGACTAGCTTGGAACCCGTATCCTGAGTGGAGAGATGGGCGAGCAGGTATAGAAACGCGTTGTTGATGAGAAACAGCTATAGCCTCTATAAAAAGTGTAAATAAATTTACAGTTGCGAAATAAAATCGCCGCCATCGAAATTTTTAGGATATAATAAAAATGCCTAAAGTATTATTTATAATTACAAATATAGTCTGTTAAAATCGAAATATAGAGATCTCGTTGTTTGAGTTGAAACACTGTTTACTTAATTATTTTAGGTTGTAAAAAGGTTAAGGTTCATGTACAGGTAAGACACATTCACTACTCTTTTCTTATTTCAGACATTTTTAAAATTTATGGGGCGCCGGTAAACATTGCTACAGTATTTTTGTTTTTACTAATTCCTAAAATAATCAAATTTTCAAGTAAAAGACAACAACTGTTTATAAATAAGACCACTGCAACAAATATTTTGTATACAGTGTTATTACAATAGAGGAAGGTGAAAATTGTGTTGTTGTTTCCATTTATTTTTAATTATTCGTAGTCAAGAATACGAAGGGTACAGAGTAACGAAGGGGTACAGGGTTGTTCTCCGTATATACAGGGATATACATACTTTTCCTGGAGTAAAGGAATGAAAATTGTATTATTTTTTCCTTATGTTCTATTATTGTGATTGAAGTATCAAAGCGGAGGTGGAGAAATTAAATAAAATAATAATATAATATATATCATGTTATAAATTCTTTTCACAGTTTTGAAATTTCAATAAATATGGTTGTCCACTTCCGCCAGTTTGTCGGTCGGCGGGTTTTTTGAAACGGTAACTCTTGGATGAAATGAGATAAGGATTTCAAATAAGGCATGCACATAATAAACGGAAATAGGTACGAAATCTATACTTTTTGGGCGACTTCGCTTAAGAGGAAGTGGTAGACCGAGAGTATTTTCAATAGTATTTTATAACAGCATTCTCAGCTTAGAAATGAAAATTTAAAAAAACTAAAACAAGTGAACTATTGAAAATTCGTTGGTTTTAACTTTTACGCTTAAAAATGTTGGTGTACAAAAATATTTATAGATTAAGATTCTGTAAAAGTCCTATTTACTATTTCTTTCGGAAGCTTTAGTTTGCAGTAATGCTGCCAAATAATTATTTTTAAGAAAAATGATATTTTGCCAAAAATTTTCTAAAAAAAAAGATCTTCAAGTTGAAAACATAAAAAAAACTCTTGTATATATAAAATATATTTATGTTAGATGTCTCAATAAACATATAAAATGATAGGTACTTAATCTTTAATTACTGGGAGAGTTTCAGCAGTTGGTTCCTTGAGAAACATTGTTAAAATATTTAAAAGGTAAAATTTAAACGATTTGTGCTTTTTAAATTTAAAATATTTTTTTTTGAGAGTAATTCAACATATAGGTTTTGCTTAATTTGCCCTAATAAGGCGAAATATACATGTCTAGTTGCTCTTGAATAAAAGAATACTGAAACATCAAAAAGCAAAAATCCTTTAAATCTGACTGAATTTTAAAAGTTTTTACAAGTAATGTCCTATTAACTACAGGAATTTTATACGGGAATAAGATAGCCATCAAGATATTTATTCTTATATGTATGATGGTGAGTATTTTACATAAAAATGAAAAACTTCAAACGCATTCTATATTTTTGTTATCTTCAATAAAGAAAACCTTGAAATGGGTCGTTAAGATGAACTGCATTTAAATTCCTTCCCTTCCTGAATTAAATAACCGGTCCACAGAAAGTTGAACTTGCGCAATTAGTGTTCTGTTACGGAGGTATAAAATGATCAGTGACTTCACAAAACACACTCCAAATGAGTTTTCAACAAAGTTTATTTCCGATCTTTACTGAAAACTGATGACCTTGAATTATTTATATATATATATATATATATATATATATATATATATATATATATATATATATATATCAGATAAATGATTAAAATGAAAATTTAAAAAAAAAAAACTAAAACAAGTGAACTATTGAAAATTCGTTGGTTTTAACTTTTACGCTGAGAAATGTTGGTGTACAAAAATATTTATAGATTAAGTGTCTCAAAATTTAAGATTCTGTAAAAGTCCTATTTACCATTTCTTTGGGAAGCCTGTTCTTTAGTTTGCAGTAATGCTGCCAAATAATTATTTTTAAGAAAAATGATATTTTGTCAAAAAGTTCCTAAAAAAAAAGCTTTTCAAGTTCAATATATTTATATTTCTTAATAACACACCTGATAATTTTCGTTGAATCTACACCCCGTGGAGAATATTTTAAAAAAAATTTTCAAAATTATTCGATCAGTACTTTTCGAGATAGAGGGACAGCGATTTTTCGCAATTTTTTAAAAATAATAGAAAGAAAAGTATGTACAAGGATTACATTATATATATTTTTGATCTCGTGTTTTTACAAGCTTTTATTTGACACCCCACTCGATTACCTAGTAAAAATTTTTTTTCCCTTCCGATTTCACCCCCTAAAACTAACCCCTTAAGTCAAAATTAAACTTTCAAAACTACACGGCTCTGATGAGGCCATCAATTCCTATATTAGTACCAAATTTCAACTTTCTGTGTCAAATAGTTTCGGAGAAAATCGGGTGTGACAGACGGACAGACATTGAAGTGATCTTATAAGTGTTCCGTATGGAACACTAAAAACGATGTAAGTTCCAGCCTAAACACAACATTGCAAACTTTACCGTCTCGGGCAAAAAAATTAATGAAATAATTCTCAGTACACTAGATAAAATATAAAATACAAAACACAACCGTATCTTAACTTTCCACAATAAGGAACTCTCTTGACAATTGAAAGCAAGAGTGTTTAAGTCTAAACAGCACACGTATAAATTACGGACTACGAACATAAAGTAGATGGTTTTAAAAATGAATGTAGTAAATTTTTACATCACTTCGATGGGCCCTGTTCGTATTTCCAACTGAAATAATATAATAAAAATTTTAAAAAACAATTATAGATGGCGCTCATGTCTAAACAACAAAATCTACCATATTACATGAAGCGGCCGAAATACTTACAAAAATATCGAAATAATCATCACATTTAGGTACGAGACCCACGACAATTTTAGGCGGAAGGGAAAAATAGGATATATAAAAAACTAAAGCAGCTGACTATCCCGATATGGAATTAATTTTGAGAGAGGCGGATGTTTAACATTGGATTATGGATTCACCATCTATAGCAGTAAGGCTAATAAAATTCTTAAATTTTTTAAAAATTAATAGGCCTAGACAAATATAAAGTTGGAAAATGAAATATCCCTTATTAACATTTTTTCTTTTAGGGCTTTGACCTCAAAGATGAATTTCTTGACAGCATATTTACGTCTTTAATACCAGGTCCCCAGTTTTTACTTTTCTTGCTAAAGGAAATTGTATTCATGAAAAAATCACCCTCTAAGATTTTTTGCTTTTCTTCACATTTTAGGGTTCCTAAATCACGAAAAACATGTCACTCATTTCCGTCGATAAGCCGGTCACGATAACTCTCGAAAGTAGTAAGATACCAATTTCTAACTTGGTATGTATATAATACTAGACGAGAGTATGAAACCCATAGATTTTGAGCGATATCGTTTCAGGCAAAGGAGGTGAAAGGGATGAGATTCGATAAATTTTGTACTGTTTTTATAGTAATATGGTAATTTTCCTAGTGGCTATAGGGATAATTAACAAATTTTATGCATAAATATTTATAGTAAAATATATAGGGGCTAAAAGGGGTTGTTCTTTCGTATTGACTGTTTCGTATATATCATGTTATATGCCCTTGTCAGGACTTTTGGAGTCCAGAAATACAAAGTTGGGTTATTGTTTCATTACTCATCAAATATTACACCATTTTAATAGTACTGTAAGAATTAAAATATGGACACATTTTAAGCATAATTATTTATAGTAACACACATATAAGAGGTTAAAGGGTTGGGACCCGAATTAGAAATTTATAGGATTATACGTCTTTTTCAGGGATGAAGTCAAGAAATCGAAACATTACCTTATTTTTTTCGTTATTAAATATTGCATAGTTC
>CM032449.1:92427287-92454787 GCA_019049505.1 Pachyrhynchus sulphureomaculatus | reverse complement strand
TATATATATATATATATATATAATATATATATACATACATATATATATATATATATATATATATATATATATATATATATATATATATATATATATATATATTTATATCAATCCATTATATAAGAATATAATTTATATATATATATTTATATATATATATATATATATATATATAATATCTTGCTGCTGCTGATATATATATATCTTGCTATGCTATCAAATAATATAGAGTTATAGGTATATCTCTATGTAACATATATATATATATATATATATATATATATATATATATATATATATATTCAATTCAACCGTATGTACGCGCAGTCAAAGCCGAACCCTCATTGGCCAGAATCATTCGACTAATAGAAACACGCCTCCAGTACACAAAACCAGGGCCCTCGGAGCCAATCTCGACGTTCATCGCCAAGACATCGTCAGGTGATCAATGCTTTGAAAAAAGATGGATGAGATTTCATCAAAACGTCAGCGAAACTGTCCATCAAGGGACTTTAAGCTAACACGGGATACCGTATATATATATATATATATATATATATATATATATATATATATATATATATATATATATATATATATATATATATATATATATATATATAATTTTTACTCAATGTAAAAGAAAAAAAAATTATAGAGAGCATAACCGTTAAAATATATTTTGAACATTTCTTTAAAAAATATGAAAATCAGTTGTACCAAAAAAATTATTAGTGAAAGTATTTATGAATTAAGGAGACTATTTGTTAGTTGCCAAATTATCCTAAATCTATATTCTAGAAACATTGATGACACTCTTAATGAATTTTCTTGAATCTTTCAATTATCTCTCTTAAAAAATATCAAAATATGTGAACAAAAGCTTTATAAAATTCACTAATAGTCAGTTAGGTAGGAAAACAACCTATTCTCAACTAATAGCTTTTTAAAACAATGACAAATTATAGAACTGTGGAAAGTCCAAAAATTGTTGTCAATACTTTTCGAAAATTCTTTAGTAAATTGGTTGTACATATATGTCTTCAATAATAAAAACTGCACATTAAGTCTATAAGAAGTAGCAAAATCATTTTTTTTTAATCATCGACTAAAAAAGTGATAAAAAGCCTACTGGTATTGATGATGTACCAGGTAAAGTTCTGTGTGATTGTTCCAATTAAATAAGGCTATATATAATATTAACTGGTCATACATATCCAGATATGGGAGAGTTTTCTAGCGTTCTAGCAAAAGTTGTTTTACTCTATAAAAAAAACCGGCCAAGTGCAAGTCGGAGTTGCACAGTTAGTGTTCCGTACCGTGATTGGTTTTAAATAAAATCAAATCCTTACCTAGGCTAAGTTAATTAGACTGACATCTTAAGATGTATTTTCACGTTTTTTTCTCAGTCAATAATGCATCTTAGCTACCTAACGGACAATAAATCAATCTAACTCAATCTAGAATCTAGTAATAAAAGTGTAAAACAATAAACAAATATTACTACCTAAATATTTGTTTTACACTTTTAAAATAAATAAATAATTATAAACAAGTAAAATAAAATTATATATAGGTACAAGAGCGACTCGCCAATCGGCAACGGTAAAATACTTTCTCTATCGTTAAGAAGTTCAAGTTTTCTTTTTTCATACCAGATAAATTATTAAACGTAATGCACAATTTTCGTTCAATCTTTAAAGTCAAAATTTAATTTTCAAAATTACACGGCTCTGATTGGGCCATCAATTCCTATATTTGAGCCAAAGGGTCTAGCCGTACTTCCATGGCGAAACTGCCCCAGATAGGAACCTATATCGTAACCTATGCTATAATGTAGAGGAGGCTAATAGTAGTTGATACAGAATATATTACTCTCTATCTTGGTTAATCGTGGAGATATTTAAAAAAAATGTCCCGTGATGACTTTTTTGCAAAGCGCTATATCTAAGTAACTTTTTAAGCTAGGAAAATAAAACTAAGTGGCAGTGCTATGGTACACTACAATTTATTTTACAATAGTTTCCGATGGGCCAAGCCTAAATAAAAATATTAGAAAAATGCAAATAAAAATTTTATCAATCGATTTCTATCAGATGTAATTAAATTGGAAAAAATTTATAATATTTGTCTATGTGTCGCCTAACAGTGTGTCAAGTTTCATTAAAATCCAAGTGGCGCAACATTTTGAAAAAAAAAGTAAGTGTACTTTACGACCACTACGATAACACATTTAAACGTGTTCGTTATTATTATTTTATTAACCAATTTCACAAATATCATCGCTTAAAAAATTCCCGATACTTACGAGTATGAAAGACTTAGGTATGCGCTTAGTTACGAATGATTTCAGGAATAGCTCCCCATGCGTTAGCGCCCCACGTGCCGATCAAGTCCGTACATGCATGTGATGCTTGTACGTTTACGTACATGATTATGATTAGCGCATAGCTGTGGTGCACTCTCGCTCTTCCTATTTACTCAGTTTCACAAATTCCTAATTGAGAGACGTGTTCTTTATGTTAAAAAATATATAATAATCAGTGAATAAATTGGTGTAAAATAATTCAACTGTCTGGGAAATGTAATAATTGTGGCTTTATATTGCAGACAGGATGGAAAACGAAAGAAAATATTGCGAACTGAAGATGAAGTGCGTACTTACAACGTTCCTCACATGAAACTACTTAAAGTTGTAGATGTTCTGTGTAATAAATGTCGATTTATCCTATACAGAACTTCATCAGCTACTGACGACGTAAACGCAGGACCTTCTCATATTGATATAGATACAGAACAACGCGACATCTTCCAACTTGAATCAACAAACAAGGAAGAATATTATGATGATGATGAAGAGGACATTCATATACGTCACAGTTCCGATGAGGACTTTATGATACTGCCGCTTCTAAGAGTAGTTTCGACTCATAAATACTGTGTTTTGTGTAACTCAAAATCTAATATCAAAACAATACCAATAGAGGCTCGATATCAAGCTCTTGTTAATAGAAGGATTTTCATTCCTTTGTTCACTGAATATTGTATATTTTTTAACATAAACAACACGCCTCTCGATTAGGAATTTGTGAAACTGAGTAAACAGGAAGAGCGAGAATGCACCACAGCTATGCGCTAATCATAATCATGTATGTAAACGTACATGCATCACATGCATGTACGGACTTCATCGGCGTGTGAGGCGCTAACGCACGGAGAGCTATTCCTGAAATAATTCGTAACTAAGCGCATACGGAAGTCGCGGAGAATTTGTAAGCGGTGATATTTGTGAAATTCGTTAGTAAATTAATAATAACGATTACGTTTAAATGCGTTGTCGTAGAGTACATGCCCACTTACTTTTTTTTTTCGACATATTGCACCACTCGGATTTTAATAAAATTTGGCACGCTGCTAGGCGACACATATTATATATTTTTTCAAACTGGTCATTCAATTAGATCTAATAGAAATCGATTGATAAAATTTTTAATTGCATTTTTCTAATATTTATATTTAGGCTTGGCCCATCGGAAACTGTTGTAAAATAAATTGCAAAGTGTACCATAACACTGCCATTTAGTTTTATTTTTCTAGTTTTAAAAGTTACTTAGATATATCGCTTTGAAAAAAGTCATCATCGGACACTTTTTTTTAAATATCTCCACGATTAACCAAGATAGAGAAGTAATATCTTCTGTATTAACTACTATTAGCCTCTACATTATAACATAGGTTACGATATTGGTTCCTATCGGGGGCAGTTTCGCCATGGAAGTACGGCTAGACCCTTTCACCTTTCTATGTCAAATAGTTTCGGAGAAGATCAGGTGTAACAGATGGACGAACAGACAGACGAACGGACACCGATGAGATCCCATAAGTGTTCCGTACGGAGCTCTAAAAATGTTGATAGTTTAAATCTAGAAAATTTTATAGGTCAGTGTCCATGTTCAGTTGATCTTCAAAAGTTATTGATAAAGTTAAGTAGGAACATTTAATATCTTTGTACATCTTAACAAATATAATGACATCACGTCAGCACGGTTTTCGTCAAAATATTCAGTGCATGCATAGACATAGTTCAATTTGCATATCACGAAAATAAACTGCGGATTGGAATGTTCTTTAATTTAACTTATGCGCTTGAGACTTTTAATCCTCATTTCCTGTCTAAAAGTAGATGTTTAGACGATAACAAATCCAATAGGAGGTTGGTTATTGTCTTACCTAATATAAAGAAAATGAAAATCAAAAGTGAAAAACGAGATATCAGACTTGTATTATTGTGAGCTTGGAACATTTAAAGGAGGAGTTTTGGGCCCCCTAGTTATTTCTTATATATCTGCGATCGGCTTAACTATATAAAGAAAGGAAAAAAGTTTATACAAGCTAATGCTACACACAAAATTATAGCAGCGTAAACTCCAAAGGGAGTGTATTAGAAATAAACTCAATAAAATAATCCTGATCTACAACTGATGTTGAATAATAAATATGGTCATAACTATCACTGTAAAGCGGTGGTTCTTAAATTTTTGATAGCCACGGACCACTTTCAAAATTTTTTACCTCTTACCACCGACCCCCTTAGAATGTTACCGTTTATTATTTTTTATCAAGTCTATTTAATTAATGAGATGGATGTTGTTGCTTTGCTTCAATAAGGACCTGGAATTGAGGAGTTGTCTTCAACAATGCAAGGATCGTGTCATGTTTAACGTCGAATCTATTTCGATTCTTCGTTTTAATTGTCACTAGAACCGAGAACCCTGCTTGACAGAGATATGTAGTTGCAAACTAAATTAAAGTAGACATGGCTCGAACGACAAGGAGAGGGAAAGCACGTGCTAAAAACACCAAAACTCACCAAGATCATTCGATAAATTCCGTTCGTAACACTTCCTTGATTCGCATGTCAATGAGCTCGTCTTTTACAAGATCGTCGCTGATATTATTAATAACCAGTAAAAATGGACTCCGCACCCATGTTTCTTTATTGAGCTATTCTGGGCTCAAGTAACCATCAAAGGAATTCCGCAATGTTTTGTCGGTTAATTATATATAATAGGGTATTACGAACTAGTAAAAAATTAAATAAAATTGCGGACCCCCGGCACTCATCTCACGGATCCCTTGGGGGCTTGTAGACTCCACTTTAAGAAACCTTGCTGTAGAGTCTGTTATGAAATATAGATTTATAAATAATTGAATTATTAAGTTTTAAAGTAGTTAAATTTTGGTAGAAAAACAAATCAAAATTTCTTGGCACTGTGCTAGATTTTAAAGCAAAATTTGGCTATCAAATAAAGACGGCCAAACGAGATCAACCAGAGCTAACCTGAACTAAACAAAACAATCTAGAACTAATTGAAACGCTCTTATTTATTTCTGTACAAAATAGTAAATGTGCCTAGTAGTACATTTTTTAAACATCAAAAAATTACCAGCAACAATGTAAACTAACCTAACCCAACTTATTCTAGATTTGTGAAAAACTACAGCTTATTTTATTCCACTGATATTCTAAAGAAGAAGGAAAATTTTCTTCACTAGAAACAGGAAAATAAAATCAAAATAATACGACTTAATCCGAATAAACATGAAGGTATTTTGCATAAAACAAACGAAAAAAATGTATTTTCCACACGTAAAACTAGACATTTTAAATATTCCAAATATGAAACGTTATGGTACCTGGACTTAAACTATATCAAACTGAAGTGAGTCCGATACCTCGCCTACTGTTGTACATGACATTTTGAGCGATGTTTACTCTTTGATGGTAGAATTCTTAATGAGGGCGGGCACGAATTAAGTATTTATTTCCGGTTTCCAAGTATGACGCAGATCGCAATTATTAATATTATGAGAGTGTTTATAAATCTTGATTTACTCTATCATTTATCCTTCATAGAAATTAAAGATCAAACTAAGAGCTTTACGTTCTTTTTAACTGATAACACAAGTCTACAAAAAAATATGTTGTTTTGGTGCAACTCTGTTTTTATCTATAGTTGATAAGGAAAGTATTATACTATATGTACATCGACAAAACTTATTTTACCTTGTCAGCTCTAGTTCACTACCTAAACTCTTTTTTTATTTTTAGCCGTCTTATTCGAAAACAGCAAGTTTTACAATAACACTGATGAAATTAATCTTAATATTTCATAATGGCTAGTAAGTTTAGACGTTGTGTTAACGATCCTGATAAGTTTTGTCACATTTGTGGTGGATATATTTTGAAAGATCAGCGAAAATTGGTAACAGATATTGTAACCCGTTTGTATTTCAGTACAGAAATTCGCAATCAAAATAAAGCGTGGGTGCCTCATAGTATATGTAAAATGTGCATTGAACATCTGCGACAATGAAATTTGGAGTACCCATGATTTTAAAAGAAGAAAAAAATCATCACGACGACTGTTACTTCTGTATGACAAATATAGTGGGCATCAATAAAAACAATCGTCATAAATGGAAATATCTCAATATTTCTTCAGCAAGAAGATCAATACCCCATTCAGAAAACGTTCCGTACCAGTTTTTCATCAACTACCACAATTTCAGGATGAAGAAATTGTGCAGAAACATGCTATCCTAATTTATTTTCAAAAAGAGTTTTATGATCTCATCAGAGACTTAGATCTTTCAAAAGAGCGTGCCGAATTGCTAGCATCAAGATTAAAAGAAAAAAATTGCCTATCCTCTGATGTAAAAATTTCTTCATATCGCACGAGAGGACAAAACTTATTGCAATTTTGTCTTCTGATGAAAATTTCGTATACTGTAGTGATCTGAGCGGCTTACTCACTTTCATGGGCTTGGAGACCTATCAGGCAAGTGATTGACAGCAGTAAATGAAGTCTAAGAGCTGTACTTTTACATAATGGCAATAAACATGCTTCTATTCCGATTGCCCACTCTACTTGTATGAAAGAAGAATATCAAGTGATTGCAGTACTTTTACAGAAAATAAAATATGTTGAACATAACATAAATGGGTGATATGTGTCCACTTGAAGATGGTTAATTTTTTGTTAGGACAACAAAGTGGGTATGTTTTATTTGTTTGTGGGACAGTCGAGCCAAATCAAGACACTGGATACAAAAAAATTGACCTGTGAGAGATGCTTTGGTCGTTGATGAAAGAAATATGATAAATGGGCCTTTAGTTTCGCAAGAAAAAATCAATCTTCCACTCTTGCACATAAAATTAGGGCTAATGAAGCAGTATGTCAAAGCTCTGGACAAAAATGGTCAATGTTTCCATTTTATCTCTCAAAAATTTCCTGGATAAAGTACTGAAAAACTAAAAGCAGGCATTTTTGATGGGATCCAAATCCGTCGAGTAATTAAAGACTCCACTAATTTTGAGACATCTATGACTGAAGTTGAACGATTTGCGTAGAAATCTTTTGTAGCGGTTGTAGAAAATTTCCTCGAAAATTACAAGGCTGGAAACTATGTACAGTTAGTTGATGAAATGCTTCATCACTTTAAAAATTTAGGCATATGAGCATAAAAATACACTACATTAATAGTCATATAGATCATTTTTAACATAACCTAGGAAATTTGAGCGAAGAACAAGGAGAACGTTTCCACCAAGATATAAAAACAATGAAGAACAGGTATCAAGGCAGATGGGACGTTCATATGATGGCAGACTATTGCTGGGGACTTATGCGAGATTGCCCAAGACAATTTCACTCTAAAAAATCACTTAAAAACAATTTCTTCAGGTAGAATGTTAAAATAAAGCCATATTTTTGTAAAAATGCATTTTTTTTCTGTCTCATTAACTAGAGCTGATACAAAAAGACCAGTAACATTTTTGACATCACCTTATCAGATATACTTAAAATCAGGTCCAAAATCCTAGGCACCAAAATGTGTGTAGGCCAGTGTAACGTACCCCGTAAACTACTCATGTTTCTTAATTTTAGTGGATATTGATCTTCCAGTTCTTCCCACATACATTTTACTATAAGAACAAGGTATTTTATAAACACCTTAAGCTTGTAAAGGGATTGTATCTTTAGTAATATCAAGCATAGCCAGATTTATCAAATTTGTGGGAATTGGGTTTTTAAAGCGGTTAAAAGGTCGCCTAACATCATCAGTGCAAGATACTTTGCTTTTTAGCCCGCTAGTCAGTTTCTCATGTTCCCAGGTGCCGTTACTTTTGTTTTATACCAATACATTTAGACAGGAACGAATATAACCTGTCGCAGTTTCTACTGTAAATCTTATTGTTGGGTATTGTTGATTGAGGTGATTAAAAAAAATCATTAAACATCTACAAGAAGATTTTAGTAAAGGTCGGTAACGGAGAACACATAACTGTCCTTGAAGTATGTTTTTATTAAATTCCAGAAAGGTTGTTATGTCTAAAATAGTGTGATATGAGTACTGAATCTTTAATTGAAACATAATTCAGCAACAAAACTAACCAGATATCTCCGGCTAAACTTTATATTCTTGACCTAATAAAATCTTGTGAGTTCAAAAATCTATGGCGAATCTACTACACTTAAGAGGTTATAAAGTGGTGCATTGGCCCTGTGAACTTTTGGAAGCCCATAAAATCTAAGAATTTTCAAGATGACCGGTTTAAAGGATATCTTGCCTTCAGATATTAGGCTAGTTCGTCTATAAGTGTTGCTACTTAATAGCTCAGCTACAGTTGCATTTTCCTAGTTTGCTGCAGTAACCCTACGTTAAATTTTTTAAATGCATTTCTTTCTGCTGATGAGAGAGATTCAGCTTTGGTGGCTAGAAATGTTTTATTATCTTGGCAGTCTCAAATCTAGTTGCGACAAGTTCTTTAGGGGGTAGTTTTCTAATTGAACATTCAACAGTGGAGATTATATTCTCGAAGGACGATTTTTGAAAGTTGTGAGTCTCATATCTAAGTTGCTAGAAGAAAATCTTTAAAATATCCCTAAAGCATCACTAAAAGCGCAACTCTCAAGAAATGTACATTTTACATATAGCACAAATTGCCTTAGGTAAAACCATAACATGATCCTGAGTTTTTCCTCAGCAAATTGACCAAAATGTTAACAACACTTAATTCACTGTTGGGTCCGTGATGAACCATCAGTGTCATCAGCACAATATTGACACCGAAGAAACGGAACAGTGGACTCAAAAAACGTCTTATTGGAGGAATGGAGATCTTTCAAGCATCGCTTAGAGAGCGAAAAATGACCATTTTTTGTCCCTAAAAGAACCGATTTCAAAGGAAACGCCCACCGGCGACTCCTATCAACCATATTTCTGCTATATTCTCGTCAAAACGAAATAAATGAAACAAAATTGGAGCTGCTACCATTCACGCCACTTTTTGAGTCAAGAAAAAAGGGCCAGTAGCGCCCAAAATATCTGAAAGGTGGACAGTTTCTGTGCCAGATGAACCTGTCCAAGGGGCAAGTTGCTGCTGCCCACGTCACTTTTTTTCCCGTAGCTCTTGGTCTATTATACATATTATCTTTAATAAAAACAATTACTACATAACACGTTTTCTGAAAAGTTTTTGGTCTTAAAACACATTTTTTTTTTTGCAAAATTCGACTTTATTCAGAAAGAATATTTAGATATATAAGATATTTTTTTAGAAAGATTTGTCTTTGCCTTCAACATAGGCCTCAGTTTCGGCAATAACTTCTTCACTGGAACCAAAACTCTTTACGCGAGCATTTTTTTTGAGATTTGCGAATAGATAATAACCGCTGGGGGCAAATTTGGAGAATACGGTGGATAAGGAAGCAATTCAAACTACAATTAATGCAATTTTGCTATCGTAACCATTGACTTGTGACACGGTGCATTGTCTTGATGAAAGAACACTTTTTCTTGTTCATTTAGGGCCGTTTCTTTGGTAGTTCTGCCTTCAAACCCGCCAATGACTTTATATAATATTCGCTATTGATGGTTTTTCTCTTCTCAGCATTGTCGGTGAAAATTATTCCATGCGCATCCCAAAATACAGAAGCCAAAACCTTCCCAGACGACTGTTGCGTCTTCGATCGCTTCGGGCGGTTTTCACCTGCTGCTGTCCACTCAGCTGACTGCCGATTTGATTCCGGTGTGTAGTGGTGGATCCACGTTTCATCCATTGTCACAAATCGCATGAAAAAATCCGTTTTATTATGTTTAAACAGGTTCAAACAGCGCTTAGAATCATCAACATGTTGTTTTAGGTCCACTGCGAGCAAAGGCGGTACACATTTCGAACCGAGCTTTCTCATGCCCAAATGTTCATGCAAAATATGACCAACACGTTCTTTTGATATCTTTAGGGTGTTAGCTATCTCACGCAATTTCACTTTACGGTTATCCAAAATAATTTTGTGGATTTTTTTTTGTTTTCCGCTGTAACCACCTCATTTGGGCGTTTGAGCGTTCATGAAAAGCATCATTTGTATCTGTACGACCGTGTTTACATTCAGCTTACCAGTAAATGTTGAGTGATTTTCCAGAGGCAGCCCCGTAACACTTATTAAGCCATTGATTTGCTATTTTTTTCCCATCAATAAACAGTGTTTAATCAACATACGATTTTTTCCATTGTTTTGAAAATATCAAAAGTAGCGTCACTAAATCACTGTAACTCGTAAACTAATCGTCGAAATGTCATGAAATTTTGACATGTATCGTTTGAAGGTTGGTACTTCCTAAAAATCATATGGACTTTTTTTGAAAAGGGCATCTATGTGTCAGACCAAAAATTTTTCAGCCTACGTGTTAAATGATTCAACAGATTTTAAAACAAAGAAAAAATGAACTATCCACGTATACTAATATCATTACGCGTGTTTTGTACGTTAACAAATCTACCTAAAAATTTAACAAGAAGTAGATCAAACAAATTTTTTAACTGATATATCCCTAGACAGATTATCAAGTGCTGTAGAATTAACCCTTAATTCCACTTATTTTCAATATAAATGAACTTGCGTGTTTGGGCAGTAGATGCCTCATTTTTAAGTGTTATTGCACAGCTCGTTTGGAGACTAGACATTTTAATTTAAGCTCTTTATCTAGATATATGGAAGATTTCTTAACAACAATACGAAAACTAAATGTGACTTAATATTAAATAAATTCAGTAGTTTCAAGTTAAACCCCTAATTTACGATCGAAACAGAACAATATTGCAAAAAAATGTTTTAGATTAACCTTTATAACACACAATAATACATAAATCCCAGAGACATGGTCATCCATATAGATTTTAATTGCTAACAACCTTCATCCCAAAAAAAACATAGGATTATAAGGTCAAAAAAACGCAGCATTAAATTTTCTGATCCAAAAGTACCCCAAAAAGCAATTCTCAAAGCAAAACCAGCCCTAAAACTCAATGAATCCTTACAATCTCATAAATAACGTTTTCATAAAAACAATTCGCAAATATTATAACAAATTAATATCTAATAATATTAAAACAGAAAACTAATAATACAATTTATCACAACCTTCGAAAAATAATTTTACTGAACTGAACTTAAATATACCTAAAGATAAAAAAAACACGTGGTTTATGAGACCCCTTACAAAACTGTGAGAGTCTATATATCAGACAAACTAGTCTAAACTTAAAAATAGAAAATCATGAAAAAAAAAACAAGAAGTTTTCGAAAAATCGATCAGTGCTAAAGCAGGTACCAAACAACTTGTGTGAAATATATTACAACATCCTGAAATAAGAGTTGCTTCTTACATATTGTGTTAGAAACCATTTTCCGGGTTTTAGAAAGTGTTAAAATCTAAAAATTGTGTTACTGTTTTGCTATTTTCAAAAATATATAGAGTTAAAAGAATGGGAAAGAAAGTGAAAGAGGGTTGTTCCTATATATATTGTGTCATACATACATAGATCTGAATATACGGGATCAGAAAAGGCTGCTTTCAACGATTCAAAGACGGATTCTAAAATTCTTCGGTCGCTTAATATGAAAGGGCGGTATGGAGAAGATAATGATCCAAGGAAAAGTAGAAGGTAAAAAAATAAGAGGTAGATCTCCTGTAAGATTTATAGACCAAATCAAGGACCTCACAAACATGTCGGTTGCAGCTGTCATGAGACCGTCTAAGGATAGAGTAGCAAGGCGAAGACTTACGGAGTACCATGACTGAGTCACGACGTTCGGAATCGAATAACAACTGGAGAGAGATGGTCAAACATAGGGTCAGTGTTGCCAAGCTTTAAAAACAGTATACGAGTATAACCCACGCAAAACGGTAGAAAACAGCAGAATATTATATATAAAACTGGAAATTTACAGTTTACTCTAAAAATAATTTCTATAATACTAGCAAATAAAATACTTTTTTTAATGAACCTACTTTAATCAAAATAATTATTTTTTTAATATGAAAAGTGCAAATTGTTACATATAGTAAGCATATTTCAAATGTTATATTCACTATTATTGTCTGTTTCCTCTTCAATAACTACATCTTCATTGTTCTCAATGTCATATTTTGTTCGAAAGTCGTAAATACCTTCAGTAAATTTTTCTAAATGTTATTCTGCGACGTTAAATTCGTATCAATTGGAACTTTCAGATTTGGTATGCAGAGTTCCTTTTATTGTTGTCGTTGAAACCTTGTTTCCGAGTTTCATTTTCATCACATTAATGTGTGACGTAGCTAGTAAAATAACTAGCAAACGAGGTTCCGTCAAAATAATGCCGTCTGACGACTATTTGACAAATTACGTAATGCGTAACCAAACAGTACAGTCGTAAACCTATGCGATAACAAAGAGAGGCATTAAATTTTCAACTTCTATAACGATGGGAAAAACATTATAAGTAAGTAAGACTAAAAACTGGGATGTATTTAAAAAAAACAGTAGAGTTGGCAACACAGCATAGGGTATCAAAGATGAGGAGGGGGAAATTGGAGGAGTCAATATATATCGTGTTATACATCCTTTCCAGAGTTTTTGGAGTCAAGGATCTGTATTATTATATTATTATTTGCAATTTTTATAGCCAAATCTAAAAAGTGTTAAAGGGGTGGGGAGAAGAGTTAGACGGGGTCTGTATTGTGTATTGCGTTATCTTTTTTATTATATTTAATTATTTAAGGTCAAAGATACAAATAGTTAAAGCGGTGGACAAGGGAGTCAGAGGGGTTGCTCCGTATGTATTGTGTTACACATTCTTTTCATTGTTTTCTAATATTTATAGTCAAACATGGAAATGGATGGGGAAGGGAGTTAGAGGAGTTCTTTCGTATATATCGTGTTATATATACATAATTTCCAGATTTCTTGGAATCGCAGAATCTAAAAATTGTGTTATTCTTCTATTATTTTTAGTTAATTATTGCCCAATATATGACGGTCTAAAGAAGTGGGGAAAGAAATTAAAAGAGTTGTTTTACTTGTATTTGCAAGGGAAGGGCTGGGTAAGTAACTACAATTTTTTTAAGGTTTATTTCTAAAACATGCCTACAAGATAAAAACTACCATCTTCTTCTTTGATGTTTGTATTAGCTATTAAGAATTCTTTTAATTTCTAGATTGGTAGAATTCTGACCAAGGCAAAAAATATGCTGAAAGGTTAATACATTATAACCATCTAATACTTTTATTTTTATTCATCATGGAAAAAAACCTGTAGTATTATATTATTACCAGTATCACTGAGTGCATAGCTACGCCTTTTCAACAATACACATAAAACAACAAATTCAGTGCGTACTAAATATTTGTCCCAACGAAAATATCATAATCTTAACGTCTAACAAAGATTATGTTTGAAGAGCTATTTTTTAAAAGTTTTTCATTTTTCGTGTTTTGGTTGCTTGGATTGTTGCTCATTCGAAACATTCGTTTTATAAAGTATTGGTAAGTTTAATTTCATTCAACATTTTTAATGGAAATCTTTCTAAATACACATGATGATACTTTTCTGTTATTTTTAAAACAGAATGGTAATGGTTGCTATCTTTATTTTATATCAACCATAGAGATAACACAGCATTTTCTAAATTATTTGCTCTTACTCTTGATATTAATTTTTGATAAAGTCTTCGTGCTATTTGTTTCTTAATCAATATAAATGGAAAATATTCTATCAGTCAGCGACCAATAAGTAACTTTTTTCTAATCCTAACATACTAACTATTTAAAATCTAAGAGTCACCCTTTGATGTCTTCTTAGTTATTTTTTTTTCTATCACTAGGCCACTGTTCTGTTTGTGCACTAATTAAACAATGCTCTGCTTTTACACTTTGTCATAGACTACACCAACTCGTGAGGTTTGGTCCTCTTCAGTCTTCTCTTCTGGTTCGAGTTGTCGAGGAGCTGAATGGTCTCGATGTTCTCATGATGAAGGAGTCTTTTTTCATGACTTCTAGCAAACTTTTGTATTTCTTTGTCGACGAACTCCATTCGTAGGTCCTTATGGAGCTCTTCATTACGGATATACCAGGGTGCGTTAACTATGCCCCTTAGTACTGTGGTTTGAAATGTTTGTATTATTTTTATATTGGTGTTTTTGGTACACCCCCATAGTTGTATTCCGTACGTCCACACTGGTTTTATAATTTGCTTATAAATGAGAAGTTTGTTATGCGTTGACAAACCCCGAGTAATGGAAAATATGATTAAATAAAAACGTACATTCTACATCAAAAGCAAGAAGAAGTTTTTAAATAGTAAATTTAGAATATGAAAAATTAACCTATGAATACAAAATTTCATTTGTTAAATTGTTTTTAGTTAATTACGTGTATATTATAACAAATAGCACGAAAGGAAACATATTTTATGACAAATTAATTTTAATATTAGCAGTAACAGCACATAATTTAAAAATGGTTGTGTTTCTCTGAATGATATAAAGTAAAGATAGATATCATTACAATTATATTTTAAACATAACAGAAAAAGAATATTTGCATTTTTCGGTGCCAGAGTCATAGTTTTGAGTCCGTAGGTGGCCACAGCCAAAATGCAAGAATCAAACACTTGTCTTTTTAGATTTATGGAAATTCCTCCATCCTTTAATATAGCGTTCAATCTTCCGAAGCCAGTCCAAGATAGTTCAAAATTTCTAATGTTTGTTTTTTTTTCGATTGTAATATTATGTCCCAGGTATGTATATTTGTTTACGTTTTCTATGTTGTTACCTCTATTCTTAATTTGGGGATCTGTTCTTGATCTGGGGACGGTCCTGGCTCATCATCTTTGACTTATTAAAGTTCATCCTGAGACCAACCTTCCGTGACGTGAGTTTAGTCCTATTAGCATCTCTTCTATTTCCTTAATGCACGAGGAGATTAAAACTATGTCATCTGCAAAACGCAGATTGGTCAATTAAGTTCCATCAATATTTATGTCCTTACCTTCCCAAGAAAGTTCTTTAAAAACATCTTCCATAGCCAAGGTGAAGAGTTTTGGCAAGATCGTGTCGCCCTGTCGGATTTCTCTTTCTACCAGAATTTCATCATTTTTAGTTCTTTATTAATTTTTACGTGGAAAGTAGCATTTTGATAAACATTTTCAGTAATTTCGGCATATCTGGAGTCTATCCTGGCGCTTTGGGATGTTTTGAGTATTGCCTATATTTCGATACTGTCAAACGCCTTTGGAAAATCAACAAATGCAAAATGGATAGGGACGTTGTATTCATTTTCAATTATTTGTCACACAGCATGGAGGCGGCCGATGGTGCTGTATCCCTTTCGGAATCCGGCCTGGGTCTATAGTTCTCTATATTTGTTTATTTTTTTAAATATCTGCCCCACCTCTGCATTATTCCAAGCTGTGGATGTTTTCCTTTCTTCTAGACATTTGCTCATAAGTAGTCTTATAGGATTTATGATAGTGTTCCCATCTAGTTTAAGCATCTCTCGACGTTATTTTGTCTTTTTCAGGGGATCTTCCATTCTTCATTTGTTTTAAGGCATCTTTTATTTCAGAGTTTGTTATTTCAGATAGTTCTTCTGATGCCGTATTTGTCACGACTTTTCTTGTGTAGGGGGCTTGTTTTGTGTAAAAAGTTAAGTGTAAAAAGTATGCACTATTTGAATAATTTCGTTCATGTTTGTAATTATCACTCCGTGGGCATTTTGCATCTTGGTGATCTGCGCTCCCCCCCTCCGAAAAACTTGATCTTAAAACTTTCATATTTGAATTGTTTTATTTATTTATTTATTTATTTACTGTTACAAGCCCAACAAAATAATTAATTAATAGGGCCGATCATACAATCATTAAACAATACTAATACATATCACAAAATGCTTAATTACCATATACTAACAATAAAATGCTTAATTATACAAACAATAAACAAACTACACATATGCTTACAGCTATTAAAACAAGTTTAAACAGATAGAGAAGAATTCCCTCTGAGACATGGACAGATCACATGCTCTAGATACCTTATTATAAGCAGCGCATATCTTATAAACGGGTGAAGTATACAATATATTTGTGTGAGCAGTAGGAAGAATAGAAGTTTCTAGCCCGATGCGCTAGTCTGGGCACAACAAAATTCAGTTCCTTCAGCAACAGTGGACATTGAATCACACCATTTACAAGTTTATACAGAAACATCACCATACCCATATTTCTACGTTTCTCTAAAGTCATATAAGTAAATCCCTCTAACAAAATATCATTCTCTATACCTACCGGTGGATACACCCCATCAACTTTTCTAGCCAAAAACTTTAAAAACCTCCTTCGAACCCTTTCCAAAGCCACAACTCACCTATTATACAATGGTGCCCAGATAATAGACCCATACTCAAGCCTACTTCTGACAAATGTATTGTACAATGTTAAAAAGGTTTCAATATTTTGAAAAGACCCACCATTTCTAATTATGAACCCCATCATTTTCATCGCTTCTGAAACCACCTTGCCAATGTGCTGATTGAAGGTCAACCTAGAGTCCAGAACAATGCCCAGGTCTTGTGGGCTGTCTCCACTCTCTGCAACTCTATATTACCTATACTGTAATTATAGTTTACTGGAGATACTTTACGGCTCACTGTCATTACAGAACATTTGTTTGCATTTAGCAATATCCATTGTAGTCACACCACTCCCGCACTGCCTCAACACTACTCTGCCACAGTCGCCACCAGACTCAACTGACACATACAATTTCAGGTCATCCGCAAACATCTGGTATTCATTTATGAACATAAGGAATAGCGGTCCCCCTGTGGAACACCGGACTCTGCACGAAACGAATGCGACCTAAAACCATTATACTGAACATACTGGAATCTTTCCCCTAGGTATGTCCTGAAGAAACTAACAAAATTCGTCGTGAAGCCAAAATCAACCATCTTTCCCAGAACACACCATGATCTATCCTGTCAAACGCCTTCGAGAACTCAGTGAACACCACATCAACCTGACCTCCCCAATCAAGCACCCTAGAAGTAAAATGTGTAAAGGAGGACAAGTTGGTGGCCATCGACCGACCCCTCATAAAACCGTGCTGACGCACGCAAATGCAAAAGCATTTCAAAAATCTTCGAAAACCACAAATAAGTGAGACGGGCCTGTAGTTCTCCACTTCTGCTCTATTGCCACTCTTATAAACGCATATTTTAGCCGTTTTCCATCTCACAGGATAGGATGTCTTTGGCTAGATATCGAAAGGTCAAAAATTTTACTAAGTGGAGCAGCCAAAACATCTATAGTATCTCTAATAAAAAAGCTTGGCACAGAGTCTGGACCACTGGACATCTTTGGTTTAAGTCGCTTTGACACCGTCACAACGTCACTCGGAGCAAAACGCGGCGCGATAATTTCAATATGCCCTTGATTCACAGAATGAGAACTACTGGTGACATCATTCGCAGTATTATAAACACTCCAGAAATGGTTGGCAAAAGCCCTAACAATGTCCTTAGGGTTATTAAAATCAGCATTTTGGTATGTCATTACACCTGGAATTGCACAACTTTTCCTCTTCTGCTGAATATACCTCCAAAAAGCCTTAGGATGGTCTTTAATACTTCCCTCTATGCCTCTGATATATGAACTATATGCGGTCTTAATCATCTGACAGGTCTCCGCTCTCAACGCTCTGTATTTTTCATAGCACTTTACATTATTTGATTTTTTATACTTCCTAAAAAGATTATTCTTACGTTTCAAATTTTTTACAATATCTACATTATACCATACTGGAAAGGAACTACTTTTGGTTTTGAATAAAGGCACAGACCTGTCAAATATGCCATACAAAATTTCATAAAATCTGTCACAGCACACGTCTACATCCGTATGCTGATGCTATAGTTTTTCTTATCAAGTTAGTTCTGTGGGCTTTTATGTCTATCTAATTTATTTTTTATTTTATTTAGATTTCTATATTGCGGCCTTTTTTCTTTGTATTATATACCTTATAAAACAAAGATGGAATATATAAAGAGAAACGCTCTACATATTATTACTGTTAAAACTGGAATGGAAAAATAATAACATTTTCAGATTGCTCTAAACCAAGAACCTAGAAAAGGATGTCTAACATTAAATATAAAGAAAAACCTTCCTTACCCCTCGATTTAACCCTTTGCACGTTTGACACTAAATAATTAAAAATTCTGGATATATAAAACGATATATAAGGAACAACTCCTATAACTTCTTTCCTTACCTCTGTAACCTGTCGTATGTTTGACAATAATTAACTAAAAATAATAGAAAACTAACAGTTTTCAGACTCTTAGACTCCATGAAACCTGGAAAGTATGTATAACACGATATATATGAAACAACACCTCTATCTCTTTCCTTCGACCGTTTAACTTTTTATATGTTTGAAAACAATTAATTGGATATAATGAACAAATAACACAGTTTTTAATTTATTCAACCCTGAAAAGGTCATGTAATACGATACATACGAAACAACTCCTCCGACTCCCTTCCTCACCCTTTTAGATGTTTGACCCTAAATAATTAAAGATAAAGTAGAAGATAACACAATTTTGAAATTTCCTAACTCTAATATCCCCGAAAAGGTCGTATATCGCAATACATACTCCTCTAACTCCTCTCTTCACCCCTTTAACACTTCATAAATTATAAAGAATAACACTCAATTTCAAAAACTCGAATTCCCCCTTCTTTAACGCAATTTCAATTTTCAAACTTCTTTATTCATTTAAATAAAAGTTTACAAATATATTTATACATAACTTGATTTATACAAATACAATGTGATTTAATATCCCATTCATTTGTGTTGTGTCTCGTCCTCACATTGGAAGAGATGGCCTGTGGTATCTTATACTTGTATGTTAAAATTTTTGCTAATTCCGTAATAAACTTTAATAGCAATTTTCATTTGTTTTTTATTTGAAAGGAAATTATGTGTTTGTTGTTTATTTTTGTTGAGGTTTATATGGTAGTGATTGATGGGAAAAAGATTCTTAAAAAAACCATCTTAATAATTCAGGTAGGTAGCACACTCAGGTACTATGTTACAATACCACAATTTTTAAATAACAATATTTTATATTGTTATTTCAAAATATATATAACAATTTAGCTGCCTTTTAACTCTTCTTATATGTAACTATAAGTAATTGGAAATAATGAAAAGATGTATGACACAATATATATGAAGCAACCCCTCTCACTTTCTTTTCCGCTCTTTTAACTCTTTATATGTATATTTAACTAAATGGTGAAAATAGTGAAAAAATAACACAATTTTCAGATTCATTTAAGAGGTCTGAAAAAGATTTATAACGATATATCCAAAGCTCTCTTGATTTTTAGAACGTTGTAATATATTTGACTAAGTTGATTGTTATCTATTTTGGCATTAATCGATCTTTTTTGGTTGAAATTTCGTTCAGAATTTTATCTTTTTTTTCGATTTTAGGTTTTTAAGTTAGACTAGTTTGTCCGATATATACACTATCCCAAATTTTTTTATTTTCTCAAAAAAAATTGGTTTTTAATTTCATAATACTCATTTACAGCCCAGCTTTATTTAACGAAAATTTCATCCTCCAGGCCAATTTTTGCGGTTAGGAAACAAAAACAAGTCAATTGGGGCCAAATATGGGGAATAGGGTGGATGGGGAACTATTTCGACGCCCAGCTCGTGCATTTTTGCCATTGCAACGGCCAATGCAAGTTCATTGTCCTGGTGGAGAACTTTTCAGCGCGTAATGTTGGTTGCTTCTGCTTCAACTCACTATGTAAACGGTCCAATGCGTAATACGAGCCCGTAACTGTTTTACTCTTTTCCAAATAGTCAATCATGATGATATCCTTTGTGGCCCAAAAAACAGTTGTCATAACTTTTTCCGCCGTTAACACTTTTCGCTTTTTTCGGTACATTTTCGCCTTCGCCAACCCCCTGTTTTCACTGCCGTTTTGTCTCCGGGGTGTAATGGTGGATACACGTTCTCTTTGCAGTCATAGAACTACGCCAGTAGCCCTTCGGATTCCGCTGTAATTTTTCCAAACATGATTTTGAAATGTTTCCTGGTATGTTTTTGTCTGGAGTCTACCAACGCAGCACCCATTACGCACTCAGCCTTTTCATTTAGAACTTCATGCAGGATATTACGTACCAGTTCATATGAGATGCCTACCATCTCAGCAATCTCATGCAACTTAATGTGACGATCTTCCATCACGATACCATGAATCTGATGGGCCATTTGAGAACAAACCTCCATAGGGTGTCCTGAACGTGTAGCATCTGTAGTGCTCGTACGGCCGCGTTTAAATTTATTTACCCAGTAATAAATGCTCTGCAGAGTCTCCATGAACATCCTTCAGTTCAGTTTCTACATGGGCCGTAATCCAATTTTTAAATAAAAATGTTTTATCATCGAACAATACACGACTTTATCGATTTCTACGCAACGTGTAATCCCGATTACTTACGATAGCTGCCAACAAACAACTGAGCAATACATCTGTTTAAAACTTTGAACACCATCGTTACCAGAATCAACAACAGTCATACCGCCATTTCGTAGAAATTTACCACATTTCCAATCCTCGTAGAGCTTACCAATCTGAAGAAAAATAATTTTCTTGAAAATTGTTTTAACCGACCTGGAAACCTGCACCTTTTCCCACCTCCCGATATTAGATAATGTAATAGGTCTCCGTCATATTTAAGAACAACTCCACAACATATTGCGCGAAATGATGATTCATTTTTGCCCTAGGTAGCGTAATGGGTTCAGCGCTTGCATAGCAAACCGATAATCGCGGCACTCGACTAGGTGTTGTGTATGTATTTTTAGATCAATATCAATACCCTTATTGAATTACTAGCAAGGATAAGCCTCTTACTACTCTTACAATAAACGTTGTTATTAATAACATGAGAGTATTACATATTCTAACTTAACCTAGGTATTTACAAAGTAGTCCTATACTAAACTTAACCGAGGAAATGTGAACTAAACTAAAACATGCTTGACACTATCCTAATTTAACCTAGGGCCTATGCTAAGCTTAACGTAAGTTTACATTCTACTTGTTCTTGCTAGGGTCGGTGGGGTGGATCATCGTCTTCATCAGTTAAGGGATTTGAGGGGCGTATTGGTGGCGGTCTTGAGGATGGATTTAGAAAGCGTCCTTAATGACAGGTTTTGGATGTTTGGAAGCCTTGGCCAGGAACTTGACTTGTGTTTGAATTTTAGGTAATAGTTGATGCCGAAATGCAATAACACCCGTGGTAGTACTACCGCGTTGACTTAAAAGTGCCGTGGAATATATTCCCGTCAATATTTTATTGAGATATATATTTCATCGATGACTTAATCGTTGGCTTGAAATATATCATCAATATTGCCCAACGAATAAATTGATGATGGCAAATACTCTTAGTATGTGAATTCAATGCTGTATTTTACTGAGCCCATTTATTTGCTCAGTTTTTTTGAGGATTGAAATCGATCTGAATATTTTTCACACGTTTTTATTACAAAATCCTGATATGATAAGAAAAATGACGAATCTATTATGAACTGACAACGACTTAATATGATAAGATACTATTTTTCATGTATTCGATTAGGAGTCAAATTGAACTGAATTCACATAGAAAAGCAGGTAATTACATATTTTTTCCGAAGGCTTAAGAATACTTGTTGATTGATTAATCAAAATTTACCAGAGGACTATGTGGGTTAGCTATTTGCGTTTGGCCAATTGACAAAGCTGGAGCGTTGAGTAAATGCGGAGGAAGATGTTCTACACTAGACGAGTGTTGGGATAGCGAAGGTACTAATTCAGAAGAACCTTGAAGATGTTCTAGTTTATCGGTATTTGCTTGGCCAGAATCTGGAATCGTGTCCGTTAGTTCTTGCTGCAATAAAAGATTGTTCATTAAGTACTATATGGCAAATTAAATTTAGTTTAAGTTTTATAATTATAAACTCCAATAGCAAGTTTCAATAATTTAAAATTTTTATAAAAGAATTCTAAGAAGTCGTTAATAATTTATCAGAAATTTAAAGCGTGATTGGACATAAAACTTTGCCCGCTTATGCACGCAGCTTATACCGAATCTGTGCGGGGTTGTGACAGCGACAAAAAGTTACTTTTTAAATTCATTTATCTTTATATAGCATATACTGCACATTTAAGTATCTTTGGCACTTCTGCTTTGAAAATTTAACGTTTTAGCATAATGCTATTCCACGTCTTTCACAAGAATAGGGAAATTATTCGAAATAAAATCCTACGTGTTATATGAGTTTATTATATATTCATGCAGATAAGCCGACACATATTTTAAAGATACTTTTCTTGTGTTATAAGATTGACAAGTTACAAAAAATAATTAACAAACGCTTCAGCCTGTGACTTGCACTCACTCATTTTTGAATTAATTAACAAACTATTTTTTCTTGAAAACTATTGCGCACTAAGGAACTCAATACAATCTTGTAGATTACTCAAACAATTTTAATGATTTGAAAAATAAGAAATATAATATTCATGTTCGCTACAAAAAATTCAATGAAGTTTGCAACTGATGGGAAAATATTTTATTATTATTTTCTCAATAACTGTTTCGTAAAAGTTTTTGCATGTTGCTAAACGTACTTCACTAATACCAAATTTTAAATAAATTATACAGAGAGTCTTAACAATTCAAAAAAACCGGCCAAGTGCAAATCGGACTTGCGCAACTAGTGTTCCGTATGTTGATTGCTTTTAAAATAAAATTTTTTGTTACGGAGGAATAAAATGATCAATGACTTCACAATACACCCCAAATGAGTTTTCAACAAAGTATTTTCCCGATCTTTACTGAAAACTTAAATTTTTTTTTTTATATGCCAGATAAATTATTATAGGTAATGCACTCGTGATAATTTTCGTTCAATCTACACCCTGTGAAGAATATTCCAGGATTTTTTCAAAATCTTTTGATCAGTACTTTTCGAGATTAGGAAGACAGTGATTTTTCGTAATTTTTAAAAAATAATACAAAGAAAAGTGTGCGCAAGTATTACAATATATATATATATATATATATATATATATATATATATATATATATATATATATATATATATATATATATATATATATATATATATATATATATATTTGAACTCGTGTTTTTAGAAGCTTTCATTTGACATCCCACTCAATGACCTGGTAAAAAAGAATTGTTCACTTCCGATTTTACACCCCAAAAGTAACTCCTTAAGTCAAAATTTAAGTTTTAAAACTACACGGCTCTGATGAAATCATCAATTCCTATATTTGGGCCAAATTTTAATTTTCTGTGTCAAATAGTTTCGGAGAAAATCGGGTGTAAAAGACAGACAGACAGACAGACACCGAAGTGTTCCGTTCGGAGGAAATTTTTGCGAAAAAAGCCGTGCCTAAATTAAAACCTAAATTTAAATAAGATTTGTTGTTAAAAATGTGTCATTCCAGAGATAATTAAGATCCAAAAAATAAAAATGAAATTGTCGGCAATTCTTACGATTTCTAGAATTGATTACTTATGCAACTGTACACTCTAGAAACAACTTTGTTTAACTTTTTTCCCCGCTTATGTACTAGATACTTTTAGTTCACACGTGTTAATATATGTATAAAGTTTAGGCTTCTCACTATATAGTATAATATCTAATTACACGAACTGTTATTACTCAAAGTTCGATCTTAACATCATCATCATTACTCAAAGTTTTCTAAAAGAAAATGTAACACTACAAAAAAAGTTTCTTTCTGGTTATCTGTGCGTCCTGGTATCGTTGTATTTGTGAGATATCTGTATCTGATCTGATTTTTCATTATCTTGTTAGTTTTTTACATTACAAGGCAAAATTAAATATTTTCAATTTCTGATGACCCCTCATATCGTGATATGAAAAATAACTTGTTAAAAAGTGAAACTAATCCGTAGGGTTTTTTGACTAGAATCTATGGGCGCAGTCAAAATTGTTCTATTTAATACAATTACCTATTGTCTAAGCAAATTATATATATATATATATATATATATATATATATATATATATATATATATATATATATATATTTATGGGTTTATATTTTCTTGGTATTTGGTCTATTTATGGATGAGGGTTGATTAAAAAGTATTTATTTAAACGTTTCGACTTCCTACAAAGTCTTCATCAAGTAAAACATCCATACACGTAAATTTTTCAAACATTACACAATACATTGACATATACAATCAAAATAGTAACCTTGTTTTGCTTCTTCACTACATATTTAAAAGCCGATCTTAGTTTATCTGCGGTGTTTACAACAATATATATATATATATATATATATATATATATATATATATATATATATATATATATATATGCACATATATATATATATATATATATATATATATATATATATATATACATATATATGCACACACATACATATATATACACATATACACATATATATATATATATATATATATATATATATATATATATATATATACATACAGGGTTACAGGGAAAGTCGTCCTAGATAATTAAGGACGTTATAGTTTAGGTCGTTTCTGACCTATGACATGATGTCCTAAACTTAACCGTTTTCGAGATATTGAAGTTCAAAGATTTTCTAAAAAAAAAACATGTTTTTTTTTGCTTTTATATCGATATATTTTTTTTTTTTGAGGTTCTCGAGTACGATTTTTTGGTTATTTTTAGTTAGTCTGTATGTCAAGTATTAAAAATCATCAAAAAAATTTGAACTAGTTACTAACAGTTTGAAATGGCGACTTGTGAATGTTTCTAGATTACGAATTTTTACCAAGTGTTTCCTACTTTAAATCAATAAAGAGAAAAAAAAAATGTATGGAAGTTATTCTGCAAATTATTTTAAAAACTTTTACGTCTTTTTAGCTAGTTTTCCTACTAAACTCCTAGTATTATACCTTTTTTGATAGCTAAAAAGACGTAAAAGTTTTTAAAATAATTTGCAGAATAACTTCCATACATTTTTTTTTCTATTTATTGATTTAAAGTAGGAAACACTTGGTAAAAATTCCTAATTTAGAAACATTAACAAGCCGCCATTTGAAACTGTTAGTAACTAGTTCAAATTTTTTTGATGATTTTTGATACTTGACATACAGACTAACTAAAAATAACCAAAAAATCGCACTCGAGAACCTCTAATAAAAAAAAATCGATATAAAAGCAAAAAAAAAACATGTTTTTTTTTTAGAAAATCTTTAAACTTTAATATCTCGAAAACGGTTAAGTTTAGGACATCATGTCACAGAGTCAAATCGGTCAGAAACGACCTAAACTATAACGTCCTTAATTATCTAGGACGACTTTCCCTGTAAACCCTATATATATATATATATATATATATATATATATATATATATATATATATATATATATATATATATATATATATATATATTTATACATATATATATACATATATATATATATATATATATATATATATATATATATATATATATATATATATATATATATATATATATATATATATATATATATATATATATATATATATATATATATATATATATATATATATATATATATATATATATATATATATATATATATATATATATATATATATATATATATATATATATATATATATATTATATATATATATATATTATATATATATATATATATATATATATATATATATATATATATATATATATATATATATATATATATATATATATATATATATATATATATATATATATATATATATATATATATATATATATATATATATATATATATATATATATATATATATATATATATATATATATATATATATATATATATATATATATATATTACATATATATATATATATATATATATATATATATATATATATATATATATATATATATATATATATATATATATATATATATATATATATATATATATATATATATATATATATATATATATATATATATATATATATATATATATATATATATATATATATATATATATATATATATATATATATATATATATATATATATATATATAATATATATATATATATATATATATATATATATATATATATATATATATGTATATATATATATATATATATATATATATATATATATATATATATATATATATATATATATATATATATATATATATATATATATATATATATATATATATATATATATATATATATATATATATATATATATATATATACATATACATATATATATATATATATATATATATATATATATATATATATATATATATATATATATGTACATATATATATATATATATATATATATATATATACATATATATATATATATATATATATATATATATATATATATATATATATATATATATATATACGAGGCTGGTTTGAAAAGTCCGTGCAAAAATAAAAACTACTTATGTGTTTGGGGTAAACCTTTTTTATTTTTCGACATAGTCTCCTTTTAGGCTTATACACTTCGTCCAACGATGTTCTAGTTTGTTGATCCCTTCCGAATAATAGGATTTGTCCAAGTCTGCAAAATATCCATTAGTGTCTGCAATCACCTCCTCGTTTGAATAAAATCTTTGTCCCGCCAGCCATTTCTTCAAATTGGGGAACAAATAGTAGTCTGAGGGAGCCAAGTCTGGAGAATAGGGGGGATGTGAAACGAGTTGGAATCCTATTTCCATTAATTTTGCGACCACAACTGCTGAGGTGTGTGCTGGTGCGTTGTCGTGATGGAAAAGGACTTTCTTGTGGGCCAATCGCGGGGCGTTTTTCTTGCAGCTCGGTTTTCAAACGGTCCAATAACGATAAATAATATTCACCTGTAATAGTTTTACCCTTTTCCAGATAGTCGATGAGGATTATCCCTTGCGAATCCCAAAAGACAGTCGCCATAACCTTTCCGGCCGAAGGAACGGTCTTCGCCTTTTTTGGTGCAGATTCCCCCTT
>CM032449.1:92404642-92427187 GCA_019049505.1 Pachyrhynchus sulphureomaculatus | reverse complement strand
GAATTCTTGAATAAAGTCGTCAGTGTCCCATGTTTTTTGTATTAGGAAGCTTCAAAGCTGCTTTGTTCCCAGTCCAAGTCAGCCCTGGCTAGGTTCCATCTTATCCGTGGGAGAAAAGTCAGTTTTATATTTGATATAGACCTGAGTATTATTGGAAAGTGGTCACTACCATAGGTATCCGGCATGATATCCCATGTTAATGTGGGGGCGATGGATTAGCTACACAAGGGTAGATCTATGGTAGAGTAAGTACCCGACGATGAACTTAAATAAGTGGGAGAGAGGTTATTTAGTAATGCAATGTTAGATTGATACAGGAGATTTTCTATCATAGCTCCACGTGGGGTGGTTTGTGTTGAACCCCAAAGTGTTTTGTGCGCATTCAGGTCTTCTAAGATGGTGTAAGGAGTGGGGAGCTGTAAAATTAGTTCCGCTATGAGGTCCTGTGTGAAGTTAGTATTTGGAGGTAAATACAGGCTACATATTGTGATTGGGGTATGAAGTGTAGTTGAACCTGTTCAAAGTCTAAGGATTTGTGAATGTAGATGGCAACACCTCCGGATGCCTTTGTTTGATCAATTCTATTTTTGTAGGCAATATTATAGTTTTTAATTTTTGAATGTTTATTATCTTGGAAATTTCTTGAAGAGCTATTATTGATGGATTATTAATGTCGATTAGTAGTTCGAGATCCTCGTGCCTTGGATTGAAACCATTCAAGTTCCATTGAAGTATGGAATGAAATTTTATTTAGGTTAGTTATTACAACACTTCTTGATGTTATTAAAACACTTCTTGATGTTTTTTTTTGCTGGACGAGGATCGAATATCATGGAAATGTCTGGGGTGGACGGTTTCAGGATGGACTCGCTTGATGAGTTTGGTGTCGATTTATTAGAGCGGGAAGTTATTTTCCTTCTGGTATCGGCAGGAATGAAAGTGGTGGTGGAGTTTGATTTGCTTGTGGGAAGTTTGGTTTGGGTGATTTTGATGTTTGATTGTGTTTTGGGTGTTTGTTTATTTTGGTTATTAGTAGGGGGGTCAGTTATTGCCTTATTTTGTGTGTTAAAGGAGAGTTTGTGGGTTGTTTGGGGGGATTTAATAGGAGAGGTTGGATTTGTGGGATGGACAAGGTGGGTCTGGATGTACACTGAGTGGGATAGACGGAGGTAGGATGGGAGGAAGGTGTATGGGAGGTTCTAAGATGGTTAAGTCACACTGTGTAGAGACAGTATTTTGGGTGGGTTTTGAACTTTTTCTTATAGCGCTATGACAGATTGAAAAAGTGGGATTTAGGTTAAAATATTTCCTTTTTGCTTCAAAATATGAGCTTTTATCTGTGGTTCTAATTTTCTGTTTCTCAAATTCCTGCTTGAATTGGGGACACTCTTTGTATTTGGAAGAGTGTGAATCTTTACAGTTTTGCATGTTGGGGGATTCTGGATGTTGTGCATGACCACAGGATAAACAAAGTGGGTCCTGAGCGCATTTGCTCACTATATGTCCGAACCTTTGACAGTGAAAACATCTCATTGGGTTCTGTATATACTGGCGAACTCTCAATGAGTACTAACCAGCATATATTTTTGGTGGAAGCTCATATAGTTTAAATGACAAAATGAACGTGAGGGCTGATATGAATCCTTTTTCTGCGGTATTCTAAAAATTTCGGGTGCTCCCTGGCCTTCAAGATTCTCCAGCATTATCTCATCTGTACAATTTGCTAAATCCTTGCATGTAATAATTCCCTTTACTGTATTTAGAGTTTTATGTGGTGTTGTTGTAACCTTGGAGTTGAGTAATTGTATAAGATTGGATTTTAAAGAAACGATCGTACATTTGTAATTCCGGAGAGGAGGGGGAAAAACTTTTGGACTTTTTTTATTATTATTTTTTGTAGCATAAAAGTCCCACGGGTATCCTAAGAAATAAAAAGTCGACCTTGACAGACCCTAGTTATTATGGCAAGGCTAGTTTTTTCTGCCGAATGTCGCCCGGTGTCCGGCAGAAACCATTGACAACTCCTTTAAACTGAGCCATTCATCCCCTTAGCACGGTATCTTTACACTTTGAGATTGCGAAAAGAGACATTAAACGTATATAAACAAGGACTGATTTATGAAGACAAACACTAGACAAGACAAAATAACTCGGGGGATTGTCAAATCCGTACTAGTAAAGTTAGAGACTTAGCTAGCCTCTGAGGAGAAATCAAGATGGCTACTGAGTTTTGGGTCATCAATCAGGCGAATAACTCTCATCTGAGGTGACAAATGCAGTGTATGTTTGGGAGCAGGGCTCCAATCATGGAAGCAGTATTCCAGCCTTGGTTTATTTAAGCATTGTACAGGATTAAAAGTTGCTCTGAAATATAAGGCTTTCTAGTACGAAATAATCTTTCCAGCTTTAAACAGGTCTTATATTTGCTGCTCATGCAAGGTGATCATACCAAGACGTATTTGCTCCCAAGTTAACGCCCAGAAAATTGAGTGACGATGCTAGACGAATGGAGTATCCGGACATAACTGTGTCAGGTTCTGTAACGTTAACCATTGCCACTTGGGATGTTGCAGCATTCAATTCTACTTGGTTATTGTCACCCCAAGATGGAATGTCTTCTAGGTCTTAGCCCTGCGGTCCGCGGATATTTGTGCGGGTAGCTGATGTTCGAGAAATCTAGATAAATGAAGAAACGAACGTACTCTCATAAGCAAAGTTGCCGGTTGGATTCCTGGTCTTTTCCAGTAATTATTAATGTGAAGAAGAAAGAGAATGGGACACAGTATGGGGCCACACCGGCGAACGGTGGACAAAAATATGTTGACAGTCGGCATTTTATCCGATTTGAATAAATCAAACAGGAAATTATCGTAAAATATAGTACTTTAAGACAGTACTAAGGCGAAGAAGGTTAAAATAAACATAACCTATATAGAAAATTCCCGAGAATACACATATTCGCGATTATAAAAAAAAATTATGAACAAAACAATTAAAATTAAAACAACTATTCCTCATAAGACTTTTATTTATGTATTAAATGTACAGTATTGTCAAATAAAAAATTTAATTCGTAGGATTAGGTCAGGTTATTTTTACTTATGGGTTGGGCTTTATTAGGTAAAAATTCTAAGTTTGTAGTTCTGTAAATTATAAATTATTAGTCAAAATTTAATTGCTTTGTGCATTAGATTGTAATTGATTTAAATTCCTAGGTGCATTCATTTTTTTGTAAATTGAGAAATATTGTTTGTACCATTACTATTTTGTATGCAGTAGATGATGTTAATTGTAAAATGTATATTTATGCATTAGAAAATTTTAATTTCGATATTCTTTGTATACAGATCTTGGAATTATTATTATTATTTTATAAATTAGATTATATTAGTTTTACTACTACTAGTGTATAATTTTAAGAATTATATTAGTACAATACTATGCGACTATTGTAAGGTTGATAAAAATGTGATTTCGCTTAATTTATACATCTAAAAATGTTCTGTATATCATAACACGTTTAGATTATTTAATAATAAACTTTCAAACCTTTTTTTTCGGAAATATTTTATTGAAATTTATCGGTTAACATAAAGGTATGTTGTTTTAGTTGTTTTGTTCATAAATCTTTTTTTATAATCACGAATATGTGTATTCTAAGGAATTGTTTATAGGTTATGTTAATTTTAACCTTCTTCGCCGCAGTACTATCTTAAAATACAATATTTTACGAGTATTTCCCCGTTTGATTTATTCAAATCGGATAAAATGCCAGCTATCAACAGATTTTTGTCCAAAAAATGGCATTTTTCTCACACTGCGGCGTTAATAGTGAAGGTATTAGAAAGAAACTCGTCAACTGCCATTCGTAAACAGTGCTTTCTGAGGAAACATGAGAGCCATAAACAAGACCTTTTAGATATACCATAAGGGCGTAGCTTAGTCGTTAAGCCAAACACAATCAAATGCCCTGAATATATCATGTGAAACCTCTCGAGTTTTTCCAAAATGTTCCGTGGCGTTGTTGCAAATATGTGATAAGATCTGTGGTTTAACTTTGCTGGCGATAACCCCATTGATGGTCGCTGATAATATTGAATCCTTGCAGATATTTTAAAAGATAACTTTCGATATTACTGAAAACTATGCGACCTTTTGGTTGTTATTTGGCAAGATCTTTTTGGCTTTTTGGGAACAGACTAGACTGACTTATCGCCAGCAAAAAATATTCCTTTTCTCTAGAATAGGTTGAAATGTCTCCAAAAAACTGGTGTTTGTTTACTCGCGCACTTTTTGAACAGCTATTCCTTAAGCGCCAGAAGCTTTCTGGTGTCTAGCTTCATTAAAATACGTTTTATGATGTCTGAAGACATTTTCAGACGTTTTTGACTGTACATATTGGGTGATGTTTTCCCTGAAAATCAACAGTAGAATGTGAATTCAGCTAACAAACTAGCTTTCTCAAGTGTTGTTGCAATAGTCTTGTCTGGCCGTGTCAGTGGTGGTATAGTGGATTTAGTCAAATGTTGACTAATCACCTTAGCGATTGACCAAAAAGCCTAGAATTCGGACAGGCAATAAACTTTGTTTAAATTCTTTAAATGTGTGCTTCCTTGCTTTCATCGATTACCAGCCAAAGTACATCACAAACTTGGGGAAGTTCAAAGGTATCCCGTGAGTTCTTCCCATTTGTCACTGGTGGGTAGAATACTCGATGTCGCAACCAGTTTATGGTTAGAAGAACCTAACGACCGATTTAGGGTAACAGTGTAAATCTCTGGATTAATGTTTAAAATCAGGTTAAGAAAATTGACTAATTTCTCTCACGCTCAGGAATCCGTGTTTGTTCATCGATAAGCTTAGCAAGGCCACAACTTATTGAGAGAGGTTCAGTTTCACGGCCTTGTTGGTTAGTAGTATTTAAATACTTAAGCCACTCGGATAAATAATCTGTAAATAATCGATGGTGTCTGCAAGAGAAGTTCTAAAGTTAATCACTTGGTGGTCGATAGAGTGGCCATTTATAGCATGGGGTTTATTGAGTTGTTATTTTTAACCATATATGTTAGCATCAATGTTTCGGTGCTCCAGAGCATTTTGTCTTTAGCAAGAGAACGCTTCTGACAAAAAGGCAAATTCCAAAATTACGCCTAAATCGGGAATAGAAATCGTACGCAGGATAGAGAAAGTTGACTGTTCTTGTCGATGAACGGACTTTAATTTGGCAAAGAGCGAGTATATAAAGTTTATTTGATTGCCGGTGTTGGTGGACTCAATTTATATGTGAGTTTAAACCCTCGTATATTGCAAAAATCTAGTATAAAATTTCTATCTCCATACTAGCCTAAACTGCCTGAACGGCTTGCTATTTGTTTCTCATAGCAAAATTCGGGGACCGAGGTACAGCTACGAACATCCTTACGGCTAAAGGAACATGAAACGCAGTATTACCATCGAACAGACCAACCGAAGCTTGGTTAACAAAGGGTCTTCATCGACGACATCCAATTAAGGTCGGTCAAGAAGTACCGACAAAGCTGTGTCATACTACCGATTGATGTTGGCTCTGAAGGCAGATGGAAGGCTTCTTATTACTAGCTATTTAGGACAAGGTCCCCAACCAAAAACTATTTAAAAAACATTATTTTCTATGTACATACATGTAGATATGGATGTCAAACATCGAAAACAATACAGCAAGTGACTGGAGATCGTCAGGCATCTGCCACGCCAAGTATAAGGAAATATACGAATACGATACAGTTGTGAAGATACTCGGTCAAGGTTTATAGCAAATAGTCTTGTACAGAACATCATGCGAACTTTATTGAACACCAATATTCCTACTACGAGAGTCGTTTAGTCAAATAATAATATTTCACAACTTGAACCACTCCAAAAACTATAGACCGGTTACGTGTTTACACTCTTCCAAAATATATATTTTTACTATCTATACTAAATTACACCGCTCAATTGAACTGGCCCTGCAAGACATCAGGAGCACAGTGGAAAAAGGGTTTGATGTTTGCAAGATTAGTGATTCACCAGGAAATCCCAGACATAACATCATTCATTTATTTTATATAGATGAACTAAACTGTGTTGCTGCTTAAGGACGAAATCCAAATTAATCACTTCAAATAATTGAGGAATACACACGGATATTGGTTTAGAATGTGGATTGGATAAATTTGCCGTTATCAAGCCCAATAGAAGAGAAGAAGAAGGTATTGTGGATATTCAGAGACCATATAATTATATGGATAGTTTACTGTATTTAGATATCGAAGAAACATACAACTAGTGTATTACATAACATTGCATGCAGAATATAGCAGATTTGAGCAAGATATATGGGAATAGACTAAATAAGATCTGGTGGTCAGAACTCTCAAAATGTAATAAACTTGCTAGTACCAATATCACGACTACTCCGCTACTTCTCTATTCCTTTAAAATGTTGAGAAGTGTTCGCTAAAGAGTCAGTATTTGTAAAATATTAAAAACAAATCAGCAAAAATTCTCGAGATATAAGTGCTCAGTCAAATAACTTGAAAATTTTGCATCGACCGCTGCGCTATGCCAATTTATGTGGCCAGTACAACTGGCATTAGCAAGAGTAACTTATTCTATCTGGAGAAAACCTGCTGACCTTTGAATTTTGAACGCGAATTAAGCTCTGTGGAGCCTTTTATACCAAATATTATTCGTAAGTATGTGTCGCATCGAATGCGATAATGTGTTCCCTAGGTCATTCTACCCCTTTTTCATGTTTCACTTGCTTGTAAAAACATTTAAATTTTGTAAATCTCTGTATTTATGGGTTATAGGATAATTGTAATGTAATCGAATTTAGAACGCAGCATGTCATTGTACATCCTGTAGGCATTTAGCGAATAGCTAATATGTGTATGTAGTTACTCTGCATATGTAAAAATAATAAATGGACGCGATAGTAGTAAATTGTTGAAATAGAAATATTCTCTTTTTTTTGTTTCAGGTCGAATATGAAAAATCTTTAAAATCATATCATAGTTCCCCTGCCTATCAGTCTTTTATTCAGACTAAAAGTCGTGGAAAATCTGGTGAGTTCAAGTTAAACACTAAATATTACGTATAGTTTCAGAGATAGCGCTAGTTTGGGTAAAATTTTCTGTGCTTTTTACCTGTAAAGCAGGTTTTGTTAATAAATAAATATGTTTATAAACCTTGTAATTTATATAATAAGAAATAAAAAAATAAAAAATTTGGTATTTTTACGGTTGCAGCATATGGTAAAAATCAACCGTAAATGTCTAAAAAATATACAATCTTGATTTTTACTCATGGCGATGGTTCACGTAAAAAAGCCTAACGATAGAGAGATGCCAAGGGTGTGCGCTTAAGAAAATACATGCCATTCTAACTGTAACTTGTAAGAAAAATGATTTGTTGCCGACAAATTATTTGTTTATCGCTCATTTTTAACATAGAGCGAACTCTCCACCTTGTAATCACCATATCGCTGTAGAAACCACCAGCGTACTCGTCTAAAGATATCAAATTTTCAGAGAATATCATGATTTGTTACTGTATATCACTCCGATGGGTAAAATTTTGTAAAAAGTATCCAAATACTTATACTCCATTTTATAAAGATCACTTTTTATAAATAAAATATTTCCCATGCCGTTTCATTAGTGTTGCAAGAACAACCGCCACACTCCTATAAAATTGCCGTTTTTTTTTTAGAAATCATTGTTCTTGAGATAGAAACCCAAGTCAACTATTTTTATCCGACTGGTGTTCACCGACCGTGTCTAATAATCGGTATTTTACGTGATCCAAACTGTAGCATCTCCATGAAAATTACTAGCATAATTATGAATTTCAATTAATTATCCAATATTGCGTTTGTAGAAAATTAAAGTTCGTAATATTTTTGCGATCTTAGGAGTTACCTAATTTTCTAACAAGAGTTCGAATGTTGTCTTTTTTGTGTAATTTCGCTATTTTGCCGGTGTTTCACTTTCAATTACCTATTGTTATCTTTTCTTGAAGTTGAATTTTTACAGCGAAAAAAAACTCTTAATATAGAGTCGTCCATTTATCTTTTGAGCACTGATTGGTACATGTTTCTGTTGATGTAAAATCTTCAACACATAACACAGGGCAACAAAAAAATATTTTTGTTTTGGTGCCTGGGATTTTAGAGCTGATTTTAACTATATTTGGGACGCTAAATCTATACATGCAATCCGTTTTTCTCTATCAGCTCTACTTTTTTAGATACATCAACTTATCTACCAATGTGGTTTTTATTCAGTATATTCATTTATGAGAGTTCTAAAATTATTATATATTCATTAATGTAGGTACAATGGTTTTATTGTCAGTCTGTAATTGAGTAAATTCCAGGTAAATCTATAAATAGTGGAACCATTGCCTATCAGGTACCTGAACTGACCCTTTTAATCACCTAACTCGGGTAAGTCTCGTCAGTTTGTGCGTTCTTACTAATGAGAGTAGATCGAATTCGGCGTGTTATTTTATGTTAAGAAAAGAGTGTTTTTGTGTTATTGAACAGAATTAAAATGAGTTCAGGTTCCAGTTCAAGAAGAAGTTGTGTAAATCAACCTGATGTGTTTTGCTATATATGCGGAGAATACATGTTTCAACAAAACAGAGAACTGACTTTGTAAAGCGAGCGTATCTTGGATACTTTGGAGTTAAGCTTGGTGATCAGGACAAAACGTGGGCCCCGCATCTCGTATGTAAAACTTGTACAGAGCATTTACGGCAGTGGACTACCGGGAAAAGAAAATGTCTAAAATTCGGCGTACCAATGGTTTGGAGAGAACAAAAAAAACCACTTCAATGATTGTTATTTCTGTTTAGTAAATACTAATGAAATCAATCGAAATAACCGCAGTAAGTGGACTTATCCCAATTTAGACTCGGCAATACGTCCTATCCCGCACTCAGATGAAATACCGATTCCAACATTTCATCAGCTACCACATATCTCTGATGACGAATATTTTCCCTCTGATCGCTCTTCTGATGCTAATAAAAGTTCTGATGCTAATGAAACTAACAGTGACTATGAGGGGACGTCATCAGTTCCTCAACGCTTCAATCAAAATGAATTAAATGATCTCACCAGGGATCTCAATTTATCGAAAAAAGCTTCTGAAGTACTGGCTTCTAGGTTGAACGACAAAAATTTACTGGAACAAGGAACCAAAATTACCTTTTACCGTACAAGAGAAAAAGATCTGCTACCATTCTTTTCTCAAGAAGACAATCTTGTATTTTGTCACGAAATTAGGGGACTCATGAAAGAAATGGGACTTTCTGAATATATTCCAGATGATTGGCGCCTATTTATTGACAGTTCAAAGCGAAGTTTAAAATGTGTCCTTCTACATAATGGGAATAAATATGGTTCAATACCACTAGCTCACTCAACGAAACTGAAAGAAGAATATAATACCATAGCTTTGGTCTTGCAGAAGATAAAGTATTACGAACATCAATGGATGATTTGTGTAGACTTAAAAATGGTAAACTTTCTTCTTGGGCAGCAAAGTGGTTACACGAAATATCCGTGTTTCTTGTGTCTCTGGGATAGTAGGGACAAAACACACCACTGGGTTAGAAAAGATTGGCCTCAGAGAGAAAACATGGACGTTGGGGAAAAGAATGTCATTTACGACGCTTTGGTTGAAAGAGAAAAAATCATACTTCCTCCGTTACATATAAAGTTGGGCTTAATGAAGCAATTTGTAAAGGCTCTTGATAAGAATGGGTCTTGTTTTGCATATATAGGGGTAAAAATGCATCAGTTGAGCACAGAAAAACTCAAAGCAGGGATATTTGACGGCCCACAAATAAGACAATTAATTGAGGATCCTGCCTTCATAAATTCAATGAATCAAGTTGAACGAGAAGCTTGGACATCATTTGTTGCAGTTGTAGAAAATTTTCTAGGCAAACATAAAGGTCAAAACTATGTTGAAATGGTTAACAAGATGCTTAATAGTTTCAAATCCTTAGGGTGCAATATGAGTATTAAAATACACTATTTACACAGCCACTTAGACCGTTTTCCAGAAAATTTAGGAGACATGAGTGAGGAACAAGGTGAAAGATTTCACCAAGATATTAAAGTTATGGAGGACCGCTACCAAGGAAGATGGGACATGCACATGATGGCAGATTACTGCTGGAGTTTAAAAAGGGACTGTTTAAAAAAACATTCAAGAATGTCGCGGAAAAGAAGCTTTCCAAGTGTTGAGTGACTATTTCATTTCTTCAATGTTTTTTTTTTTGTTTGTAAGTACAACATAATATTGTATTTCGTATAACTAAAATAAAAATTTCGTATCTACTTTTGTTTACTACACTTACGGATTTGAGTTACAATAATGTAACTTATATTTCTCTAAAATTGTATATCTTAAAAATTTGAGCTCCTAGGTACAAATTAATACGTTATTTGAATTCAGGACATCAAATTGATATAGAATCAGCTCAAAAAACCTCGACACCAAAACAGCTGTTCCCCTGTGATAATTATAGAGGTCTAAATACTTATGACTTGACTTGATTATGTTGGGAGTTTGGAACCTTGGACACACAACAGTTATCACCATTATACTACACGTTTTATTTTTGCACTTGACGCTTGTTTCTCTAACCATGACTATTTCTACTAAAATTGTGATTTAATCGAGTGGAGGTTTAGTACCGATCGAGTAACCAGTATAACTGAGGAATAACTCCTCGGTCCCTATTTAGACCATTTTCACATTTTATAATTTCGATTGCGTCTATCAGATAAATTTTTTAATTAACTTTAAATTATCTAACATTATATTATTATATTTAAGGGCATGTTTAGCGATACTTGATTTTTTAGGACTAACCTTACCTCAAATTAACTAAATGTTCCTTAAATCTTATTTGAATCAACTTTCTTGTTTACACAACATACTTCGGACTTCCTAAGATATTGGCAGAGTTGTCTGATGACTGATATACTAACGTGAGACCTACCTTATTAAGTCCTTTGATATATTTTGGACTATATGGTATTCAGACATCTATTCTGCTCACGTATAATTGGTGAAATTATAAGTATTGAACCTAAACTTATATGTTCTTGTATCTTGTTTATTAGGTTTTTGCCACAATCATTGAGCCTAGCCGTATTCTTAATACGTTTCCTTTCATTTTTGAAACTGACTTTATTTAAAGAGAAAATGACTAAACGATGAATCAAAAAGTGTAATACAGCTCGTTTATGTTGTTTACAATGAAATAAATCGTTTAGAGTATACCTATCCGTTATGGTATCTCTCCTACAGATTTTGAACTCTAATTTATTATTACTTCTAATAGCTAAAATATCTAAGAATGGTAATTGTCCATTGTTCTCAATTCCACAAGTAAATTTAATAGAACCGTATCGGCTATTTAATTTAGATACAAAATTATCTACATTTGATTTTTTTATATCATATACATCATATACATACAACATATACCTATAGCATATCCTCGGAATTACTCAAATTCCTGACTGCCTCGGTTTCAAATTTACTCAGGAATAAATTGGCCGTGAAGGATGATAAGCGATTACTTCCTTTGTTGCGAACAAAAAACTAATTATTATATTGGAAACAATTTTGTTCTATGCAAAGTTTGGCTAAAATGAAGTATTCACGAATAATATCTTCGCGATCATTCAGTTGAAGCAACTCCTGGAGATATTGCAAAGTTTGTAGTATTGGTAAACTAAGGAACAAAGAAGTGACATCAAAAGAAATTCAAATTTCGCCAAAATATTGACAACTAAATCTTTCGTTTTGTAAAAGAATTCTAAAGAGTTTTTCTTTGAAAATTATGAATTTGTTTAAGAATCATTTAGAAATTAAATATGCTGGTGATCCTTTCGTCGATCCAATAGATTGTATTGTTTTCCCAGGTTTATGAATTTTTGGAACAATATATTTTTGGTATGGTTGGATTACTCACGTTTAGTTTAAATTTTAGTCTGTCAGAGATAAAGTACTTTCATTTTCAAAAAAGTTCCACACGTTTAAAATACATTTTTTTCAAGTATAACAACCTTCTTTCCTTTATATGCTTTTAAATAGCTAATAAATGAAGTCATATTCAAAAATGAAGGCAATCGAATTAAGAAAGTAGCTAGGATTAATGGGTATGACGAAAACTTAATAAACAAGTCAATAAATATACATTGGTTTAGGTTGAATATTCACAGTTCCAACTTTTCAAGACTTAAGCAAATAAGACGAAATATGTTTCAAAAGTATATAATTCAAAATATATGGAGAACTTAATAAGATAGACCTCACGTTAGTCTATAAGTCATTAGACGACTGAAAAATTAGCTTAGGAAGTCCGAAAGATTAAATCCACGAACTTGAAAGAAATGGAGACATTAAGCTCATTTGAGGTACTATATAGTAGATCAGAAAAATCAATCAGCCCTTTAATATAATCCTACAGTACTATTAAATAATTAAATGCCTATTTTAAAGGCAAAGACAAATCCTTCTACAAGAAAGGTATAGACATGTTAGAAAAACGTTGGACTGATTGTATCTTGAAAGAGACTATATTGATTAATAAAGTCGAATTTTGCAAAAAAAAGTGTTTAAGTAGCTAGACCAAAAACTTTTCAGCCTAAGTGTCTGAAAAACTATATATATATATATATATATATATATATATATATATATATATATATATATATATTCTATAAAATTTCTTTTTTTCTTGAACCGTCTCGATATACACGTATATATGATTCTGTGCTTTTTTTTTTTTATTTCTTAGGATTTTGGTTCTACTTATTAAAACAACTTATTTTATTTAGTCTTTACTGACGTGTCGCTCAATTTTGTTATGGACATTCTCAAAGTATCTAAAAATTTTTTTTAAAAAGATTCAGGACACATTTTACAATTTAAAATTAAAATTTTGGTACAATTCACGTCATATATATATATATATATATATATATATATATATATATATATATATATATATATATATATATATATATATATATATACATATATATATATATACATATATATATATATATATATATATATATATATATATATATATATATATATACGTGGGTAAATCAAATATAAACGGTAATTTTTTTTTATACGTTTATTGAATAACATCACACAAATCATTGATTTAACATTTTTCAATATAGTCTCCTGCGTGATCTACACTTTTGCCACCGATTTGGAAGTTTCCTTATTCCCTGGACATAAAAGGTTTGAGGGCGGGTTGTAAGCCAATTGCGCACGTGTTCCTCGACTTCCTCACTGCTTCCAAATCGCTGTCCTCCCAGTGATTCTTTCATAGGCGCAAACAAAAAATAGTCACAGGGGGATAAGTCAGGGCTATAAGGGGGGTGCTCGAGGGTTTCCCAGCCCATTTCTTCCAGTGTATCCCTTGTCAAAGCCGCAGTGTGAGGCCTGGCGTTGTCCTGGAGGAGAATGACATCTCTGATGGGCATGTCCCGTCTTTTCTTTCGGTAGGTGGCTTTTGCCAACCGTAACAACTGGCAGTAGTAAGTCGCATTCACCGTACGTTGATCGTGCAGGAAATCGATCAGTAAAATCAGTCAAAAAAAATCGTTGCAAGGACTTTTCCAGCAGAGAGACGAGTTTTGGCCTTCACTGGGGAACCTTCATTCTTTCTTCGCCACTCCTTACTTGCCGTTTTGGACTCGGGAGTGTAGTGATGTACCCACGTCTCATCACATGTCACTATGCGCTTTAAAAAGGCCTCCCCTTCTTGCTGAAATTGATTCAGAAGCCTTTCAGCGATCTCAGACCTGACCTGTTTTTGGTTTCCAGTCAACAACCTTGGAACCCATCGAGCAGTAATTTTTCTGAAACCGAGTCGATCAGTAATTATGGATTGAACACTTCCATAGCTGATACCCACTTCTGAGGAAATTCTCTCGCCCACGTATACTATACACACGATTCTGAGACAGTGTATTGTCCCCAAACTGTGCCTTCAAACGGGTTAAAATTTCTGACGGTTTAACGCCTTCATTGGTTAAAAACTTGATGATAATACGTTGCGCAACAGACGAAGGTACCTCTTGCTCGGTCATGGCTGTACTGACGACAAAGACGAGTTGGCGCGCGCACCCATCCGGTTCCCCCACTCCTCACAAACCAAACATCTACTCCACACAACATCATCTAGCTAAGAACTGCATTCTAAGAAGAATAGCAAAATTACCGTTTATATTTCATTTACCCACGTATATATATATATATATATATATATATATATATATATATATATATATATATATATATATATATATATATATATATATATATATATATACATGGGACATTATTAGGTTTTTTTTATCACTTAAGAAATATTTTTAACTACTTCCAGTTTGACCGGAAGTGACTGCAACTTTCTTATTTTTAATGGAACCCTGTATATATTTTTTTCAATTTCAGTTCGCTTTGAAATTTTCTTTCCAATGATGTTTAACAAGTTGACATTTGTTTGACAGTGACCGACAAAAACTGATTTGAACTCTTAGACTTAGGCGGCCTTAGCGGATATGCTAGCAATTGTTTTTGTTCGTTTTATCTCACTTTGGAAAAAATTTAAAACTATTGATTTATCGTGCCATTTTCGCGAGTCTAAGTAGCTCCTACATTTTATTATGCAATAATGTGATATCGACAAGTTCCATTACGGACTTAGTAGGCTGTCATAAAACAGACGAACCGAAAGTCATGGTTGCTGCATGTTACCAAAATGGCCATTATTATTGTTTACTTTACGTCAAAAATAATTTTTCGTTAACAAAAATGTATTCAACGGATGAAAAAGTAAATATGTTATTAATTTATGGAGAGTACAGAAAGAATAGCCGACAAGCCACCGAGTTGTACATGGCAAGATATCCCGATAGGAGGCACCCACCCAACAATTATTTTTTAAGAGTAGAGCAGCAGTTTAGAAGACAACCGCTTGAACCTGCTGATGTATTTATTGGTTTGAAGAGTCAGAAATCATCGTATTGGCCATTGTTCAGGTAGATCCTACAATTTCTATGAGACATGTTGAAGAACAAACCGGTGTAAATCGTCAAGCCGCTCGCAGCATTTTAAGGAAATATAAATTCAGATCCTACAAATATCAATTAAATCAACATTTATTTCAAACAGATTACCAAAGAAGAATGGATTATTGCAATTGGTTTTTGCAAAGATACCACTTTGATAACCAATTTCATTACAACATTCTATTTTCGGATGAATCTAGATTACCAATTTGGGTCTATTTAATCGTAACAATACTCGATATTGGGCCCAAGAAAATCCTAGAATTATACGAGAAAGTGCCTATCAAGAAAGATTCGGCTTTAACGTGTGGTTGAGTATCCTTGGCACAAGAATTATTGGTCCTATTGTATTTGATGGAGCGTTAAATGGAGAAAGATATTTGGAGTTCATTCAAAATGATGTTGAAGATCGGGGAGACATTATTTTCCAGCAGGATGGCGTTCCAGTCGACAAAAGTAGAAATGTACTAAACTACTTGAATCAAAGATTCGTTGCAAATTGGTAAAGTACCAATGGACCTAATAAGTGGCCTGTAAGATCTCCAGAACTTACGCCTCTTGATTTTTTTATATGGAAGCATCTAAAAGAAAAAGTTTACAAAAATCCACCAACAGACAGCAATGATTTAGAAATGCGCTTAAGAAGAGCAGTATATCAAATTACTGAAATTCAGTTGGAGAACGTTATGAGAGCAACGGTGAGAAAAACAAGATCGTCTAGGATTAACAACGGACAGCATTTTGAACATTTGGAATAAATACCTAGCAAATTTATATCTAGTATAAAATGGTTTTCCTATTTGTTTTTATTATGTTACTTAGTTAAAATAATACTTCTTTCTAACATTAGTTAATTACAATAATTATCGGTTTTGTTGTGTTATTCTTATTATTAAATGTTTTGGTTTTATTATTTGCATTTAAATATTTATTTAATAAATATGTTTCGTATTTTCTGAAAATAATAATAAATTTAAGTGGCGTTAGATAGTTCTGTTAGATGTATGTTGGCAAAAAACTTGTAATGTGTATCTAGGTTAAATAAAAAATATATGTTCCTATCTTAATTTTGGTGATATCGATCATTATTTAAATAGAAAATTCTGTAACTGAATGTGGAGCATAACATTTTGTAGGAGCCACTTAGACTCGCGAAAATAGCACGACAAATGGATAGTCTTAAATTATTTCCAAAGTGAGATAAAACGAACAAAAACAATTGCTAGTATATCCACCATGGCCGCCTAAGTCTAAAAGTTTAAATCAGTTTTTGCCGGTCACCTTTCAAACAAATGTCAACTTGTGATACATCGTTGGAAAGAGAATTTCAAAGCGAACTGAAATCTTAAGTGATAAAAAAGCCTAAGCCCATTCTGGTATCTAAAAATGCAAATACGTAACTTTCAAAATAAAAAAATTACAGGGTGTTACATGTTAGCTGTGTCACCCGGTATATATATATATATATATATATATATATATATATATATATATATATATGTATATGTATATGTACATGTACATGTACATGTACATGTACATGTACATGTACATGTACATGTATGTATGTATGTATGTATGTATGTATGTATGTATGTATGTATGTATATATATATATATATATATATATATATATATATATATATATATATGTATTTTCTTTTTATGGGTCTAGCACACGTGCTACAGGGAAGTCCCTAAAGCGCTACAGGAGCGACACGTGTGCAAAGAAAGCGATTCACGTTGTTCTTGAATCGCTGCAAATTGTACTCGGTGGGTCCTGGGCAAATTATTCTAAAGGGATGATGTTCTCCATATAAAAGACTGCTTGAAAAGCGTTTTACGAGGAGTAACAAGCTGAACCTCATACGGATATGAAGTATTAGCGCGACGTGTTTTTTCTAACATGTACCGCTTTGGGAGGAATTAAGCGGGCCACATCCTTTGAACACTTTCCATGAAAATACTTGTAGAATAGACTCAAGTCGCCAACCCTTCTTCGATGTTCCAGCGAATCAAGGCACCCGGTCAGTTCCAGGTCTCCAATCAGAGGAACAGCTCTTCTCTGAATAGAATCAAACAAATGCAGTGTATGTTTGGGAGCGGAGCTCCAAACATGGGAGCAGTATTCTATAGTTGGTCGAATTAACAATTGTTGTGGAGTGTAAAGCTTTCTGGTTCGAAATAATATTCCCAACTTTTGAGAAGCTCTCCTTGCTATGCCTGCAACATGTTCATGCCAGGGCATATTTGCTCCCAAATTAACGCCCAACAAATTGAGTGACGATGTTAGAGGAATGAAGTGCCCCGTTAACTTTTTTAGAAAAAACTTCCGCCTGGGTTTTTGTAGCGTTAAATTCCACTTGGTTACTGTCACTCCAAGATAGAATTTCTTCTAGGTCTTTGTTAAGTTGAATGACTTCCTGCTGTCTGCAGATATTCGTCTGAGTAGCCGATGGCGGAGCGTTCAAAGTGAATGAAGAGATAAGTGTACTATAAATGAGAAAGAGAGTAGCAGACAGTATGGAGCCTTGGGGTACACCGGCGTTGATGGTGAAGGTGTTAGAAAGAAATCCGTCGACTGCCACTCGTAAAGAACGCTCTCTGAGAAAACATGAGAGCCACAAACAGAACTTTTCAGATATACCATAAGAACGTAGCTTAGCCAACAGTCCATCGTGCCAAACACGGTCGAATGCCTTGGATATGTCAAGAGCACCCGCTCGAGATTCTCCAAAGTGTTCAGTTGCGTTGTTCCAAACATGTGTTACATAAGTCAGAAGATCTCCTGTTGATCTATTGGTGATCGCTAATAATGTGGAATCCTTCGAGATATTTTAGAAGATGCTGATTGATAGCCTTTTCCATGACCTTCGATATTATTCGATTGATCGGTAGTTATTTGGCAAGGTCTTCTTGCCTTTTTTAGGTATCTGCTGAACTGTGGCATATTTCCAGCAAGAAGGAAATATTCCCTTTCTGTAGGATAGGTTGAAAAGTTTACAGAAAACTGGTGCTAGTCCCCTCGCACAGTTTTTGAAAACTATGGCAGGTATTCCGTTAGCGCCAGAGGCCTTTTTGGTGTCTAACTTCATCAAAATACGTTTTATGATACGCTGTCTGAAGACAATATCGGGCATCCTTGACTGCACTATGGGAATAGTAGGTGGTGTGTTTTTCCTTGGAAATCGACAGTAGAATGTGAAGCAAAGAGTTCAGCCAACAAGTTCGCTTTCTCAATAGGTGTCGTCGCAATAGAACCATCCGGCCGTGTGAGTGGTGGTATGGTGGATTTGGTGAAATTCTGGCTAACTGCCTTAACGACGTATATATCAGTATTTGCAGCGCAAAGGGTGTCAAGTCCATGATTACTAATTTAGGGAAATCGCAATTCAAAGTTTAGCTATTTTTGCTAAATCAGGACGCGCATGTTTTGTTTACTTAGCCTCTGGTAAATTACTCTGTCAAGAATGGAGGAAGGACTTGGCCCTCTATACCCACATGAAGAGGAAAAAATACTTTAACCGAGAGCGGACATAACTCATTTTTCACAAATTTGGACTTTAATACCCTTTGCGCTGCAAAGATATATATATATATATATATATATATATATATATATATATATATATATATATATATATATATATATATATATAATATATATATATATATATATATATATATATATATATATATATATATATATATATATATATAAATATATATATATATATATATATATATATATATATATATATATATATATATATATATATATATATATATATATAATTTCAATTTTCTTGGATTTGAAGGTCAATTATAGAATGAAACTTTCCAAAATTTATTGTGATCCTTTCCTTGTATCATTGACGTTTCGGCACAGTTTGCCTTTCTCAAAATTCTTGTTTAGTGTGGCTTAAATTACACATATTTAATCCATAGAATGCTTTTTGAAAATGCATGTATTGTTAATTTATTAAGACTAGAATAATTAACTTTATAAATCTTGTTGTTGGTAGAATTATAAAATTTATGTATCCGTCTTTTGATTATTTGGTTTATAAGATATACCGGGTAGTTGTTTAATTCCAGTGCTTTTTTGGTTTTGTTTATTGACTCTTTCCGGTATTCTGGGCCTGTTAGGGATATTGCTCGATCCGCCAGACCAATTATGACTGATTTCTTTTATTTTAATGGATGGTTTGAGTTATAATTTAGGTATCTAGACGACCATATTTGCTTTGTGTACCATTCTGTTTTTATATTTTGGTCTTTAATGTGTAATGCTAGGTCTAGGAAATTTATTTTTAGTGTTCCGTACGGAACACTTATAAGATGACTTCGGTGTCTGTCTGTCACACCCGATTTTCTCCGAAACTATTTGTCATAGAAAGTTGAAATTTGGTAATAATATAGGAATTGATGGCCTCGCCAGAGCCATGTAGTTTTGAAAGTCAAATTTTGATTTAAGGGGTTAATTTTTGGGGGGTGAAATCGAAAGTGATAAAAAAAAATCGAGTGTGGTGTCAAATGAAAGCTTGTGAAAACACGAGTAAAAAAATATATATGTAATGTAATACTTGCGCACACTTTTCTTTGTATTATTTTTAAAAAATCGCGAAAAATCGCTGTCCCCCCACCTTATCTCGAAAAGTACTGATCAAAAAATTTTGAAAAAATCCTGGAATATTCTCCACGGGATGTAGATTGAACGAAAATTATCACGAGTGCATTACCTTTAATAATTTATCTGGTATTTAAAAAAAAAAAAAAAAAATTCAAGGTCATCAGTTTTCAGTAAAGATTGGAAACAAATTTTGTTGAAAACTCGTTTGGGGTGCGTTTTGTGAAGTCAGTGATTATTTTATACCACCGTAACAACATTTTTTATTTTAAAAGCAATCATCGTACGGAACACTAATTGTGCAAGTTTAACTTGCACTTGACCGGTTTTTTATTTTTTTATCTATTGTAAACTGTAGAATGTTGCAGTAACCAACTACAAAAATAAAATTAAAAATAATACTCAAAACACTCCAATGTCAAAGAAGGTATACAAAACAAAAAAATTCCTGAAACACCACCCCGAATTAAAAATACTAAAAGCTGATAAAACCAACAAAACAATCGTAACGAAAACAGAAGACTATAAAAACAAAATGAGTTTGTTACTTAATGACAAAAAAAAACATATAAACAAATTAAGCAAGATCCTACTAATATATATCAAAAACAAAACAATCAACTAATAGACAGATGGGAAAATAAACAATACATTGGATCACAAATTGCTAAAACATTGAAAATCATAAATGCCATACCACCAAAAATATATGGACTCCCAAGCTACATAAAAATAACTTTCCACTACGACCAATAATTTCATGCTTTCAACACCCTTATGACAACTTATCCAGATTTCTTAAAAATATGATCGAAAAGATAATTTACAAAAATAACTACTATATGAAAGACTCATTCCATTTCAAAGAAAAATAACAAACATAAAACCTCCACCGGACTATATATTGGTATCCCTTGACGTGATATCATTATACCTCTGACTTATGCCACTGACATGAAGAAAAAATAGAACGAAATCAAAAGATTTACCGATATACCGATAGAGGAATTTAATGCTGCAACCAAATTGGTTCTGAACTCAACATACATGTGCAATGGGTTCATCCATATCCAGTGTGGTGGGGCATTTAGTAATGGAGGACTTAGAGGAAAATGTCCTTTCCAACATACCATTTGAAATACCATTTTTCTATAGGTTCGTTGATCATTGTATTACTACCATTCCAAAAAATTATGTAAAGTATATTTTAAACAAGTTTAACAATTACAATAAAAAACAATAGAAATAGAAATAGATAAAAAAATTAATTTCCTTAACCTAACATTACACAACAAAGACTAAAGTATAAAAACAGAATGGTACACAAAGAAAACATGGTCGTCTAGATATCTAAATTATAACTCAAAGCATCCATTAAAATACAAGAAATCAGTCATAATTGGTCTGGCGGATCGGGCAATATCCCTAACAGACCAAGAATACCGGAAAGAGTCAATAAACAAAGCCGAAAAAGCGCTGGAATTTAACAACTACCTGGTATATCTTATAAACCAAATATTCAAAAGACGGATACATAAATTTTATAATTCTACCGAAAACAAAAACCAACAACAAAAAAGCCTAAAAAAAAAACAAAGCATATTGTTTTACCATACTTGAACAGATTTTCACAACACATTGAAAAACTTTTTAAAAAGCATAATATAAATATTGCTCATAGAGCCTACAACTTACCAACTTTTCAAAATTAAAAACCAAAACCCTAAAAAACAAAAAGAGTAATGTTGTATACCAGATTCCTTGCAATAATTGTGAGAGTAGTTATATAGGGCAAACTGGCCAATATTTGGAAAATAGGTTAAAAGGGCACAAAAATGACAAAAATAATAGAACAACACTAACAAAGCACGAAGAGGAAAACAAACACACATTTAATTATGAAGGAACCAAGATCTTAATCACTGAGAACAATAAGAAAAGAAGAGAAATATTGGAATCCATTATGATACAAAAAACACCAATTGCTATCAACAACAAAAAAGAAACAAATAACCTAAGGCAAACTGTGCCGTCAATAATAAAATTAAAGGACCACAATAAATTTTGGGAAGTTTCATTCTATAATTGACCTCCAAACCTAAGAAAATTGAAAAATAAAAAAAGTACATACAGGGCCAAGGAAAATAACAAAATCATATATATATATATATATATATATATATATATATATATATATATATATATATATATATATATATATATATATATATATATATATATATATATATATATATATATATATATATATATATATATATATATATATATATATATATATATATATATATATATATATATATATATATATATATATATATATATGTGTATATATATATATATATATATATATATATATATATATATATATATATATATATGTATATATATATATATATGTATATATATATATATATATATATATATATATATATATATATATATATATATATATATATATATATATGTATATATATATATATATATATATGTATATATATGTATATATATGTATATATATATATATATATATATATATATATATATATATATATATATATATATATATATACATATAAAAGTCAAGGTTAAAGCACATATGCCTCGAGCTCCCTCGAACGTTCGCGTTACCTGCGGTGAAGTGTTGGTAGTCTGCTAACCACTCTGTTGGCATGTATGGCTGCAGCGAGTCAGCCTCCGATGGAGTGCCCACTACGAGGTATGCATTATATCTTACCATTATTGG
>CM032449.1:92397142-92399642 GCA_019049505.1 Pachyrhynchus sulphureomaculatus | reverse complement strand
AAGTAAAAGGTTACGATGGCAAAATTGCATGAATTGAAGATCGAATTGGTTCCTCATCCACCGTATTCTCCAGATTTGGCCCCCAGCGACTATTATCTATTCGCAAAGCTCAAAAAAATGGTAACGGAAAAGAGATTTAGTTCCACTGAAGAAGCTATCGCTGAAACTGAAGCCTATTTTGAAGGCAGAGACAAATCCTTCTACAAGAAAGGTATAGAAATGTTACAAAAGCGTTAGACTGATTGTATCGCTATACTATATTGATGAATAAAGTCGAATTTTGCAAAAAAAGTGTTTTTAGTAGCTAGACCAAAAGCTTTTCATCTTACGTGTTAAAATCGTTTAGGGACAATTTGTAATTCCGAAATTTTTAAATTTTATTTAATTCACTGATATAATATATGTATTAAAAAATTGCAACCATTTATCATAGGAACTATTTTAAAAGCTACAGAATTATATATATAAGCAAACATACGAAAAAAAAGATTACAAATTACACTGTCAAATGTAAATAAACATACATCAAATGTCAATATATATTTTAAACCAGGATGGCCACTCACACATACACTGCTGATACTTTTTATGGATCATACATTTTTTTTTTTTTGTGTTTTTTTGTGTTTAATAGTGAAAGTTTCCATGGCGCTTGATAATAATTGTTGGTAAGTCTCCAAGAAAATTTTTGTTGCAATTTTGGAATTATTTTTTTCCAGTATAATTGACCAATCAAAATTTTTTAAAAGTAGTTTAAATTTGGGAATATTCAATTTGAATTTAGTTGTATTTTCTTGGGGTCTTAATATACTTTCTTGAGGTTCTTCTTTCTGTTTGACCAAAAACACAATTGGACTATGATCTGTTATATCTTCTTCTAATATATACGAGTTAAAACATAAATTATTAGATTTTAATTTTTGATTAACAAATCAATGATCTAGACAAGTTTTTGACGTTGATCTTGTCACTGAGTTAATACATGACTGAAAACCAATAGAGTTCATCATGGCAAGGTAATTTGCAACATGATTCTCGTTTTTTTCCAAAATATTTATGTTGATGTCACTCACAAAAATTTCGATATTAGAAAGAATCAATGTTTCTAGGTAGGTATATATGTCATTTATAAAATCCATCTTTGGAACAGGTGATGGTTTATACACTGCTGATAAACCAAATGTTGTGTCATTTATTTGAAAGTTCATTCTACTAAGGGTTGTTCCTGAGTTTGTCAATTGAGTGAAAGAATAATCAACATTTAAATGTTTTTTAACAAATATTACAACTCCATCATTTTTATTATAACTAGCCTCATTATAAAAAATTTGATAACCCGGAATATTATAGTTGTCAATCGAATCAACCCCCCCCCCCCCTTCCCCCCTCCCCCCACCCCCCCCACCCCCCCCCCCCCACCCCCCCCCCCCCCCCCCCCCCACCCAAACCCCACCCCCCCCCCCCCCCCAAGTTTAAAAGGTTTCGGTGAGTATCTATATGATGTAATTCATATGTTTCTAAAAAAGTAATAAGATTGTCAATATTTCTATTTAAACTTCTAATATTAAAATGAATTAAACTAAAAACATATTTTTTATCATTCTTAATGATCTCTAACATCTTCTGGTCTACCATTTTGCCTTGAACACCATTTTCTTCCCTTATTTGTTCCAATAAATCGTCCTGAACGTTAAATACCATTATTTACGAAATATAATCAGTTTTGTTTTTTAAAAGATTTATATGATGTTTAAGAGATGGACATTCTGGGTCAAGTGCTGTGTGATCTGTATCAAGCCGTAGGTTATATTTTTCATTAGCTACTTTGCAGTTTATACCCCTTTTTGGCCACTCACATCCAAAGGTACTATGATTTCCCGCACAGTTTCCACATACTCATTTTTTTCACATTTAGTACTCTTATGATAAAAGCCCTGGCATTTATAACAACGAGAAATCGATAGGTCCTCATATACCGGTAATCGTTCCTAGTCGATGTACACCTTTCCATAATTTAGCATCTTGCAAAATTAACTTCCGGAACATTCAGCATATATGGTAGAATTCTATTTATTTTTGGGTCTTCTGATATATGTTATTTTTAGATGGTCAAATGTATCAATCTATTTATTTTGTTTGCGAATTTCAGCTTCTAAATTCTCAACTGATTCTTCTCCAGTATAACCAGCAATTTTTATTTTTGGAGAATTTTTCTTTGGTAGCTCTATGTCATATTTTCCATTAAGTTTTCTTTCAGCTTCTTCCTTAAATCGTTCTATATCCTGTTTTGTCTCGCATTTAACCACTATGTTTCCTCGTTTGGTTTCTTTCACATTTCTAATTCCCAAGCTTAACTTTGCTGGGTTTATTGATGTTTGGATGTCTTGTTTACTTTTTTGTGAATGTTGTGCTATCTTGGGTTTAATAACAATCGCTGGCAAGCTTGTTTCGATGTCAACCTTGTTATTCTGATTGTTCTGTAATATTATTGCATATGATT
>CM032449.1:92378026-92397042 GCA_019049505.1 Pachyrhynchus sulphureomaculatus | reverse complement strand
ATGGTGTACGTCAACTTAAAGTTTGTGGCGAAAGATTGTCGTCGGCTAATGTATCTGCTGCAAAAAAATTTGCAGATAATTTTGAGCAGCTTATGAAAGAACATGGTTTACAACCATACCAAATCTATAATTGTGATGAAACAATCTTGAACTACAAAATGTTGCCGTCAAATACCTTAGCTTCAAAAACGGAAGCTGGAGCACCTGGTTACAAACGTAGCAAAGAATCTGTTACTGTTCTTGCATGCAGTAATGCTTCTGGAAGATACAAACTCCCATTGTTATGTATTGGTAAGTCAGCATGTCGCTCCTGGAGCGCTTTAGGGACTTCCCTGCACCAGGTGTGCTAGACCCATAAAAAAAAGAAAAAAAAATCCATAAACCTTTAAGAATATTCGTCGCAATGCTTTTCCTGTTTTGTATAAAAATCAAAACAATGTCTGGATAAACGCGACTCTATTTAAAGACACGTTTTTGAAGATTTTGTTTCCAAAGTGGAACGTTTTTTAAAAGAACATGGATATCCTAGAAAATGTATTCTGTTACTAGATAACGCCCCACTCATCCAAGTGCGGAGCAACTTGAAAGTGGGGAAATAAAAGCAATGTTTTTGCCTCCTGCTGTAACTTCTCTCATTCAGCCTATGGATTAGAGTTTACTGGAAAATTTAACACGCAATTACAGGCGTTTGTTATTGGGGCATATTTTAGAAAAAGTAGATGAAGATCTTACTGATTGTCTAAAAAAGATAAATTTGAAAAATGTTGAATATTGGATAGCTTCAGTCTGGAATCAAGTAAAGAGTAGTACTCTGGAAAAATCTTGGTCAAAATTGATTCCACAAGAGGAGAGACATTACTCAGAGGCAGAAACAGAAGATAATGAAAGTTTACATCAAATTATTACAAGAATATCAGGATGTGAAACTGTTACGGAAACCGATGTTTGTGAGTAGTTAAACAGTGATAGTGTGGAAGATGAAATGACTGACCAAGAATTAATTAAAAGTGTATGCAAAAATGCTAATAAAATAGACAGTGATGACAATGATGATAACGAAGTAGAAGCCACTGACAATACTCCAGTAAAAATGTCACATTTAGAAGGACTAGAGGCCCTAGAAAAAGCGTAACTTATGTAGAACAACAAGAAAATGCAACCCCCGCGGATGTTTTGCTTATCAAACGTTGGAGAGACATTGCAGTCAAAAACGGAACTAACGCAAAACGAGTGCAGTTAAAAATTACCTCATTTTTAAGACATTAAAATTAAGAATGACTGTTTTATTTTCGATTTGCCGTACATATACATAAAATAAGTAAACTAATTGTTCTATTCTTTGTTTTAATAAATACCTATATATATATATATATATATATATATATATATATATATATATATATATATATATATATATATATATATATATGTATATGTGTATATGTATATGTGTATATGTATATTTATATATATATTATATTTATATATATATATATATATATATATATATATATATATATATATATATATATATATATATATATATATATATATATATATATATATATATATATATATATATATATATATATATGTGTATATATATATATATATATATATATATATATATATATATATATATATATATATATATATATATATATATATATATAGGGTATCTTCTTGAGAGATGTTCTCTTTCCGCTTTTTTAGTTTGTTGTAATGATTAATATGCAATTGATGTTGCATATACGTTTGCCGACTTATTTTCACATATTATTTAACTCTATAGCACTGTGTAGGATCTTACAGCAGATTCATTACCAGGTTTGAACGCAATATAACAGGAATACCCTTATATACTCAATTTTTTAGTTAACCTTCAAATTTAAAAACATTTTACCAAAACTGAAAATAGAAATGTAACAACGTTACTATTATTAGAAAAAAGTGTCAAAGAAAGGAACTCTAGTTAAACCACTAATGAGCATTATTTAGTACATTTTGAAACATATACTTTTGGTGATATTTTTTTTGGTCGTTCCCAGTAAACAGTGTTTCAAGATTATTAAATGAAATGTCTCTTTTTAATTATCTCATTTATTTAAAAAAATCATTGGCGAATGTTGTTCTATCTTATGTAAAGTCTGTTTTTTTATATTCAAAACCTTTTTTGGGGAGGCGGATTGCCGACCTGTCAAATCTTTTAAAAGTCTAAGAATTTTATACTGGTATATATTAAACCTTGATTTTGTCAGTCAATATTATTGTGAAAATTATTGTTTCATCAAAAAAATCTTTTGAAACAGCCCAAATTCAAAAATATGGAAGATAATTTTTTTTTATGGGTCTAGCACACGTGCTGCAGGAAAGTCCCTAAAGCGCTCCAGGAGCGTGTGCGGAGAAAAAAAAAGCGATTCACGTTGTTCTTGAATCGCTGTAAATTGTACTCGGTGGGAAACACAGCACTGGACAAATTATTCCAAAGAGATGATGTTTTCCATATAAAGACCGTTGTACGCGGAGTAACAAGCTGAACCTCATACGGATGTAAAGCACCAGCGCGACGTGTATTTCTAACATGCACCGCTCTGGGAGGAATTAAGCGGGCTACATCCTTCGAATACTTTCCATGAAAATACTTGTAGAACAGACTCAAGTCGCAAACCGTTCTTCAGTGTTCTAGCGAATCAAGGCCGCCGGTCAATTCCGGGTCTCCAATCAGACGAACAGCCCTTCTCTGAACAGAATCCAACAAATGCAGTGTATGTTTGGGAGCGGCGCCCCAAACATGGGAGCAGTATTCTATAGTTTGGTTTGAGCTTTATAAAGAATTAACAGTTGTTGTGGAGTGTAAAGCTTTCTGGTTCGAAATAATATTCCCAACTTTAAGAAGCTCTCCTTGCTATGCCTGCAACATATTTGCTCCCAAATTAACGCTCAACAAATTGAGTGACGATGCTACGGGAATGGAGTGCCCCGACATAACTATGTCGGGTTCAGCAACTTTAACTTTTTTAGAAAAAACTGCCGCTTGGTTACTGTCACCCCAAGATAGAATTTCTTCCAGGTCTTTGTTAATTTGAACGACCTCCTGCTCTCTGCTGATATTCGCCTGAGTAGCCGATGTCCGAGCGTTCAAAGTAAATGAAGAGATAAGCGTACTGTCATCTGCAAGGCTGTAGATTGGGTTCCCGGTCTTTTCCAGCAGATTGTTAATGTAAATGAGAAAGAGAGTAGGAGATAGTATGGAGCCTTGGGGTACACCGGCGTTGATAGTGAAGGTGTTAGAAAGAAATCCGTCTGCCGTCACTCGTAAAGAACGCTCTCTGAGGAAACATGAGAGCCACAAACAGAACTTTTCAGACATACCATAAGAACGTAGCTTAGCCAATAGCCCATCGTGCCAAACACGCCTGGATATGTCAAGAGCAACCGCTCGAGATTCTCCAAAGTGTTCAATTGCGTTGTTTCAAACATGTGTTACATAAATCAGAAGATCTCCTTTTAATCTATTTTTACGAAAGCCATATTGTTGATCGCTAATAATGTTGAATCCTTCAAGGTATTTTAGAAGATGCTGATTGATAGCCTTTCCCATGACTTTCGATTTTATTGGAAGCGATTGGTCGGTAGTTATTTGGCAAGGTCTTCTTGCCTTTTTTAGTTATCGGCTGAACTGTGGCACATTTCCAGCAGGAAGGAAATATTCCCTTTCTGTAGGATAGGTTAAAAAGTTTACAGAAAACTGGTGTTAGTTCCCTCGCACAGTTTTTGAGAACTATGGCAGGTATTCTGTTAGCCCCGGAAGCGTTTTTGGTGTTTAGCTTCATCAAAATACGTTTTATGATATGCTGTCTGAAGACAATATCGGGCATCCTTGACTGCACTATAGGAATAGTGGGTGATGTTTTTCCTTGGAAATCGACAGTAGAATGTGAAGCAAAGAGTTCAGCCAACAAGTTCGCTTCCTCAACAGGTGTCGTTGCAATAGAATTATCTGTCCGTGTGAGTGGTGGTATGGTGGATTTGATGAAAGTTTGACTAACTGCCTTAGCGACTGACTAAAAGGACCTGGAATTGTTGACAAGCGAGAAGTTTGTTTCTAATCCGTTGATTGTGTACCTCCCTGGTTTCGTCGATAATTTCTTTGCATCTGTTCCTGACACGAACAAAGGTGTTACGATTTATGGTGATGGGATTTTCACGCCATTATCGGTATACACGATGTGTAGAAGCAACAGCTTCTTTGCATTTTCGGTCAAACCGAGGCGTGCCATTGGAAGGGCATTTCTTCGAAAAAGGAATGTAAGCCTCCATGGCGCAGTCAGATGGGTCGTCGGATCGAAAACAAACGTTCAACCAAGGAAAAGTTCGAAAATATTCCATGAGATCTTCCCATTTAGCAGATTTGTAGTGCCAAATCTTGCGCGTGGTCGATGTCGAAAGTAGTTTATGGTCGGAAGAACCTAACGGCGGATTTACGCTGATCGTGTAAATCTCCGGATTGGTGGTTAAAAACAGATCAAGAAGACTGGCGAACTTCCTGTGTCGATCAGGGATCCGTGTTGGTTCGTCAATAAGCTGAGTTAAGCCACAACTGACTGAAAATGACTCGGCTTCACGACCTTGTTCGTCGGTAGTATTTGAATATTTAAGCCAGTTGATGTTGTGGACATTATAGTCGCCCAGGATGGCAATTTCGGCATTTGGATAGTTAATTTGTAAATGATCGATGGTGTCTGCAAGAGAAGCGAAAAGTGTTGTAAAGTTAGTATCACTTGGTGGTCGATAGAGGATACAGATAAACCTTGTGGTTGGTTGAGTCGTTATTTTTAACCACATGCCATCAAAGTTTGGGGGTTCCAGAGCCTCTTCTCGTTGGCAAGAGAGGTCGCTTCTGACAAAAAGACAGATTCCAAAGTTACGCCTAAATCGGGAATAAAAGTCGTACCCAGGATAAAGATAATTGACTGTGCTGGTCGTTGAACTGACCTTGGTTTCACAGAGAGCGAGTACATGAGGTTTATTTGATTGCATGTGTTGGTGCACTGAATTTATGTTCGAGTTTAAACCTCGTATGTTGCAAAAATCCATTTTAAAATTCTGATCTCTGCATGTCGACGCCCCTGAACCAGCCCCCACCCGGAGATCCGAACGGGGGGCTATTTTACCACCGGAATTTTTTGTATCCAGGTGCCTCATCATGCTATTTGGTCCCACAGTCCGGGACATCGGCACAGCCACGAAACGTTAAGCAACATAGAATTGATTAATACGATATGTGATATCTTTATTTTATTATCATAATATTGATAATTAACATATTATATATATATATATATATATATATATATATATATATATATATATATATATATATATATATATATATATGGTGAATGCAATATAACTGAAAACGGGCAAAGGCCTATATTTCAGCAGTTTACTCACTGTTGTTCTCTTATTTGTCAAATCCATCCCGGGACGCGTTTTACCGTAGGGCTAGGATTGACAAACGAGAAAACAGAATTTACTAGTACTTATCCAAGTAGTTATGGAACACGATGGTAGGATACAACGAATTGTACTAAGTACGCATACTTAATATTCCATCGAAAGCTGAGACAGCAGCTTTCAAGCCGACAGAGGGGTTGACATGGTCAACACTTTAAAGCAGGCAGCGCTTTTCGAGGGCTTCTCCTCAGGTATATGTGGTTAATGCGTCAGTCTCCATTGAGAAAACTAGACAGAAGTTTAATTTCTTTAATAGTTCTTTTATACTAAACGTATGACTAATTATTGCACAATTGTTACTAATTAATACCTAAATTATTTCAAATTAAGAGGAATTACCAAAACCTACAGCTAATTACATATTATCCATGGTTGAAAGACAAAAAGTTTAATTTGCTGTAGTTATTTCTTAGAACTTTTGTCGGTTTTGATGGTAACAACCCTCGCGGCAGATTTTAAATTTATATGTAAACTGTATATAACTGCTCAAATGTATAAATAAAGAAATTATCATATTTGTTTTAAATTTTTAGATCAAGATGATGGGTATTCTGTTAAACACTTAGCCTATGCCCGCTATTTAAGAAACCATCGATTGATTAATGAAATATTCTCAGAATCAGTTGTACCTGATGTCCGATCAGTCGTAACAACAGGCAGAATGCAGGTGTTAAAAAGACAAGTTCAGTCTTTAACTATGCATCAAAAAAAACTTGAAGCGGAACTACAACAAATTGAAGAAAAATTTGAGGCTAAAAAACGAAAGTTTTTTGAAAACAGTGAGCAATTTCAAGAAGAACTTAAAAGGGTTAGTAGATAAGAAATGAACTCCTTCAGTAATTCATAGAAGTTATTAATGATGTTTTAGGGATATCACCAACTATATAATTTCAAAGGTTTTTGACATAAAAAAGACTAAATTCGTTATTTAAAATTCTCTATCATGAATGTTTTTTTTTGTTTTATGGGTCTAGCACACATGCTGCAGGGAAGTCCCTAAAGCGCTCCAGGAGCGGCATGTGTGCGGAAAAAGCGATTCACGCTGTTCTTGAATCGCTGTAAATTGTACTTGGTGCGAAACACAGCCCTGGACAAATTATTCCAAAGGGCACCAGCGCGACGTGTATTTCTAACATGCACCGCTTTGGGATGAATTAAGCGGGCTACATCCTTCGAACACTTTCCATGAAAATACTTGTAGAACAAACTCAAGTCGCCAACCGTTCTTCGATGTTCCAGCGAATCAAGGCCGCCGGTCAGTTCCGGGTCTCCAATCAGACCAACAGTTCTTCTCTGAACAGAATCCAACAAATGCAGTGTATGTTTGGGAGCAGAGCCCCAAACATGGGAGCAGTATTCCATAGTTGGTCGAATTTGAGCTTTGTAAATAATTAACAGTTGTTGTGGAATGTAAAGTTTTCTGGTTCGAAATAATATTCCCAACTTTTGAGAAGCTCTCCTTGCTATTCCTGCAACATGTTCATGCCAGGACATATTTGCTACCAAATTAACGCCCAACAAACTGAGCGACGATGCTAGGAGAATGGAGTGCCCCGACATAACTATGTCGGGTTCAGCAACGTTAACTTTTTTAGAAAAAACTGCCGCCTGGGTTTTTGTAGCGTTAAATTCCACTTGGCTATTGCCACCCCAAGATAGAATTTATTCCAGGTCTTTGTTAAGTTGAACGACCTCCTGCTGTCAGTGGATATTTGCCTGAGCAGCCGATGTCCGAGCGTTCAAAGTGAATGAAAAGACAAGCGTACTGTCATCTGCAAAGCTGTAAATTGGATTCCCGGTCTTTTCCAGCAGATCGTTAATGTAAATGAGAAAGACAGTAGGAGACAGTATGGAGCCTTGGAGCACACCGGCGTTGATAGTGAAGGTGTTAGAAAGAAATCCGTCGACCGCCACTCGTAACAGGAGGAGGAAACACGAGAGCCACAAACAGAACTTTTGAGACATACCACGAGAGCGTAGCTTAGCCAACAGTCCATCGTGCCAAACACGGTCGAATGCCTTGGATATGTCAAGAGCAACCGCTCGAGATTCTCCAAAGTGTTCAATTGCGTTGTTCCAAACATGTGTTACATAAGTCAGAAGATCTCCTGTTGATCTGTGTTTACGAAAGCCATATTGGTGATCGCTAATAATGTTGAATCGTTCAAGATATTTTAGAAGATGCTGATTGATAACCTTTTCCATGACTTTCGATATTATTGAAAGCAATGCGACTGGTCGGTAGTTATTTGACAAGGTCTTCTTGCCTTTTTTAGGTATCGGCTAAATTGTGGCACATTTCCAGCAGGAAGGAAATATTCCCTTTCTGTAGGATAGATTGAAAAGTCTACAGAAAACTGGCGTTAGTTCCCGTGCACAGTTTTTGAGAACTATGGCAGGTATTCCGTCAGCGCCAGAAGCCTATTTGGTGTCTAGCTTCATTAAAATACGCTTTATGATACGCTGTCTGAAAACAACATCCGGCATCCTTGACTGCAATATGGGAATAGTAGGTGGTGTCTTTCCTTGGAAATCGACAGTAGAATGTGAAGCAAAGAGTTCAGCCAACAAGTTCGCGCTCTCAACCGGTGTGGTTGTAATGGAATTATGTGATCGTGTGAGTGGTGGTATGGTGGATTGGGTGAAATTTTGACTAACTGCCTTAGCGACTGCCCAAAAGGACCCGGAATTGTTGGGACAAGCGAGTAGTTTCTTTTTAATTCGTTGATTGTGTGCCTAGTTGGTTTCGTCGATAATTCATTTGTATCTGTTCCGGACACGAACAGAGGTGTTACGATTCATGATGTTAGTATTTTCACGCCATTGTCGGTAGGCAAGATGTTTAGAAGCAACAGCTTCTTTGCATTTTCTTTCAAACCAAGGCTTGCCTTTGGAGGGACATTTCGTGTAAAAAGGGATGTAAGCTTCCATACCAGCCAAAATAACATCAGAGACCTCCCTGGTGCAGTCAGATGGGTTGTCGGGCCGAAAACAAACGTCCATCCAAGGGAAAGTTCGAAAATATTCCATGAGATCTTCCCATTTAGCAGATTTGTAGTGCCAAATCTTGCGCAGCTTAGGCTCCCTGTCACTAATTGGTAAGATACTCGATGTCGAAAGCAGCTTGTGGTCGGAAGAACCTAACGGTGGATTTACGGTGACCGTGTAAATCTCCGGATTGGTGGTTAAAAGCAGATCAAGAAGACTGGCGAACTCCCCGTCTCGATCAGGGATCCGTGTTGGTTCGTCAATAAGCTGAGTTAAGCCACAACTGATTGAGAATAATTCAGCTTCACGACCTTGTTCATCGGTAGTATTTGAATATTTAAGCCACTTGATATTGTGGACATTAAAGTCGCCCAGGATGGCAATTTCGGCACTTGGATAGTTAATTTGTAAATGGTCGATGGTGTCTGCAAGAGAAGCGAAAAGTGTTCAAAAGTTGGTATCACTTGGTGGTCGATAGAGGATATAGATGAACCTTGTGGTTTGTTGAGTCGTTATTTTTAACCACATAACATCAAAGTTTGGAGGCTCCAGAGCCTCTTCTCGTTGGCAAGAGAGGTCGCTTCTGACAAAAAGACAGATTCCAAAGTTACGTTCGGAAGATATAGTAGATAAGAGTACCTCAAAGCCCATCGTAATAGAATATTTTACGCAACTAATTTTAATTTAACTTAGAAAAACTTGTAAAGTTGCAAGAATTGTTACAAAAAGAAGAATTTGCCATATTGAATTCATTATCTTCTTTCGGACATAATAGTGCAATATTCTATTCAACCAGTTATTAGTTAATCTTACTTGAAGACAAAGTGATCTTTTCGTCTTCGGCCTTTGTCCAACTTAGCAGATATTGAGCTATAAGTTGCAAAATTTGTATAACAAAACAAAAATGTTTGTAGTAAATTATATTTATTCTCCAATATTAAATGGCTTTGGAATTTCATATTCCAAAATAAGATATCAACACTATTATTCAAGTTAATAATTGCCGTTACATCTCGTGTTTCATAATACCAAGGATATGGATAAGATTTTAGGATTTTTATATTTCAGAACTGACATATCAACCATAATAGAGGTCATATAACTACTAGTGGTCTATAATACAAAGGTTTTATAATTATAGCATTTAAATCGGAAACTAACTTTAATCTTTGCTGTCGAAGTCAAAAAACATTGTGTTAATTGGGTAAATATTTGGATAAAGAACATAAAATGTATATAGAAAAAAGATATTTAGGCTCTATTCTGAAAGTAGACCATTAAATAAGAGTTTTAAAATGAATTATTGTTTAGGATCTATATTAAGATAAATCGTTAATGTATTTGACATTTAAAAAAAATATCGCGCAAGAAAAATTTCTAGGTATTCCTGATAGTTGAATCTGATCTCACAGCAATTTGATCTATTCTATTCCAGTTGTTATTAATAAAGTGTGTTAAGTACATCAAATGCATCGAAGCGGGATTACTTGTATTGTTAATCTGGCCAAAATTTTGGTTGCTATAAATAAACATCTTCCCCCTTTTGTTTACAGTGTTATAAAAGGACAAACTTACATTCAAATTAAAGTCTAGGCACATTTAAATAATTGCAACTTGACCTGTTATAAAGGGTGATTCATTTAGAGGTACTTTTTGTGATGGGGATTTAATTGCAGATTGCGCATGCGTCGTGTCAACTGAAGTGGCATTCCTGTTCAGTAGTGTTTGACAATTCATAATGGAAAGACTTAGCCCGGCACAGCGTCTACAAATTGTTCAACTTTATTACCAAAATGGACGTTCTACGAGGAATGTGTATCGGGCGCTTAGAGCAACTTATGGTCCACATAATCGGCCTACCGAACGCACAATTCGCTCTACCATCAATAAGTTTGAGACCCAATTTTCATTATTGGATAATGCTCGACCGAATAGACCACATCCAGCACGTAGTGAAGAAAATATAGGGGCGGTAGCGGAGAGTGTACGTGAAGACCGTGAAGTGACGTTCTCAACAGCTTGGCCTGTCATATTCAACAACTTGGCGTATTTTACGTAAGGATCTTTCTTTAAAAGCATACAAAATTCAACTAGTGCAACAACTGAAGCCGACCGACCTTCCGAATCGTTTCCGTTTTAGTCGTTGGGCTCTTGACAAGCTTGCAGAAGATCCACTGTTTTCGAGAAAAATTTTGTTCACCGATGAGGCCCATTTGTGGCTTAATGGGTTCGTGAATAAACAAAATGCCCGTATTTGGGGTGATGAACAACCTGAAGAGGTTCAAGAGCTGCCATTAAATCCAGAAAAAAAAACAACTGTTTGGTGTGGTTTATGGACCGGTGGAATAATCGGTCCATATTTCTTCAAAACAGAGGCCGGCCGGAATGTTACTGTGAATGGTGACCGTTATCGCGCCATGATAACAGACTATTTGATGCCAGAAATTGAAGCCCGTGGTCTCGACGAAATTTGGTTCCAACAAGATGGCGCCACTTGCCATACAGCCCGTGAAACCATGGCTTTACTGCGAGAGCAATTCGACGAACAGATCATTTCACGCTTTGGACCAGTGAATTGGCCGGCTAGATCATGTGACATCACACCTCTTGACTTTTTCCTTAGGGGCTATGTAAAGTCCAAAGTCTACATAGATCAGCCAGCTACAATTGAGGCATTGGAGGCCAATATTACTCGAGTCATTGGCCAAATACCACTCGAAATACTCACACGCGTCATTGAAAATTGGAACTTCAGAATGGACGTTGTTAACCGTAGTGGCGGGCAACATTTGAAAGAAATTATCTTTAAGAAATAATTGTAAAGAATGGTTCTTTTATATGATAATAAAGATTATAAAATAAAATTGTTTTTATTCATTTTTTTTTATTTAAGAAAAAGTACCTCTAAATGAATCACCCTTTATATGGTAAGTTGCTGTTATCGCAACCACGATGGTTTTTAAACGTAACGACAAATTGTCCCATGTTCTAAAAATATTTTAATATGTTTGAAAACAGCAGTGAAGACGAATCTTTGGAAAAAAAATGATATAAAGAATTGATGAATAACTAAGGGTGTTTCTTATTAAAGACTGTATTAAAGATTTTTATATTTATTCAAATGAGATACAGTATACGACTTAAGAAAAATTGGCATGTTTAGACGAAACAAAAATACATTTTTTTTTTCTCAAATTTTCCGCTCACTTTATTGGGTTAACTCACCGTTTTGATCAGTTATTTTTGATAGCTTGCAAACAAACTCAATCCGCGCTGTACATTGATCGAAAGCATAGACATAACATTAACATACCACCGAATATCACAAAGTTATTTCTTGTAATTATTAGTATTTTCATTCACTAATAAATTCTTACCTTATATGAATATACCTATGTATTGAGTACAATATAAAAAATACACAATAATTTCCTCTACCACCCAATGATCTAATTTAGAGTTCTCATGCGTCTGGATCATTTTGCTCTCATTCAAAATAGTTTTTATCTCCATTAAATAAAATAGTGTCAAAAATATCAAAATTATAAAAATATTATTAAAGCAAAATATTATACAAAGTTTTTGGGCTATTGTGCAAGTTTCTGTTTTTCACTTGCTCAAATAAACGTCTCGAGATGGATTGTCAAATGAGAGAACATTGGTAGACTGCCGAAATGTGAAGTTTGTTCATTTTAGTAGTTTTATATTTTTATTATATGCCTGGGGTGGAACCCTTGTCAAATCGCGGTGATTCTTGGCAAGTTACTGACCATTCCTCTGTCGGTTGGTGGCCTTAGATGGGCTCCGATGGAGGGCAGGTATGCTTTTCAGTTTTAAATGCAATTTATTGTATCTTACCACGATACTATACCAGTACAGGAATAAGTACTTTATATATTGTGTAATACCTTGACATGAGTGATTCCTTGGGTTAGGTATAGAAACAGTCACTACTTTCTTTTTTAATGTACTTACTTAAATGTTGGCACAAGTCCGATTTATTACCCCTCTTTGGGACCTGTTAATATGTGTTGTCACATGTACCTTCTTTGCTTAATTGAAGATATATAATCTACAATAAAAAAAACTAACCTTTGGGAAACACGGTGTTAAAATTTAGTATATTTGGATTCCTACACTTTATTATTTCACAATCACTAAGTACTCTGCATTTGATGAGTTAAAACACGGTTGCTCTTAAGCAGTCACACTAACTGAATCAGGTCCGTTTTTACAACTAAATTACAGTATTGCAAATTCACGAAGACAAAATTCAAGCTACGCTATTCATAATGAATAAATCGACTGCTAAGTGACAGCGAGATCTATACAGAGAATGATTAAAATATTGATAGAATAAAAATACTTGTAATAAAAAATAATTGTTCATTTCTATTATCATCTAAAGAAAATTTATTATCTTAAACAAAGTTTAAAAAATCATAAAAATTATAGATTAAAAACTAGTTAAAGCAGATGATTTAAAAATGCATTAAACTTAAATAATAATTCCAGATGATTTAAAAATGCATTAAACTTAAATAATAATTCCAGGCTGGCAACCGAGACTAATAATTGGACGAAATAATAATGAATTTTAGCAATAAATATGACCACCCTCTTTTTAGGATATGCGATATTTTGCATCAATTTGCAGGAATATTGCAAAGACGCATAGTACAACACGTCAGTAAATATTTTTGCGTTCAAAAAGACGAACGCATTCGTTACCAAAATTAAGTATAAGATAATTGAATTCACGAAAAAACGCGATGACTTCGATTACTGGGTGAACAGTACGAAAAAGGGTAAGTGATAAAAAACTTGCGGTGAGTAAGGAAAATTTAGGAACCAATAAATATAGAAAAATATGATTTAATACTACCAGTAACTAAAAATGGTGTAATTTAGGTATATTTAAACAGATATAAAAATTCCCTCAGATTGAAGTAATAGATTTTTTTAACAAAAATCAGTTCAAACATTTAATTTTCGAGACTATATAGACTCAAAAAACTGCCTATAGAAATGTTTTGGGTACTTTTTAATAATGTGTTTTTTTTATTAAGCGTGACAGTATCCTGATTATTTTAATCCAATAGATTTTCTTAACTTAATTTCCATGTTTATTAAACCTGTTTCGGACATTATTATACTAAATTTACATATCTCTACAGTTATATCTAAGCCAGAGGTTCCTAACCTTTACCTGGACCACCGCCACCTTTACAAGAAAAAAAAATCCATAACAGTTAATTATACCAAATATTAACATCTTGTTGCATATTATCTATACCTATTTTATCTGTCTATCTATCTATTAAGGATCACAAAGTAGAAATTAATTAAAACGACCATCAAATGTAGTAAAAAATTGTTTATTAAAAATTTAAAAATAAACACAAAATCAATAAGAAATAAAAAAATTAATAAGATGGTTGAGGCTGGTGGAGTATTAACAATTTGTTAATGTCGGGTTCCAATTTCGTTAACATCAGTCGCAAATTACCACATTTAGTGATGTGCAGTCTATTCCTTTTCTTAGACAGCCAAATACAATGAAGGAAAAGCAATTAAAAATTTATGTATCCAGAACTCTTGGTATCTATTTCTGAATTTTACTTTTAGGCTTCATTTGAAAAACTTTTTGGCAAATTAAAAACATAGGTAATGATTGGTTTGTAGAAGAGTGCATAAATCCATATTTCAAATACTCATTACTGTACTACCGGCATTTCGCATAAGCGTCAGACTAATATTAAATCCCCCCCCGAAAAATTGAGATCGGTAAATCCTCGGTTTACTCGGGGAAGTCTCTCAGTGAAGGCAGGCAGCGACGTTGGCGCGCGTGCTATTGGGAAACGCAACATTGATACTGGCCACAGAAAAATGAAACAAAGCGTTTATTTTTTGTTGTTTTTTGTCCGGTTAAGAGAACATTTTTTTGTATCCGCGTCCGTTCAAGAGAATGTCCGTCCAAGAGGTAGTTAACACAATGCCAGTTATATGAGAGTCGATCGGGACCTTGAGAAACTGTCCGTTCAAGGGAGGTGTCCGTGTAAGAAGGGTATCCACGAAGGGGAATTTCACTGTATATATAAATATGACAATATCAGTATTACAAAAGATGTACTCCAATGTTATACAATGCGGAAATGAATTTATTGAATATAATGCATTATTGGGTTCGATTATTAATGAACAGTTCAGAGTATTTATAAAACTATGAATAAATTTGTGTTGACATTTCTAGTTCTATTATTGTAGTATATTATTGCAGAAAAAAATATTTGCAGATAAATATATGTTGGTTGTATCAACTCTGCTCTTGATGAATTTTTCACCATGGAATATCTACTGAACCGATGTTTATTTATTAATCAATTGTTTGTTTAGTGTGCATTCTTTGTTACTCTTAATATTGTAAATTGTTTTGCTATTCACAAATAAAATAAAGAAATACTAGCATTTTCCATACTATATTTTTAAAACTTTTTACACTTTAGGAGCATTAGCAATTTTTTACCTTGTCCATACTAGCCTTAGTCTATATATATTCCAACTAACCTTATTTCATCTTTTCACATTTTTCAGGCGGTGCTGTGAGTAGTGGGTTCGTTGTGATTCCGCGTAGTTATTTTCTTCAAGAGCTTAAAAATTATGTTTTGCTTAATTTTGACTTCCATGGCAAAAGAAAATATTTCAGGGCCCCTAGATTACTAATAACCTAGTTCCCCAATTTCGTTAAACTGTCTGTCTGTTACTCCTCCTGTTTGTCGATCTGTTGGTCCTATACTTTTGCGCGAAATTAGATAGTGAGTTCACAACATATAATACTTGAAGTAGGGATAAAATTTATAATTTTTAAGCGCTACCGTTTAAAGGCAAGAGGATGAAAGGGGCGGGATCGAAAATTTTGTTTATTTTCGTTGTTATTATGAGAAGTTGTTTTAGTTTTGGTTAAGATATTGAACAAATTTTAAGAATAACTATTTGCATTCACACATATAAGGTAAAAGGGGTTACTTCGCATGTATCGGGTGATACGTTATTTTCAAAACTCCTGGAGTCAAGAAATCAGAAAAATATGGTATATAAGGAGTTAATGAGGTGGGGGAGGAGATTATAGTATTAAAGAACAATAAAAGGTTTTAGCCGTAAATATCTTTGAAGCACTTTTTCTGCTCCACTTTTTTTGTAATCAATATCTTACCATAATCTATAAAATATAGACTGTTTTTGCTTTAATTAAGTCATTCTGTAGCGTCAGAATTTCAAATTCAGTCTTTATTTTGAAACCAAGAAGTAGAGGAAGTACTTTTTTTTTAAATTATAATTTTGAAATAGATAAGAACTTAACTAATCTATTAATTATTACAATTAATATATGTTATGCATTTTTTTATTATAAATATAATTCTCCTACTGGATTCACATTAAAGTGTTTCCTGAGATTAGTGCGTCTAATACGATCTAATAAAACTACTGCTGTATCCTTCTTTTGAATTGAATAAATACTAAAGAATCGTTTCTTTATATACTATTTATGACATCTTTAAATTACTATCTTTACTTATCTCGAGAAAATTTACGACCCAATAACAACTATTCTTGATTGGAAAAAAAGTTCATTTAAACGTTTTGATTTAATTATCACTTTATTTACCTTTAGCATGTAGAACACCAGCTTTTGTATACCTTACCAAAACTTACCAAATTATCCAAATATTATATTAGAAACTGCTGTAATTTTGTCCTGACGATAATAAATTTATCCAAGTTAGTTCATAATTAAATTGATGTACTTTCTCTTATTTTATTCATAGCTAATTATGTTATTGTAGAAAAAGTCTGTTTCAATTTTAGCATTGCAAACCTGCGGTAGATGAAGAAGCATTTGTGAAATTGGTGGAAAGACAATACGAAATGCTCAAAAAAGAAAGATCAAAGACTAAAGATATCAAAAAAGCTACAGTAAATGGAACTACTGAATATATGAATGTATCTTCACATCAAGACGACCAAACAGAGGTATGTAATAAGTTCCTTTTAATGCAATGATATAAAAAATATAAAATAAATGGCGAGATTAATATATAAAACCTCAACTGAGAAAATCATCAATGACATCCACTTCCCCTAACTTCTTATTATAGTACTAGTTCTTATGGAAATCTGCATTAGAACTTAAACTTAATCAGATAATAGCGATATAATGGACGGAATAGGTTCGGCAAAAGAACTTTATGTCTGGTTTATCTTAGTTATTATTCTCTCATTAATTTATCTATCCATTTTCTGGAAGCGATATTTTATACCTAAAAAATTAATTATATTAAAAAAGATTTTAGTCTAAACGAATGATCATCTAAAGCCCTTGAAGATCGTCAGCAGGTCGACGCTATCTACACAGACTTCACGAGGGCATTTGATCGTATTGATCATTTCATTCTAGCACGTAAACTGGCTAGTATGGGGCTCCATAATGATTTGTTATCATTCCTTCGGTCATATCTTCATAATCGTTTTCAATATATTGATATCCGAGGCCATCATTCATTTGAATTCGTAGCTACTAGCGGCGCTCCACAATTGTTCTCAATTTTTATAAATGATATTGTGGAGTCCATTGCTAGTAGCACACTCTTATTTGCTGATGATCTTAAGCTGTTCCGGGTAATTCATGGCATTAACGATTGTATTATACTTCAGAAAGACATACGTACTATCGAAAATTGGTGTGCTATCACTAAGTTGACCTTGAATCTCGGGAAATGTTTTATGTCGTTCTCCAACCAACTGAACCCCACTCATTATGAGTATGTCTTGGATAAAGCGATTATAAATCGTTGCTATACTTTCAGGGACCTGGGAGTGGTGTTTGATACCCAATTGTCATTTGCCGATCACATTGATCGTGTTTGTGGAGAAGCGTTGAAGATGCTTGGATTTATTTTTTGCAATTGAAGGGGGTTTGGTAGATATAGGGTCCCTCAAAATGCTCTACTTTTGCTATGTGCGATCTAAGTTGGAATACGGCGTAGTGATTTGGCACCTATTCTATCACAAATACATTGATAGAATAAAGAACATACAGAGAAAGTTCCTTAAGTTCCTGTGCTTCAGAGATGGCGGTACTTACCCTCCTAGAGGTATAGAAAACAATATCTTGTTAGCGCGTTTCAACATGCCGTCGTTGATGAATCGCAGGATTAACTTGCTGGTTCAATTTTTGTTCAAGATATGTAAATCCTTTATTGATTGCCCTGACCTGCTTTCCCAAATTAACTTTCATGTGCCGTCTCGACTTACCAGATTTCCTCATGTTTTTTGCTTGAGTACACCAATTTTAATGAAGACTCCTTTGTATCAATCCATGAATATTTTCAATGTGGTTTGTAGCGATTTCGATATGCATAACTTAACTCATGCTCAGTTTACTAAATTGATGAAGACGAAGGTTCTTGATGCTCGGTGGACGTGTCCACATTTTTGAGCGGTATATACGGGTTATATATATTGTTGTTATACTTATTTTAAGCAATTATTGTAATTTTCTTTTTTTCTCTTTTTCTTTGAAATTTACCCATTTGTCTTGTAAATGGATATTCTATCTGTTAGACAATAAAGATTATTATTATTATTAAAAGATGATCATTTGTAAAATAAAAAATAAAGACCAAATTCCAATCATAATAATAAATTATAAATCTCTCTCTCCTTCTCCTTCTCCCTCCCCTCCGATTTTTAACAAACATTAAAATGTAATATAAAAGTTCAAAACATTTATTTAATTAACATTTTTTTAACTAATTCACCCTATTTCTTGTCCTGCCATTGTACTGGAAAATTTTTCATAAATAATTTTTTATCAGGTAATATAATAAAAGCACGATTGGTCAGAATTCCTTTAACTTGAAGAAGAGTTTTGAATCGCTTGTTCAATTTTCTTCTAATTTTGTCATGGTAAGTCTTGTTTTAATGAAAACTTCCCAGTTTATTAAAGTGATTCTTTATCCATGCAAAAATGGCTTCAGCGGTTAAAAGAGCCTCTGTCGATTTTACCAAGAGACTTCTCTTTTAAATGTTGCGCCGATTCATCATATGTGCCCCTTTTCCGTAGGTTGCACTAAAATGCCATTCCGCATAAAATTTTGTAGGAGCCACTTAGACTCGCGAAAATGGCACGATAAATGAATAGTCTTAAGCTCTTTTCAAAGTGAGATAAAACGAACAAAAACAATTGCTATTATATCCGCCATGGCCGCCTAAGTCTAAGAGTTTAAATCAGTTTTTTTGCCGGTCACCTGTCAAACAAATGTCAACTTGTGATACATCATTGGAAAGAGAATTTCAAAGCTAATTGAAATTGATAAAAAAATATACAGGGTTCCATCAAAAATAAGAAAGTTGCAGTCACTTCCAGTCAAATCGGAAGTAGTTAAAAATATCTCTTAAGTGATAAAAAAGCCTAATAATGTCCCATTCTGGTATCTAAAAATGCAAATATG
>CM032449.1:92349325-92377926 GCA_019049505.1 Pachyrhynchus sulphureomaculatus | reverse complement strand
AGCAGTACCAAGAGCTAAATGTGACTTAATTTTAGACAATCCAAAACAAAAACAATAAATTTTCTAGTCTTAGAACTACACCACACAGACAATACAATTAGAACCGAATGGTACACAAACGATATATGGTCATCTAGATTTTTACTGTTTAATTTCCAACCTCCATTATCACAAAAAGTCACTAATTATAGGACTAGCAGATCGCAGCATAAAACTCTTTGACTGAGAATTTCAGAAAGACCAAAAATAGTCTTAGAACCAAACAAATATCCAGACAATCTCATAAATAGCCTTTGCAACAACGAACCCGGAAATATTATGACAGTAACCAGCGAAGAAAAACAACACTCTTTTGATTTTGAAAATGTCAAAATTCTAAAAACCGAAAACAATACAAAAAAACAAGAAATTTTACAAATGATAGGAATTTAAAAAAATAAAAACATAACTAATGATAAAACAGATACTAAACAACTCAGTAAAAGGTTCAATTCTTTCCTAAAAATTCAAAACGCTAACAGTTGTGTTCATTGCCTGAACCTCTTCAGATCTGCAAATGATAAAATGATTGAAACAAAAAGAATGTTTTCGCTCTGCCTCTGCTCAACAAAATAAATGAAGATATGATTGCATTCTTAACAAACATGTGGAATTTACAATGTTGCCGTGGTTTAACTAAAAGTTTCATAACAATATAGAATATGTTATCTTCGTAATATAAAAAAAATCAGTCCAAAATAAGTCAGGAAAAATATATTACTTTAACGAGTAGTGTAAAAAGTGTTTATTTAAATATAAGAAGCACATGCTGGAAAGTGAAAGTTTATTCGTTTATTACCAAATAAATTAAAGTGGTATACCAGAATAAACTCTGACTTTAAAAAAAATAGGTCTGGCATCGTATTTTCACGTATTAATTCAATACTGGCATTTTAATAAATTAATTTTTACTTCTAAATATTTTTAAGTTTTCAATTACTATGAAACGATAGAAAAGCTGTATAAATCAGCTAAATGAAATTTGACAAATCATATTTTGCATAGACGAGGGTTTCTCTCCCTGATCTTATGGTTGCCTTAACAGAGTAATTGATCCCCATTGTGAAAATAAATGGAGTTGTTTTTAAATATAAATGTAATATAAAAGGATACTAATAATCACAAATTTAAATAATTATCAGACAAAAATAAATTTATTTTTAGTGTTTCGTATCAAAATTGAAAAATGGAACACTTATGGAATCACTTCGGTGTCTGTCTGTCACAGCCGATTTTCTCCAAAACTATTTGACATAGAAAGTTGAAGTTTGTCACAAATACAGGAATTGATGGTTCAATCACAGCCGTGTAGATTTCAAAGTTAAATTTTGACTTAAGGAGTTAGTTTCGGAAGTGGAAAATTTTTTTTCAAGATCATCGAGTGGGGTGTCAAATAAAAGCTTGTGAAAACACGAGTTCAAAAATATACTCACTTATATATTGAAACGGGTAACTCGTGGGCTCATGTAAAAGTAGTTCAATAATCTTTTTTCAAATTCAAACATTTTTGAAAAATTAAAAAAAGGGCAAAACTGCATTTTACCGCTAAGCCAATCTGCACCTGACAAGCTGCCATTGTTCGAAATATCTCAGGTGCAGGCGCATTGTTATTGTGTTGCCAAATATTCGATTTTCTTCAACAATTATAGGTTTTCAAATTTTAGGGACAATTAATCTAATAACAAATCAAAATGATAATAGATGATACACCGCACACCTAGTAAAAATAATATTTAACCATAATTAGGAAGATTTCTTATATATTATTTCAAAAGAAATTTCTTGATAACACGCGGCAGCAAGTGCTTTTCTATTCTAGACCATTGCCACTTAACAGCTGGATTTGATGTAAGTTAACCTCATCTATTTAGGCAAAAGAAAAACAGAATTTTCAACACGTTTTTCTAATAACATTTCCAAGGTTAATACCGGAATAGTAAACGATTTCTTTGTGACAAATCTATGGTTTAATTAGTGCTAAAATGAAAAACAAGGTGGGTTTAAAAATGTATTTGTTTATTATTTTTAATTTTTTATTTACCATCAATTTAGAAACGCTAAGGGGATCACGACCGGGAGATCTTTCCTTATATAATATTCTAGCTTGTCGTCCATTTTCAGATGTTGCTCTTTAACATAAAACAATGTCGGTCAGTTCTGCGACCGTTCGTGGCATTTTAAAACCCTTTCCAAACGCTGTATGAAATAAAATAACACCAGATCCGTATATTTATAAATACCAACTCAAATTTTAAAGTTTGAAAAGAAAATACCAATTTAATCTTTCACAGAGTTTTCTGCCATGTAGAGATATTTTATACTCTAAAAGAGGTAATTTACCGGCTGTCACACTAATTTTGACATGTTTGACGGCTTAAGGAGTTTTTCTATATATGGATACGGATAAAGTTCCGCTTCTTTAATAGGCAACCAGTATAATTTCGTTCCCTTTGAGACAACCAGTTAAAGCAATAAGCAAGACCAATAAATATTTACCAAAATAGTAAAAAAATTAATAAACGAATAGCCCAAATGAAAAATTTGGAAATTTCCACACGAGATTCTTATTTTGAGTGTAATAGTTATATTTATCTTCATTGTCATTACAATTACTTTATGTTTACAGCTGCTGAAGACTTTTGTAAATCTATTGATTTCCATATGTTATAAATGAAATTTTTTTACTCCATTATAACACCGGTAGTTTTTTAGTTTTAAGCAATGTTGAATGTTTCTTTTCACAAAATTAACTGCAACTTACAAAAAATATAATTTTCTTTTATAGATCTTTTCTAAGACACCAGGCTACATCCATCGAACACTTTCCATGAAAATACTTGTAGAATAGACACAATTCGCCAACGGTCTTCGATGCTCCAACGAATCAAGACTGCCGGCTAGTTCCGAGTCTTCAACTCGGCGATCCGCTCTTCTCTGAATAGAATCCAACAAATGTACTGCATATTTGGGAGCAGAGCCTCAAACCTGAGAGCAGTAGTTCGTAGTTCCCAAGACATATTTGCTCTCAAATTAACGCCCAACAAATTGAGTGACGATGCTAGAGGGATGGAATGCCACGACAACTATGTCGGGTTCAGCAACGTTAATTTTTTAAGAAAAAACTTCCACCTGGGTTTTTGTACCGTTAAATTCCATTTGGTTACTGTCACCTAAGATAGAATTTCTTCCAGGTTGTTAAGTTGAATGACTTCCTGCTGTCTGCAGATGTTTGTCTGAGTAGCCGATGTTCGAGCTTTCAAAATGAATGAAGAGATAAACGTACTATCATCTGCAAAGCTTTAGTTTGGATTTCTGGTCTTTTCCAGCAGATCGTTAATGTAAATAAGAAAGAGAGTTGCGGACAGTGTGGAGCCCTGGGGCACACTGGCGTTGATAGTGAAGATGTTAGAAAGAAATCTGTAGACTGCCACTCGTAAAGAAAGCTCCTTGAGGAAACATGAGAGCCACAAACAGAACTTTTCAGACATACCAGAAGAGCGTAGCTTAGCCAACAATCCATCGTGCCAAACACGATCGAATGTCTTTGGATATATCAAGAGCAACCGCTCGAGAGAGAGAGAGAGAGAGAGAATGGTATTAAAGTTATATCCGGTTTAGTTGCCGTAGAATCTGAAACGATTAGCTGTCCAATTTACTTTTATATGTGATAATATAATAAGAAGGAGATGAAGTAAAATATACTTTTTCCTAACAACCAGAAAGGATTTATGACTTCCTGCCTAAACATTATATGTGCATCATTTTGGGAGACTTCAATGCAAAAATTGGTAAAAAAGTAGTCTTTAAACCCACTATAGAAAGCCACAGCCTCCACGATATAAGCAATAATAACGGCTTGCGACTAACAGGCTTCACCACAACTTGTAACATGTTAATTATGTCGATACATAGTTATAGATGTAAGGTGAAATAGCAATTGTTTGGGTGTGAGAAGTCTTCTTACAAATTCAAAAGTTCAAATAGGATACAAAATATCGAGTCATAAAAATGTCAAATTTCAACCATCTCGAACCTGAAACATCGAAAAACTAGGAGAAGAGACAAAAATATGGTATGAAGACAAAATACAAAACCAATAAACTGTACAGAATACAGAAGATGTTGAAGTGACCTGGAACAACCTGAAAGGCACAGTAAACAGTGCTAATGAGAAATATTAGGTGTTCGACCAAAATCAAAGAAAAAAAAATAATGGTTTGATGAGAAATGTGGAGAAATGAAAAACAACGGAAATTATGCCCGTAGTAAAATGCTACAGAACACAACATAAAGGAGCACAACAGAATACAAAGAAGCAAGGAGTAAAGCTAGAAAAATGATGAGAAGCAAGCAGAGGGGATCTCAGAATGTCTTCCAACCTAGAACGACCTGCCTTCTGAAACGAGCCGATGGACAAATAATAACTGACCCTATAGAAGTTTTGAACACATAGCGTGAGTACTTTCAGGACTTGCTAAATTTAGAGAGCAACAAAAACCCGGAGATGGAGCGATGGACATATCGCAGTTACAAGCAAACAGGCAGCGAAGATTTAGATGTAAGCCTATCCTATCAAGAAATATGTTTAGCAATAAAGAAGCTTAAGAACAATAAAGCAATAAGAACCAATGGTATTCCTAAGGAGTTTTTAAAATATGGTGAAGTTAGCATGATCATGTTCGGTAACGATGGACCCAGCCTGCGGTCTAATAAGGAACTCGAAGATTTCTACAAAGCACCAAACATCATTAACAAAGTCAAAGCAAGATGCCTTTACTGGGCTAGGTATGTGAGACGGCAGCCAGATAAAAGATTTCTAAAGCTGTCATGGGAAGAAGCTCCAGTTGGTAACAGACCTTTGGAACGCCTGCGACTGGGGTGGAAAGATAATATTAAGAAAGATCTAAGAATGCCAGTACTCGAGAATGAATTCAATACCATGCTTGACAGAAGACAGTGGAGGTGTATTGTTCAGTCAGCTAAGGTTGTAAGCCAAGGAGTAAATAATTAAGTATTTAGATAAATAACATAGGTCCACAAAAAAAGGTGCTGTTCTTGGACAAAGATCATATTGAAGATATGTATTCTGATGATGATTTTTGAGGTTATAGTAAAATACCGATGTTGTAGGTCAAAGTAAATTTCAAATTTGGTTTCAGAGCATCAAAATACATAGAAATATATTAATTTGTTCAGAAAATATTTACTCAGTGTTTGAAAAAAAAGCTAATTATTTTTAGGCACTTATTTCCTTAATATATTTTCAGGCACTCAAGTTTTTGTCAAGTCAAAATTTGAGGCCATTTGAGCATTTCGGTCGTAAGGTAGGTTTCAGAACATCAGAATACATGTCTTCAATATAGTCTTTGTCCAAGAACAACACCTTTTTTTTGTGGGCCTGCGTAATATACAAAATCACTAATTCCTAATACAAATTGGTGTAAGTTCTTGTAAGTTGTTGTTATAACATATAGAAATAGATTTACAAAAGTCAACGGCAGCTGTAAATATAAAGTAATTGTAATTACAATTAGGATAAATATAACTGAAATAAAAATATCATGTGGAAATTTCAAAATTTTTCATTTGGACTATTCGTTTCTTAATGTTTTTACTATTTTGATAAATATTTATTTCTTTAGGGTCGATCATTTCCTTTATAATTGAGATCCGTTATTTAATATGAATTGTCTGCAATCGGTCTTACTACAAGAATGAGCCAGTTTGAATATATCAGATAGTTTCCATAAAACCATGTATATGATGTAATACTAGCGCAAACTTTTCTTTATATCATTTTTAAAAAATTACCAAAAAGCGCTGTTTCCCCCCCCTTATCTCTAAGAGTTCTAATTAAAAACTGTCGAACAAATTCTAGAATATTCTCCATAAGGTGTAGTAGATTGAATGAAAATTATCACCGGTGCATTACCTTTGATAATTTATCTGGTATCGGAAAAAGATCAGAAAACAATCGCTTTAAAAGCAATCATGGTCGGCAAAATGTCTGTCAGAACATACATGCAATGTTTGCCAGGAATATGCTGATGCAAATAAATCGGCGGTGGTAAAGCGAGATTCTCAATTTTATAGCCACTTTAGAGCTCACAATTCTAGTATAGATAATGTTTTTGGGAGTCTTTATATACCTCATGATGATTCCATTATTTACATTAAGAAATTGGATGAAACATTCATGGAAAATATTCAAGAGCTAATTTTATCACGATATGTAATTGTTGACATATTGACTCATTTGGTCCAAGTCTTAACTGTCCGAAATCTTTCATATTAAAATTGTTTGCTACAGTTAAGTTATATTATCTGCTAAAATTAGCTAATCGAACTTTCAAAACTCAATCTGGGCATGCAAAAGTAATAATTCTCCGGCATGAATGTGTTTGAATAAATCAGTGAATGGACTTAGTTTTTTTATATAAGTAGTATATAGGCACAAAAAGTCATTAGTTCAACTTAGTTCAGGTTAGTTCAATTAGTAAATTATTATATTAAATTTAACTAATGATAAAATGGGGCAAAAAGTGTCTTCAGTTCATTTTTAAGTTCAGAAGAAAGACGATTTCACCTTAAAATGATTGTGGTGAGCTGAAATTTTAACGTTGTGATAGTCAAAATAATTTTATATTATTAGCATATTAGTATAGTATTTATATGTATTTCTATCATCAAACTAGAAAATGTCTAGTTTCGTCCCTTTCAGGGTTTATCAGCTAGCCTAATTGAAGACAATATTTCGACATATAGCTATGGAAGTCACAGTGTAAAATAAATTAGAATTAGCAGCCAAGCGAGATATTGACACTTTTATAAATTTCGTTTAAATCTACACCTTAGATCAGTTTATCGAAGGTATAGATGCCGCTGAAATGCGGATCTTTCGATTCGCCTTTAGTTGTTTCACCAACGTCATCTATGCCTTCGAGCGAAAAACTTGATAAGGTGTGCTTCTGCAATTAAGTGTCAGCCGTGCTGGCTGTTTTGTTTGGAAAGAGTTTAAATAAGTCACCGGAAGAGTGTAGTATAAGCATCTATTTTGTCATTGTTTTCCGTTAGTACCTGGATAAGGACTGTTTACATCTAATTTTTCCATTATTCGCCTAGATATTTTTATTAATAATTTAAGTTAGAAGTTGAAATATGTGAGTAAATAATTAAAAATTAATTGTAAATATGACTGGTTCTAACAAATTGTTCTAGGGTCAACTCAAAATTTATTTTACGCTTAATATCTTATCTCAATTCTATATCTGCATTCTAGAAACATGTAAAAACAGCACCAAAACCACTAAGGAATTATACGTAGCGTGATGGTAAGATACAACGAACTGTACCAAGTACGCACACCTAAACTCTATCGTAGGCTGACACAGCAGCCACAAGCCGACAGAGTGGTTTACAAAGTCAACACTTCAACGTAGGCTGCACGGTTTTCGAGGGATCTCCCTTAGGTACATGTGGTTTAATGTATAACTACTGAAAACAGACAAAGTCCATATTTCAACAGTCTACCCCTGTTCTCTTTTTATATTCCGTTTAAGTACCTGGATAAGAACTAGTAAATTTTGTTCTCTTATATCCTAGTACGACTAATGACCCGTAATACGGCGAAACGCACTCGGGATGGATTGACAAATAAGAGAAAAGAGAAGGGAAGAAGTAGACTGCTGAAATATGAACTTTGTCTGTTTTCAGTAGTTTTACATAAAAACACAATTATACGTATGCAAATTTAGGAAAAATCTTATGTTTAGAAACACTGAAGTATAATCTCTATTCTCAATCGACGTCATGGAAGTATTATAATATTCTAGATATGAATTAAAATCTTTTCAAAAGATTCTGCAGGATTACTAAAAAAAAGTCGGGAGTTTTTAATGACTTTTCAAATTTTTCAGTCAATTTGGAATTTGGTAATTATTGATTAAACATACTAAGCGTATTGGAATATATAAAACTGAAGCACTGGCAATTACTTGTTTAAAAAATGTCTTGAACACATGTCAAACAAAAAAAAAGTAGTGTCTGTTCCCTTAATACGAGAGTGTTTTTCTAAATTATCTACCTAAGCATCAACATAACGTCATAGAAGAACATTGTTTGTCAAATTTCTGTAGGTGTACTAAGCACCCCGACAAATTTTATTCCAGTTGGAAGCATTTTGCAATTTTTCACTGTTTTCTTTAGTTCGAAAAATGAGTGGACGTATTTTGGAGCATAGCGGAGTGATAGTTTCCCACTAAAGAGGGAAACGGATCAAAAGTTATTCATGAAAGAATGTTATAGATATATGACAATGACGGTCCATGTTTGCAGGTAAATTTTTGATTTTAATGGTTACAATGGGGCCGATATTCAAATCAGGATGATTTTCGATCAAGAAGACCGGACACGAACTAAGGCAATCTCAGTATTATTGAGATCAAAGAAGCTCCCACTGTTTGCTAAAGGAGCACAAGTGTCATACTCCTGAATTACAGTTTTCAAGATTATTTACGAAGATTTAAGGATGAAATAAATTTCTGCACGATGGATCCCCAAAGTCTCTAGGGTCATGACCGGAACAGTGGCTCATTATTTTTCGGCAGGCTCCAGCACGTAGATAATAATTAACAGCCAATTTGGCACAGTCACACAAGGAAGTCCATTTGTTGGGCTATCTTTTGGCACTGATACATTTTCAGTAACTACCACCAAAAACGAACTAGTCATATTTTTTTAAAAAAAAGGGGAATTGAGTCACAGTGTACCGGTACGTGAGCACAGTGGTTTAAGAGTACATAGTGACCTAGTAGTACGTAAATAATAAAATAAACTGAATATATTGCCAAAATCTTTTTTGTTATATTACGTTCTTACAAAGGTAAGTGATATTATGTCATTACCATCAGTAACCAGGACAATCAACGTTCAAATAACTTCTCAAAACAAAACATCTCTCTTCTTCTCAAAACATCAGTCTCCTTATTTTTTTAAATCAGGTATCGCTAGACAGAGACTAATAACATTATAATAAACTAAGTCAAAAAACAAATTAATAGGAAGGTAACTATTAGGAACTCTCTGGATTATTCTTGATATACAAAATGTTATTTGAAGGGACTGTATATTCCCATATCGAGTGGTTGCAATTTGGGTGATGTATGAGGGAGTGGTAAAGCAATGGCACTTGCGCTTATAATGTAACACGTTGTTGCCAGCGTTTCTTTTTCTCCGCTTGTGACTTTGCTTATAGGTTTCTTGCCTCTGAGAGCAATGGCTTTTTGAGGTTTATGTACCGTTATAATGGAGGTCTCATACAGATTGAACATCCGCAAATGCAGAGTTGCGATTGAACTCCCAGTTTGTCATAAAACTTGTTCACATTGTTCTGGTTATAGGCTGTGGCTCCTTCGAGATTGCAAGGCTCTGGTCGCTTCAAAGACAAACTATATCTACGCCCAAATGATATTAGCCAGTCTTTACCGGCCATCTCACTTTCTCTCCAAGAAAAGAGCACAAGAGTATGTCTTCTTGTTCAGTTGTAAATATTTCCAAATGAAATGAAACGAATTACTTTGTTATTTGTCACTTATTTATTTTTAGTGTTCCGTACGGAACACTTATAAGATCACTTCGGTGTCTGTCTGTCTGTCTGTCACACCCGATTTTCTCCGCAACTATTTGACATAGAAAGGTGAAATTTGGTAATAATATAGGAATTGATGGCCTCATCAGAGCCATGTAGTTTTGAGAATTAAATTTTGACTTAAGGGGTTAGTTTTGGGGGGGGTGAAGTCGGAAGTGAAAAAAAAAAAAATTTTTACTAGCTCATCGAGTGTGGTGTCAAATGAAAGCTTGTGAAAACACGAGTAAAAAATATATATATAATATTATACTTGCGCGCACTTTTCTTTGTATTATTTTTAAAAATTCGCGAAAAATCGCTGTCCCGGGCGTTATCTCGAAAAGTACTTACCAAAAAATTTCGAAAAAATTCTGGAATATTCTCCACGGGGTGTAGATTGAACGAAAATTATCACGAGTGCATTACCTTTAATAATTTATATGGTATATAAAAAAAAACAAAAATTTCAAGGTCATCGGATTTCAGTAAAGATTGGAAACAAACTTTGTTGAAAACTCATTTGGGGTGTGTTTTGTGAAGTCACTGATAGTTTTAAACCACCGTAACATAAATTTTGACTTAAGGGGTTCGTTTTGAGGGGTGAAATCGGAAGTGAAAAAATTTTTTTTTACTAGGTCATCGAGTGTGGTGTCAAATGAAAGCTTGTAAAAACACGAGTAAAAAATATATATAATGTAATACTTGCGCACACTTTTCTTCGTATTACTTTTAAAAAATCGCTGTCCCCTACCTTATCTCGAAAAGTACTGATCAAAAAATTTTGAAAAAATTCTGGAATATTCTCCACGGGGTATAGATTGAACGAAAATTATCACGAGTGCATTACCTTTAATAATTTATTTGGTATATAAACAAAAAACAAAATTTCAAGGTCACCAGTTTTCAGTAAAGATTGGAAACAAACTTTGTTGAAAACTCAATTGGGGTGTGTTTTGTGAAGTCACTAATCATTTTATACCACCCTAACAAAAATCAACTTACGGAACACTAATTGTGCAAGTTCATCTTGCACTTGACCGGTTTTTTATTTATCTGCTACTGCAGTTTCGTAGGTTTTCTACATTGTCAAGCGTAATACTATAAACTAAGGTGATTCATTTATGAATTATAACAAATTTCCAGGTACAATTTGGAATTACCCATCATTAAATTAAAATTATTTTATTACAAGAGTTAAATGACATTATTGTTTCAAATTGAAGAAATACTTTTCAATATCTTCTTAAAACTTCTTACAAAAATTCCCTCTTCAAAGATATATCTAAAAAACTTGTAAAATACGCCAAACAGGGTTGAATTCTGAACATCTGTTTGATTATTTAATAGGATTGTATCTTTATTTTTATGGTGCTTGTAGATGTCTATAGCTTCTAAAATATTTAATTTTCTTCCCTTTTGTGCTTTATGTAATATTTGTAGATTATTTATGTCTGGAAAAATATGATTTGTTTGGTGGAAGTGATTAGCAAAGTTGGAGTTTTCTTTGTTTAATCTAAAGGATGTTTGGTGTTCTTTAAATCTAGTATATTTCTCCCTGTTGGGCCTACATAACAGCTGTTAGAATCATTACATGACACTTTATAAACTCCAGAGTCTTTGTATTTATGAGTTTTGTCTTTTACATTGAAAACGAGCGAGGAAATTTTTTGAGGTGATTTAAAAGCGATATTTATGTTGTCTTTTGCGAGTATATATGAAATTTTATTAGAAATTGGTCCAAAATATGTCAATGAGGAAAAGGTTTGTTTTTCATCGTTTTTAACGTGTGATAAATATGTCTTAAATTTAGTTACTACTCAGTATATATCACCACTACACCAAACACTTTATTTTTGCACTCGACGCGCGTTTCGCTAACCATGTCAGCTTCATCAGAAGTGATGATTGAGTCAATCATCGCTGATATATACCGAGTAGTGTCATTGTGCCAAAGATTCCACATTCCCAACTTAGTTAAATTTAGTTGTTTTTGTTTATTTTAATTAGGTTATCTATGTTTTTTTTCTGAAATCCGTTATTGTGGGCAATATTCTTGATTACATCTAATTCTTTCTCTAAATTTTGCTTATTTAAAGGGATGGAGAATGCTCTGTGAATCATGGATGAAATCAGGCTGCGAGTGTATGTGAGTTGGGGTGACATAAATTATTGGGAATAGTGGTGTTTGGAAAAGTGGGCTTTCTAAAAGGACTCACTCAACTGTCATGTAATGAATGTAATAGCTGTTATATAGGCCAAACAGGGAGAAATGTCGATACAAGATTTAAAGAACCCCAAGCATCTTTTAGATTAGACAAAGAAAACTACAACTTTGCTAACCACTTCCATCAAACAAATCATATTTTCCCAGACATAAATAGTCTACAAAAATGACATAAAGCACAAAAAGGAAGAAAATTAAATATTTTAGAAGCTATAGAGATCAACAAGCGCAACAAAAATAAATTTAATTATTAAATAATCGGTAAGATACAACGAATTGTACCAAATACGCACACCTAGTACTCAATCGGAGGCTGACACAGCAGCCACAAGCCGACAGAGTGGTTGGCACAGCCAACACTAAAGGCAGGCAGCGAGATTTGCGAGGAATCAACCTCAGACCTTATGTGGTTTAACGTAAAACAACTTAAAATAGGCAAAAAGTCCATATTTAAGCAGTCTACCCACTGTTCTCTTATTCGTCCATCCATCCCGAGACGCGTTTCGCCGTATCACGGCTCATCAGTCGGGCTAGGATCGACGAAGAAGAGAACAGAATTTTAAGTACTTTATTCCGGCACTTACGGAACACAACGGTAAGATACAACGAATTGTACCAAATACGCACACCTAGTACTCAATCGGAGGCTGACACAGCAGCCACAAGCCGACAGAGTGGTTGGCACAGCCAACACTAAAGGCAGGCAGCGAGATTTGCGAGGAATCAACCTCAGACCTTATGTGGTTTAACGTAAAACAACTTAAAATAGGCAAAAAGCCCATATTTAAGCAGTCTACCCACTGTTCTCTTATTCGTCCATCCATCCCGAGACGCGTTTCGCCGTATCACGGCTCATCAGTCGGGCTAGGATCGACGAAGAAGAGAACAGAATTTTAAGTACTTTATTCCGGCACTTACGGAACACAACGGTAAGATACAACGAATTGTACCAAATACGCACACCTAGTACTCAATCGGAGGCTGACACAGCAGCCACAAGCCGACAGTGGGTAGACTGCTTAAATATGGGCTTTTTGCCTATTTTAAGTTGTTTTATGTTAAACCACATAAGGTCTGAGGTTGATTCCTCGCAAATCTCGCTGCCTGCCTTTAGTGTTGGCTGTGCCAACCACTCTGTCGGCTTGTGGCTGCTGTGTCAGCCTCCGATTGAGTACTAGGTGTGCGTATTTGGTACAATTCGTTGTATCTTACCGTTGTGTTCCGTAAGTGCCGGAATAAAGTACTTAAAATTCTGTTCTCTTCTTCGTCGATCCTAGCCCGACTGATGAGCCGTGATACGGCGAAACGCGTCTCGGGATGGATGGACGAATAAGAGAACAGTGGGTAGACTGCTTAAATATGGGCTTTTTGCCTATTTTAAGTTGTTTTACGTTAAACCACGTAAGGTCTGAGGTTGATTCCTCGCAAATCTCGCTGCCTGCCTTTAGTGTTGGCTGTGCCAACCACTCTGTCGGCTTGTGGCTGCTGTGTCAGCCTCCGATTGAGTACTAGGTGTGCGTATTTGGTACAATTCGTTGTATCTTACCGTTGTGTTCCGTAAGTGCCGGAATAAAGTACTTAAAATTCTGTTCTCTTCTTCGTCGATCCTAGCCCGACTGATGAGCCGTGATACGGCGAAACGCGTCTCGGGATGGATGGACGAATAAGAGAACAGTGGGTAGACTGCTTAAATATGGGCTTTTTGCCTATTTTAAGTTGTTTTACGTTAAACCACATATTAAATAATCAAACAAATGTTCAGAATTCAACCCTGTTTGGCGTATTTTAGAAGTTTTTTAGATATATCTTTGAAGAAGGAATTTTTGTAAAAAGTATTAAGAGAATATTGAAAAGTATTTCTTCAAATTTGAAACAATAATATCATTTAATCCTTGTAATAGAATACTTTTAAGTTCATGGTAATCTAATGAGGGTAATTTCAAACTGTAGCTGGAAATTTGTTTTAAATCATAAATAAACCACCTTAGTTTGTAATATTACGCTTGACAATGTAGAAAACCTACGAAACTGCAGTAGCAGATAAACAAAAAATAAATAAGTAACAAATAACACAGTAATTCGTTTCGTTTCATTTAGAAATTTGAAATGTACTGTCACAAAGTAACGGACACCTCAATTATACAGTTGTAAATATTTTATTTACAGAATAATTAGGCTCTAATCGTTCATTATCCAGTGATAAACAATACTCCGTTTTGCATAGTACCTTTTTAGGGTGGCAAATGGAACTCCAGCCGAATTCGTCACTTTTCTAATCAATTGTAATCCATTTTTTACCTCTTCTCGCATGTAGTTCTCTATTTTTCTGACTAACCGTTTGCGGCGTGGCATACGGTTAATAAAAAGAAAACGTAGGAATAATTATACACACTATAGAAGTACACAGTGACTCATGAACTACTGTGTACCCTTTCAGATTGAGTCAGTGTGGACTTTGTCGCCATTTTGATTTGTCGTGGAACATTGATCTAAACTTTAGTCAAGAGGTTATGAAAGACTTGTCAGTATTAGCTAGAAGAGACCTACTTTTTGACTTAAAAAATACAAATCATAAATTGTTACAAATAATACAGTAATAACAGGTTAAATTCAAATTTTAAACTAACTTTCCCGGTATCCAAATACGTTACATATACACAGTATCACGCCTAAGTGGCCCCAGAGTTGACAGCTGATTAATTAGATGCGTTTGGAAACCGAGTTCTTCCGATGAGTGAAGTGACAGATAGATAACTCTTTCCTATTCTGTCAAAGCGTACCTGAGTCACTGTACCTGACCGAGACACTGTTCCATACATGACCCCACACTAGAGTAGAAACTGACGGGAAACAAAATTTTAAGAACATTTGGCTGCTTTAGAGAACGATAAGAGTTGTTTTTTATGAATTGTCACAGGCGACGAGACCCGGGTATTCTACTCGGATTTTTCCACGAAGCAAGAAACGATGCAATGAGTTTATAAGGGCTCTCCGCATCCAAGGAAGACGGTAGTTATATAGAAAAATAATTTATTAAGCTATGTGCTTGATATCTAGATAAAGCTAGGTAGATAACTTAAAAATCACCTTAGTAGATGAAAAGCCTTCATATCGGCTATAGGCAAAGTGAACAAGGTAGCTTCATTAGTTTGTGCTCTTTTTATTTCCTTGGTGAAAGGGAAGTATGTACATTACCTTCGTTTTTGTACTGGAAATCACTAATTAAGGTAGTTCACTCGTAAATCCACTTTTCTTAAGAATTTGATGAAATTGAAATATGATGTTAATTTAAATGTTTTTCATTTAATTAAAAAAAAAAGAATTTACCAATTGCCAAGCAAGATATTAATAATTAAAGTACACATAATTAACATTCAATAGGTCAATGAACTATAAAAAAAGCATAGTTTCCTGTATATCTTATGAATTTTTTTAAAAAACTAATATTTAGTAAAAAAAAAATTAGAAAAATTTTGAAATAAAAATAATTTTTTTTATCGATTTGTTAAAAAGATATAAATATTTAAAGTTGATATTTCTTTAAAAGAATAACCGCGTATTGAGGGATAAATATCATAATTTGACAACGCTGTATGTCGTCATATTTTACGCGCCAACATTCAAACAACATTTAAAATGTGGTTAACTTTTAAACAGAAATTCATTTGTAGGTTAAATAATTTATTGAATAAACACAATATATTTATCAACTTTATCTATAACACAGGCCAACAAAGAATATTTGTAAAAACTAAACTAATTAAAACCAATACATCTAAGTGTTATGTATTTTTGAGTGCTGAAACCGTATTTGAAATCATTTTTTTTATATCACCCACAGTTCTCTCATAATATGGCATCGATTAAATTTCAAAATAGGGAAAATTTGATACATAAAAAACGTAACTTTCCTTCAGATGGACTGAATGAGCAACAGACAGTGAAGCATAAGTATTTCCGTTGTGTAACAGAACACCTTTTAAACTAGTTTTCGATGAGTCTATAAAAGCCTCCAATCTTCCTTCTTGTACTCAATGCCAAATCCGTTCATTAGACTACCAATATCATGGCAGTAAACCAAATCCTCTTCCTGCTTGAAAAACTGAGCAGACTGTTGATCTCTTGTTCTTTAATGGTAAATAGATGTTCCAGATTCCAATAAATGTTTTTTTTTTCAGCCTAGAACCAAACAATTCTGCTTTTTCCTTAGTCAAACCCAAATCTTTCACTAAATCATTTAACTCAGCTTGTGTAAACAACTCGACTTTCATTAAATTCGGGACTGGACTGTAAAACGTCATCAATAGACTGAGGTGGCTCAGGGACAGGAAGTCTCGGTCCATGTTCAACCGGCCAGTTAGCTGAAATAAAGTTAGGATAGACAATTACTTTCTTATTTTTGGAGTTATATCCAGAAACATCAACGTTGCAAAAGTAATCATTTGAATGATTTTCTTGCTTTCTCCATACAATGGGTACTGCAAATCTAAAAGCTTTCTTATACCATTTCCTAAGATCCTCGACACAAACATAACGTACTTTGTGAGGAGCCCAACATTTTTCTTGATTACCGATTTCTACACCAAAATATGCAAAGTATACTTTTTTTACAAAGTCAGTAATGCTCCTTTGATGTTTTTTAACTATAAACTCACCACATATATAACAAAAAGTGTCGGGGAGAGTTTTTACAACCAGGATTAGCCATACTTTGAGTGTGAATTAAAGCACATGGGTTAAACACTGCAATGCGAGATTATTTTAACTGGAAGAAAACAAACAGCTGTGACATTTATCGGAACTGTCAATCTAACAACCTTATAAAATTCTGATTTTATTGCCAACCTAATAACATTCGAATGATAAAAAATAAACTTTTTCACATTTTGAATATTAAAATGTGAAAAATTGGTGGGTGTCGTATGACTTTTTATTATTATTTTCGAACTCAGCACACCAAAAAACATACGAATCAGGTAAAATTAATAAAAAGGTTTTTTCATCGTTGGCCTGTGTAATCATCAAATAAAAATATTAAATGTATTAATTAGAAATTTGAATTTGTATCTTGATATTTACTACTTTTTTCTTTAGTATTTAAAAGATTTATATTTAACAAAAATATGTTTGTAGATTCAATAATTTAAGTTAATATTATATTTATTTATCAACACGGTTTTATAAATCTTCTCCGTAAAACTAAATAAATAATTAATGATACTAGTGATAAATAAATAAAGTACCATAAACTATTTGTGAACAAATTAATTACTTTATTTACTACTCGCGTTACACGTGATTTGCTATTGTCTTTTCGACTAGACTTAGATAATAATTGCACTATTCTTGTAGAACTCAATTTATCATATGAACTTTTTAGATCTTTCAAAGTTATGCATTCAGATCTGAATAACCTATATAAACGTTATTCGATATAGCATTCGGTATACGCGTTGGCAGCGTTGCCACATTTATTTTCATTAAAAGTGTGTGTCTGCATATGAAAGTTTCCATGTTCGAGTACAGTCTCCGACAAAAATAAAATACTGTGCCACTGAGTATTTTAAACTTTTTGCATTTATTATCGGACTATACTTTTGGCTCCGATTGTCGCGAGTGAATTACCTTAATATAGAAAAGGGATTAATGTGGAACATTAATAAGAATCCAAAGCTTTAAGCAAAATGAAATGCTTTATTAAGTACACCACTGCAATAATACACGCTTTTTAACAAACTGATATGACTCATCAAACATCATACTTAATAAAAATACAGATTTCAAAATTCATAAAAAATAAATAGATATTAATATAATTAACGAACATAGTTGCTGAAAATTCCTAATATCTTAAAAATATTCTCTTTAACATGAAAAAAAACTTGTTATATATTCTGCTTCTTAAGATATTAAGTTTTCTCATAGTAATATTACCTCCATCTGAGCGTTTAATAACAAGACAGCACATAGTATTTTCAATATCACTATTTAAATTTTATTAACATATGTTTTTTTTTTTTAATATTTTTAAAGAGTTATTTTAAGTACTAGCAAATTTAAAAACTTTTGCTGAAAAACATATGCAGCTTAGGTTTTTTACATTTGTGAGATGCATGATCTAATATAGGCATCCGACAAAAAAGTCTGAGGGCGCGTTAGGCTTAACCACCTAAACATAGTACATACATAACGCGGTTAAAAAAGTAAAGTTATCAAATAGTGTAACACAGATGGCTTGTATGTCAGACGGAGGTACAATCATTAACTTTTTTGTTAAAATTGACTTGAACGCTACTGACTAGGCACACTTATTTTATATAACAAGAAACTTGTTTTATGAAAAAATAGAAACTCCCAATAATTAGAAAACCAATAATAAAAAAATAATTCGACCGCAGGTCGAACTACAACTTTTTTTTTTTAATTTTTAAAAATACTTTATTGATACAACATATAAATTATTAAGATATCTTAACAGGACCAACAGTGTATACATGGAATGTTCTATCCAGATAATGTGCTCCATTTATCGAGTGACATTCGTAGTTCAAAAATACCTATATTACAAAGCTTTCTAGGAAAGTAAACTTAATCGGGACCACAATACTAATAAACCGGAAAAACCATTTAACATAAATACTCCCAAGGGACGGCAGTTTTAGTAAACTTTGTTTTAAGGAATTTTCTAAAGAAATCTTATACTTAAAATGTTATTCATCCCAAGATAAAATGTAATATTGTTTAAAAAAATAGTGAAATTTTTTTTATCTGTTCTCCTTTTTATACGTTCCAAACTCTAAAAATACTCTTATATACCTATTTACATAAGCCTAAAACATATACTATAAGTTTTTCCAACTATCTGCATTTGGTCCCATGGATAATACGATTACAACCTTCCAATAACATTTTGATTAACAACTTTGAAAATACTTTGAGATTTGAGTGCCAACAAATGGATTTTCTAAAGTTTTTATTATCCACTGTAGCCTAATATTCACAAGCGTTGCCTATTTTGTTTACTGGTAAAAGCGCATGCAAATAGGCCAAGCTGTCACAATTGGCCAAAAACTATAGGCCACTACTATGTATTTAACAAACATTAGCATACATTTATATTACATTATATTGCCTTTATACTATATATATATTTTTATAATAATGAAACAGATAAAAGAATTTCTCAGTCTTAATATTTTAAGAAATTTTACCTGACTAACCTAACACAACTGAAGGGTTTAGAAATACAAAGAGGGTAATTGGTGTTTTCCAATTGCTATTCACTAAGGAATATATGTAAAAAGCATTCCATACACGACAGATATCGGTTAATAACACCGAGTTTGAATGACACACTATAAGTATTTTTTAAAGACCCAACTAACCAAGATTTTCTACGATAATTTTTTTAGGGTATATAAATATTAAGTAAGCAGGGATTATTAATTCAATTCACGGATTGCAGAATTGCTGCTTTACTCTGGAGTTAAATATACTTAAAATGGATTTGCATCTTTTTTTTTGGTTGTGAATTTAAGACGTAATTAATAACTAGAATAATTTGGAAACTTTTTTATGTATAAATCTTTAGAACGCCAGTATCAATTAAAGGTATGTTGATCAAAGAAAACTTTGAAGAAAATAGTTTTGCATGGGGTTTTGTATGGTTTTTTTGCTTAAAATTTTGGACAACACATTGTATGTCAAGATGTAACAGTTTTTTTAAATTTTACTTGCCTAAACCACCTAAGTGGGGGCCGAATTTGGAAAAAAATGACTTAAACGTTTCCATACTAGCTTATCATCTAGCAAAATCTATGTCTAAGAACACAAAGTTGTGACGTAATCGGATTTTTCCCATCAACTGTATATAATATCTTGAAGGTAAAAAATGTCATACTTTACGAAGGCTCAAAAATAATTACATTTTCACATATAAAATTGTATACAAAGAAAGTGTACAAAATAAACTAAGCAAAATTGATAGTCACTTACGTGTCAAAGTCGGAAAGTGAATGATGAGTAAGTTGTAGAGATCACGGCATCATTCTAAAAGCTTATGAATTATGTATATGTAAATTAATATAAGACACGATTGTAATAATACAATACATTTTGAATTATTTGAAAAGATTGATGTTTGGTTGTCTTTGTCACATTTTTTTGATCCATTATTTATTTTATAATACGTTTAAGCCTGGGAATTAAGGTGTAAATAATTTTATTATTTTCCTTCTGATGCTGTCAACTAATTTGTATATTTGGACCCATCCTCTTTTTCTTTATAATGGTGGATATATTTTTGAAACCAAAATAAGACTATGTAAGCGAATTTATTTGAATTTCACACTGTTGTTAAGTTAGGCAATAACTTAACAGAAATTGTCATCCGCCAGTTATATTAGATAGTACAGGAGTTCTATCATACGAAGGCAAATAAAAAAAATAAGTTTTTAGTAATTCAAATAATACTTGTAAATCGAAGCAGAATATACCATAGTTTACTTCTATTTACTACTCGTAATAATGAAAGTCATCACAATTTCAAAATATTGATTTATTATTTATGTTCAGAAATGGCAAGACTAATAAAAATTCTGTTACAATTTAAAATTAACACTTTAAGCGCTAACCTACAGCCACTTGCAGCATCCAATGCTGCAAGTGGCTGTGAGTGAGTGAGAGTGATAGCAATCCCTACTCTAGACTTTAGAATCATCCTAAATCTGACCCTTTAACTTTCAACATGATTTTTTTTTAAACCGTTATAGGTTTGTACTTTGTAAATCACAAGAGATAGAGGAAATCCGACTATAAATATGAAAGCAATGGAGGAGAACGGGCTGCAAATTCCTGCGCTTAATACTCTGGATGTCACAGAAATGTAATCGATTAATTAATAACTGATTAAATTCGCTTTATAGTTAAATTACTATAGATAGTCCATTTCAAAAATATTATTTATTAAAACATGTCAAGCTTAGGATCTTATTATTTTGTTGACGAATTTGCCAACAAATCTAAAGGGGTCTAATACTTTGTCTGTTTTCACCACAATGTCAGGATCCATTCAACTTCAAGTTTGGATAGAACACAACCACACTAGTTAGAATTAAGTCTATTTAAAATGAAGTTTTTCTTTAGTATAGATGTTTTTAGTTTTGAGCCACTTAAAGTAATAACACAGTTAATAGAAATAATGGATCACATACAAAAGGTCTCCTGCAGCTTTTGGCCGTTTCACTCTAAATTTTGAGGAGGTAGGTGGACAATTATTTAAGAAGAAACAAAAATTTCTACGTACAGGTTTCATAAGAGTTTTGTATTATAGAATTCAGTATAATTAGACTCCCAATAAATTATATATATATATATATATATATATATATATATATATATATATATATATATATATATATATATATATATATATATATATATATATATTTATATATATATATATATGTATATATATATATATATATATATATATATATATATATATATATATATATATATATATATATATATATATATATATATATATATATATATATACATATATATATATATATATATATATATATATATATATATATATATATATATATATATATATATATATATATATATATACACATATATATATATATATATATATATATATATATATATATATATATATATATATATATATATATATATAGCTAAGTAACACGTTTTTATTTATGTTAGTGTTCGTTAGTCTACATAATCTCTGAATTGGAGCTGATTAGTTGTTAGCTCTATGCACTGTAAGATATTGAAAATCTATATGAAATATGTTTTGCAATGTTAATACCACACATAAAATTATGGGAGGTAGATAATAGATAATTTGCTCAAGTATAATATTTACGGACCACTTTATAGTTGACAACGTGAAATGAAATAAACAATAGTTCTTTAAAGTAAATAATAAAAACTAAATTAGTAGGCGCCAGTAATTTTATGAAAAAAAGTTACTCTTTTTAATAGAATTTCTTTTCAAATTTAAAGAAAGTTCTGTAAACTACTAAAAGAATAAATTCTTCTACATACATAAATTGGATGTTTTTTTCTAGACAGGCGAAAAAAAAACAGAATATTGGACGACTTAGTTCACTGAATGGTTTATATGTCCTAAAGCTTATCTATATGAAATACTTTATAGTAAAAAAAGACATCACATATCTAACATATAGTATAATAAATTAGTCTTGAAACAGAAACTAGTACGGCTTTATTTAGACGAGAAATCTTTCCATTTTGAATAACAAAGATCCTTGAAGATACCTTGTGTAATCACAGACGAAATGGCGAAAAATGACACTAATTTGATACAGGCTAAGCTAATAAATATTGTTTTGCCATATTAATTATTTTCTTATTTATTAAATTGGGATTTGAATCTCTCTCAAAATATTAGCATATTTTTAAAGAAACTGTGACTATGAAGATAATAACTTTCAAAAAACATAATAAAACTTGAAGAAAATGGGTTTTAACTAAACTTTCATATAGTGTAAATATAATACTTCAGACAAAAGGTGATGGTTGTTAAGAGAAGGAGAATTTAATTTTATGATTCAATGTAGGTTTTGAAAAATTACTTTTTACTTATTTAATATATTAAAACGACAGTCAAATATATAATCAACATATCGAAATAAATACCCAATAGGAAAGTACGATTTGGTCCCTCACGTATATAGAGATCAGAGGAAACGTACGTACATATATACATAATACATACATATATTTTAGGGGTGTACTTCTTAATAGTCCGTAAATAATCACATTTATATATATATATATATATATATATATATATATATATATATATATGTGTATATATATATATATATATATATATATATATATATATATATATATATATATATATATATATGTGTATATATATATATATATATATATATATATATATATGTGTATATATATATATATATATATATATATATATATATATGTGTATATATATATATATATATATATATATATATATATATATATATATATATATATATGTGTATATATATATATATATATATATATATATATATATATATATATATATATATATATATATGTGTATATATATATATATATATATATATATATATATATATATATATATATATGTATATATATATATATATATATATATATATATATATATATATATATATATATATATATGTATATATATATATATATATATATATATATATATATATATATATATATATATATATATATATATATATATATATATATATATATATATATATATATATATATATATATATATATATATATATATATATATATATATATATATATATATATTAGAAGCAAACGGTTTTTTAAACTGTAACAAAAAAAAAATTCTGACCTGTGTTTAGTACTGGTAATTAAAGAACTCTTGTATCCATTTTTTTTCTTTAACCATAATACTTTGCGAGATATCCAAAATTTACACACTAAATGAACTCCCTTAATTGGATGTGTCAGTGGAAAGTATCCATCTTAAATAATCCGAAAACAAATTATTTTGTAAATTACAACACTGAAAAAAGCTTTATCAGAGTGACAAAATTTTTTGAAATGATGGCGTCAAAGGTTGTTTAACCGCATAATTTTTTTAAATTAAACACTGAATTTTTCTTACACATTTCAAAATGACAAAAACTCTATAATAGATGTGTAGGAAAAAGAGTCTCTATTTTTAAATAAAAATTGCATAAGCTGTTCCATCTTTCAAATTTTGTATCTATAATTTTCGGAATTTTAGTTGGTGAATTAAGAAAATATTTTCTTTATCTGTAAAAATTCCTGTACAAAAAAAACATAAACTAACATTTTCGAGACAGCAGAATCAAAAGTCACAGGAATATAATTTAAAAAAGATATTTTCTTTAGTAGTTTGCTATTTTATTATTAAAAATATCAGTAATTGCATTTACTGATATATTTGACCCCAGATATTGTATATTGAACTAATTCATTTAAACAGCATGCTTTCTATAAAAAAAAAACGTTATGATGTTTTTATTATCTTTTGGTGGTCTATAATTCTGCTGTCTAAAACATGACGATTTCAGGTATTTTGATTTTGCGAGATCGCTCTTTTTTAATTATTTGTGTGAGGGTGTTCATAGACATTAAACTTCAAAAACAATACAAAGTAAAAATTTAAAAACAATCACTAAAGTGCCTAGAATTGTTCAAGCTTAAACTATTCATTATTACAAGTGCACATCATAAGACTATAGAATAACTATTGTTAATATTCATTAACTAATAAATAATAATTCGAACTCATGCAGTAAAAGAAGCACATTATCAGGAGCCACTTATAAAAATGACTTGGATATGTGTCAACTTGATTCAACAAAAGGTAATTTCTAGGGCATACAACACGCAAAACTATTGTTATAAAATGCGTGATGTCTATGGCAGGAACATTAACGGACAAAGCTGCTCTATGCTATTAAAATGGCGTGAAAGAAGTTCCACCGGACTGAATGTGTACTTATTCAAACACGTTTATTATTATTAAATATATAAATAACCAACGCACAACCTATCAGACAATAATATCATTGTGTACCTATCAAATTCACATTCAGTCATAATAATAGTAGAACCTTTTAAAATTCGCAGACGAAAATTGTAAGCTTTTTTCACTCATCTTAGGTTTATTAAATGAGCGGCTCTAATTTTTTATTTCATATTTAATTAAATTATCAAAACATTACCTATTTAAAAGGCTCATTTAAATATAGGATATTATACTACTGCCAGTAAAAAACATTTCAAACTTACAGTTTTCGTATTTCGAATGTGCGACTTCACAACAATGAAACACTTAATTATACTTATACATCAGTCCTAACACATATCTAATTCTACCAGTTAATAAAAGGAAAAAGTATTCTGCTTCTAGCGCTACATCCGTAAATACCCGAAGACATTAATTAACTTCATACACTCCATAAGGATTAATTACCATGTTTATATATATTTTTATATTACTCTTCATTTAACATTTGAATCAAACATTATTGCTAAGAATATATAATTATTCTATTTATAATACCTTCTGATTATCACCGAACGTAATTAATTCATTTCACTATATGTTCACATTTCAACGCCAAGTGTATGAAATTTTAAAACTCGCTTTGACGAATAGTTTGGCTGGACCTAAGTCCATCAATAAAAACAACAATAACATACGCTTTGGCACTTACGCATATACGCAATAAATTCGTATTGCTTTTTAATATCAACAATTCATAAGCTACGTGAAATCGATATAAAAATACAACACTGATAACATGTAACGGAAACTTTGGGCAGATGAGAATTCAGGTTGTTGGGATTAAACAGTATCAAATTATAGTAACTTTTTGATGTTTCGCCGACGACACGATGTATCTTCAGGGATCTTTACTCTTGAAGATTCGATATTGATTGATCTGAATTCAATACTACTTCAGCGTTTTAATCTTGAAGATCTTTGAATATGCTTCTATAATATAATAAGTCAATATAATTTGATACGGTCTACTCACAAGTGCTATCATTTCTTAACATTAATCAATGCAATTTTTCCTTTCAGTTTCATTTATATTGATCTGAGTGTTGTTAATTGGAACGTAAATAAATTAAAAATAAGATAATTTCAGATATTTAGTACCCTAGGTAAAAACGATTGCCTAAAATTTTAAAACACATTCCAGATATATCCAAAAATTTGATTATGACCACCCTCTTGAGGTAATTTCAAAAGAAAAAATAGTGGTTAAGTTGGAAAAAAATTTAGTATATTTTTATTAGCAAAATTAAGTCTTGAAATTAAATATAATTTGGTTCTATAACTACGTTTCCTCTTACACATTTTCAATACTATTTTCTAATTTCTAGAATTTTAAATAAACACAGGTTTTCTATCAGAAAGTCTTGGTGCCAACAGAAATTCTGTCTCTTACTGTGCTGCCGTAGAAAAAAGGTTTGACGGATTAAATGTGATTAAACGAAGTTTAAAGAATTTTTTTTATTAACAAATTCGAAGATAACACGTATTCAATATAAACTGCACATTAACCGCACTGCAATAATTTTATTTATACAGTCTACAGCATGTCGAAATGGATGTATCAGTTTACAACTCCAGAGAGGCTCAGCAAGTGGCAAAGGGATAATATGGGTATGCCGCGTGCTAAAGATCTCGATCTTGTTTGTTCATACTATATATATATATATATATATATATATATATATATATATATATATATATATATATATACATCCATATTATCGAGGTAATGAGTATTCAACCACCTATTGAGTTAACGGTGCTACCTAAAATTTAATACAGAATTGACCACTCTTTATATTTTCATTCGAAAGAATTTTCTAATAATTTTTTCTCAAAAAAGAATTATGTGGGCGCTCTATATTTAAAAATAAGAATATACCAGATATACGTGTGCTGTTATAATAATAATAATAATAATAAAAATCAGCAGAAAGAACGATCGAACACATAACAAGCGGATGTAAAATATTAGCCGAAACGGAATACACAGCCAGACATAACTCAGCTGCAAGTAGTTCACCAAGCACTAGCCACAACATACAAACTCATAGAAAACACAGATTCCTACTATAAATATACACCAACATCCATACTTAAAAATAAAGATTACAAGCTCTACTGAGACATCAGTATCCAGACAGATAAAACAGTCTCCGCCAATAGACTCGATATTAGCTTTCAGTGCAAAAAAGGAAAAGTCACCTATCTAACTGGCATAGCTGTCCCCAATGACACAAATATCCAAACGAAATACACAAAAAAAATCCTCAAATACACAGACCTGCAACAGAAATATAAAGGCTATGGAAACAAGAAAAAGTCATCATTGTCCCCCTCATCATATCAGCCACAGGCCTTACACCAATAACACTCACACCACACTTAGTACAATTAGGACTCAACACAAACATACACAGAAACATTCAGAAGTCAGTGATTTTGAAAACATGTAACGTTGTCAGATCATTCCTTAATACACAATGCTAATAGCGTTTGTGCTGACTAGGCTTGGGCCCATCAGCCAAACATAGAACCACATTGACCAAATTTGAGAAAGAAGAACTTTTTCGTACAATAATAAAAAGTTTATTTTAGACATTCATTGATGACATTTCCAGACCGCCATATCTTCCAGGAGAGATCGAGTCAGTTGTAGAAAATGTCAGGTGCTACATTTACTGGAGTTTTGTCATTTCAACAAGACCTTTGCAAGCCAACAAACCTACAATACTACTTCTCAATAAAACAACAAAAAAGATTTATGTAATCGAGTTTTCGACGCCTGCAGAAACAAATGTAGTAATCAAAGAGGGGGAAAAACGTTTTAAGTACAAAGATTTAAATTACGAATTTCACGCTTTCTTTCTACGATATTCAGTAATAACAGTAATCCTAATAATCGGAGTTTTAAGAGGAATTAAGAACACATACCTAAAAAACCTGAAGATGAAATCGGTTGGCTGTACCTTCTGCTGATTCATTGGCAATGAAGATTCAGAGGGTAATTGTCCTTGGTTCCTTCAGATTGCTCGGGCTGATGATCCCTAACCGAGCAGACGTGAGGCGTGGTCATCATTTTCGGTTCATAGCATAACAGCTTGGGTGGATGTGTCATGTCGGATTTTTTCTCCTCTTTTAGATAATAAAAGTTCAAATAAAGGTTTGAAGAGATAACAGGATGTAAAATATCCGCGCTTATGTAGTAATGTATAGTAATCTAAAATAATAGGGAAAGGCTACAAAAAGTCAGAAGCCGGGAAGCCGAAACTACCCTACACGTTTTAGTATATGCAACTAACTTTAAGACGTTTCGTTTTTTTCATAACCATCACCAATTGCTACTTTGTAGATAGAGACCTGCTTTTATATTCAAAATATATACTTGTTCGTAGCTTAATTTCCACGGAATATATTTACATATATATATATACATATATATATATATATATATATATATATATATATATATATATATATATATATATATATATATATATATATATAGATGTAACAAAGGAACCTGCTTTGATTCTATTTAATGTGTCCGTCGCATAACGGAAGCGTACCTGATTGTTTTTTTATGTTTTCATTTGATCTGGACTGAGGCATTTTAGCATGTTTTTTTTTCTGTGTAAGAGAGCCGGTTTTATTATTATCATTATTATTATAACTTTATATTTCCAGAGTTTTAGCCAGCCTAAGTGCTATTTAGTTTTTATCGTTTTAATTTGTAAAAAGTTGTGTTATAGAGTTAATAAAATTATAATATCGTAATTAAATTGACTTAAAAATAAAACTCCAGAAGAACAAATAATAAGGTAAACTGGTCACCGTCCTAACCGGCGGGAACGATCTTTATAACTTGTTTTATCTGTCAATAATCCCACTTTAGAATGATTGGGTATATCATGATCTTTTATTGATGTTGTAGCTATTGAACTGAGTTGTTTAGGGAGTGCAACAAGGTTTTATTCAAAGAAAGTAGAGGCAATTTCAAGCGGTCTTACAAATAAGGAAGAATGGCTAATTATTGGGTTGATAGTGATAATATATATTATATAATTTAA
>CM032449.1:92312025-92349225 GCA_019049505.1 Pachyrhynchus sulphureomaculatus | reverse complement strand
ATATACATATATATATATATATATATATATATATATATATATATATATATATATATATATATATATATATATGGTATTAAAAACAGTCAGAAATCAACCTTACATCGAGAACATTTTTTTGAACTTGTGGGTTTTGTAACTCGCCTGACATAAATATTTATCAACGTCAAAAAAGTACCTATTATATAAATAAATCTTGGTCTTTTTAGCACTAGTTTGAAAAATTAACACTTTCTAGATCATTTTTTTAATCTGGAAGTACATATATATAATAAATTCTTCCACGCCACATCACTCAACCAACTCAAATAGTTTCGTCTTCTAGAATTGAGAGACGATAAATATAAATATTTACGTCGGTGGGTATTAAAACGGTACTTGGAGCAGTTTTTTACACTAACGAATCTTGATATTAGATTTGGTTTACGGCATGACCACAACTGAAAAAAATAACAGAGAATTTCATGATATAATTAAAATTAGCTGGCTAAAAAGCATATGTGTATTTGGTAGGTATACAATTCTTAATTCGAACAGAAAAAGAAGTTATTTTCATTTTGTTACTCGTCTTTTACAATTATATTATAGAGGTAATCAGGATGAGGTGACAGAAACACCATAACAAAAATGGCTAAATATTTACGTAAATGACAATTAAGATGGTGGAGAAAATGTTTTCCATACTCTGACAGTTCGTGCGATTCATCTTAAATCACGACAGAGTACCAGCTGCTGATGCAAATATCTGCAGAGAGCAGGAAGTCATACAATTAAACAACGGCTTCTTGGGAAATCTATTCCGCTATTATCGTGGCTTAACACGGTAGGCGTTAACTTAGGGGCGAATATACTTTGACACGGCAAAGAAAACTTCTTAAAACTCGGAATTCCGTACTAGAAAGCTTTTTCGATCTTTATATTTTTTAATACGAAACAACGCTCAAAATGAACTATCCATAGAATACTGCATACATGTTTGAGATTCTGCAGTCTTAATTGTGTAGAACATCGATGAAAAGTTGGTGACTTGAGCCTATTATATAAATAATTTCCTGGAAGTGTTCCATTAGGGTAGTTTGATCTCTTCCAGAGCAGTACATACTACGCATACACGTCATGCTAATACAGTACATACATTTGAGGTTTAGCTTGACAAATTTTGTACCATCCTCTTTAAAGAGGAAATACCTGTGCTTCCTATCAACTATAACATGCACTGTATTATCAAATATACCAAAAGTTCCTTTAAAAAAAAAGGAATGAGTGTCAGAAAATGTGAAGCTGGATGAGTCCCTTCGTGAAGAAAGAAAATGATTTACTTGCCTATTTAACGCTGTACGAATTTATAGGAATATAGCCGGTTAAGAATAAGACGTTTTATAGAACTGTAAACAAAATAGAGCAGAGAAGATGTTTATAACAACCAGAATTTATAGGGACTAATTGTCTGTTTTGATTGGTTTGATTAATCCCGCTAAATTCTGGTGCCATACATCTTCCTTGCATTGTTTTGTTCCCAGTGTTGTAAAATAATAAAGAATACATAGTTATTGGTTTCGTTTTAGTAAATACAATATAAACACAGCTACAATCATTCGTACAACTATTATTTTGATTATAAAAATCTACAAATAATTTAAGGGGTTACTCCACCTTGAGATTCTCAAAAAATCGATTTTTTTTCTGGCTAGATAAATTGTTTATACTGTTAAGAATATTTTAAACGTTTAAAGATTTCAAAATTCAAATTATTTCCGAAGTTCTAGCAATTAGAAGTGAGCACGGCAGGGTCGGTCCGAAACACAGGTAGCGATCGGACCGGCATGAGCGGTCAAAGCCTTGACAAAGCGTATTGTTCTTTTAGTCAGTCCTTTATAACAATAATTCTTTTGGGGAATTTTGGAAGCTAAGAGTAACTAAGGTACACAAAGTTGGAACCAGTTTAGACTCGCTGAACATTCAACGTATCGGAATCAGTTTGCCTTGTGACGCAGTACTGTACATATCGCCACGTTTATTACAAAAATTATATTTTTTTATTATTTTTTAATAGAAAACTATTATTAAAATGTCGAAACAAGTATATGTTGATAAAAAAAAGGTAGCCCACAAGCAGTTGGACGTCCTTGTCGGAGCAGGAAGAAACGACATCACCCGATAAATCGTTATTTAATGGAAAGAGAGGAAGCTAGTACCTGTACATCAGCTAAAAAATTAAAGAGTAGTGAAACCGTTGATTTTGATGTGGATGCGTCTTTCGGGTACCGACTAATTAATTATGTATCTGTTTTTTTTTTTTTTGCTATAAGTGAAGTGGTAAAGTGTGAAGAGTGCGGCGGTGATTAAAAATTTACCGAAACTTCTCTTCGAGGTTTTGGTTTTAAACTAAAAGTGAATTGTGCTGAATGTGAACAAGTTCTAATAAACTCATGTCCTCTTATCAGTGGTAGAGCATATGATGTGAATAGACGATTAGTTTTGGAGTTCAGACTTCTTGGTATTGGTTTAGTACGAATAGAGAAATTCTGTGGAATCATGGACTTATCTAAACCAATTTTCCAATCGTTTTACGTCAAACTTGTGGATGACATTAACACTGCTACAAAAACTATTAGGTCAATTGTCTATGAAAACTGCTGTTCAAGAGGCAAAAGATTTGAATAATGCAGTAGAACTCACCGTTTCAGGGGATGGAATTTGGATGAAACGTGATTTCTTATCTCTTTTAGGGTTTCTACTCTTATATCATTTTACTCAGGAAAAGTTCTTGATGTAAAATGTTCATACTATAAAGTTTGTGAAAAATTTTGAAGGTACTGAGGAGTAAGATGGGTGGCCTAATTAACACTCAGGTAAATATTCTGCCAATCACGAAGGGTCAGCTGGAAAAATGGATGTGGATAGTATTAAATCCATATGAAAATTTTGTTGTTAAAAAAAGGAATAAATAGTCACGTCCAAAGCGAATGAGTACGCAATTACGAAAAATAAAAAAAGATATTCCTGGTATAGGTGGCAGAGGGAAGTCGACAGCCAAGCTTATTGATGAGTTAACAGTTTACTATGGTCTTGCAATTAGAAGGAGACTAAATACATCAGCTGAAACAATGAAAAATGCGACATGGGCAGGCCTCTGGAACTTTGGATTCTTGTAAGTATAAAAATTCTATTCCTGTAATTGTCCAAAAAGTAATTGAACAGGTATACGATAGATTAACTGATACCGATTTGTTAGGCCGCTGTTTAGAAGGATACACTCGGAATAATAACGAAAGTCTAAACGCTGTCATTTGGTCTATGGCTCCAAAAGTGCATTACAGCACAAAAATTGTTGAGATTGCATTTTATATTGCAGCTAGTATATTTAATGATGGATATACTAGTGTATTACAAATGATGCAATTATTAAACCTTGTAATTGGCCCAAGCGCGCTGCGACTTATTGAGAACTTGGATTCTCAACGAATATCTACAGTTAACACGAGAGCCCAACAGGAGACTAAAGAGGCCAGGAAATTGAAAAGAGCTGCTCAAAAGGAGTCGGAGGACATCGCGGCAACAATGGAAGACTCATGTACGGTCCAGGAATCACAGATTCAAGGTAATTTAAAAAAAATATTTGGTTTTAAGACGCTGACGCCGTGCTGTTTTTTCTTTTGCGTTTTTTTCGAAACTACTTTTTTCAAACTGGTGTATAAGATATCTCAAGATTTACTTAACCGATTTTGTTGAAATTTACAACATATATTCTTTATAATATTATCTAAGATGCAGTATAGGATTTTTTGATTGGGTGCCACGTTCATAAGTTCAAACAGCTGTCATTTCTACAAAAAAAAAAAAAAATTTTTTTCCTATGCTTTTTTTCACCTTTCTAAATAACTACTCAGTATATATCACCACTACACCAAACACTTTATTTTTGCATTCGACGCGCGTTTCGCTAACCATGTTAGCTTCATCAGGAGCGATTATTGACTTTCTAAATAAGAAAAAAAAAATATTTTTTATTTTTCAGATGATGCCTGACACGAGAAAATAAGTACACCATCACCAAGGATTTTTAAAAGAGGGTCCTACTTGATGGCTTATATCTTCATCATTTTATAATTTTTTTTTATTCGTTATTATTTCAAATTATTCATAAAACTACTATCTATATGTAAGTTGGTAAGAAGTTTAAAAGAGCTTCGTAATGTGGACAAAAATAAAATAACTAGTTGAGTATGTAACATTGCTGGTTCTCAAGAAACTCAGAAGCAATTAATGAGAAATAAATGATTACTAAATTTGCTATCTCTAGGTAAAAATACCTGTGGTTCCGTATGCTACTGAGTACCAAGACTTCACATTTTTTTTTCGAATAGAAACTGGAACACAAGGAACAACTTATAAAATTCTTGAGGTTCGTTTAATATGCACAAACGGGTACACGATATTATGTCCCAGAAAAGCGGAAATCTTTAAGTGATAAATGGGTGTATCTAAAATTAATTCCAAAAACCAGTTTACTCTTATAAAAATTTGCCAAATTATCTGCATCTTATGTATAGACAATCTAAACATATTACTATTAATTAAATGGCTTTAATAGTACGAGAAACGTAATAAAAGATAATAAGAGTAATAGTAAATAATAAACTTATGTTATGCAGTAAAAGAAACATAATGTGTGTGAATTTGAAATTACAAGCTGGTTTCGAGTGCCCTTCTTTTTTGTATAGTCTCTAATCGGTCCGGGGATGATGCGTCTTGATTGGGCGTCTGCGATAAAGTAAACCAAGGGCTACTGAAATTTCTCGGAATGATGTACTAATTTAGTTAAGACATTAATTTACAGATTATTTTTCTGTACCGCTTATTTTCTGATACGCCATAAACCATTATTATATGGTTTGGCTTTTCTATTGGAAAATGAACTAAGAAAGTAGGTGATCATTTATTTCATTTTTTCTTTTAGATATTATATTACATTAAAAAATAAACTTGTAATAAAAAATTAATATAACTGGTAGGTGACGCCATCGGAAAATTCAACAGCCTTTTAAAGCCGGTATGCAACAAATGTTTTGGATAATAAATGACCCACCGACAACGTCGGACTCTTATTTCGCGCCGGCTGCCGTTGGGACGCCAAACGGCGAATGCACCACAGCCGACAATTCAACGGGAGTAAACCCGCCAGACGCGACGCGACGCGTCGCCCATTCGATCAATGCGAAGGGGACCACGCGGTTGCCATAGAAACGCCGTTAGGGTTGAGGGTGCAACCCCGCTAGCTATCGCTGCAACAAGGTGGCTGTTCCATGATAAATGGTAAAATGAATAAACGGAAGCAGAGAGTTTATTTTTAATATAGTATTTGATTAATACAATTATTAAGATTTAAAATTAAGAATATCTGGCAAAGTATACATTAACAAATGTTAAGTTTACGAATAAATATTGATACTTTAGATTTCGGTTTAAAAAAAACTATCTAAACATGTTTCAGCCGCGCACTGTATTTTAGGTTATCATTAGTTAAAAAAAAATGCCGCAGTTTAATTATAAATGTGAATATTTTTTGTCACTGTCTTTATTAGTAAAATCGCATAATAAAAGCAACTATAATGTACTGCTGAGTTTCTATATGCTTTAGTAAAAGATGAAAAATACACTATCGTCAGAAAGTATTTACCCACCTAGAAATTTCAATGTAACTGCCAAAATTTAATACCTAATTAAACTCTTTTTATTATATTAAGTAAATTTAATAGTTCTTAACAAGTGCCCATCATAAAATTGTTTAGATAAGCCTTTTTGGTGAAATCACAAATTAAAAACCAATTACAACAAATTTCCAAGTTTTGCATGATAATCGTTTTAAGGCGATTTCTGAGAATTCCAGTTGAAGTAAGAACTCGTTTCAAGTTTCTAGGGATTATGGAAATTCCTAGTGACATTTTATAATAAAAACTATGCTATAAATACCATTACCATTTTGGAAATTAACCATTTGCAAACAGTACTTTGTCACTGAAACCGAACGAAAAACGAAAGCGGGCTGTGATAATTGCGAGACCCCAAAATGGCTACTTGAGTCGATAAATCGCGAGTGATATGCGGTGGACTACATCGTAAAAAAACTTTCTGCGGGACATGTAATGCTCAACCTGAAACGTTCAGGATGGCCTCGAAAAACGACTCCCGCTGAAGACAGAGCTATAAGAATGTCCAGCAAATGTAATCGCCGCCTAACCGCACCAGAAATCACGGCTCAAGTATACGTGGAGCGGCCCATCCCCATCAGCGTGACAACCGTGAAGAACAGGTTAGCAGAAGGTGGACTACACGGGAGAGTTGCAGTGAAAAAAACCACTTCTTAGACAAGTGAATAAACGTAAACGATTAGAATGGGCCAGAGAACATGAAAATTGGACATCGGAACAATAGAATTCCGTCCTTTGGAGCGACGAATCTAAATTCGAAATTTTCGGTTCAAATCGACGAGTTTCATGCGGTGGTCAGCTGGAGAGAGGATGTTGGAAGCCTGTCAGTTGCCTACAGTAAAACTTGGTAGAGGTTCAGTAATGGTTTGGGGTTGTTTTGGCAACGGTAAAGTTGGAAAAATCTTTAAGATAGAAGTAATCACGCGAAAAGAACAGTATCAAGAAATTTTGCTAACTCAAATGCTTTCTTCTGGAAGAGGTATTTTTCAGAGGAAATTTATTTTTCAGCATGACAACGACCCTAAACATTCTGCTAAACAAATTAGAGAACTTTTGGACTAATAGAAATCCAGTGACGTCCTGGAAGTGATGACTTGGCCTCCACAATCACCCGACTTGAACCCCATCGAATTAATGTGGGTCCATTTAGACAGGTGTGTTCGAAAACTGAATCCAACATCAGAAAATTACTTGTAGAAACTTTTACAAGCAGAATGGGTTAAAATAACCGAAGAAACTCTGAAGAAACTATTGGACAGAATGCCGAAACTCTGTAAAGCGGCAATTAAAAACAAGGAAAACATAGATGAGAAAAATTCTAGAAAATCATGAATATTTTTCTGTTTACACTGTAAATAATTCATTAAAATTTAAAAAAAATATATTATCTGGGTTTTTGTTGTTTTGGGACTGAAATAACTAGGTGGACAAATACTTTCTGATGGTAGTGTATATAAAACATTTGATGTTTTCAAATACTTAGCTAATATAGTATCATCCTGGTGGAAAGCGCACGCGTAAGTAAATATAATTATTAATAATTATTATTCATAACTGCAATATTGATAACAAAATTATTTGCGTGAACTTCTTACCACCTTGCTAAATTTCGGTACCACCAAGAGTGAATAGGAAATTTAGTTTACGTTAAATGGAAAATATTCTGAAATTTTTAATTTAATGGAGTCAGATTAGTTCTTCACCGCGTAAATGAGGCTTTGAATGTTCAATAATATTATCCAAAATAAACCAATTCCTTGAAGAAAGAGATATTTTACCAGACAAGCAGTTTGAATTTAGAACAAATCCCTGTACGGTTCGTCAAACTACTGGATTAGTCTCTAATATTTTGATGATTCTTAGCAGGAAGTTTAATACTGGTGCAATTTTCTTTGATATTAGCAAGGCCTGCGATGAGGTTTGGCATCATGCTATTTTCATTAAACTAACCAATATGAGAATTTTCTAGTTCAGCGCAATATCCTTTTTGGAAAAACGAAAACACACTAACTCTAAAGATAGATTCTTAAGGGTGAGAGTACTGAAGGTTTCCCCGCTATCGCCTACTTTATTTAACATTTTTACTTTATAGATTTCAAAATTCAAACATCAAAACAATTTTCACCGAAACTGCTTATATCTATTTGATAATGATATAGGTATTACACCAGCATCAAAACAATCCCGAATAGTAGTTCGGAAACTTCAACAAAATATTACCTAATTAGAATTAACACGTAGGCTGAAAAGTTTTTGGTCTGACACATAGATGTCTCCTTTTCAAAAAATCCAAACCATACGTGTCAAAATTTCATGATGTTTCCACAATTAGTTTACAAGTTACAGTGGTGTTAGTGAGGTTACTTTTGATTTTTTCAAAACAATGGAAAAAATCGAATTTCGTGTGTTGATTAAATACTGTTTTTTGATGGGAAAAAATACCGTTCAAGCAAAACAATGAGTTCATAAGTGTTACGGGGACTCTGCCCCTGGAAAATCACTCATTATTTACTGGTATGCTGAATTTAAACGCGGTCGTATAGATACAAATGATGCTGAACGCTCTGGACGCCCAAGTGAGGTGGTTACACAGGAAAACATAAAAAAATCCACAAAATTGTTTCGGATGACCGTAAAGTAAAATTGCGTGAGATAGCTGACACCCTAAAGATATCAAAGGACGTCTTGGTCATATTTTGCATGAATATTTGGGCATAAGAAAGCTTTGTTCGAAATGGGTATCGCGTTTGCTCACTGTGGACCAAAAACAACGTGTTGATGATTCTGAGCACTATTTGGTTTAAGCGCAATAAAAAGGATTTTTTTCACACTATATGTGACAATGGATGAAACATGGATCCACCACTACACACCGGAATCAAATTGGCAATCAGCTGAGTGGACAGTAGCCAATGATAACCGCCGGAAGAGACCAAAAACACAACAGTCGGCTGGGAAGGTTTTGGCCTCTATATTTTGGGATGCGCATGGAATAATTTTCATCGAATATGCTGAGAAGGGAAAGCCATCAATAATGAATATTATATGGCAAAATTGCATGAATTGAATTGCGAATTGGCCTATTTTGACGCCAAAGACAAATCCTTCCGCAAGAAAGATATAGAAATGTTAGAAAAGCGTTGGATTGATTGTAACGCTCTTGAAGGAGACTATATTGATGAATAAAGTCGAATTTTGTAAAAAAAATGTGTTCTAAGTAGCTAGACCAAAAGCTTTTCAACCTACGTGTTAGTTATATAGGTATTTTTTTGGGAACGTTATATACATATATAGTATTCAAATTCGAAACAAGAATTTTCTCGTAGATGCCAACTTTTCAAAGAATTATGACTTTTTATATTCTTAAGTGATGAACTAAATGAAATTTTGCAGTTAATGAGTTATTTGTAATGGGAATCATATCGAGCATATTTACAATAAAAAATAAACTTTTTCAGGAAACTAGATGACTGGATCGACTGCTAACAAATCGGACAAATGAATAAGGTTGTCAGTATTCCAAAATTTAAAAAAATCCTTGGTTCGTTGGTTTTCTTCATATCATTTTAGCCGGTAGAAAAGAAAGCAAATAACATAATTTTTATAACTAACAGCTGAATATTTTTTAAATTTGTACTAAGTAAATTACATGTAACCACATAATCGGCTATTAAAATTAATAAGTATAAGTGACACCACCGGTATGTATCCACAGCAGCTCTTACTACACGACATCAGGCGACCATTCAGTTTTCTTAGCGGTGTTAGACGGAAGCGGGAAAAAGTAATTTTCTGTATAAGATAGGGTTGCAATTTTCACCACGGTTTTCTACTTCTCTTTCTCGCACTTATTGAAATTTTAAATGTATGACAGATTTGGTGGGAAGCGATTTAATTAATTACTGCTGAACATTATCACTAAAAATGAACCACAGCTAGGATCGCAACAAAACAAAATAATTTTTACCGACTCAATATTGTAAAACTCCCTAAATATAAGTCTATGATAGTACTTCGACATATTGTTTCTTCTGAATAAAATCATTTTTTAAATCCGTTTAATATAAAATATTCTCTCTCAATTGTAAGATGCGAGTACAGCTGATTTTCAATACCAATCATCCTGACTGAAAAACATTTAATTTGGTTAAGTCATATTAAGCAAGTTTCAATCTCAGTTAGTTAAGTAACAATCTACTAAAATTTAGACGTCTCCAAGAGAAAGGATTAAAAAAAAAAACATAGGTATCTAAGACCGTTCGACATATGCCACTTAAACACTTATTAGGCCTCATTTTGGTACTTGCGTAACCAAAAATAGCCAAAAATTCTGTTATTTATGTATTTCCTAATACGTAGCCTAGTGTATTTCTATTGCAAGCTTTCATTTAAAAAACAAAATGAGATTTGGTTAATTATTTAAACATTAAAATATTTCATTTTTTTCCTGGCAATTGGATTAATACTGAAAACGAAAATAGCTACTTCACAAATTAATATTACGTCAACTAAACATTTCGTCAACGTCTTTAAGGAACGACATAAATACCATTAAAATGTAAAAAAATTTAAAAATGATATCAACTGAAAATGGTTTGATTAATATGATTATATTGGGTGTGAAAATGCTACTGATTAAGTCCCTCATTTATCCTAAACAGAATTATGAATGTGTAGTTATATTACTTGAATATAAGGAACATGGAAAGTAATCAGCTGGACACAATGCTGGGAATTGTACGGTTACAGAATTTACTAACGATGGATACCACGTAATTTATTATTATAAATCATAGGTACCCAATGGGGGGGGGGCGTTAAGGCAATCATGGGGGTGGCCGTGGTGTACCTATCTATTTAGGAAATTAATATAATAAAATACTTTGAAAAATACCTACTGTTTTCATAAATAAATATTTTATCTAGCTATCTAAAATTTTTATCTTATTGTTATCGCGTAAATAAGCATTAAAAAACTTAAATTAGCATTAGGTATACGTATACCTAATTTGGCTTAGTATATCAAACCTTTTGCCTCGTCTTCTAAACATGAAGATGGACTACGAGCCTCATATAATATTTCATTGTTAATCACAAAAGCGGGAAAACCACACACAATTGGCGAGGACTTAATCTTGCCGGTAGTCAGAGAGGTAATAAAAACTGTTCTTCATCACACCGTCAGATATCATCAGAAAAATTCCTCTGAGTAATATAATTCGGTACAAAGAAGAATAGATGAAATGGCTAAAGACGTTGCAATATCATTATGCGATTATTTAAAGACTTGTAAATTTTTCATTCAACTCGATGAATCAGCTCTACCAAATAACGAAGCACTATTTTTATCATATGTTCGATTCATTAAAGAAGAAAACATTATTATTTGCTAAAAATTTGAAAACCGATACAAGGAGAATCGATATTTAATATCATAAACAAGTTTTTTCAAGAGAAAAACTCCTATTCGTAATATTTTGTCAGCTGCTACTGATGGTACTCTAGCAATAACGGGGCGTCATAAGGTTCTCATAGCGCATTTGAAACAAGCAGTATCAAATATACTCGCTGTACATTGTGTTATTCATTGTCAGCATTTGGTTGCAAAAAATCTGAATGAACGCCTGCATACATCGCTTAGATTAGAAGCAATTCATTGTAAGACAGATTATTTGGTCAACTTTGTAGTGAAAATGATGAAGATTACAATCGCATGCTGCTCACAGTTCATTGGCTCTCAAAAGGTATTTGTCTGAGTCGTTTTTTTTTTTTCAATTTATTTGACTCAGTACTGGATTTTCTTGAATAGAGACCTGATTACATCTACAAATGACATCGCTTGTTTGACAGACCTGTTTAAAATATTTAATGAAGTCAATTTATAACTGCAAGGTGATGAGTTGAATTTAATTAAAACAAAAAACGTCATAGCTGTTTTTGTAGCAAAACTACTTCTGTTCAAACAAAATCTAGGTAGAGGTGAACACAGCCACTTTCCCACATTATTAGCAGTCTATGCAAAACAGGAACTTACTTACTGCCAACACTTCGACGTTCTTCATGTTAATTTTACGGAGCGATTCCAGGATATTTTAAACATGAATATACCGAATTGAGTTTTAGATACTCTCGCAAATGCAGATACAGCAGAATCATGAAATTTAGAAGAGGCACTCGTAGCACTCACAACTAACAAACAACTAAAAGTAAAATTCAGAAATGGATTCCAAGAGTTCTAGCTTCAAAAATCAATACCAGCTCTCTACCCTGGATTGTGGGCAAGAGTACAGAAATTTTTAATTGCTTTTCCTTCATCGTATTTGGCTAAGCGTGGGTTTAGTACAATTTGCGGCTGATGTTGATGAAATTGGAACCTGACATTAACAAACTGTTAAAACCCCACCAGTCTCAACCATCTCATTAATTTTTTTTTTTATTTCTTATTGATTTTGTGTTTTTTTTTAAATTTTTAATAAACAATTTTTTACACTTGATGGTCGATTTAATTAATTTTACTTTGTGATTCTTAATAGATAGACCGATAAAATAGGTATAGATAATATGCAACAATATTTTAATATTTGGTATAATTAACTATTATGGAAGAGGGGGGGGGGTACCGGAATTTTTTTTCCAGAAAAGGTTGGGAACCTCTGTTATAAATATTAGCTATGGACACATGGTGTATTTCCATACAGTTTGCTCCAAAATCAAATGATGCCATTCTTTATAAAAATTCTAATGAAAATTAGAAGACATACAAATTCATTTTCTTAATTAGATGTAAATAATTAGAAAAAAATAAGTGTCTTCACTTTTTTATTCATCTCTGTTATATGGATGTCTTTTTTAGTACATTACATATCCGCTAGTAAGTATATTACAGTCCAATGGGTATTGAATTAATTATTCTGTCTATGGTATTAGTCAGAAAAAAAATAAATTCTAACCAAAAATCTCGTGCACAGCCAAGATGGTACTAATTAACGAAATTGTAGTTATTAATAATTAGTCATTTTATAAAAATTTTAATATTTTGTGAAGTCTAATAACTAAAACCTTTTGAGTGAAGGAGAGTTGAATATTTGTTCGGTTGTTTTTCTCCTTTTTTTAGGGTGTTTTTCTTGGAGGGCCAATTAACTGATTGTGAATATTCTGATTTGGACAACTAAGGTTGTGAAGCAGTTGCCCACTATATGAGCTAAATGAAAATTTATTTTGGCATTTAACTTTTCCATATGATTCTTTAATTTAAAAAAAAAACATCAAGTATTAAATTTTAAGTTTATTAAATTGGCAATTTGCAAAATCATTTTCGCAAATAATGCATTTTTAATAGATTTTTTTCATAAAATTATTTTAACATCTAATTTATAGAACATTTTTTTATTGTAGCTAATATAGTACAACATGCATACTATAGTATTGGAATTGTTGAACTGTAGCCTGTCTGGCATATAAACCCGTCCTCTTAGTGTTCCGTATGGAACAAAGATCACTTGAGTGTCCGACCGCCCTGTCCTTCCGTCTGTCTGTCATACCTGATTTTCTCCGAAATTATTTGCAATAGAAAGTTGAAATTTGGTACTAATATAAGAACTGAGCATCAGATGGAGTAAAAAAAAATTTTTTTACCAGATCACGAAGTGGGGTGACAAATGAAAGCTTGTAAAAACACGAATTCAAAAATATATATAATGTAACACTTTCTTTTCTATTTTTTTTTTTTAAATCGTGAAAAATCATTGTCTTCCCTTATCTCGAAAAGTACTGATCAAAAAATTTTGAAAAAATTCTGGAATATTCTTCACAGGGCGGGTGTAGATTGAACGAAAATTATCACGAGAGCATTAACTTTTAATAATTTATCTGGTATAAAAAACAAAAATTTCAAGGTCATCAGTTTTTAGTAAAAATCGGAAAAAAAAACTTTGTTGAAAACTCATTTCGGGTGTGTCTTGTGAAGTCATTGATCATTGATCTTCTAGCAATCAACGTACTCCGTGCGCAAGTCCAATTTTTTTATTTTATAACATGGTATCATTATTATCAACTTGGTGACAATAGCGCTTACAACTAGCGCATTTGTATATTAATTTTAAATTACCGGTATCTGAGATGCTGTTCTAGATAAGCCATTTTTTTACGCTTTTGGAGGTATTGCAAAGTAGTTGCTATTTATAGTTACATACTTTTGTGTCTTCAACAGTATTACTGTATATTTTTTCGCTCTTTTTAGCTCTCAACTCTTTTATTTAAAATAAAAATAATAATTATTTTCAGATTTTCGTAATACTACGTACTTTGTATTCTTTTTAACAGAACTGATTTATTTATTACTAGATCTAAAATTCCCTTGATTGTTTTTTCTCCTACGTAACCAGGAATGGACGGTAATGGAATTTACCTATTGACAGTCGATGGCAGCCCACCTATCAATAATTTTAACTTATGGATATATCGAAAGTTATCGATAACTATCTACAACCATCAATATATCGATAGTTAATGATAACTCTCGATAAGTTAAGATTCATATATCGATAACTATCGACATCTCGGCAACTATTAATATTTTGATAACTACCGATATATTGGTAACTATCAATATATCGATATTGATGGCCGGAGCGCCAGACTTCGAAAAAAAAAGAACCCTAAAAAAAAATATCACCTCAAACTGATAATCGGCGAGAGGGGTGAATAAGTGACGCATATTGGTATATCGCTAATTATCGATAACTCATCAAGAAACCCGAGCTTCATCCTGCTAATTTTTGGCGGTGTAGTTTAGCCGGTAGCGACCGGTAGCATTTAGAACTTGTCCCGCGGAGACGGGCCAGGTTGGACACTTTCTTGCTGTGTTCTTAAGAATAGATACTGATGTTAAGGCTCACCTAGAGCGATTTAATTTTTATTTTTAATACAGTAGAATGGTTTTGAAGTAACATATACTACAATTGTGTTAACGTTTACAGGTGTTGCTACAGGTATGACTGACTTTAATTTATTTATTTTCAACTGATTAAATAATCCTTTTTAGGAACTTTGTTTTTTATGGTAGATACATACTTAAATAAGTAATAGCATAGGTCCAAATATTCCTTGATTCTGCAACTACTTAAAAACTGTCCCTCATTTTTATGTGACGTTACCTATTATGCAGAATCTGAACACTTTTAAGAAACCTAATGTATAATTTTAGAGTAGTTTAGAAAATTGGTTAAAGCGTAATCTTAATTACAATATGACTTAAAAATTAATTTCAGAAGTCACGCATCATAGATCGTTGAACTTTCGTTACTACTACTACTATTTAATGTTTTTGCACAAAAGATGCTTAAATAGAGGGTTGACCCTCTGAAGAGCGACGTAAATTATGTACTTTGATTGGTTAAGAAGTTGACGCCATCTATTATAGTGAACTTTAAACAATCATTCAAATTGCACAATGGAAGTAAATGGAAGTGGAGGTTGAAGGTATGAATATTTCTTTGATAATAGGTTACTTACTTATTACACATAAATGAGACTAAAAATTACAAAAATAACTCTATATAAATATATTAAAATCGCTATAATTTACTGGTCAATTAATGTCCTTGAACTTGAAGAATAAAAACTACAACATTAAAACTAAATGTAATCATGAGCCAAGCACTGCCGTATAAAACTGCCGAGGTAACTAGCCAATTTCAAGGTCAAATGTAAAAAAGTAAAAGGAGTTTGTTACTTGTAAGAAGTATATTACAGAGTGATTCAAATCGAAGAATTTGAACAGTATGAGTTAATAAGTTTGAAAGTTGTTACGTAAAATAACGTATAAGATTTAATAGTAATTTATGTATATTAATTTATGTATATACGTGGTGATTCTGAAATGTAGTTGAGCCAGTAAGTTTTTGAAAATTAAATTTAAGAAATATGCTAAGGGTATAGTTACTAACAGACATACATAATTCTACATACTGTCCCGTTGGACCGGAAGTATTCCTAACTTGAAAACCCTATATACAAAACACGAACTAACAACTAACTAATTTAAGTTAATAGTGATTATAAACCTATCTAGTTCTTAGTTACCATTGTATTCCTTACAGTAATAGCTGTACGTAACTAAGTTAAATTTTTTATCGTTCACCGCCACATTCCAATAGGGATTTCATCCATTTTCTATATCACGGAGACATTAGAGAGGATGTCGTGATATCCGTCAGAGTTGTCCGAGAGTCGAAATATAGATTTGTATTTCATCACTAATTCATTTATCTGTTTAATAAAACATTATTTAATTCGTAAAAAATAATTCACGGAAATCAGTTTTTGTTGAGTATATTCTAAACTTTTTGTTTCCTCTGATGTCATATTTATAACTACAAAAAAAAAATAAAAATCTTTTTTATTAAACATAATTTAATATTAAATTTTAGTAAACATAATTTAATATAAGAAATTCCTTGATTTGTTCCATTATAAAATTTTCAAAATGTCAGTTACGGCAGTTCCTGTTCAGGGCTTTTCGGTTATTGTAATTGAACATATAATTCTGAGTAGAACTATTGATCACATCTTTTATCCGCCAACCTCCGTCTGGAGTGCCGTGATGCATTAAGATTTTTTCGATCATGGTGTATGGTGTCAAATTATCCTTTAAAGAAATTATCTGTTGAATAGCTTTAAGAGTAAGTAATAACTTTTTTTTAACAATTAAACCCATATAAAACGGTATGTATACTTTCCGTTGAAAAAGTGGCAAGTAGCACTTGATTAAAAAATAATCGTAAGATATTCACCGCAATCTAAATCGAATCCAAAATTAAAAAACAAACAACTTGACCAGTAGAGTGTCATTGTACTTAGAATGATAGCTTCCATGGAAATAACTGAAAACATACAAGGGGTCAGAGACATGGCAAGAGGTCATTTCTCGTCAAACTGGAAGAATGTAAAATTATTTGACATTATCAATAAATCAAATGCGTATTGTATGTATACTCCCTAAATTTAAATTTTTCCTACTGTTGAATACAAAAATGTTCTAAAGTGATGGTTATTAAAATGGCAACAAATGAAAAACTTTTATTTTTTTTAGAATTCCAATTTCACTCACAACTTACTAACTTGAACTAACCTGTAAAAACTACATTTTCTTACAGAAAGGATAGTTTAGAAACCAATTAACTCTAAAATGGAAAAAATGTCAATTTTTAAAGGTTCACATATCTCACTGCATGGCCTTTAATTCTGCTCTCAAGCGCAGAAGTATTTTTTTTGTTCTTGTCGATCCACTTCATTCAGTTTTATTACTGAAGATGAACATCATCTAGAACTATCCCTACAGATTAGATGAAGGGTGAATATCTCAACTAGCCTTATATCTAACAGGTCCAATAAAACTTATAATTTTAAAAAAGTCATCTTTTCGGGTTTGTATGAGTAAAGTTTGAAGGATATATATTATTTTTTTAAGTAGACTGATTCTAAAGATACCTGAATAGTATTTAACAATAAACCAGTAGATCTTTATTTCGGAACTAGTGCAAGCGTTGCTATTGCTGCTACCACTGCTTTGAGTTGTACAACTTGCAACATTGATTTCAAAACAACGAGAAATATTCTTCAAACGCAAATAGACCTTTTTTACAATTCCTACTTTCAAAAACACAAGATAATTTAATTACTGAAACAAAATATTTTTCGTGGTACCAAAAGGAATTTCAGATATGAAATGTTACAGCTCAAATATATTTAATAACACCTATGAAATAATTAATGTTTTTGCTTCCTATTTTCACAATGTTTATTCCCCAGAGGTTCATTATTTGACTTTGTTTAATCCCGATAAGGAAATTGCGATGTTATCCAATTTATGTATTTTTTCACTTACCAAGAAGTCAATTCTACTATTAAGAATTTCTTTATTCCGGTAATTAATACTTGTTCTTGTTCCCTGTGGAAGCTTGGGTCTACCATTGTTACAAATTAAAGACCAATATTCAGTAATTTTCTCAGGGCCTTTAGGATGATAGTGTATAATCGCATCTTTTTTGTCTTTCATTACCTTATTTTTACTCATCAACATGATTTCATTGCGCAAATGTTAACAGTTACCATTCTATTCAAATTATGTATATGTATGTATGTATGTATGTATGTATGTATGGTATATGTATATGTATATGTATATGTATATATATATATGTATATGTATAATATATATATATATATATATATATATATATATATATATATATATATATATATATATATATATATAGAATGGTAACGAGATTACTAGTAAAGCTTTTAACACAAAAAGTTTAATTCTAGAGACGTAAATGGTTCAAATAAGTGCACAATTTGTAAAAACAAATGACTATTATTCTCGGTTTAGCCGGAAACGAAATGAACCACGTTATTTCTTATGAAACACTCTCTATATTATATCACTTTTGAATTCTACGGACAAGATTAATTTTAAAACATATATCATGTTCTATACTTTATCTTATTGTGCTTATATCTAAGAAGAATTGGAAGAAATTCTGAACGAACTTAACAACAAGTCCAAAGAGATTGGTCTGAAGATAAACATCGCCAAAACCATATTCATGACAAATGACGACTGTGACAAAGAAGCAGTACTGAACAGTGAAAACGCGAAAATCACAATAACGGATTCATATATACATCTTGGACAAAAAAATAATAATATCCAGAGAAAACCTGAAAGTGGATTTATCAAGGAAATATCACTGGCTTGGTCGGCCTTTGGCAGTTTGCGGAACATCGTCCTTTCTAATATCCCAAATACACTAAAAGCGAACACATTTGATCAATGCGTGTTGCCAGTATTGACATACGGAACGGAAACGTGGTCTTTGAATCAAGAAATTATAAATCGCCAAGTAGCTCAACGAGTGAAGGAAAGGAGGATGTTGGGAATATCGTTGAGGGATAGGCTGACTAATGAAGAAATTCAAGGAAAGTCCAAGATAACTGATGTAGCCGAGAGGGTAAGCAGGTTGAAGTGAAGATGGGCGGATCATATCGCAAGACTCTCTGATAATCGATGGACCCATAAAGTAATCAACTGGAGGCCCTGGAATGAGAAAAGAAGTAGGGGACGTCCGCAAGTCCGATAGTCAGGCGACATCAAAAGACTAGTGGGATACAACTGGATAAACAAAGCCCAAAAACGAAGAAGACGTACTTAGGGGACGCTTATGTCCGACGACGGACTGCATAGCTGATGATGATGATACTTTATCCGTAATTTAAATATTTAAAACGTCGACCGGTATAAATGAACTCTCTTGAAATTCGCGAAGGACATTTTCCATTTGCAATGACGTTACTGAAATAATGTCTTGATGCTATTTCTAAGGTCTTAAGGTGTTTTCCTGTGTACTTCTTCTTTGATATGGCCTCAGTAGAAAAAAATCAAGGGGAGTAAGGAATGGCAACCTTGTCGGCCATCTTATTGGTACCGATTCTATGGTTTCCATTACGGGCAGGAGCGTCCTCCTGTTGACAAAAAAATTGTACGAATTGGGTGGTAAGTATATTTTTAATTTATGGTTTGGTTTTCTAAAAGAATTCTTCGAAAAACAATGGTCCTATTATTTGCGTTCCTATAACGCCAAGCCAAACGTTAATTCTAAATCTTTCCTGGAAAGCACAACTCTCACTAACTGAATCCGTCGACCAATATCTAGTATTATTTTTGTTAAACATCTGCGTAACAGTGAAACAAGATTTGTTCGAAAAAAAATGTAAAGTCCAATCTTCGTAGGTAGGCGCCTTGATAGGAGTGTTGATGGACTTAATATTTGAAAGATCTGAAGTCATGTTTTGTAAAATATTTCTAACACGTTAGCAACCTATCCCCTAAGTTACCAGGAATCTGTCCTATAGAAACTGTTTAATTGAGTTCAATACAAACTAATATATTTTATTTCTGCCACTTCGTTCAATATAATACTATTTTCATTTAAGTTATTATTTTTTTGTGTCAAATTATTTTCTGACAGAGGAGAATAATGTTCACATGATGGATCATGCTCTGGATACCGTTGAACACACAATGCTCCCCTCTTTTCGATATTTCCTGGCCTTAGCAGACTCATAAATTATCAATTTAAAAGCTATAAAACTTATAAATAGAATAGTCATAACCTATGACCCAGGACTGTCAAAAAAACAGTCAAATCATTGAAATATAACCCCCTTCCAACATGCATGGACACCTTAAAGTACAGCACTAAAATATTATGTAGATAGATTGAATGAAAGGAAGGGTGCAGCAGATATCTCATAGCTTACCTAAAGAATATTTAAAATTCTTGGTAGAACATAAATATTTAACAATTTGTATAGCATTTCATTAAAGTTATTTGTCCTTAAAATTGATTTCCGGTACTTTTTCGGTTAAACTCGAAGTAATAATTTTGTAACATTAGTCATCAATACTTCTCATACAAGCACAAATAATGGTACGATTTTGTTTATATCTTCATTTGTTGTTTGTCAAAAATACAATTATGATGAATTATTTGACATTTTCCGCAATTTTTCAAAAACTGTCAAGAAAAGTATAGGACCTGACACATCTTTTAGGATTAGTTTTTTCCATATAATTTAAAAATGATACATTATACAATGATATATATATATATATATATATATATATATATATATATATATACATATATATATATATATATATATATATATATATATATATATATATATATATATATATATATACATCTCTTTAAATTTCTAGATTTTAGAACATTATTATCCTTAAAAACTACATAAAATAATTCTATTAAACAATACTAATTTATTGTTTCAGCTTGCACCGATCAATGGCCTACTGTAAACAAAGAGATAACATAGTAGGTACGGATTAGTTTAAAACAATAAAATACACGAATAATTTAAAACAAATGGTCACATACCGCGTTGGTTATAGTCGTTATTAGGTAGTTAAGCAGGTTTGATTGATAGAGTCATCTTCATAAAAAAGAAAAAAATTTAGCATCTATGTAAACATAAGTATATGTATTCTAATCAATATTTGTCTCAGTGTTTACTCAAAAAAAATCACATCACAAAAAATGTAGATAGAATATATTTACCTACGTACTATATACAAGTACACCAACTTTAACGTCTCCAGCCACTGCGGTTTCAGACAAAGGAAACCAGTATTGATCAATGCATTAATATTATTATGTACTATGTATGGAAACATTTTAATTAAATAAAATACTTAATATAATAAACTGGCTTAGTATAATGCAAAGCAGTCTAAGAAAGACATGTATTATGAATATAAAATATTTACATTTTTTTTCTTTCCTTACAGCCAAAGTGAAGAAGGTGGGTATCCAGGATAAAAACATTGGTTTACAAAAACATCACGACGTTCAAGTTAAGGTACTTTTGACGTACTTACATTAACCAAAATAAACAAAGTAAAAAAAACACAACCACGTTGACAAAATTTTAAAAACGAACAATGAAACAGTCACAGACGACTTCAGTCTTTTTACGTTGTTCCCCGGCACTGCGCTGAAACCACCATGTTTTAGACTGGCGCGCCGAACAACGATTTTTACCTCCCGCCTTCGCGACGAGCAGATGGTAAATAAAATAGACTAGTCAGTAGTCATAAACCCACCGACCGACCCTCTAGTTGCAGTATATTGGGAAGGGTCTCCACAGCTCTTTGACCGTTAGGGTTTATGGTTGATGGTCTAGCAAAGCACCCTTCTTTTTGAATGTTGAATCCAATAACATAGGGAGAGATTTTTACAGGCTTTAGATATAGACAAGTAGAAATATATGTGTATAGTGTTATAACTCTGCTACAAATATTGTTTCATATTTAATAAATGTGCAAAGGGCTAAGAGCTTATATTTTTTATTTACGAATATTATGCTTTTTTTAGTCTCAATCTCACCAATCGCCACTGATTTGAGAGTCCAAATCAGTTAAATTTTAAACTAGATGGCAAATCGTATTTCTCACTTGCTGTGTTATATTTTCATTACCTTGAAACTTTCGGTTTGACTCTGAAACAATATTTCTTCTTCTTTAGTAAGATGAGAGTGACAAATGTCGTGATTTGTAGAACATTTAAGTGTTAAATACTAATAATTAATTCTGCAATTTTACTTATTAGTATTTATACTCTCCTCTGGTACTGTCAATTTTCCTCGAAAACAATCGATGCACAATGCAACCTTCAAGATCGCAGACTGATGAATTCTGGATATTTTAGAAATGAAATAGTATTTAGTTTGTTCAACAAGTCTCTATTGGTATTGGTAATTAAGAAAAAAAACACTATTTTACAACACTGTAAACAAAAGAGTGCTGGAAAGATGTTTATAGCAACCTGAGTTTGTAGGGATTAACATGACTAATCAAAACAAATAATTTATCCCGCGAAATTCTATTGTCTATTTTTATTGGTATTGTTAATCCCGCCAAATTATTATCGCTATAAACATCTTCCCCCAGCTCTTTTGTTTACTGTTTAAAATGGCGAGTAAGTAAATACGTTTTTTACTTCTAATGATAATGTGCAGTCACAAGGCAACGGACACTTCAATAAAATATTTTCTATTCTAATTACGAGGGTAAGTTCTGAATTTATGTTATTTAAAACTATTTATTGATATTTTTTGATTTTTTAAATAAACAAAACATATGTCTTTTAGAGTAATATGTAGAATTTTTAAAGTGATTTACAGGGAATGTTTTAGTTTCATCAAAAGAGGATCATATCTCATTATTTAGAAAAATGAGAATAAACATGTAAAAAACAAAATTTCTTAAAAGCCAGAGTAGTTTATCAGAAACAGATATTTTATTGTAAATTTGACTTCTGTATAGCTAAATATTTTGTTAAACGTCCGTGCTCTATATATTATACAGAATTTTTTAAGTAACAATAATAACCTTAAATATAACCTTAAATAATTTTGAAACCATTCGCTATAATTAAAAATAACGGGTCAAGTGCAAGTTGGACTTGCGCAATTAGTTGATTGCTTTTAAAATAAAAAATTTTATTATGGAGGTATAAAATGATCAATGACTTCACAAAACACACCCCAAGTTTTTTCCGATCGTTACTGAAAAATGATGACTTCGAAATTTTCGTTTTTTTATATACCAGATAAATTATTAAAGGTAATGCACTCGTGATAATTTTCGTTCAATCTACACCCTGTGGAAAATATTCCAGAATTTTTTCAAAATTGTTTGATCAGTATTTTTCGAGATAAGGGGAGGCAGCGATTTTTCACAATTTAAAAAAAGTAATATAAAGAAAGGTGTGCGCAAGTATTACATTATATATATGTTTTTAGAAGCTTTCATTTAACAGCCCACTCGATGACCTGGTAATTTTTTTTTTCACTTCTGATTTCACCCCCCCCCCCCCCCAAAAAACTAACCCCTTAAGTCAAAATTTAATTTTTAAAACTACACTGCTTTGATGAGGCCATCAATTCCTATATTAGTACCAAATTTAAATTTATTATGTGAAACAGTTTTCGGAGAAAATCGGGTGTTACAAACAGACAGACAGACAGACGGGCGGACGGACAGGCACCGAAGTGATTTTATAAATGTTCCGTATGGAACACTAAAAAACGCAAAAAATATTCAAAAGATTCTCACACTGACGTTTGATAAAGCAACCGTCAGTGTTGTGTGTATCCTCCAACGATATAGGTTTAATTTTTGTAAATCGAAGGTATAGTATTTTATATACTTTATTCGAAATATAACCCTTTTAAAAACATAGCCTCTTCTTTTTTCAACAAAGGTCTTCATCGTTCCATGTCAAACTTTTATTATTTATATGAAAACCTTTTGAATCACAATTCCATCGAACTAATCAGTGACTTCACATTGAATTTAAGGTAATGGTTAAGAAAAGAGCATCACCCGCAGAGGGGATAGGTGAAAGTAGTAGAGGAGGATGTTCCCCCTACAAACCTCCATATATTTTACATCAGTCACCCCCCATAAAAAAGCTGTAAATTATGTATTTGGAGTAAAAATAGGTATGTTTTCTCATTCACTTTCTCACAACTTCTATTCGCCAGCATGTGGTATGTTCGGAGTGCGATACATAAAAAAAAAGATGCACCTTCATAAACATGGTTAACTTTTTTAAAAATATCTGCAAAGATTTGATGGTATTGACGACCAGAAATGTTTTGCATAAGCAAATATTAACAGGAACAACTCAACCGAACATTATGGATAATCACGATATATCTAAGGCAATTCACCATGTCTAGCATGACGGATTGTTGGCTAAGCTGTGCTTTTAAGACATATCTGAAGGATGTTGTTGGTGGCTGCTCAGTTTCAGTGAAAACCGTTTTTAAATAGTGGCAGCTAATGGATTTCTTTCCAATATCTTCGAAGGTTTCAGTATTAAGGCCAGCCTAAGGCTTCATACGGTCTCCTACCGGTTTTTTAGTGTTCCGTACGGAACACTTATAAGATTACTTCGGTGTCCGTCTGTCTATCCGTCTGTCTATCCGTCTGTCTATCTGTCTGTCATACCCGATTTTCTACGAAACTATTTGATATAGAAAGTTGAATTTGGCCTCATCAAAGCTGTGTAGTTTTAAAAGTTAAATTTTGACTTAAGGGGTTGGTTTTGGGGGGTGAAATAGGAAGTGAAAAAAAAATCTTTTTACCAGGTCATCGAGTGTTATGTCAAATGAATGCTTGTAAAAAGATGAGTACAAAAATATATATAATGTAATACTTGCGCACAATTCTCTTTGTATTATTTAAAAAAAATCGCTGTCCCCCCACCTTATCTCGAAAAGTACTGATCAAAAAATTTTGAAAAAATTTTTGTATATTCTCTAGACTAGTAGATTAAACGAAAATTGTCACGAGTGCATTACCTTTAATAATTCATCTGGTATATAAAAAAAAAAATTCAAGGTCAGCAGCTTTCACTAAAGATCGGAAAAAAACTTTGTTGAAAACTCATTTGGGATGTTTTTTGTGAAGTCACTGTCACACATCATTTTATACTTCCATAATGAAAATTTTTATTTTAAAAGCAATCAACGCAAAAGCGTAACACTAATTGCGCAAATCCAACTTGCACTTGACCAGTCATTTTATATTGACGATCTGTTGGAAAAGACTTTAAAACAATTATATCAATATCTTTTGTTGGCAATAAAGTAGAATTTAACGCTACAAAAGCCCAGACAGCAGTCTTTTCTAAATTAACGTTGCAGAAGCCGACATAGTTACGTCTAAACAATCCATTTCACTAGAGTCGTCACTCAATTTGCTACACTTTCACTTGGGAGCCAATACGTCTTGGTATGATCATGTTGCATGTCTAGCAGAAACAGGTTCTCAAAAGCCAGGAATATTATTGGCTACTAGAAAGTCCTCCGCTACAGTTTTTAATCCTATACAAAACTTAAATTCGACTATCGATGGAATGTTGTTCCTATATTTGGGGCTCTGCTCCCAAACATACCTTGCATTTGTTAAATCTTGTCTAGAAGAGAGTTGTTTAGCTAACTGCGGACCGGAAACTTGTCAAACATCATGATTCTTTGGAAAATCGATAAATGGTAGTCGCTGACTTGAGTCTATTCTATCACAACTTTTATGGGAAGTTTTCAATGAATGCAGTTAGCTTGATTTCTGCTAGACATAATCGTTGCACTAATAAATCACATATGTATGCAGTTCAGCTTGTCGCTCGTCGTACCACCCTCAGCATGATTTTTTTATACGGAAAACGTCATCTCTCGGACCAACGTAACTCCCCACCTCGGCGCATCCGCCGCTTTTGTAGCCATTTAGGAATTTCTCTAAAGCACGTATGCATTGTCCAAAAACAAAAGGTTTTACTGTTAGGGTAGAAATTTAGCTGTATTTTTTAGTGTCTGATAGCATAGATCCCCCATTATACATACACGAGACCTTTTGTTCCTTACAAAGTGAGGCGATTATTTCTATATTTACATATTTATTATTTTGTTACAATCCAGGTAAACTTCGTATTTTGGGAATGAATCTGCCCTTTATTTTAGGGAACACAAAGGCCCCTAACACTACGACAATGGTTAAAGTGAATAAGGTGTAAGGCCTAGATAATTTTAATTTTAACTGTTATTTTATTGTTAATAAATATTATTGAATATTGTAAAGAAGGTTCATTACTTGTATTTATTTATTTAAAAATGGTGATAAATTATCTAAATGTACATTAGTGTTAAAATCTGCTGTACCCTAATCAGCGCATATAAAACAGAAAATTTTACTATTTTAAGGAATGCATAATGAAACACCCTAATTTGAGTAGACCTGCAAGTACAACATTTTAGCGAATGGCGAGTAATTATAAAATAAAATAACCGGCCAAGTGCAAGTCGGACTTACGCAATTAGTGTACCGCACGTTGGTTGCTTTTAAAATAAAAATTTTTGTTATGGAGGTATAAAATGATAAATAACTTCACAAAACACATCCCAAATGGGTTCAAAAAAAAAATTCCGATCTTTACTGAAAACTGATGACCTCAAAATTTTTGTTTTTTATATATCACTCGTGATAATCTTCGTTCCCTGTTGAGAGTAGTCCAGAATTTCAAAATTTTTCGATTAGTACTTTTCGAGATAAGGGGGAGCAGCGATTTTTAAAAAAATAATACAAAAAAAGTGTGCGGAAGTATTACATTATATATATTTTTGAACTGGTGTTTTTAGAAGCTTTTATTTGACTCGATGACCTGGTAAATTTTTGATGGAGTTGAGTTCCGGATCGCGAAGTGTGTGCATGTAAATCGGACGCCCGGTAATAGTCCACTCGTTCAACGAGCATTATTACGGTAGTGTTTCGATCTATTTAATTATTTTGTCGATTGCAAACGAGAGGACTAAAAATAAATTAGAGTATAGTGTTAGAATTAAGACAATAAGTAAAAACTTTGGAAGTTTATGAGAATAATTCTGTGAAGTTGTATGAAGCTAAAGAAACGATAAGAGACGACCTTGATCGTTTTACTGTTTACGGTGATAAGAAATATAAACAACTTTTTTTTCTTTTTCTCCCGTGTTTGAAAATGTAATATACGAGGAACACACGTAAAGTTTTTATAACAGATAGAACAATGGATAACGATGATTATACCCCAGGAGACTCGAAAAGAGGAAGAGTCGAAGAAAAAGAAGAACCAATGGGATTATTCAAGAAGAGGAAAAAGCTGATAAGAACACCACAGAAAGAGAAAAACGAAAGAGTAGATAAGATAGACAATTTGACAGAAATGATCAGAGACCTAATGTCAGATATAAAACAAGATCAGAAGAGATACCAACAAGAGTTGAAGGAACTAAGAAAGAATGAAGTATTGAAAGAGGAAAATAAGATAATTAGAGAAAACATGAGAAGTATGGATTTGAAGTTGAGTAGACTGGAAAAAGACAACGTAAGGAATAATATTGTAATTTCGGGAATGAAATTTGAAGCGAATAGCCAACCAGATCTGAAAATGGGTGTAGAACATTTTATGGAGAGGAGTATGGACACAAAAGTACAGATTAAAGATGTGATAAAAAAAGGAGCGACTATATACAAGATAGAACTTGGAAACACGGGAGATAAAGAAGCTGTAATGAAAAATAAAAACAAACTGAGAGACCTAAGAGAGAATTTACATAAACAACGATTTAACAAAAGATGAACGGGAAATTCAAAAGAAATTGAAACATATAGCAGAGAACGAGAGAAAGAATGGAATAAGGGTGAAAATAGGATATCAAAAAATTGTAATCGAAGGAAGAGAATATAAATGGGACATTGAGGAAGAAAAACTGAAAGAACAAACAGAGAATACTACGACCATCAAGTCAAAAAACTGAGAAAAAGGAGAGGGATAGGTAGATTGACGACGACCCACGCAATAATAGGGGTATAAAGGGAAAAGAGGATGAACTGACAGAAGAACAACAAATGCACTATGTAGGAATCACTGAAACAGAAAAGAAAGGAAATGGATGCAATAGAAGGAAAAGCATACAAAAATCAACATAGAGACATAATACCGAAACACGATGCAGAACTCACACAAACAGAAGAAACTAATACAGAAGAAACAAAAGAGGTAATCGGCAATTTAAACAGGATGGAAGGATATAGAAGGAAATATGGAAAAAGACAGATATAGAATAACTCAACTCCACGGGCCTTACACTCCTAACAAAAGGGTTAGAAGGGCATAAGGATTAAGTAAGTAAGTACTTTTCGAAATAAGGGAAGGGACAGAGATTTTCCGCATTTTTTTTTTTTAAAGTGTGCTTAAGTATTACATTATATGTATATATTTTTGAACTCGTGTTTTTACAAGCTTTCACTACTTACAATGACCTGGTAACAAATTTTTTTTTTTACCTTCCGATTTCACCCTCCAAAACTAACCCCAAATTTAACTTTCAATACTACACGGCTGGGATGAGGCCATCAATTTCTATATAAGCGCCAAATTTTAACTTTCTATGCCAAATAGTTTCGCAGAAAATCGGGTGTGACAGACAGACAAACGGACATACACCGAAGTGATCTTATAAGTGTTTCCGTACGGAACACTAAAATAAGCAATACAGAATTATTTATTCTCATTTTAACAAGGGTTCGGATCCCATTGTTAAAGTAAAATGAATATAATTTTCTTACTATACTTTACACATCTTTATTCATTTCTAATCGTTTTCTTTTTGGAGACTTGTTAAGAGAAGCTACATTTTCATCATTTTCCTAACCAAAAACCTTCACAATGGTTGATTTACTAACTTCTGTTATAATGGCATATGATGGTGCTAATAGTATTGGTAGCCAGGCTTTGCACATAACATATCACGTTCAAAACAAAACTGTTTTTGTTTAAATCTAGCCATTATATATATTTTAGTTTTACCTCTGATAATAAATACTTATAAAATGAAGTTATAAGGTTTTTGAGAACTTTTTTAAATGCTATTCTATAAACGTTTTTTACTTTTTAGTTTAAGTTGTGAGTATGTTTGTTATTATTATTTACTTAGAGCTTAAACCACTATTGCTTTAAGTGAGTATTCATTAAGCTACGCAGTAACTATTCTTAGCCTCTGGGTAGAAGTAACTACAACACCTGCCTAGTAATTAAGCTACTGTGGTATAGTTTAAAATCGATAAAAGAATAACAAAAAACAGCACCTACTATTTGCCAAATAAATATTATATTTATAGTATGTCGTAAAAGATAAATTGCATACTTTTTACAAAAATTCAGTATCATATTTTACCTGTAGGTAATAGTCATGAAAGATTTAAAAATGTTGAAGAAGGAAACAGTTTAAAAATACATTTTTATACGGGCGTAGAAGCATACATACATAAACCAAGTGGTTGGAATTAATTTAACTGCAGAAACGCCTAGGCTAATAGCCAAGTACCTGAAATTACCAAATTCCTATATTGCTTTCGGAGAACGTCACTTCTTGTTAACGAAAAATCGATATATCTGGTTTAAGCGTTATGGAGGACGGAAATTTTCGACTGTTGCTGAAAGATATGTTGAAGATTCAATCAATAATAAAATTAAAACTCTACACAGTGTTGTTTGAAATTCAGATGTCACATCTATATAAAGCACTGTTTAACTTCAACAGCTCGGGCTGCGAGTTCTAGAATAAATATTTTCTCATGTAGTGGTCCTACAACTAATGACAACGTTGTAATTAATAATAATTATAAAAATATTTGCTTATTTTCTATATAATTGTTGGGTTGCCATCCAATTTTTATAAGTTTACATATAAAGAAATTGAAAAAATATATAGATTTTATTAACTTTGGCATTGTGTACACAATAATTTGCCCATTAACGCGCAAAATATTTCGAGCACGGTCTCATAGTAACGTTAAAAAATATATAAAAAACCGGTGAAGTGCAAGTTGGACTTGGACAATTAGTATTCCGTGCTGTGATTGTCTTCAAAACAAAAATTTAAAAAAACATAAAGTTCCTGACATGTATATACCTTAAGATCCAATATGTATTTTCTTAATGTACGAGTATAATAGTTATACCATCTCAGCTACCTAATAGCCAATAAATCAATCTAGCTCAATGTAGAATCTAGTAATACAAGTGTAAAACAAATATTTACTACCTAAATATTTGTTTAATTATAAACAAATAAAATAAAATTATATCTCGATACAAGAGCGACTCGCCACTCGGTTACAGTAATGCACTTAAAAGTATTTACGAAAACCTCCACCATACCTTAAGGAACATAGTTTTATGTTTATACCAGATAAATTATCAGACGCAATGTACTCGTGATAATTTTGGCTCAATCCACACTTTATATTCCAGAATTTTTTGATCAGTAATTTTTTCAAAAACAATACATAGAAAAGTGTGTGCAAGTATTACATCATATATATCTTTGAACTTTCTTTTGACACCCCACTCGATGACCTGGTAAAAAAAAAAAACGTTTTTTTCACTTTAAATTTCACCCCCCAAAACTAACCCCTTAAGTCAAAATTTAACTTTCAAAACTATACGTCTCTGATGGGTCATCAATTTCTATATTTGTGCCAAATTTCAACTTTTTATGTCAAGTAGTTTCGAAGAAAATCGGGTGTGACACGGACAGAAGCTGAACTGATACCATGAGTGTTCCGTACGGAACACTAAAAATTGTCACTTTGCACATTTGATACTAATGCACAAACATTCTTATTCTTTACAATTGTAGGAAAATTAGCTTTTTAGGAACATTCTTGAAAATAATGGATTTATTTAATAAGTTTTACTAGGCGTTTTCGTATTTAATATTATTTCCATGTTCCAGTTCCAGAAAGGGATCGTCTGTATATAACTCCATATATCAGTACTATTGGTTATACTGTCAATTACAAGAATTTCCTAATTTGCAGACAGTAATAGTTTGAATACAGTTTATGATATTCGAATTTTTCCTCTAAACCAAAACAATCAGTATAACGACTGTGTCTTGCTTTCGAAAATATGTTAAGATAATATTTCTCTTTATTTAAGGTAATACTTTCTTCGTTATATACTAAGCAAATTTTCTATTATGTAAAGCAAATTGGTTCGAACTAAGTAAACTTTTGTGCGCATCGTTAAATAAAAAAGTCAATAATTGACACTATTAGGATTAAAAGTGATACTTTTATTCCTGCAGCCAAGTTATAAAATGTAACTTTTAGTAATAACAGAACATCTTTTTTTTAATGTCTAAATTTAGAAAATTCCTGCAATTTTTATCCAATAATTCATATTGATCTGCTAAAGCTTAGTAATCATCTAAAGATTAACTTAACTCGATGCAATTTATGACACGTGTAATTTTCTAAATGTAAGTTTTTACCTACACAAGCAACTAAAATAAGAAAAAGAATATGTTAATTTTGATTGACTTCCACAGGTTACAGGGCCTTCAGGTAACATTTTTGTGAATCTCCCCTATTGAGTAAGTGATGCTGACGTTTCGCCGATCATCCTGTCGGCTTCTTCAGAGTTTGTGCCGAGGACTGACTTCTTCGGAATGTTCCAAGAAACCGAATAAATTCCCCTTGATATTAATGGACCGAGTGAGAGGAGGGCGGAGATTCATGGATAATCTGTTCCCAGGTTGGCGAAAGATAAAAGTTAGTATCACAATTAAGGCTGTAAGGATGTTTAGATATTTCAATGGACTCCCTTATTTTCCCAGGATCCAAAAAAGGATTTGTTGCAAGGTTCTTTGATTGGTTAGAAATCCTATTTAAAATTGGGGTTTTGCAACTAATGAAGTGGAAATCTTACGAAAATGTTCTGCCCTTTGAAGTTCTTTACATCTAGTACATAGTTTTCCAGTCGTTTCGTCGATACAGGTTTTATCACAAGTACATGGGATACTGTAGACTCCTGAATTTTCAAGGAGAATCTTTTCTTTGATGGATCTAATATGCCGTGAGAGTTAGGGCACAGTTTGTTTCGTTGTTCTATAAAATCAGTTATGACATTTTGTGTAAAGACCGAAGATATGGCCTACATAACAGTTATCTCGTGGACTAAATAGAATGATACAAACTGCCAGAAAATAAATAGCTCTATCTGTGCAGATTTATTTATTATAAACAAACCTGCGTTTTCTTGTGCTGCTCTCACCTCAAGGTAAACTAGCACTAATACGTCATTGTAGCTGAAAAAACGTATGACAAACGTTTTGGTTAACAGCTAATAAAATAATGTTTGACTATGCAAGTACAATATGTTTCCTAGTTTGTCGGTTAAATAATTTCAAATGAGGATAATTTTTAAGCGTAAGCTGATAAGCCGATTATCTTATTCTTACCTCAAACCTCACCCAATTGCCTTGGTTTAAATACCCTACTAAACTGTTTCAATAAGTTAACATTTTTGAGGTTACTGTGCAACTTAAAATTTTCTATTAAAGAAGTAAAATTGTTAGTTTGTCTATATTTGAAAATACATACATATTCTTATACTGGGTTGCCGTTAGGTTACTATTTACGACACCATAACTAAACGATTTTAGGTACGGAAATGGAATTTGGTACACTTAAAGGAGATTTATATCTTAGATAGAAAAATAATCGACAGTCACTTACGGTTTTAACAGAAACGAGACACACTGTCTTGTTTTAAATAACACTTTTTTTTTAGAAATTTTAAATAACTTTTATGTAAAATTTATTATAATAAATATTAATTATCTCTAATATAATGCCTTCTGAAAATCGATGAATCAATATTTTTTTTTACTTTCATTCAGTTTTTCAAGATAAGATTTAATAACTTAATACAAAATAAATAACCGGTCAAGTGTAAGTAGAACTTGCGCAATTAGTGTTCCGTACGTTGATTGCTTTTAAAATAAAAAATATTGTTACGGAGGTATAAAATGATCAGTGATTTCACAAAAAACACCCCAAATGAGTTTTCAACAAAGTTTGTTTCCAATCTTTACTGAAAACTGATGACCTTGAGAGTTTTGTTTTTTTTATATACCAGATAAATTATTAAAGGTAATGCACTCGTGATAATTTTCGTTCAATCTAAACCCCGTGGAGAATATTCCAGAATTTTTTCAAAATTTTTTGATAAGTACTTTTCGAGATAAGGCGAGTGGACAACGATTTTTCGCGATTTTTAAAAAATAATACAAAGAAAAGTGCGCGCAAGTATTACATTATTTTTATATATATATATATATATATATATATATATATATATATATATATATATATATATATATATATATATATATATTTTACTCGTGTTTTCACAAGCTTTTATTTGACACCACACTCGACGACCTAGTAAAAAAATTTTTTTTTCACTTCCGATTTCACTCCCCAAAACCAACCCCTTAAGTCAAAATTTAACTTTCAAACCTACATGGCTCTGATGAGGCTATCAATTCGTATATTATTACCAAATTTCAACTTTCTATGACAAATAGTTTCGGAGAAAATCGGGTGTAACAGACAGACAGACAGACGGACAGACACCGAAGTCATCTTATAAGTGTTCCGTACGGAACACTAAAAATAACGTTAATATAATATTTGTAATGAGACAATCAAAGTAATTTTGATTTTTTTACTAATTCATCTTGTATAGAATGAATAAAAAATGGGAAAAACTTTGTTGAAAACTCATTTGGGGTGTTTTGTGAAGTCACTGATCATTTTATACCTCCGTAACAAAAATGTTTATTTTAGAAGCAATTAACCTACGGAACACTAATTGCGCAAGTCCGACTTGTACTTTTTTTTAACATCTAGTGCGTTAAAACAATTAAATCCAGAAAGTCAACAATGTTATTATCCATTAATAATTTTGCATTGTCTACCTAATTCTGAAAAAACTTATGATACTCATATTGACTACCATTACTACTGACATACATCAAAGAAGTCTATTTAATTTCAACTAGTCAGTTTCAATAATTCAACAGTTCTAAAGCAATTTTACTTTGTGAAATATGAAAGTGGATACTGAAATTTTTTTGACAAAAATCTAAAGTGTTTTTGATTCAACCATTAAACGGTGTGTTATAAAATCGAATGCATCGATCTGAGAAACTGTTGACGTGGAATACGAGTGCTCCATAAAAATTGTTTGGAATTTTTAGTAAAAACAAGAACCTTCAAAATAAAAAGTGTGTCACATTTCCCGCAAAACATTAAGTGATTGTCACCTGCTTTTCTATCTGGAATTTGTTCCCCCTTTAGCGATACTATTGTACTGTAACAAATTAATTTAGCTACAAAAATAATGTCATAGCCACCTGGCAAATCGGTCCGGTAATAATATTATGTAGAATATTACTTTTCAGGGTGAGATTTGTGCTCTGAAGATTTTGTATTATTTATTCATATACTTTTTGCACTGAGTGTTCAGAAAACAATGAATATTACCTAGTACGATATTATAGCGTTTAAGTCCTCAGTGATTCTTAATATCGCTAAACGAAGTTCAAGGTTAGTCTAGAAAAAAAAACCAGTCAGGAATGGCCCAGAACATTATTTGAATGCTTTATCAGTCTAAAATACGTCATGTTAGCGTACTTTCAGTTTTAATAAAGCGTAAAAATTTTCAATAAAATATAAGGAGAGACAAAAGAACATAAGTACAAATATAAAATAAAAGAAGTTGAACATAACTTAAAGTATGAAGAGTATAAAAAATGTTATTTGCAGTTATATTTCAGGAATTTTTATTGAACGTAGTTAGAAAATACAGATCCGTATTAAAAACCAACATGCGTAATAAATGTCTTCTCCATAATTTGTTGGTTAAAGAAAGGTTAATCGGATATGTTAGTAAGAGAAACGGCAATATTTAGCTCGGTAATCAACAACGAATAAATTCGAAAAAGGTTTAATAAGTTACGTTTTCCACATTGTTTATTTATAATGCTGAAAGAAAACAGTTTTGTTGATTTTCCAAATTCCTTGAAGATAACTTTAAGAAATCAATAAGACTATTTTCTTTTCATTGTATATATATTTAATAAGATAACTTACCACAATATCTATGGCTCCCGGTAACCATTGGATGTTAATTCAAGAGAGCGAAGAAAAACTAATTGGGCATCAGATAAGATTAACTGAAAATAAAGAATTTTTTTAACAACTAAAATTCTATATATATTTAATATAAAAATTGGAAAATAAAAGTAAGCTGAGTTACCTTACGATAAGAACACATAAGCTAAAAATTAATGTTGAATAATTAATACCCTTGATAAATTTTATCTAGTTTCAATAATATTATGAGAATTATGAGATATCGTTTTCAATTTTGGTACACCTACTACTTAAGGTAGAAAAGAAATATATATTTTTTGAGCCCTATCTACCACAACAGTTTTTTTTTCATTATTTACAACAAACATTCTTTCCGTTTAACTTATTACTATTTTACGATAGTGCTTATTCTACTCAATATATATCGCCACTACACCAAACACTTTATTTTTGTACTCGTCGCGCGTTTCGCTAACCATGTTAGTTTCATCAGGAGCGATGATTCATTCCCAACATAATAATGCTTATTATTTAAAATACTGAGTTGTAATGTTTGGGTAAAGTTATTCCCTATGAGATGAGATCTAAGTGAGATGTTTACAACTGGGTAAATCACTTTAGCAATTTTTTTGATCCAATTAAATTTGTAAAAAAATATAGAGATAGATGTGCACCAATTAAAATATTCTATGGCTGAGTGAAATGAGACAGTCGGAAAAATATAAGAGTATTAGAATTTTTAACGAACATTTCAAAAAGATTGTTGAAGTCTTAGGAACGATTTCTGTGGACGGAAATGCTAAAAGTCGCAAAAGAACCTTCCACCTTCGTTCAGCAGCCATTAGATCATCATTATTAGTGGCTATGCTTTTGATCTCAAAGTATTCTGCAGTATTAGAACCTGTCATGAATACTTTCGAATCAGAAACCTTTGACTTGGTTAAAGCTTCGGAACACATTAATCGAATCGTGGGTGTGTTAAAAACCAGCGTGACAATATAGAAACAATTGCTGATGATCTGCGGGAGGATGCAAACCAACTGGCAGAGCAGCTGGAAGTCGGACTGACCATTCGGAGGACTCTAGGAAGGCAAAGGCACAGGAGCAACCCTCCAGCATTTAATGCGTCCGAATTCTGGAAGAGGTCTCTGGTCAAATGTGGTATACATTTGGACTTCATAATTACATCTTTGGAATTGCGATTTTCTAATGAGAATTCACCAAACTTTGCATTCACTTACCTGCATCCTTCACAAATGGTAAATATTAATATCGCAGATTTGAAGCAATAGAAATTGATTTGCCAGTTTTTATGGATTGGGTGGCTTAGACTTAGATGCCGAACTAGAAATATGGTACAATATATGGATGGACAAGAAATTAACAAAGGAAGAGCTGAAAGATAAAGAAAACTCTTTTGATTCTGTTGGCACAGCCATGCACGATTTGTACCATTGTGCGGTCATTCAGCACCCTCAGAAGAATAAACACTTGACGTCCACAGAACATTCATCTCTAAAAATTATGAAGAATTTTTAAAAACATAAGTGGTGGTTAAATTTGCACCTAATCCAAGAAAATTAATGCTGTATTAATAAATTGATTTTAATTCAGTTATTTTTTATAAATATATTCCTTAAAAATACAATTTTTTCTTCTCCATTAATGAAATTTTGAGTTCTGAGAAATTGCTACCCCCCCCTCCCCAGTTCAGAGGCTGGCTACGCTCATGCATACCTCAAAGTTAGACTCGTGTGACCACACGATATTAGACCAATCCTCTTCGTTGAGAGGGACTTTCTGGGCCCATACAAAGTACATCTTTTTATTTTTTTCCGATAGCTAAGGTTTTTTCTAGCTTTACAGCCCTTGAGACAAACATTTTGAGGCCTTCTTTTCACTGTTTGAACAGAAATTTTATTTCCAATGTCTTCAGAAAAATGCACATAGCTCAGAAAACGTCTTTTGTGATTTTTTAAAGAAGTATGTATCTACTGCCGGTCTTTCCTAGCATTTGTAATGCATTTCAACTACTTTTATTTAGGTTTTTGTGCATCTTTGTCTTTTGTCCTTCCTTTTTCTGATTCATTTTTTCAACGTTCAAAAAGAAACTGTATTATTTTCCGTGTTTCAAAATCAAATTAACATATTTTTGGCATTTTTATGTAAAAACACGCTTTTAGGGGAAACCACTAAAATCGACAGATTACTACGAGATCTCAAAGGAAACTAAATAATTACAAAAATTAAACAGGTCAGCAGTGGACTTCCAGAAATGTTTTCTTTTGTTTTTTTCAGTGAGAACCATTTTTTGGTTACTTTATTTCATGTTTCATTTCAGAGAAATAA
>CM032449.1:92172025-92302025 GCA_019049505.1 Pachyrhynchus sulphureomaculatus | reverse complement strand
ATTCTTCAAGATATTTTAGAAGATGTGTTTGTTTGATAGCCTTTTCCATGACTTTCGATATTATTGAAATCAATGCTACTGGTCGGTAGTTATTTGGCAAGGTCTTCTTGCCTTCTTTAGGTATCGGCTGAACTGTGGCACACTTCCAACAGGAAGGAAATATTCCCTTTCTGTAGGATAGGTTGAAAAGTCTACAGAAAACTGGTGTCAGTTCCCTCGAACAGTTTTTGAGAACTATGGCAGGTATTCCGTCAGCGCCAGAAGCTTTTTTGGTGTCTAGCTTCATTAAAATATGTTTTATGATACGCTGTCTGAAGATAACATCGGGAATCCTTGACTGCACTATGGGAATAGTAGGTGGTGTTTTTCCCTGGAAATCGACAGTAGATTATGAAGCAAAGAATTCAGCCAACAAGTTAGCTTTTTCAACAGGGGTCGTTGCAATATAATTATCTGGCCGTGTGAGTGGTGGTATAGTAGATTTGATGAAATTTTGGCTAACTGCCTTAGCGACTGACCAAAAGGACCTGGAATTGTTGGGACAAGCGAGAAGTTTGTTTCTAATTCGCCAATTGTGTGCCTCCTTGGTTTCGTCGATAATTTCTTTGCATCTGTTCCGGGCACGAACAAAGGTGTTACGATTTATGGTGTTAGGATTGTCACGCCATTGTCGGTAGGCAAGATGTTTAAAAGCAACAGCTTCCTTGCATTTTCGGTCAAACCAAGGCTTGCCGTTGGAAGGGCATTTCTTCGAAAAAGGAATGTAAGCTTCCATACCAGCTAAAATAACATCGGAAACCTCCCTGGCGCAGTCAGTTGGGTCGTCAGAACGAAAACAAACGTCTAACCAAGGAAAAGTTCGAAAATATTCCATGAGATCTTGCTATTTAGCAGATCTGGAGTGCCAAATCTTACGCGGTTTAGGCGCCTCTCTGTCACTGATTGGTAGGATACTCGATGTCGAAAAGGAAGGAAAAAAGGCAAAAATGCACAAAAACCTAAATAAAAGTAGTCGAAGCGCATTACAATTTTTTTTATCGTTCACCTCTCCGCCTGAGTAGGGATTTTACTCTTTTTCATATCCTAAGGATATCAGCGAGGATGTCGTAATACGACAAAGGGCCGGCAATTGATATATATTTCTTTAAAAAATCACAAAAGACGTTTTCTGAGCTATGTGCATTTTTCTGAAGACATTGGAAATAAAATTTCTGATCAAACAGAGAAAAGAAGGCTTCAAAATGTTGGGCTCAAGGGCTATAAGGCTAGAAAAAACCCTGGCTATGGAACCGGAAACTCCCTCTCAACGAAGAGGATTAGTCTAATGTCGTGTGGTCAGACGAATCTAACTTCGAGGTATGCATGAGCGTAGCCAGCCTCTGAACTGGGGGGAGCAACTTCTCAAAACTCAAAATGCCATTAATGGAGAAAAAAAATTGTATTTTTAAGGAATATATCTATAAAAAATAACTGAATTAAAATCCGTTTATTAGTACAGCATTAATTTTCTTGGATTAGCTGCAAGTTTAACAACCAATTATTTTTTTAAAAATTCTTCATAATTTTTAGAGATGAATGTTCTGTGGACATCAAGTCTTTATTCTTCGGAGGGTGCTGAATGACTCCGCAATGGTACAAATCGTGCATGGCTGTGCCAACAGAATCAATCGTAGGAAAAAACAATCGGCTCCTTTGATCACTTTCGCCAAGTCGAGATCTTACAGCTCTTCCTCTGTTAATTTCTTGTCCATTCACATATTGTACCATATTTCTAGTTCAGCATCTAAGTCTAAGCCACCAATCCATAAAAACTGGCAAGTTAACATTTCTTTTGCTTCAAATCTTTGATATTAAAATTTACCATTTGTGAAGGATGCAGGTAAGTGAGTGCAAAGGCTGGTAAGTTCTCATTAGAGAATCGCAATTCAGAAGATGTAATTATGAAGTCCAAATATGGTATGACCAGAGACCTCCTGTGTTGTTGCCTTCTTATAGTCCTCGGGATGGTCAGTTCCACTTCCAGCTGCTCACCCAATTGGTTTGCATCCTCTGGCAGTTTATCAGCAATTGTTTCTGTATTATCACGATGGCTTTTTAACAAACCTACGATTCGATTAATGTGTTCCGAGGCTTTAGCCAAGTCAAGAGTTTCTGACTGCAAAGTATTCACGACAGGTTCTAATACTGCAGAATACTTTGAGATCAAAAGCATAGCCACTAAAAATGATGATCTGATGGCTGCTGAATGAAGGCTCTTTTGTGACTTTTAGCATTTCCGTCCACAGAAATCGTTTCTAAGACTTCAACAGTCTTTTTGAAATGTTCGTTAAAAATTAATTAATACTCTTATATTTCTCCGACTATCTCATTTAACACAGCCGTGGGATATTTGAAAAGAGTTTTCTCCTCGGAACTGATGCTCTAAAAAACGTGATGATATATTTTACAGTCACATTGGTGTTTCGAATTTCGGGTATTAAATTGGGATCATTCACCACAAGATTAAGTCTACACGATGGACAATGAAAGAACGATACTTTTATATACTTTTCTCTCAGGATGTTCAGTAACAAATTTATCTATTGCCTCTGCAATTCATTTAAAGTTAGGTGCTTCTAACTGAATAAAACCAACGAACGGATTTGATTCAGCTTCAAATCATAAAAGCGAAAGCCTATAATATAGTTTTATCTACCTTGTATAATAAAATAAAATTATCTCGATGAATCTAACTTTTATAGAACATAACAAAAACCGGAATTTCTTTGTTAGTTATGTGCCTTTTAAACGACCTTCAATCATTAAAACTGGACATTGGCCCTTTTTCTTCCCATGTACGTGTATATATATATATATATATATATATATATATATATATATATATATATATATATATATATATATATATATATATATATATATATTCGAAAAATTAAATAACTAAAAATAGCATTGTTTTATGTTAGCTACCATGTATGATAAAATAAAATTACCTCGATGAATCTAGCTTTTATAGAACATAACAAAAACCGGAATTTCTTTGTTAGTTACATGCCTTTTAAACGACCTTTCTTTCTGTCATTGACTTAGAGGTAGTCCAGTTTAAGCTCAACCGAAAATATCTTTGTTCTTTGTACTCTTTTTGGAAATTCTAATTTTTCTTGAATTTTGAAGCGTGTAAAGTGTAGTTTGGTCATTACGCATGGTGCCCACATCAAAGTCATTTTAAATTGTATAATTTGAATTTGGGACTAAACTCGGAAATTACTGGCGTCATACATAGAAAAAATTAAGCGTAAGTTTAAAATATAATATTTTGAAAAATAGCTGGCCTTTAGTGATGTCGGGTAAAGTGAAAGTCTTAACAGGGTTGATGCCAGTCAAACTCCAATGAAGGAGGATCTTGGGCTAGGTTAGCCCCTATGTATGGTAAAAATAACTGCAGCTCAAAAAATCGACACTTGGAGACATTCAAGAATTATGAGTCGCTGTAATGAGCTGAAACATGAAGATACAACAATAAAGAACAGGAAACTATTCAACAACATTCACATTTGTGCATTACAGGAAAGTAATAAGAAGACAGAAGGATAAAAAACGTACAATTACGTGGTAATACTTCATATTGCGCAGCCAATATGGGAGAATAAACGCAAAAACAAATGACAATAAACAATATCAGAAACAAATCAAAGCATGTAAATATATTAAATATTAAATTTCGAGTGAAAGCACAAAGATTAAGAAGACAACAAACCAAAATAAGACCGAGAAGATTTTATAACCAACTAGAGGATGTTATCGAGTCATTGTCACTAAGTAATAAAATATTTCCTGGAGTAATACAAGGAAGCAATGAGGCATAACTAAATGATAATGGCTAATTGATGCTTAAGCTTTGTACATCTATCGCACCAACAATAAATAATTCATTATTTAACCTTAAACCTCTTTATTTTAGTAACACTAGAGGACAAAAATCAATTAAACACATTGTAACTAATAGATGTATCAATCTTCTACAAATACTAGACCCAACTCTTCTAATGTTGGTATCGATGACACTTTATTATTGACCAAAATTGAAATCAAGGTAAACGTCAAAATAAAAATTGCACAATTCGTGCAAAAATTCACCATTAATATAAAATTATACTATGAGGCTGTATAAACTGCAGAATTATACGAGAATTATAGAGTAGTCAGTAATTCAACTGCATCATTCGATAGGCATGTCAAAAATGAGCAGTGGAAGATTAACAGCAAAGATAACAAACAATAAGGAGTCCGTTGTATCGACCAAAGACACATAGGGGTTGGATCCGGGTGGTCTTTCGCGAATGTCGACAAACTATTGAAAAATCAAAAGAATTCTGTAGGCCAGCATTCTTATATTTCATTGCTTTAGACAAAACCTATAATATAATCTACCACATTTTTATGAGTACTCTGAATTCTTTTTATTATCTTAATTGGATGTTTTGTTTTACACCGAAAATAAAAGAAAAAAGTAGATAACTGTTTGTTATCGCAAGCAGAAATCTTTATTAGTTTTCTATAACTTCACATTTGTTCAATTAAATTTAGTAGTTATAGTGGTACTAGCAGCAATGTTTTTGACAAATGAATCGAAAATTAATAAAAACAAAGAGCTTTGATTGAGTTTTGTGGTAAATTGGCATCAAACGCTTCAAATAGCATACGCCGATAATTAATAATTATCCTGGGCTTAAGGTTAGAGTAGTTTAAGAAGGACGGCGAGAAGTCGGGACGTGAAAAACTGTACTGTTAACTTTCAAGAGTCGGAACCTCTTGTGAGATTAAAATGTTTTATATGTACAATTGTAAAACGAATGTAAAAATTTTTAATTTTTTTTTATAAAGTAGAAATATAATCAAAAATCTGTACGAGGAATATCCCATTTCATTAAAAATAGGCACAGGCAGCGTTGCGCAAATGGCAGTTCTTTACCTCTTAAATAAAAAAGAAACATTAAGTAAATCGAGTTTAAACCATATAAACAGAAAATTCACTTCCTTACAAGATTTGTTTTATCCTGCACATGTTCCAGACGGCCTTCTAAAAACCAGATATATCTTTAGTCTGTTTATTTGCTTATGAATTTTAAGATGTATATATTCAAGCAACTGCCAGAAAAAGGAAGCAGAGAACTCTTAAATAATGTTAACAATAAGTCAGTGGCGGAGGTAATAAATTATAACTAAAGATTTACCATCAGTTTTCTACACACATTGTTGACGTAAAAATAATATGTAAAAATATTGCACCGGTATAAAATAACCCTTATTTATAAAATAAATAATGAGAGCAGGATTTATTTATTGAAACGGGATCGAGATTTAAAACCACGTTTTTCTGCATTATTTAAGTTCGTAACAAAAGAACAAAATGCAGAAGATACGATCTGAAGATTTTATCGACTGGGTAAGATCTTTTGGAAGCAGTCCTCAAACACCCGACGCAAATATAAAGCATATTACAGGGAGTAAAAATCCGCTCAGCTGGTATATTAGACCGACAGGGATTGGTTTGGTATGGCATCGTCGACGTAAACATAGACCAAAAACTTACTCTCTAAGATATTGTTACTATAACTTAGGTAGCTTATTTTATATGTTGTAGAACTAAAAATGAGTAAATGTGTTTTGAAACTGAAAAAAATTAGGGCCCAGAATAGTAACCAATTAAATTTTTGGGTACTTTTTATAATAAATGATTTACATACTACAAGCAATTTACAATAATTCTTACTATAAAACTATTAATTTGTATAAACTGTATCTTATTGTATTACGTCCGGTTTTAATTTCTAAAGAAAAGAAATTGCTAAATTCCAATTGTTAGTACAATAGATTCGTACATATAAAATCGGTAAAAATCTTGAAAATTCCTTAAATCCTTCTACAGAAAAAAACGGATTCTCTTATTAGATCCTCCCACCATTTTAACGGAACGTTGAAAAAATATAAGCCTTAAAGGTATCTTTGTCAGTTTTGATTTTGAATTATTTTATACAAATTTGCTAACTAATAATTCAATTTCGATAACCTTGACTCATTTTTGGTACATTTAATAGAAACATCCGTCAGCCTACGTAAGGACGTGGTGATATCATGATATTTGTGCCACTATTTTAGCCCATGTTTCTCGTTTTTGAGCTCGATGTGATGCTTTCGGAAATGTGAGGCCAGCTGTTTTAATCTGGTCCGACTACCGTGTGGGAGACCGTCCTCTCGGTCTTTTACCTTCGACATTACCTCTCACAATCAACCGCTCTACTGTGTCTCTCCCTCTTGTTATGCGACCAAAGTATCTCAGAATGTTTTTGTTGACCATAGTAGTCAGTCTTGTTTTGATGTTAAGCTTATCTAGGATGGAAGCATTTGTGCGGTGCGCTGTCCAGGTTATCCGGAACATCCTTCTGTATACCCATATTTCAAATGCTCTGATTCGATTCTTGTCATTTTTCTTAATGGTCCAGGTTGCGGCTGCATATATAGCAATTGGGAATATTAGTGTGTTAATGAGTCGTAATTTGGTATCACTGCCTTTCCATATTTTTGCTGGCTTGGCGGTCGCTGTTCTGGCCATAGCAAGACGTCTGCGTATTTCATTCTCACATCCGCTGTTCTTTGTTATTACTGAGCCGAGGTAATTGAAGTGACTGACTGTTTCATACCCTGCAATATTTCTAACGAGAGGCTGATTGTTTCGGACCCTGTCAATGATCATCACTTTCGTCTTGGTTTTATTCAACTGCAGCCCGTATTTGTTGCTGACAATGTATGTCCATGATGTACTGGAGTTCTTCTTTCGAGGCTGCTAAGACTACGGTGTCGTCGTATTGTTATGCCGCTCTGCCAGTCATCATGACGTGTTCACTGTATATATTGAACAATATAGGTATACAATGTATCCCTGACGAACCCCCGCTTCGAGTTTGAATTCTTGCAAGAAAGTATTATTCACCCGGATGGTGGCTGTATTTTGTTAGTATAGATTTTGAAGAAGTCAAATTAAGAGATATATGAATACTGTCTACATATTTCATATTTCAAGAAATATCTTATAAACAAAAAGCAGTCACGAGTTCCGTTCGATCTTCTAGGGTGGCGAACTCTGAAAACAGTGCCTTAATCGTAACTCTAAACTTAAATGTGTGGTATAGATATGTTGACGATACCTTTGTTCTTTGGCAACAGGGTGAAGAACACCTGAAAATATTTTTGGTTCAGCCTAATCAGCAACATTAAAACATAAGATTTACATTGAAAACTGCATTTGTATCGATTAGTAGCCTTCCCTTTCTCGAGGTTTGCAGAAAGCTAATCCATAATTCAATGCTAGCTCACACCATCATTCTTCTCAAAAACTCTTTTGTCTTTAACTGACTAGAATTTAGAATACTTTATATGAGATTTCATGAGTAGATAAACACCAATGATATTATACATTCTTTAACTGAGTTAAAAACTTAAGTTTCTGATATATTCATCATAAGATTTTATCAGTCAGATCAATTTACAGCAATTCAAGAACAACGTGAATCGCTTTTTCCGCATACGCATCGCTCCTGTAGCGCTTTAGGGAATTCCCTGCAGCACGTGTGCTAGACCCACAAAAAAAAAGAATCAACCAGTAGGAAGTATATCTGTGCCAACAAATAGCACATGGTGCAATGCTTCCCGTATGACATGGGAACTCTGAACATGTAATTTAGGACCGCTCTCAGAACATTTTTAAGGTAGTTGTCAAATTAGCTTTTATTGAATACTTTGATCACAAATATAAGAAGTAAAGCAATTCTTTAATTTATATTGTTATCATGGTTATATTTGGCGACGCGATTTTTTCACTAAGTACTGAAAAATGAGAAGTACTATGTTAAAAATTAAAACTGATTGGAATTAACGTAGTCAGTGAACAAAAATTAGTTACCAAAAAAAACTGATCGATTTTGCAATCAAAATCACCAGGCAAAGTTTAGATCTACCAAGTTACCTTTACCTAAAATTTACCGATTATTTAGCAAACGTTTGCGATGGTGCGAATTTAAAAGCACTGACACATTATCAATATTTTTGATTGGGGAGAAAGGAGCCCTACACAGTTCAGTTGAGAAACTTTATTTTAAAAACAATTTATGATATAATTTTATTCACAATTCATTACTCACATGTTAGTGACATGAAAACAACAAAACTTTCTTAGTTTTAAAATAAAATTTTAAAAATCTTATTAGATGAAAATATTGTGGCTCATACATAGAACGCTTTTGAATCTTCTAAGATAAGTTAAACCTAGTTAGGCATATAACAAAGTAAGGGTGTTCCGTTGTGGTAAAGTGTGTTTTATTTATGATGAAAATCGGAAAGTCCACTATAATATTCCAGAATAATAGATTAACAATAAAAATATTGTCAATGTCTGTTTGAATTTTATATTCCACCCTTTTCTCTCAGTAAATACGTGAAATTTTTTTCAGCGATCTGATTTTACGAAACGAAGGAAGCACACAATCAAAGAATTAAAAACAAACTTCTTGCCTGCCTCAACAATTCAAGGTCTTTTGGTCAGTCGCTAAGGCCATTAGTCAAAATTTTACACATAACACTATTACAACAATACCTATTGAGAAAGCCAATTTGTCAACTAAACTCTTTGCTTCACACTCTACTGTCGATTTCCAAGGAAAAATACCACTAGCCATTTCGATACTTCAGTCAAGGATGCCCAATGTTGTCTTTAGACAACGTATCCAAAAATTAAAAACCAAAAAAGTTTCTGGCGCTAATGGAATAGATGCCAGAGTACTCAAAAAATGCGCATACGAACTAACGCCAGATTTCTCTAGACTTTTTAACCTATCCTACAGAAAGGGAATATTTCCTTCTTACTGCAAATGCACTACAGTTCAGCCGATACCAAGAAAGGCAAGAAGACCTTGCCCAAAAACTACCTACCGGTCGCACTGCTTTTAATAATATCGAAAGTCGTGGAAAAGGTTATCAATCAGCATCTTCTAAAATATCTGTATGGCTCTTGTGTTTCCTCAGAGAGCGTTCTTTATAAGTGACATTCGACGTATTTCTTTCCAATATATTCACTATCAACGCCGGTGTGCCTCAAGGCTCCATATTGTCTTCTACTCTCTAGAATTAAGCCGGCTACATCCATCGAACACTTTCCATGAAAATACTTGTAGAATAGACTCAAGTCGTCCACCGTTCTTCGATTCTCCAAGGAATCAAGGTTGCTCTCTTCTGGATAGAATCCAACAAATGTGGTGCATGTTTGGGAGCAGAGCTCCAAACGTGGGAGCAGTATTCCATTGTTGGTCGAACTTGAGCTTTGTACAGAATTAACAGTTGCGGAGCTTTCTAGTTCGAAATAATATTCCCAGAAGCTCCCTTTGCTAGGCTTGCAACATGTTCGTGCCAAGACATATTTGCTCCCAAATTAACGCCCAGCAGATTGAGTGACAATGCTAGAGGAACAGAATGCCCCGAAATAACTATGTTGGGTTCAGCAACGTTAACTTTAAACAAAAAAAATTGCCACCTAGTCTCTTGTTAGCGGTAAATTCTACTTGGTTATTGTCACCCCAAGATGGAGTTTCTTCCAGGTCTTTGTTAAGGAGATCAACTTCCTGCTCTCTGCAGATATTGGTATGAGTAGCCGATGTTTGAGCGTTTGAAGTGAATGAAGAAATAAGCGTACTGTTATCTACAATACTGTAGATTGGATTCCTAGTCCTTTCCAGCAGATCGTTGATGTAGATGAGAAAGAGAGTAGGAGACAGTATGGCGCTTTGGGGAACACCGGCGTTGATAGTGAAGATGTTAGAAAGAAATGGGTCGACTGCCACTCGTAAAGACCGCTCTCTGAGGAAACATGTTGCAGGCATAGTAAAAAGAGCTTCTCAAAAGTTGGGAATATTACTTCGAACCAGAAAGCTTTACACTCCACAACAACGGTTAATTCTTTACAAAGCTCAAATTCGACCAACTATGGAATACTGCTCCCGTGTTTGGGGCTCCGCTTCCAAACATACACTGCATTTGTTGGATTCTGTTCAGAGAAGAGCTGTTCGTCTGATTGGAGACCCGGAACTGACCGGCGGCCTCGATTCGCTGAAACATGAAAGAACGGTGGCGACTTGAGTCTGTTCTACAAGTATTTTCATGGAAAGTGTTCGAAGGATGTAGCCCGCTTAATTCCTCCCAGAGCGGTGCATGTTAGAAATACACGTCGCGCTAATGTTTCACATTCGTATGAGGTTCAGCTTGTTACTCCTCGTACAACGCTTTTCAAGCAGTCTTTTATATGGAGAACATCATCCCTTTGGAATAATTTGCCCAGAGCTGTGTATCCCACCGAGTAAAATTTACAGCGATTCAAGAACAACGTCAATCGCTTTTTCCGCACACATGCCGCTCTTGGAACGCTTTAAGGACTTCCCTGCAGCACGTGTGCTAGACCCATAAAAAAAGCATAAACAAAACTTTTCAGACATACAATAAGACAGTAGCTTAGCCAACAATCCATCGATATACCAAGTGCAATAGCTCAAAGCCATATTGATTGTCGCTAATAATATTCAATCCTTTAAGATATTTTAGCATGATATGTACATGTTGATTGATAAGAAATAGTTGGGGTATTATTCAGTAAGAGATATAGCTGTAAACTTTTATTTGCTAAATGATGTGTAAAGCTGTTCAAAATTTTCTTTAATAAATATTATTATATTTAGACATATTCCTGGCTCTCAGAAATTTTTGTTTCCAGTAGCGTTAATTATTCCACACATTGCAATGGATGGGGTATATCTATAATACCAACACAATCTGTCCCACATTTTCTGGTAACGATTCTGCTACGTGTCACAATAGTCGTCTCAGTACCCAAGTTTACTTGCCATAACATTTTTAGATAAAAGTGACCATTTAGGTACTTCCTTCAAAAATTCTGCAACATTTATATTTCCAAACTTTGACTCCCTACGCAGAGAAATAAAAAAAAATACGCTAGCCAAACAATTCGATTAAATGTTTTAATAAGAGTATAAGCTCACATCTAGCAATCAAAAGGTGTCGTTAAAAGTAATTTTGAATTATTTTTCATTATTTTCATATAAAAATAGCTTAGATATTGGGAATAAAATTCTATGCTTTTAGACGTTCATTTTATGAATCATCATTAGAAAAGTCTAAAGCGTAGAAATTCTATTTCATGCAATGAGGAAACAATAGCTATAAAAGGTAAATAAATATTCTAGTTGTCTAAAATTGCCCCCGTTCGAAATCGTTTCCTTCGTCTCTACTTCGTATCGTTACATTTACATTTCTAAGATGAACTTAATGTTCATTAATGAAATCAGAATACCTTTAGAGAAATTTTGAGCCCTGAAAAGTGGAAGATGCCTGTTTTCTAAGAAGACGACTACCTGCTTGATGTTTCTGTTAAGAGATTAACTTATAATAAACCCATACATTTTCTTCTAAGATAGGAATTTCTTTTACGACAAAGTTTTAATTTAGCAGTTCTACCTGCTCTGTTAAATATCAAATAATAAAGTAAATAAAAATTTATTTTTTGTACTTTAACACAGTAGAGTAGAACAATAACTTGACGGAATTAAAATAGTAAATGTGCCATATAGAGAATGGAAATAAATGACAGTTGCTTTTTGATCAGATTTAAGGTCAAACTTCTACACATTTCAATTTTCATTTTTATTGAAAGTAAGAATGGGGTAACTGAATAGTAACTTTATAGCTTCTTTTTGCGAATTACACAATTTTAACAATTTTTCTTGCTTCAAGTGATGGTCTATTAATTTTAGCTCTAACATGTAATATTAACAACCCTGCCAAAACTTTTCTATAAAAATGTGTTTTTATAAGTTTTTATCAGGAAACTAAAGTAACTTCTTATGAGCAGCAATGAGACTCTTGATAAGAAAACGAAACAACCGGTTCACATGAAAACTGTATAAGTTTATATTGATTTTGAGCTACTAGTTACCATAAAATCTGAGGGAATTTTATATTACTTTATACGAAAATTCAATATTGATTTATAGAGATTTATAGTAAAGATTTTATAGGAAATCTGTTTATTGAGTTTTTAAAGACGTGAGGTGAAGAATTATAATTGAAATTTCTAAAACTTCTATGAGTTTATATAATCTGGAAGAATAATGATAATAAAGTATGTATGCACATACAACAGAAACGATTTCTACCTAAATATTTATTTCTGAAAATATAAATAATTAGAGACACATTTTTTCATGTATTTTTTGTATACCTAAATATAAATACATTATTTTATCTCCTCCCTTCAAAGAAAAAAGAATAATAAGTTAAAGAAATAAAACGTGAAGAAAAGCAAAAATCTCAGATTGCGTTTTTTCACAAATACTTCTTACTATACTCTCAGGGAGTAGGAAGAATGAGGAGGATATATATATATATATATATATATATATATATATATATATATATATATATATATATATATATATCCTCCTCATTCTTAGTAGTAAAAGAGAGTAGGAAGAATGAGGAGGATATATATCCTCCTCATTCTTCCTACTCCCTGAGAGTATAGAGAGAGATAATATAGCAATGGCATGTACTGTGCCTCTCCATGTGCCCCTGTCCTGAGCAGCTGTGCTAGCTTCGTGAAAACCGTGGCCTTCATTTGATCCACCCATTGATTTGGACACCTCCCTCATGGGCGTTTTCCATTTAATTTTCCTTCAACAATCAGCTTTTCCAGCCCATCAGTTCTCCTAGATAAGTGGCCGAAGTACCTCAGATAGGATTGATTTATTGTGGTGGAAAATTTTGGTTTGACATTCATTCAGTTGTTCGAAGATTGAAGCATTTGTTCGATAAGCCGTGTTCGGGATTCGCAGCATTCGCCTGTAGCACATTTCTGACGCATTGCCAACTTTAGGGTCCAAGTCTCCGAGGCATAAGTAGTAATGGGGAAGATAAGGGCTTTTAAGAGTCTTGATTTGTTATCTAGTGTAACGGCTGTGTCTTTCCATATTTTATTAAATTTGATCCTCGAGTTACGAACTATGGATAGTCTTCTCTTAATTTCGACGTTTATTTGTGACTAGGGAGCCAAGGTATATAAACCGGTTGACGACTTCAAAATCCGCTATTACCGATCAGGTTTCGATCGATGATTTGATAATGGCTAGTATCGAAGGACCAAGTCGCCACCTCAGCCAAGAAAGCCAACCAACTTCTCGGCAAGCTTTACCCACTCCTCAACAAATCCAGTAAATTGTCAAGTCGCAACAAGTTGACAATCTACAACATGACCATCAGAGCCGGATTGACTTAGTCCAGCCCAGTATGGTACCAAATGTCACGTCTCCATAGATTCACCCTCCAGACCGTCCAAAATAAGGCCCTTCGCATCATCGCCAAAGCCCCAATTTTACAATTTATAAGAAACGTTCAGCTCCAAGTCCTGTACAAAGCCAAGCACCACCCCCACCTCACAATCAGAAACGCTTACCGCCCCCCTTCTCGCCAAGCCCGACGCCGTCTTCTACGACTCTTACAACCTCTATTTCTGAATTAGCTTAAGTTAGCTTTAATCAATTTTAAATTTAACCTTAAGTTTATGTTCATGAAATATCTTAAGTTTAAACATGTTAAGTTCAAATATCTTAAGTCTCTTAACATATTTATATAAAAATCTTATCTAGGCTAAGTCAGTTAGGTCCCTGACATGTATATATCTTAAGACCCAATATGTATATTTACGTTTTTCTTAATCAATTATGTATAATAATAGCATTTGTGGCTAGCTAGTATGTCAATAAAAATCGATGATCAGTATATATATATATATATATATATATATATATATATATATATATATATATATATATAAATGCATGTAAAATATAACGGGTATGATTGTAAATTTCATGAATATTCGGTCCGTAATAATGGTTCCATAAGAAAAAATATCTATTTTACTTAAAACTAAAAAAATTTTTGATCGGCTATATTTTAAAATATAAATATATATATATATATATATATATATATATATATATATATATATATATATATATTAAAAATTTTACAATAATTGGAAATATTTAAAATAATAATCCGATACAGAACCTAAATCGTGACGAGAATTTTCAAAATAAAGTTGTTTTCATTAGTACTATATAGTACTTTTTAAATTAAAGAATTTTCTGTGGTATAGTTAACAAAACATCACCATCAAAAGCTAATTTAGGAGTGTAGAGATCTTAAATTGTTTTAACCAAATATTTTCACACTTGGATGTATTTAGGAGAAAATCAAGTAGTTTCTTATTGTTAATAAAATAACTAATTCCGCAAAGGAATATTTCCTTTATGCTGGAATTACACTCGAGTTGAGTCGATATCCAAAAAAAGCAAAAGATCACACCAAACAACTACCGACCGTTGTATTACTTTCAGTAATTTCGAAAGTTGTGCAAAACCTATATTTGTAAAAAATTAAGATTGTTAGCAATCACCAGTATGGTTATGTCACACGTCTTTGAAACACCGAAATAGATTGCACTTGATAGATCTAAGGCATTTGACCGTGTTTGGTATGACGGATTTTTGGATAAGCTGTTCTATGTCTGTCTGAAAGTCGTTCTTTATGGCTCTTGAGTTTTCCAGCGATAGTTTTTTTGCAGGTGTCAGATGGTGGATTTATTTCTGACACCATCGCTATCCATGAGGGTGTAGCACAGAGCTGTATCCTACTCTCTTTCTTTCTTACATTAACGAGCTGCTAGAAAATATCAAATATCTAATCTACACTTTTGCTGATAACACGCTTGTTTCTTCGTTTGCTCGGACACCAGCTGTTAGTGCAAACATCCGTAAACAACAGTATGTCTTAGTACTATAGAAATTCTGTTCTGAGGTGACAGTAACCTAGCAGAATATAACACTACCAAAACCCAGACAACAATTTGTTCTAAAATAGCTAACCTTACAAAACTCGACTTAGGTACTCTATTCCACTCAACTAGCTAAATGTTAATTTGAAAGCAAATGTCTTCTAAAAGTATGGAATAATATTTCCTACTAGAAAGCTGTATACTTTACAACTGCTTTTATTTCTATACAAAGCTCAAATTTAACTTTCGATGGAATACTGCTTCCATGTTTAAAACTCTCCTTCTAAACAACGATATATTGGATGTGTGATGCCGATAAGAAAGAAAACGTTCAGATTTTTAAAATATTGTTTTTTTTTTATTTAACTAACAACAATAATAGTAATAATAGTAACAGTGATCACTATCTACTTACCAGCGACAATGGTAATTCTGTACATCCAACTGCAGCGGAATGAAGAAATATTCGGCGACGTAGTCAAATTAAATTGCCAAATCGCTGATAGTAGTCAATAGTATAAAAATATAATAATTTTCCAAATGATTTAAATGTACTCACATTATGTATAGATTACCTTTAGTTAGTATCGATTATTAATCATTTTACTTTCCTTGCTAAAGAAAAGTACTCGTGAAAAAACGCAATCTGTAATTTTTGCTTTCCTTCACGTTTTATTTGTTTAACTTATTATTCTCTTTTTCTTTGAAAGGAGGAAATAAAATAATGTATTTATATTTACGTATACAAAAAATACATTAAAAAAATGTGTCTCTAATTTTTTATGTTTTCAGTCTGAAATAAATATTTAGGTAGAAATCGTTTCTGTTGAATGTGCATACATACTTTATTATCATTGTTCTTCCAGGTTATATAAACTCATAGAAGTTTTAAAAATTTTAATTATAATTCTTTACCTCACGTCTTTAAAAACTCAATAAACAGATTTCATATAAAATCTTTACTATAAATCTCTATAAATCAATATGGAATTTTCGTATAAAGTAATATAAATTTTAATCAGATTTTATGGAAACTAGTAGCTCAAAATCAACTTATACAGTTTTCATGTGAACCTGTTATTTTGTTTTCTTATCAAGAGTCTCATTGCTGCTCATAAGAAGTTACTTTAGTGTTTTGGCAGGGTTGTTAATATTAGATGTTAGAGCTAAAATTAATAGACCATCACTTGAAGCAAGAAAAATTGTTAAAATTGTGTAATTCACAAAAAGAAGCTTTAAAGTTACTATTCAGTTTCTCCATTCTTACTTTCAATAAAAATGAAAATTGAAATGTGTAGAAGTTTGACCTTAAATCTGATCAAAAAGCAACTGTCATTTATTTACATTCTCTATAAGGCACATTTACTATTTTAACACTGTCAAGTTGTTCTACACTACTGTGTTAAAGTACAAAAAATTAATTTTTATTTACTTTATTATTTGATATTTAACAGCGCAGGTAGAATCGATGGGTGGCTCAAATGAATGAAATGAAATGAGCACAGCTGCTCAGGACAGGGGCACATGGAGAGGCATAGCACATGCCATTGCTATATTATCTCACTATACTCTCAAGGAGTAGGAAGAATGAGGAGGAAATAAGTTTACTAAATTAAAAAGAATCAATAAAATCAATGGGTAACCTCACTATTTGAAACCTCCCGCCTGTCAGAATGCTGTATTGTGATTAGCTAAAACCAGCTAGAATCTTAACTCACAAGATTCTAAGGAACTTATTAGTTCTGACACTAACCCTCGACTTTAGGCTTAATTTTGAGATAATTAATACTATCATTGAATTCATGGCAATGAGTTCTATTAGAAACTCCTCCCTCGATATCGAATTTTTTGAAACATATAAGTTTTGATTCTGGCCCCATCACTTATTATCTTGCAATTCTGATTGACCGTTGATTTTATGGTGACTTTATTCTCAAATACGGTTTTTAACTATGTTTTTAACTTCCTTCTTTCAAGGGAAGTATTGCATTCGTAAAATAATAACCTTCCGATATTTTTGCATTTCTTCGCGTTTTATAGTCTCCCGATGACCAAGAATTTAATCCCCCATTTCCGTTGGTCTATCTGTCCGTCTATTGGCACGATAACTCTTGAACGAAATGTAATATCGATTGAAAATTTGATACACATATAATACTTGAAGTAGGAATAGAACCTATATTTTTTTAAGCGCTGCCGTTTGAGAGAAAGGAAGTGAAAAAAGTGAGGTGCTATACATTTTCTATATTTTGAAAATTTGTCTAGGTTTTTCTTTAAGTTAATAAACAAATTTTAAACATAATTACTTATATACAATAATAGAGGGGGTAAAAAAATGTGGGAGGTTAAAGATGCTGCTTCGTATAAATCGTGTTATGCCTTCTTTTCAGGGTTCTAAAAGTCGAGAACCCCTACACTGTGTTGTTTTTTTTCAATATTTTTAAATGTTTTTGGTTCATATTGAGGTAGTATAGGAATGTTATACGTCATTTTTCAAGTTTTTTTTTGTAAAACTGTCAATATAATTATAACCTTTTGTCTTTAATGTTAATTAGAGAAGTAGGTATTTGTAACACTGCTATTCGTACCCATAGTTTTGGTTATTGTAAGTTTTCCAGCTATGTGGATGGTAGACGTATTTAGAAGTATAATTTCTGAAAAAAAGTCTATTTTAAAATAAAAGTGTAATATGTAGGGATGAAAGGTCGCAGTAACTAGTTGTTGCAACTAATCCCTCCAGTTACATTAATGACCAAAAATCTTAATTCAGTTGAAATTTAAATCAAGTAAGAATAATTTAAAAAAAAAATTCTATCGCTGTGCAATTTCAAGGTAACCCTTTTTGCACCCATATGGCAGAGGACTCCATATATTTTCTTGGACAATAGCAGGGCAGTAGCCGTGATGTTCTTGAAACACGTTAGAGTAAGCTCACAAGTGTCCCTGACCAGGCGGGGTTGATTAGAATGAGATGGCTCATTAGAATGAGATGGCTGACATATTGACTAAACGAGCCCCATGTGTTTTGAATTGAACCGTTTTTAGAAATCCCGTGCAATATGGGAAGGATCGGCTGAAGAGTAGGTTCATCAAGAACTGGAACGAGATACCAGGGATGAATAATCAAATAGTATCATAACGGGACTGAACCTTGGGTCAAAGATAGTTCAAACTGTTTATTGTGCTAAAAGGGGAAAAACAGTTCTAATTTTGTATTGTCTAACAATCACGAGAGTTAGAGAAACTTACCTGTCGTCTCCAATAATTCTGGATCGGGAGTGTATTACAGGAATTCAATCTAGAAGGATATTTTCCTTTTAAAAGATAGCCGTAAAAGGCCATACAACAATAAAATTGCTTGGTTGTCAAGTTATTCTTTTTTTTTAGTGCTTTGACAAAATTTCGACGAGTGTGTTGTGTTTTGCAGTTTTTATGATTTTTTTCTTCAGAAAAATGTGTGAAAGTAATTTGAAGGAAAAATAGGCCAAAAGTTATGAATGAAAGAAATCCCAGGTCTAGACCAGTGACGGTTCATCTTTTGTGAAGTAAAGTTTGGCCTAAACAGTTTCGATGGGGCAAAGATTCAATTTGAGATGACCTCAGATCACGAAGACAGGTTTAAAAGCTCAGGAAACCGTTAGGCTTGTTGAGAATTTGTTTGTGTTAGATCGATAAATGAAGATTCCATTACTTGCCAAAGAACCTAGTGTATTCCAGACTACTGTTTTCAAGATTGTACGAGAAGATTTAGAGACAAAAATAGTTTCTGCACGGTGATTTCCCAAACTCCTTACACCAGAGTAGAAACTGGCGAGAAAAGAAATTTCTCAAGAAAATTTGGCCGCTTTGAGAGCAATAAGGGTTATTTTTTGTGAATTTTCATAAGCAACGATGCCTGAGTGTCCCATTTAGATTTTCCCACTAACCAGTAATCGATGCGATGAGTTCCTAAGAGTTCTCTACCTCCAAAGATGCGAAAACTCAGTTGCCTTCTAGAAAGCTGATGGGAACCGTTTCCAGGATTACGGCTGAATTTTGTCTACATGACTATAATATGGATGGAAAAGGGGTCCACAAAAAAAAGGGAGGCGGAGGTTACGGAACGACGATTCAAAACCTAATGCAGGCTATTAGAGTAAAACTTCGTATTCATGGATAACCAAAACTTTGCTATTGCAGTACAGCTGCAGGGTCTACAAAAGTTGCATAGTTCAAACCATTAAACAAAACTATGGAGCCACCGAGTTACAGCAACCACCATTATATATATATATATATATTATATATATATATATATATATATATATATATATATATATATATATATATATATATATATATATATATATATATATATATATATATATATATATATATATATATATATATATATATATATATATATATATATATATATTAAACCATAAGTAAATATTGAAAAATAGTCATTCAAAAATTTTATATCAATAACTGTTTAGAAATATCCACATTTTTCCAGTATTTGCGGTCTAATTTTAATGCTTTTTTTATTTGTCAAGATCATACGCCGATATTGATGTAGCTATTTTTTTTCATTTTCGTTATATTATAAAAGTCGTTTAAAAAGAAAAATAAGAAAATGAAAATTTCGCTTACATCAAAAGCTTTGAATTGAAAAAATACGATTTGTTTTATTATTTTTTCAAATATCCCAAGAAATAAGGAATGTACTTACGACTACAAATATTCTAAAAATTATGTTTCTGTCTCGCTCTACGGTAGGTTGGCGAGAACCAGGGACGATCAAAGGAAACACAATACAGATTTTAAGTATTAGACAGTTTTATTATTTTTTGTTTACAATTTTACTACTAGTATGAACATATGAAATTAATTTGACTAGTATTTAATATGATAACAATAATAATATAACATCAAATAACAATCATTAAAACTGAAGAAATAAAACATAATGCAAGGACAGCAATAATAGTAAGGTACACCGAACACTCCTTGATACAAATAAAAATAAGAATGTTTTTATTTTTTCGAAAGAGTGAGAAATTTTATCATGATATTTCTAGATATGCCAAAGACCTCAACATCTAGGCTCTGTAACATATTTTTTTCTGCCTGCGGGGAAAGGGTTACCATGAAACATTGGTAAATACACTCTATTTACTTATAACAAAAAATAGCATAGATAGAAATAAACATAGTACTACAAGGGTATTTAGGTTCAGCCACGAAGAAAAACTTGCAGAGCTTAAAAAAATATATATTTTTTTTACATAACTAGTGTATGTCTATTTTAACATAGTATACTTAGTCTAGTAGGTTCATTCCATCCAAAAAAATCTACTGTTTGTTCCACAGAATAATGATGCTACGGCGGTGTTCACGTCATCCTCAGATTGAAATTTTCGGTTCTTGAAGTCTTTCTTTAGATGTTTAAATTGCAATAAGTCGCAGGAAGCTAAATCAGGGCAATATGGTGGTTGCTGTAACTCAGTGACTCCACAGCTTTGTGTAATGCTTTGAACTATGCAACTTTTATAGACCCTGCAGCTGTACTGCAATAGCAAAGATTTTTACTCTAATAGCCTGAATTAGGTTTTGGATCGTCGTTCGGTAACCTCCCCCCCTTGTTTTGTGGATCCCTTTTCCATCCATATTATAGTCATATAGACACAATTCAGCCGTAATCTTGGAAACGGTTCCCATCAGCTTTCTAGAAGGCAACTGAGTTTTCGCATTTTTTGGAGGTAGAGAACTCATATGAACCCATCGCATCGATTGCCGGTTAGTGGGAAAATCTAAATGGGACATTCAGGTCTCGTTGCTTATGAAAATTTACAAAAAATAACCCTCATTGGTCTCAAAAGCGGCCAAATTTTCTTGAGAAATTTCTTTTCTCGCTAGTTTCTACTCTGGTGTAAGGAGTTTGGGAAGTCCCCGTGCAGAAACTATTTTAGTCTCTAAATCTTCCCGTACAATCTTGAAAACAGTAGTTTGGAATCCCCTAGGTTCTTTGGCAAGTAATGGAATCTTCATTTATCGATCTAACACAAACCTGTCTTCGTGATCTGAGGTCATCTCGAATTGAATCTTTGCCCCATCGAAACTGTTTAGACCAAACTTTACTTGACAAAAGATGAACCGTCACTGCTCTAGACCTGGGATTTCTTTCATTCATAACTTTTGGCCTATTTTTCCTACAAATTACTTTCACACATTTTTCTGGAGAAAAAATCATAAAAACAACACAACACACTCGTCGAAATTTTGTCAAAGTACTAAAAAAAAGAGTAACTTGACGACCAAGTAATTTTCTTGTTGTATGGCCTTTTACGGCTATCTGTTAAAAGGAAAATATCCTTCTAGATTGAATTCCTTTAATACACTCCCGATCCAGAATTATTGGAGACGACAGGTGAGTTTCTCTAACTCTCGTGATTGTTAGACAATACAAAATTAGAACTGTGTTTCCCCTTCTACCACAATAAACAGTTTGAACTATCTTTGACCCAAGGTTCAGTCCCGTTATGAGACTATTTGTTTATTTCATCCTTGATACACTTGTGAGCTTACTCTAACGTGTTTCAAGGACGTCACGGCTACTGTCCTGCTATTGTCCAAGAAAATATATAGAGTCCTCTGCCATATGAGTGCAAAAAGGGTTACCTTGAAATTGCACAGCGATAGAGTTTTTTTTTTAAAAATTTTTCTTACTTGATTTAGATTTCAACTGAGTTAAAATTTTTGGTCATTAATGTAACTGGGGGGGTTAGTTAGGTAGTAGTTAGTAGATCGATCCCAAACGCAACCGACGAAGTATTTAATCAAAAACTCCCGCAACGACAAAGAAATCCCAATAGCACAAAACCAAAATTCAAACGGCAAATAAGAATAGAAAACAAAATCAACAACATCAGGAGATATCTAGGACACCTTACCCAGTTTATCAAGGGGAACGTATCCAAACGAGTCACACAGAGTATAGACAAGATCAAGTCTGGGTCTCCCAACAGAACACTGCCAGAAATCCTGGATACTTTGAAACAAAAATTATCCGTATATGCCGCAAGACTCCGTAGATACAAAGAACCAAACGAGAGGAAAGACACAAACAACCTCTTCTGAAGAAGCGAAACACAGTTCTAAGGGAAAACTATGCACAGCAAACAGACAGCAGTGACCGAACCACCAAACAAACAAGGAACTCACAGATCATTGGAATCATTGGGTCAGAACCCAAAGTACCCAATAATAACACCCCCTGCAACAAAGCCAAAGAAGGCAAAGATAAACATGTGACAGAACAGGAAAATTCCACATTAACTACTGTGGAACCAAAGAGCATGATGAGGCGCCTGGATGCAAAAAGTTCCGGAGGTAGAATGGCCCCCCGTTCGGATCTCCGGGTGGGGGCTGGTTTGGGGGCGTCGACTTGCAGACATCATAATTTTAAGATAGATTTTTGCAACATACCAGGTTTAAACTCGAACATAAATTCAGTGCATTAACACCTGCAATCAAATAAACCTCATGTACTCGCTCTATATTAAACCAAGGTCAGTCCATCGACCAGCACGGTCAACTATCTTTATCCTGGGTACGACTTCTATTCCCGATTTAGGCGTAACTTTGGAATCTGCCTTTTTGTCAGAAGCGACCTCTCTTGTCAACGAGAAGAAGCTCTGGAGCCCCCAAACTTTGATGTTATGTGGTTAAAAATAACGACTCAAACCACAAGGTTCATCTGTGTCCTGTATCGACCACCAAGTGATACCAATTTTCGAACACTTTTCGCTTCTCTTGCAGACACCATCGATCATTTACAAATTAACTATCCAAGTGCCGAGATTGCCATCCTGGGCGACTTTGTCCACAACATCAACTGGCTTAAATATTCAAATACTACCGACGAACAAGGTCGTGAAGCTGAATCATTCTCAATCAGTTATGGCTTAACTCAGCTTATTGACGAACCAACACGGATCCCTGATCGAGACGGGGAGTCTTCTTGATCTGTTTTTAACTACCAATCCGGATATTTACACGGTCACCGTAAATCCGCCCTTAGGTTCTTCCGACCATAAACTGCTTTCGACATCGAGTATCTTGCCAATCAGTGACAGAGAGGCGCCTAGGCCGCGCAAGATTTGGCACTACAAATCTGCTAAATGGGAAGATCTCATGGAATACTTGGATGGACGTTTGTTTTCGATCCGATAACCCATCTGACTGCGCCAGGGAGGTCTCCGATGTTATTTTGGCTGGTATGGAAGCTTACATTCCTTTTTCGAAGAAATGCTCCTCCAACGGCAAGCCTTGGTTCGACCGAAAATGCAAAGAAGCTGTTGCTTCTAAACATATTGCCTACCGACAATGGCGTGAAAATCCTAACACCGTAAATCGTAACATCTTTGTTCGTGTTCGGAACAGATGCAAGGGAATTGTCGACGAAACCAAGGAGGCACACAATCAGCGAATTAGAAACAAACTTCTCGCTTGTCCGAATAATTCCAGGTCCTTTTGGGCAGTCGCTAAGGCAGTTAGTCAAAATTTTACCAAATCCACCATACCACCACTCACACGGCCAGGTAATTCCATTGCAACCACACCTGTTGAGAGAGCGAACTTGTTGGCTGAACTCTTTGCTTCACATTCTACTGTCGATTTCCAAGGAAAAACATCACCTACTGTTCCCATATTGCAGTCAAGGATGCCCGATGTTGTCTTCAGACAGCGCATCATAAAGCGTATTTTAATGAAGCTAGACACCAAGAAGGCTTCTGGCGCTGACGGAATACCTGCCATAGTTCTCAAAAACTGTGCAAGGGAACTAACACCAGTTTTCTGTAGACTTTTTAACCTATCCTACAGAAAGGGAATATTTCCGTCCTGCTGGAAATGTGCCACGGTTCAGCCGATACCTAAAAAAGGCAAGAAGACCTTGCCAAATAACTACCGACCAGTTGCAGTGCTCTCAATAATATCGAAAGTCAAGGAAAAGGTTATCAATGAGCATCTTCTAAAATATCTTGAACGATTCAATATTATTAGCGATCACCAATATCGTTTTCGTAAACATAAATCAACAGGAGATCTTCTGACTTATGTAACACATGTTTGGAACAACGCAATTGAACACTTTGGAGAATCTCGAGCGGTTGCTCTTGACATATCCAAGGCATTCGACCGTGTTTGGCACGATGGACTGTTGGCTAAGTTATGCTCTTATGGTATGTCTGAAAGGTTCTGTTTGTGGCTCTCATGTTTCCTCAGAGAGCGTTCTTTACGAGTGGCGGTCGACGGATTTCTTTCTAACACCCTCACTATCAACGCCGGTGTGGCCCAGGGCTCCATACTGTCTCCTACTCTCTTTCTCATTTACATTAACGATCTGCTGGAAAAGACCGGGAATCCAATCTACAGCTTTGCAGATGACAGTACGCTTGTCTCTTCATTCACCTTGAACGCTCGGACATCGGCTGCTCAGGCGAATATCCGCAGACAGCAGGAGATCGTTCAACTTAACAAAGACCTGGAAGAAATTCTATCTTGGGGTGACAGTAACCAAGTGGAATTTAACGCTACAAAAACCCAGGCGGCAGTTTTTTTCTAAAAAAGTTAACGTTGCTGAACCCGACATAGTTATGTCGGGGTACTCCATTCCCCTAGCATCGTCACTTAATTTATTGGGCGTAAGTTTGGGAGCAAATATGTCCTGGCATGAACATGTTGCAGGCATAGCAAGGAGAGCTTCTCAAAAGTTGGGAATATTATTTGGAACCAGAAAGCTTTACACCCCACAACAACTGTTAATTCTTTACAAAGCCCAAATTCGACCAACTATGGAATACTGCTCCCACGTTTGGGGCTCCGCTCCCAAACATACACTGTATTTGTTCGATTCTGTTCAGAGAAAAGCGGTCCGTCTGATTGGGGACCCGGAACTGACCGGCGGCCTTGATTCGCTGGAACATCGAAGAACGGTTGGCGACTTGAGTCTGTTCTACAAGTATTTTCATGGAAAGTGTTCGAAGGATGTAGCCCGCTTAATTCCTCCCAAAGCGGTGCATGTTAGAAATACACGTCGCGCTGGTGCTTCACATCCGTATGAGGTTCAGCTTGTTACTCCGCGTACAACGCATTTCAAGCAATCTTTTATATGGAGAACGTCATCCCTTTGGAATAATTTGCCCAGCGCTTTGTTTCCCACCGAGTAAAATTTACAGCGATTCAAGAACAACGTGAATCGCTTTTTCCGCACTCATGCCGCTCCTGGAGCACTTTAGGGACTTCCCTGCAACACGTGTGCTAGACCCATAAAAAAAAACAACTAGTTACTGCAACCTTTCACTCCTACATATTACAATTTTATTTTAAAATAGTTTTTTTTTCAGAAATTATACTTCTAAATACGTCTACCATCCACACTGCTGAAAAACTTACAATAATCAAAACTATGGGTACGAATACCTACTTCCCTAATTAATATTAAAGACAAAAGGTTATGATTATATTGACAGTTTTACAAAAAAAAAAAACTTGAAAATTATCTATAACATTCCTATACTACCTCAATATATTTTTTTTAAATGTTGAACCAAAAACATTTAAAAATATTGAAAAAACAACACAGTGAAGGGGTTTCTCGACTTTTAGAACCCTGAAAAGAAGGCATAACACGATTTATATGAAGCAGCATCTTTAACCTCCTTCTCCATTTTTTTACCCCCTCTCTTATTGTATACAGTAATACCCCGCTTTACGCGAGGGATACGTTCCGAAAAAAAATCGCGTTAACTGAAATTCGCGTATATCGAGGTTTATGATTAAACATAGTCAAAATTTAATACAAAAAAATACAAATCATTTTAATCAATCACTTTAATTCTAAGAACACTTTATGCAATACATACTCTTATTTTTTACGGAAAAATACATCTATTGTCTTTTGGGTAACGTTTTGTTTACGTTCTTGTAAAATACGTTCATAACACCCAACACTGTTTTTAATTGTTTGACACACGGTCAAGACACGGTCATCATTATTGTCTATACTCTGCAATATGTCCAAACCTGAATAAATTTTTGAAAGTGCATTTTGTATTTCCCCTGAAGATAAAACTTTCTCTTCTACTTGTTCTTCCTCATCGTAGATAGGATTATTCTGTAACTCGATCAGATCTTCATTGCTAATAGGATCGTCGTGCGTTGCTACAAGTTCTACGAGATCTTCTACCGTGACATCTTCAAGTTCAGACCCCTCAATCATTGCAGCAATGTCTTCAAGCACTTGTCTCTGCATCTGGACAATTCTTCTAGGTGCTTCCACTACATCTGGCCAAAGATTACGCCACACCCCATTCATACAACTCATTTTAACTTCCTTCCAAGCCTCTTCTATGTTGTGAATAGACTTCATAATGTTGTATGACTTCCACCACTCTCGCATAGACTGTCTTCCTTCCCCGTCAGTTTCATGAATTAGTTGGCTAAAAGTGCGGCGATGGTAATAAGCTTTGAAGTTTGCTATTGCTCCCTGGTCCATAGGTTGTAATATTGACGTAGTGTTTGGTGGAAGGAACTTTACGTACACTTTTAAGTCTCTGGGCGTATCAAGTGAGGTTGGATGTCCTGGGGCATTGTCTAAGAGTAATATAACTTTAGGTTCAAGTCCATTTCTGTCACAGTATGATTTGACTGATGGGCAAAAACTATTAGAATACCATTCTTGAAAAATTTCCCGTGTAACCCACGCCTTTCTGTTTGATCGCCACACAACTGGTAGACTTGTCTTGTCTGTGCCTCGCATTGCACGGGGTGTTTCTGAATGGTACACTAGTAAAGGTTTCAGTTTGAAATCACCAGTGGCATTACCACCCAGCAGAAGTGTTAGTCGATCTTTCGCAGCTTTGAAACCACTGGCTTGACGTTCTTCCTTAGAAATGAATGTTCGAGATGGCATTTTTTTTCCAGTAAAGTGCGGTCTCATCAACATTGAAGATGAGACAAGCAGGAATTTTCTCTCGTCTAACGAAGTCTTGAAACTTGTCTGCAGCTTGAATGTCCGCGCTGGCCGCCTCGCCTGTTATGTGGATATTGTGAAGATTAGAACGCTGCTTGAACCGATGGAACCAGCCTCTGCTGGCAGCAAAAGTCGGAGTGGCACTCCCTTCTCCTTCTTTTGTTTTCAGCATCTCATACAAAGATTTTGCTTTTGTGCATATGAGATCTTGACTTAGTGGTGTGTTCTTCTTATTCAAATCTTCGATCCAGACTGACAGTAATTTCTCCATTCTTTCTAAGATAGATGATCTCGAACGAGAAAGTTTTGTTGCACTTATAGGTGTTGAACCTTCGCTGGAGATTTTAATTTTTTTTCCCGATTTTTATAAATCGTTCTCACAGTCGATTCTGAGAGTCCAAAATCTCTCCCAACAATTGTTGCTTTGCCTCCATTTTCCATTCTTCTTAACACTTTCATCTTCAATTCCAAAGTGACGCTTTTACGCTCTTTTTTCTTTACAGGCGGCATTTTTAACGTAGGGTTAAATTATGTATGTATGTATCTCCAATAAATATTAAAACAAAACTGCCAGCCGACCGAACTAACATTACGGAACAAATGAACACACGAAACGAACGAGGAAATCCCCATAGAACAAAGTCGAAGGACAGGGAATTCCCAATTCTTCAAAGAGAATATTCAGAGAAAGCGGGGATCCCCCCGCGACCATAGAGAAGTTAATGACTACATGAGCGCGAAATTTGAAATTCGCGTTATAGTGAAACCGCGCGTAACGGGGTCGCGCTAAGCGGGGTATTACTGTATAAGTAATTATGTTTAAAATTTGTTTATTAACTTAAAGAAAAACCTAGACAAATTTTCAAAATGATGTTGAAAATATAGAAAATTTATAGCACCTCACTTTTTTCACTTCCTTTCCCTCAAACGGCAGCGCTTAAAAAATATAAATTCTATTCCTACTTCAAGTATTATATGTGTATCAAATTTTCAATCGATATTACATTTCGTTCAAGAGTTATCGTGCCCATAGGCGGACAGATAGACCAACGGAAATAGGGGATTAAATTCTTGGTCATCTGGGGACTGTAAAACGCGAAGAAATGCAAAAATATCGGAAGGTTATTATTTTAGGAATACAATACTTCCCTTGAAAGAGGGAAGTAAAAAAAATAGTTAAAAAACCGTATTTGAGCATAAAGTCACCATAAAATCAACGGTCGATCAGAATTGCAAGATAATAAGTGATGGGGCCAGAATCAAAACTTATATGTTTCAAAAAATTCGATACCGAGGGAGGAGTTTCTAATAGAACTCATCGCTATGAATTCAATGATAGTATTAATTATCTCAAAATTAAGCCTAAAGTCCAGGGTTAGTGTCAGAACTAATAAGTTCCTTAGAATCTTGTGAGTTAAGATTCTAGGTGGTTTTAGCTAATCACAATACAGCATTCTGACAGGCGGGAGGTTTCAAATAGTGAGGTTACCCATTGATTTTATTGATTCTTTTTAATTTAGTAAACTTATTTATTTAATAAAACTTTTATTTTAAAACTATTGGAAGTGTTATTTATTGTGAATTTAAGTTGATAAACGATAACATGAGTCAAGTATCTGCAATTTCACAAACCGAACGTCCTGGAAAACGCCTGCGCGACCAAAACGAGTGGAAAAAAGAAAAACATACCAGGTAGTAAACCTTATTTAACTTCTGTTTGGTGAGATTTCAAGTGTAAAAACTTTTTAGTAATAAAAATGTTGTACTAATATGTTATAGGCACAAAGCCAAGGGTCTACCCAACTACCCTACTTGCCAGGATATCGAAGGGAAATTCAAATGCAAAACCCTTACTATGAAAGATATTTATGATTTCCAAGCATTATTTTATAAGAAACCTCAGAAGGAGCATCAGGACGAACTTATACTGAAATTCGTGGAGACCAGCAACGTAAGGAAAAGAAAAATATTTTTACTAAATCAAAACTAAGAAGATAAACCGAATACTATATTAGGAATAGTGAAAAAGAATAGGTTTATGTTTGCATAGAAACATTCACAAAAGTTTTTAAACGTATCTCGGTTCAGGGTTAACCACCTGACCAAACAAGTTCATTTAATGATTTCGTGTAGGAAAATAGAGGAGGATTCCGACAAAAAGCCAATAAACATAAGAGCGTAACGGAATTTATTAATAAGATACAGTGCGTCGAAACGCACTACTGTAGAGGCACAAGTTCTAAAAAATATTTGCCCAGTGACTTGAATGTGAAGAAGTTTTAAGGATTCTACTCAAATGAAGAAGCTTACCCTCCTTACAATCTTGGCTTCGGTTCATCTAGAGCTGATATTTGTTCAACATGTTTCAGCTTGGGCAAACGACTAAAAAACGAATCAGATATGGAAAGAAAGCAACAGTTGATTACCGCGAAGGATATACATCGTTTGCGGTACAAATCGTTTTATAGACTGCTAAAGAAAGATAATCCTGAACTACTAATATTCTCCTATGACTGCTAAAAAAACCTATCACTGCCCAAGGTTCCCGATCAAAAAAACATATTACAGTCGTCAAGTGTACGTCCAAAATTGCACGATAGTCCAGGGTCACAGCAAATCACGATTAAGTCCATCAAATGTGATTTCATACTATTGGACCGAAAATGAGTATAGCAGGGACTAAAATCTAAATGCATCATGCAACCTTCATCACCTTAATAATATCGACCTCTCAAGCTTCGAGAAAATTCGGCTCGGCTCTGATGGATGCGCAGGGCAAAAAAAAATTCATCAATTGTGGCGATGCTGCACACATGGTTGTCTACAAGTAATATTAAAATAAATGAAGTTGTTACAGCACATAGTTTTCTACCTGTAGATTATGTGCTTGGAAGCATTGAGAAAGATAAAAAGTGACTAGAAACCATTTCCATGCCCGAAACTGTATGCAATAACATAGCCAAACATGCAACAGTTAAATTCGTTGGCAAGGACTCTGAAGTTTATGATTTCCGTGAGTTATCCAAGAAAGTACTGAAAACGCAAAGTAGTTGGAATTTCTAAAGTAAAGCGGATCTTTATGAAGCGTTAAGTTGGGAATAAAATTTTGGTTCAGGGAGAAGGCACCTACAACATACCAATCAATGTTTATAAATCACTTCTGAAACCAAAATGCGATCGAATGAGTCTCCTAAACCCTTTCCTGATTATTAAATTGTTTGTATTTTTCCCAAAAAGTTAAAGGACGTCGTGAACTTGCTGCTTGCTCAATTTGGATCTGACTGGAAAACCATGAAATTTTGTGTAAACCTGATGAAAATTACTGACGACGTACAACAGCAAGAAAACGGCGCTGGTTTTTGTGAGCTCGTGGAAAGCGACGACCAAGATTGTACGGTTTATTTTTTTTTTCTTTTAACTGAAAATAATTTTTATGCTCTCTTCTAATTTTAATTTCTTGATAAAGAATTCAACATTTCATTTCTTGTAAAAACAAAATAAACAAATTGATAATTTTCGTTCAATCTACACCATGTGGAGAATATTCCAGAATTTTTTCAGGGGCGTCACCGATTTTTTGCAATTTTTTCAAAATAATACAAAGAAAAATGTGCACAAGTATTACATTATATATATTTTTGAACTAGTGTTTTTACAAGCTTCCATTTGATATCCCGCTCGATAATCTAGTAAAAATTTTTTTCACTTTCTATTTCACCCTCCAAAACTAAACCCTTAAGTCAAAATTTAACCTTCAAAACTACACGGCTCTGATGAGGCCATCAATTCCTATATTAATGCCAAATTTCAACTTTCTAAGTTAAATAGTTTCGGAGAAAATCGGGCGTGACAGACAGATGGACGGATAGACAGACGGACAGCAGACGGACAGGCAGACGGGCAGACAGACGAACAGACAGGCGGGCAGACAGACGAACAGACAGGCGGGCAGACATTCGGACAGACAGACGAACCGACACCGAAGTGAACTTATGAGTGTTCCTGTACAAAACACTAAAAAACGTGAACATCTAGTCTACAGCAGTATTTTGCGAATATCTACAAATTGCGTTTTTGGATAATGTGGTTGTTGATTCTAGCCCCCTCAAGTATAAAATCAAATAAACTTCATTAGTAAAGTGATAATGAAACTGGAAACAAGAATATAGATAAGATATTAAAACTTTAAAATGAAAATAAATACTTCTGTGCGAAAACTGCTATTGAACATGGCCATAAAAATAAAACCGTAAAAATTTCCTAATATAAATAAAAATATTTTTATATATATATATATATATATATATATATATATATATATATATATATATATATATATATATATATATATATATAATAATATATAAAATATATATCTCCACTAAATATTAGAAAGACACGAGATAGTGTGCTATCTCCGTTGTGTTCCCCTCGAGGATCCCTTAATTGAAATAACAAAATCAAGTAAAAATAAATTTGAAAAAATCTGTAACTTTACAAAGTTAAAGCGTCCCTTTTATTTCCAGATGTAAGAGTAACATAGTAAAAGAAAATAATATACCCTTTAGTTTCATAAATAAGGAAAATGATATTTTTGCAAACCATTCATTGTGACCAGTTAAACTCAGGCTCAAAAAATATGTTGCAGGGTAGATGTGTTGGGGTTTTTTAAGGTTTCCAGGAAAACAACAATAATTTCTCAGTCTCTTGAAAAGTCAGAAACATTAGTATTTTAATTTGCATCAATCCGTTTCGCATTGTATTTTATTTCTTCAGTTTTAATTACTGTTATATACAGTTATGTTATTATTGTTATATAATTAGATAGATAATTTTACATTTGTGTTTATCGTTTATTACTTTTCGAACTGCTTGAACGTTTAAAAAGAATGCCCCCGGCAGAGAAGAAAAGCCGCAGACTTAAATGCTACGAGTATACAATTTTCACAGAACTAGCAAGTAGAGAGACATATCAAGTTTCAGTTGTAAATATTTCTGAAGCCGTAATGTTTTAAATGTGAACCTCAGGTATGTGTATAACCTTTTTTACTTTCATCACTAACGAATTTAGCCAGTAAAAAAAAAAAATCACTCCGCTGGAGAGGCTCTAGATTCAAAATAAAATATTTACTTGTGGTTGAAAAGAAATTTAGAGTTCTTGAGTAATATCGCTGGGGTGAAAGGGGCAACGATGGATAAATTTTGTGAACTTAATAGGATTAGTATATCGAGGGGGTTGGAATGTGATTATAAATGACTTAAAAAAAAAACAAGAGCATTATTCTACTTTTTAGTCACTTTTGGTTAGGAAATAAATTAAATGTAATTATTTTCTGACATACAAGAAATATAATGGATTTGAGACGTAAGGATAAGCATCGAAGTTTTGTGTTTAGTTTAAATGTCGAGTAGTATGCATAGATTACACTGGAGAACAAAATCGAACTTTTTTTTGTTTGCATGACATCTGTTAGTTAAGTGTTGTTTACTCATTTGACGTCGCTGATTCTGAATTTACCCTCAGATTGTATCTAGCAGCTCCAGTTTTTTAGATATAGGTACCATGTTATTATTTACTATTCAGTTGACAATCAATAGCATTATTAATAAACTAGTTTCTTTGCAACTATAGTGATGTTTTCGTCAAGAAGAACAGTCCAAATTGTTTTTGTGTTATTTGTGGCGAATATATGTTTAAATAATTCCGTTTGAATGTGTCGGACTTTGTAAGTTCCAGTGGTACAGTAGTACCACAGCCATCTACGCCCCAGGAACATCCAAATAAGTTCAGCCAACGAATCGATGATAGTGACGATAGTAACGATAGCGATTTTGATTTCTCCGGAGATCCTAGACCATTCAATCAAAGTGACCTAGATGATTTGGTCAGAGATCCTGGACTGTCTAAAAAGGCATCAGAACTTTTAGCTTCCCGGTTAAAAGAAAGACAAAAGAAACGAATATCTCGTATTACCGCACTTGGGAAAAGAATTTACTCCCGTTTTTTTTTTGAACGAGGATGATTTTGTATTTTGCAGTGATATTCCTGGTTTAATGGCTGCAATGGAATTACAAAAATATGACTCAAATGAATAGCGTTTATTCATAGACCAAAGTCAAGGAAAGACTATTCTACAGTATCTTTAGTTATGAACAAGATCAAGTACAACGAACTGGATTTTATGTGTGGATCTGAAAAATGGCCAATTTCCTCTTGAGCCAACAAGGCGGTTTATACGAAATATCCCTGTTTCACATGCTTATGGGATAGCAGAGCTAAAGCTGAGCACTGGACTAGGAAAGAATGTGCTTCTAGGGAAGCTCTAATCCCTGGGGGGCTGAAAGTTATAAATCATCCACTCGTTCCAGAGACCGCATAATATTGCCTCCTTTACATATCAAACTGAGGCTAATGAAACAGTATGTGAAAGCGCTCAATAAAGACGGGGAATGTTTTCAGTATATTTCAAGAGTGTTTCCAAAATTGAGTACTGAAAAGTTAAAAGCTGGCTTTTTTGACGGCCCTCAGATCAGGAAATTAATAAATGACCCAATTTCTACCAGTTGTATAATAGATAATGAAAAATATGCATACGATCAGTTCGTTTGGGTACTGAAAAATTTCTTGGGAAAAAAAAAGTCTGACGACTACTCTCAATATATTGAGCAGCTAATGCTGCAGTTCCAGCGACTTGGATGCAACATGAGCATAAAGCTACACTTTCTCCACAGTCATCTAGACCATTTTCCCGAAAATCTCGGTGATTTAAGCGAGGAACAAGGGGAATGCTTAAACCAAGATATTCGCACTATGGAAGTTACTGGAATGTAAATATGATGGCTGATTATTGTTGGAGCATTCAGAATAGTATTCGTAAGTCGACTCATGCGAGAAAATCGTATAAAAGAAAATTTCATTCAAGTTAGGTGGGTTTAATAAAATGTTATAGCTCGAAAAATTGTATTTTTTTTTATTAAAAGTCATATCGGTAAAACTAGACCTGCTACAAGAAAACCAACTAGATATATGAAATAGGCGTGAAAAACACATTCAAAATCATGTATAACCTTTCATGCGACATAAATGCTGTTGCGCGGTGTTATTATTTAGTGTGAGAAAGTAAAATTTAGTATTTATTTATATTTGCAAGGCAGTACCGAGTAAAAAACCATACCAATGTTTTTTAAATATAAAATAATATCTACTGTAGCGAAGAGTGAAAAGCGATTGAGTTAAAAATACTACGACATGGCTGTTTCGTCTATATTACTGATTTTATCCACGATCACCCATTAGTGTGTAGAAAGAAGATATCTCAAGATGTATAAAATAATGACAAAAAGTTTTTTATTAGAGAGACGTCCAACTTCAAAAAGTAGTGTAAGGACAATTCAATAGTTTAAAATATTTATTCCTAGAGGGAAAATATTTTTTATATCTCAAAAGGAAATGGGGCTTAGGGAAATATACCTATATAAGCTTTTTGTATTGTATGTAAAATTATAATTTTTAACATTCAAGTCCTAGTGATTCAGGGATAGAAAACATACAATATTGTTAATTTGCGAATAGATCTATTCGCTGGTTACCTTTCGAGTGCGATTTTGCAGACGTTTTGCCAAGGTCGCTCTTGGAGCTTTCAATGCTGATTCTGCTAATCAGTCGCTTAACTCCGATGAGTCAGCAGCAAAAATATTAAAAAATTACCACTGGAATATAAATAAGGAATGAATGTATAACAAAGTTTTATTGAAAAATATTACCTTTATTTTCAGACTCGCAAGTCATTATCCTCGTCGACCTCTCAGAACACCAACGAACAATAACAGGGGAGTATTATGCAACCCTACTCGATCGTTTGCAATGCGATCAAACTTGTAAGATTGCCGAAAAAATCTTTTAACAGGACAACGAAAGACCTCATTTCATTAGTCACACATTTGGCCCTCTCCGACTTATTTTAATTTATCTACTTCAAGATGGGATACCTAGGACAGAAATGTTCGACGAATAAGGAAGTCACTGTTGCTGTGAACGAATATTTTGCAGGCTTCGACGCTGTCTATATTTCCGAGGAAATAAAAACTAGAACATAGCGGGAATAAGTATGTGGAGCTGAAAAGATTACCTCATGATATGATTACATTAAAAAAATGATTCCTCTTCAATATGGCTAAGCAACATTTCTCATTTAGTTGATGATAGAAGGTTTTTTCGTGACACTTTTATTCTATCAGATAAAAATCTCAGTAAAAAAGACAAAATCACCGAAGAAAAAATTCCTAAGTAAATATAGTTTCGCTTTTAGGTTCTCGTTTCAAAAAATCTTCATACCACTCTTTTTTTATTTTCTAAATATTGAAAATTTTCTCTTCAACATCATTTTTGAGGTAGTTATTAAAAAGAAAATGAAAATGTTTCGAAAGTAAAAATATTAAACATACAAAATTATGTAGGATAATGAAATTATTGGAAATATTCAAATAACTTTATTAGTTTTATTGTTATACGTATACCTAACAAATTCTTTACTGCTAGGCTCGTTGAGATAGCAGAATAATATTTCATAGTTCTAGATCTACGTTGAAGATTACTAAACAGAACAGTGTATGTGCATTTTCAGAGTTACAATAAAGCATATAATATCCTATATGTTATATTACTAAAAATTTTATCTTTGTAAAAGAATCGTTTAAAGCGATTCAACAATATATATATATATATATATATATATATATATATATATATATATATATATATATATATATATATATATATGTATATATATATGTATATATATATATATATATATATATATATATATATATATACATATATGTATATATATATATATATATATATATATATATATATATATATATGTATATATATATATATATATATATATATATATATATATATATATGTATGTATGTATGTATATATATATATATATATATATATATATATATATATATATATATATATATATATATATATATATATATATATATATATATATATATATATATATATATATATATATATATATATATATATATATATCTATATATATATATATATATATATATATATATATATATATATATATATATATATATATATATATATATATATATATATATATATATCTATATATATATATCTATATATATATATATATATATATATATATATATATATATATATATATATATATGTATATATATATATATATATATATATATATATATATATATATATATATATATATATATATATATATATATATATATATATATAAGAGAAACAATAATTCAACCATATGTTACTTCACCAACATAAACATTACAAAGAACCACAGAACCGACAACGCGCAGCCAAAGCCGAGCCTATATTGGCCAGATCCGTCCGACCAATAGAGCCACGCCCCGAGCACATAAAACCGGCGCCCTCGAAGCCAGTCTCGACATTCAACGTCAAGACACCGACCAGTGATCAACGCTTTGAAAAAGATGGATGAGATTCCATCGAAACGTCAGCGAAACCGTCCATCAAAGGACTTTAAGCTAACACGGGATACCCGAAAAACCACTACTACATATATATATATATATATATATATATATATATATATATATATATATATATATATATATATATATATGTATATATATATATATATAGTCCTTGTCTTTCTTTTTAAAAATACAAACATTAAAATTGCCAACTACAACATAAAAAGACTTAATTGTTTTTATACCAATTTAAAAGATAAAACCGATACTTTACAAAGATCTAATATAATCTATGGCATTCCCTGTCAATGTGGTTTGGTCTACGTTGGACAAACTTCACAAAAGCTCTCTAAGAGATTAGCGTTACACAAAAGTGATAGTAAACACAAACCTAACGCAACTAGTTTGAGCTTACACGTAAATAATACAGATCACAGAGTACAATATAACAACAGCTTCATTCTGGATGTTGAGACCAATTATTTCAGAAGAAGTTTCTTGGAAATGTGTTACATAAAAACCTGTAAAAATAATCTCAACCACAAAAAAGACATAGAAGGATTGAGCTCCATGTATACCTATTTGCTAACACAAAACTATACCAAACCAATAAAAAAGAACGATCTCTATGAAAAAATTATTTTCTAGTAAAGTTGACGTTTCTGATCTCTTTGTCATTTTTTGCTATTTATTACCAGTTTTCTATATTTTCTTGTTAAAATTACATAATAAAAAATTAAATATGACTAATAATAAATAACGTCCAGTATTAATTTTCGATTTCAAATTTTTAAATTTTTAAATTAGGCTATGAATCTCTTGATTATAAAATTAAAGAATTAATATAATTAATAATGAATAACTCGTCAATTTCATCAAATTTAAGTCCCCCCTTTTTTATAAAATTAAAACTAAAAAATAGATATCATTAATAATAAATAATTTATCTAAAATTCGCATCTACCGAAAATAATTTACCACATTCCTAACTTTAATCCTTTTTTTTGTCGACCTGATGACGACATAGACTACCAACAATATCCGGCTCGGACTCAAATATCACTAAATAGTTACTAAACTCGACGTCAAAAAATTTTAAAATGGAGTACCGTTTCAACATCATGGTTTCTTGCAGTTGTGTTTCTGTCTTTAAAAGTGTTTTTAACTGATGTTTATTGACCAAGTTTTATTTTCAATATTTGTGTAACTCTCTAAGTGTCTTTTAATCATGTTTTGTGTAATCATGCATACCACCTGGCCAACAAAAATGCAAATTTCATTGTCTTCACCAGAGATGAACTAACTGCTAAATTTTTGTAAGTAATTTCACATTCAGTCGTACAATTTATTTAATCACGTTTTAAAAAACGAACGTTTTAGTTTATTTTCTGTACCTGGTTTGCATTTTTAGAATCCAGAAGAAGCTACCATTAGGCAGCGAAAGCTCGATAATAAAAATAAAAAGCAGATACTAGAGCCTTTAGATCTTTGATTGCTCATCTCTTCTCCTTATAAGGGCGTTTCCCAGCAGTTAAACTTGGGATTGTTTGTTGCCAGTGCCCTGTTACTGTCCTTCCTCTTTCTTATATGTATATATATATATATATATATATATATATACATATACGTATATATATATATATATATATATATATACATATATATATATATATATATATATATATATATATATATATATATATATATATATATATATGTATATATATATATATATATATATATATATATATATATATATATATATATATATATATATATATACATATATGTATATATATATATATATATATATATATATATATATATATATATATATATATATATATACGAGGCTGGTTTGAAAAGTCCGTGCAAAAATAAAAACTACTTATGTTTTTGGGGTAAACCTTTTTTATTTTTCGACATAGTCTCCTTTTAGGCTTATACACTTCGTCCAACGATGTTCTAGTTTGTTGATCCCTTCCGAATAATAGGATTTGTCCAAGTCTGCAAAATATCCATTAGTGTCTGCAATCACCTCCTCGTTTGAATAAAATCTTTGTCCCGCCAGCCATTTCTTCAAATTGAGGAACAAATAGTAGTCCGAGGGAGCCAAGTCTGGAGAATAGGGGGGATGTGAAACGAGTTGGAATCCAATTTCCATTAATTTTGCGACCACAACTGCTGAGGTGTGTGCTAGTGCGTTGTCGTGATGGAAAAGGACTTTCTTGTGGGCCAATCGCGGGCGTTTTTCTTGCAGCTCGGTTTTCAAACGGTCCAATAACGATGAGTAATATTCACCTGTAATAGTTTTACCCTTTTCCAGATAGTCGATGAGGATTATCCCTTGCGAATCCCAAAAGACAGTTGCCATAACCTTTCCGGCCGAAGGAACGGTCTTCGCCTTTTTTGGTGCAGATTCCCCCTTGGTAACCCATTGTTTAGATTGTTGTTTGGTCTCAGGAGTATAATAATGTATCCATGTTTTATCCACAGTGACGAAACGACGCTTAAAGTCCTCCGGATTCTTCTGGAACAGCTGCAAACCATCCTTGCAACACTTCACACGATTCCGTTTTTGGTCAAGCGTGAGCAATCGCGGCACCCATCTTGCGGATAGCTTTCTCATGTCCAAATGTTTATGCAAAATATTATGTACCCGTTCAGTCGAGATGCCCACAGCACTAGCAATCTCACGCACCTTAACTCTTCTATCATCCATCACCATATCATGGATTTGATCAATGATTTCTGGAGTCGTAACCTCCAAAGGCCGTCCAGAACGTTCAGCGTCACTTGTGCCCATATGGCCAGTCCGAAAATTTTGAAACCACTTATAAACTGTTCTAATCGAAGGTGCAGAGTCACCATAATGTTTATCAAGCTTCTCTTTAGTCTCCTGAGGCGTTTTGCCTTTCATAAAGTAATGTTTAATCACTACACGAAATTCTTTTTCGTCCATTTCTTGAAAATCACTCGACTTCCTTGATTCACACGAATGCCAAACACAAAGAAATAGACCAATATGGCTGAAACTTGGTGTGCGTTCATTCAAGAGATGCTACTAACTAAACATGACCTCGATACGCGCCGGTGGTGCCATCTCTCGGACTTTGCACGGACTTTTCAAACCAGCTTCGTATATATATGGTACGGTAAATGTGATAAATTATTGAATATTTATCAAATTTACCGGTTATTTTATAAAATAATTGATATTTTTACTATATTTGGAGTCCCCAGTGTACTTCAAAGTGACAACGATCGTGAGTTCAGTAATCAAATCATGAAAGAAGCTTGTGCAATGTGGCCGGATCTGAAAATTGTGCAAGAAAAACCTAGGCACAGCCAGACTCAAGGTTCGGTCGAGCATGCAAACCAGGATGTTGAAAATATGCTAAGTTCTTGGTTGGAAAGCAATAAAACTAGTAAATGGTCCGAAGGGTTACGCTTTGTACAACTTATGAAAAACAGAGCATTTCTTGAAGGCATCAAGTGTACTCCTTATGAAGTAATGTTTGGGATGCCTGTAAAAGTAGGTTTGAAAACGTCTTCTTTCCGGAATGACTCAATCGAGCATCTTAGAACCAAAGAAGAGCTTCAGGCTTTAATCGAGACAGTTAATAACGCTTCTGATAACATCAACGGCGAAATAGAAGATGATTCTAATGTGCAAAATTGCTAAATGACTCTCCGCCTGCAGTTAATTTTGTGATTCAGAAAGAGGAAGAAGATATTTTATTCAGGCAAGAAGAAGTAAAGAAACATAGAATGAGTGCTAAAGAAAGTTTAAAATCACAGGCAAAAAAGGTGTTGAAAGTTTCGAAATCTTAAATTTTCTTATGGTAATGTTGGTGACACAGTGAAACTACGAGTACGAGATATTGACAGAGCAAGCAGTGATCCACGAAATTTATTAGCGGTGATATTAGAACTTCAAAACGGAGAGTTTCATCTGTTAGGAACAAAACAAGGAAAACTTTCACAGTGGCATACCAGAAATGAGTTCACAATTTGTGAAGAAAAGTTTATTTCGATTGAAGATGTTCCAGATCTAGCAATATCACTTCGAGAATGTGTAAGAAAATCATCTATCTCTGGAGATCAGAGATATCAAAGATGTGCAAGTCTGATACGTGCAAATGTAAAAAATCTGGCAAACTTTGTAATTCTAAATGTCATAAGTCTAATGTGTCTAAATAAGTAAACTTACAAGTAAATGTAAGTAAACGTTTTTTTTTCTAGAATATGGGTTTAGTTTGTTTTTAATATGGAACTGTTTTGTATAAGTTCTAATAATAAAAATCTTTATTCAAGTCTTTTATTTGACAAGGCATAAAAGTTATTTAGAAATACTAATTATTTAATTCAAAGTTCTGTTTTGTTTACATAAAAATAAAGTATTTACTGAAATAACAAGCTAGGCTTTATTTTTTTTTAGCAGTTTTGATCATTTTTCAATACCTTTTACGACATATATTATATAACTTATGCTATTATCTAATATATCTGTTCTAAGATATCTAATGAAAGTACAAAAGCGCCACTTTTATTTAATTTTTTAAATTGAAATATTATCGTAAGTTTTAATAGCCATCATGATGTTCTTCTAATTCTTAGCAACGAAATTTTTAGTGTTATTTGAAAATATTCATTTTTTGGAATTAAGACCTCGTTACACCACGAAATAATCCGAATTTATTACATTCCTCATTACGAGTTGGGGATTTCATAAACTAACCGGTAAATTTGATAAATATTTAATAATTTATCACATTTACCAAGTTTAGTGGTGATTATGAATAATCACCGGTAATTATACATAATCACCGGTTTATTACATTTACCGTAACATATATGTATATATATATATATATATATATATATATATATATATATATATATATATATATATATATATATATATATACATATATTCTTATCCGTGGAATTAAAGTGATTTCTATTATCGCACATTTTTGCATACCATCCTGGTTCAATTTCAATATATTAGTTAATTAAACAATGTCTAATACATTTAAGAAGATGGGAACATCAAATGTAGTGACTGACTACTACAAAATGATATGGAATTGATTTAAATGGTAAGAAATTCTGGAACTGCTTAATTGGTAGAATTGTGATTACAAATCGTAGTTACAATAGTACAACCAACCTTTTGTAGCTCTTCGATAACATTAAGAAGTGTCAGACTTGACAGTAAACTTCGTAAAAAAGAGGGTCACAAGAACTTTAAAATTTTTACGCAACCCTTGAATCACAAATACTAATGCCTGGTCCGCCATGGCTGAAGTTGTACCTAGTGGATATCTTGGTTACCACATAAGGTTTACTTATGTCGTTCCTAATAAAGTTTGGAGCTTAAAAATATTTCACCAAATATTAAGGAACAGCAACTGTCAAGATGATCCATTTTATCAAATAGTAGTTTAACATGCTCTAAAATGGGAGTAATTGGTCCGTTTGTAGAAGAAACTGAGGCCAAAATATATTGGAGGGTACAGCACTTGAAAAAATATTCTTAAGTATTTGCACTAACAAAACTAAATTGATAGGGTAAAACTTTTATCTTTAATGGGACGATCGTCTAATACTAACAGCTACGTAATACATAAATTCTAGTTCTTTCATTTAAATTTTCCTCAGTGAATTTAAATTTTTTCTCATTATGCTAATTTTTAATTCCACAAAGACCCGCATTTTGATTTTTTAACATTTACCTAATTTGGCTAACTTTGAAGTAGTATTGTCATAGGTATAGAGAAGACATTTTGCCTTAAATAATTATTATTGTTACTATTATTACGTGAGTTTTCAAGAAATAATATGCGAGTCTTGATAATACCTGCATAATCATGATTTTAATTGACATTTTGAAAGGGACTTTTAAAAAATAGCCTAATTTTAAGAAAATTGTCAATTTTTGCATGGACTTACCTTGCAGACATTTTTCGAGGCTGATAATGGTAAACATCTTTAGAAAATAAATGAAATTTTTTATTTTGAAACGATTAACCCTTTTGTTTCAAATAATAAACATTTTTACAAAAATAACATGAAAATTATTTTCTTCTAATGCCTGAAGCTATAGAAAGGCCAGAAAATGGGCTTAAAGTAGATATTCATAAAATAATAGGCATAAAATTAAGGCGAACATTAAAATAAAAAAGGATACCAATTTAAAAAGGCTACATATCTAACATTCATTCGGATATACTCATGAATGTTCTTCCATCATGCCATTTGAATAACTAAAATTGTAAAGAAATACGTGTTAACAACATACAATTACTGTGTTCATCATTGTCAATATTTTGGGCAAAATGAACCTTAATTAAGATCAATATTAATTTAAAAAAAAAATAAAAAAATGTGAATTAATTTCATGAAATGACTGTCGTGAAGGTGATCAGACTGTGACAGGCACAGATAATTTGTAGCCTAAGAAAAGAAAGACAGACTATAGTCTGATCAATAAGAATTTTAAATGGCCATTCAAAATGGAAACCTGAATTTTTAAACAAAAATTAGTTTTAATACGTAGATCAAGTATCAATAGTCAAAAATTGGAAATTGATTGGTTTGTAAAAAAAATAAAAACTACCCCAAAAATCGCTATTTCTGAAATTTCTCGGAAAATATAAAAATTACAAAAAAATGTTTCAAACAAAATCGATAGACAATACAATTATCTACGAGGCTGGTTTGAAAAGTCCGTGCAAAGTCCGAGAGATGGCACCACCGGCGCGTATCGAGGTCATGTTTAGTTAGTAGCATCTCTTGAATGAACGCACACCAAGTTTCAGTCATATTGGTCTATTTCTTTGTGTTTGGCATTCGTGTGAATCAAGGAAGTCGAGTGATTTTCAAGAAATGGACGAAAAAGAACTTCCTGTGGTGATTAAACATTACTTTATGAAAGGCAAAACGCCTCAGGAGGACTAAAGAGAAGCTTGATAAACATTATGGTGACTCTGCACCTTCGATTAGAACAGTTTATAAGTGGCTTCAAAATTTTCGGACTGGCCATATGGGCACAAGTGACGCTGAACATTCTGGACGGCCTGTGGAGGTTACGACTCCAGAAATCATTGATCAAATCCATGGTATGGTGATGGATGACAGAAGACTTAAGGTGCGTGAGATTGCTAGTGCTGTGGGCATCTCGACTGAACGGGTACATAATATTTTGCATAAACATTTGGACATGAGAAAGCTATCCGCAAGATGGGTGCCGCGATTGCTCACGCTTGACCAAAAACGGAATCGTGTGAAGTGTTGCAAGGATGGTTTACAGCTGTTCCAGAAGAATCCGGAGGACTTTAAGCGTCGTTTCGTCACTGTGGATGAAACATGGATACATTACTATACTCCTGAGACCAAACAACAATCTAAACAATGGGTTACCAATCTGCACCAAAAAAGGCGAAGACCGTTCCTTCGGCCGGAAAGGTTATGGCGACTGTCTTTTGGGATTCGCAAGGGATAATCCTCATCGACTATCTGGAAAAGGGTTTAAAACTATTACAGGTGAATATTATTCATCGTTATTGGACCGTTTGAAAACCGAGCTGCAAGAAAAACGCCCGCGATTGGCCCACAAGAAAGTCCTTTTCCATCACGACAACGCACCAGCACACACCTTAGCAGTTGTGGTCGCAAAATTAATGGAAATAGGATTCCAACTCGTATCACATCCCCCCCTATTCTCCAGACTTGGCTCCCTCGGACTACTATTTGTTCCCCAATATGAAGAAATGGTTGGCGGGACAAAGATTTTATTCAAACGAGGAGGTGATTGCAGACACTAATGGATATTTTGCAGACTTGGACAAATCCTATTATTCGGAAGGGATCAACAAACTAGAACATCGTTGGACGAAGTGTATAAGCCTAAAAGGAGACTATGTCGAAAAAATAAAAAAGGTTTACCCCAAACACATAAGTAGTTTTTATTTTTGCACGGACTTTTCAAACCAGCCTCGTATAAAATCGTTTTAAATCACTTTTCACGTATTTGGGATATAAAACAAGATATTTGCAAATGAAAATTGTTATTTGACGCACAGCTAGTTAAAAAATATCTGAATGTGAAAAAAATCATAAAAAATAAAAAAATCATTATTTTTTAACTTTTTGTTTTAATCGTATCTATTTAACGTAACTAATTTTTAAATAGATTTTTTTTTCATTATTTTTTTAAAAAGTTATAAACAATTGTATTCAATAGGTTTCGAGTTATTCATATAAAAATGATGGGGACTCTGAACTTTAGGGCTAAATACGAATTTTAAATGCTCATTCATAGTTGAAGCCTGAATTTTTTTATCAAAAATTAGTTTTAATACGCAGATTAGGTATCAATAGTCAAATTGGAAATTGAAAAGAAGAGGATGTAAAAAAAAAAATAAAAATTACCCCAAAAACCAGTTTTTCGCAAATTTCTTGGAAAATATAAAATTATAAAAAAATATTCCGAAGAAAATCGATAGATAATACAATTATCTAGAAAATCGCCTTAAATCACTTTTCACGTATTTGCGATATAAAACGAGATATTTCCAATTGAAAATTGTTATTTGATGCACAGCAAGCTAAAAAATACCCGAATCTGAAAAAATTCATAAAAAAATTAAAAAAACATTATTTTTGAACTTTTTTTCAGTTGTATCTAAAGTGTATTTGTTTGGAGTTAATAGCAAAATTCTTTCATTGTAGATGCAAATACATGTTGGGGTGCGCCAAAAAAAAGAGATTTCTTATGCATTTTACTGGATTTTGCTACTTGTTTTGAATTGTTTTTAAGGGTTCACCCTATTTTAGACAGAAAACCTCTCTCTCTCACAACGGAGTCATAAATTGTAAATGAGAGTTCATCGGTAGCATGGCCGTCCGCGCGTAACCTGCTTTTAGTGTTTAATAAACAAAATTATCTTAAAAATAAAGTTATAGAAATATAAGATTTATTACCAAAATTTTTTTAATCTGATCTATGTATATATACAAATTCAAAATTCACGATATAGAAGTGCTTTAATTACAATCAAAAACAATCATCATCTTCAAAATCTGAAGATTCGACTTCACTTAAATTGATGATTAAGGGTTCTATTTCCACAGTTTCTTCGATGTATTCGTCAAGTTTCCACATTTTATTTTCTTCTTCTATAACATGTCGAATGGCATTTTTCCAATTATCGTCTTTGATCCTTTCTATTCCGGCGAGTAATAATTGCCTTACGTCTTGAAGTTTGGACGTGATGCTTTCCTTTGCAACGAAACCTTTCATTTGTGCCCAAATTAGCTCTATGGGATTCAACTGTTCACTGTGTGTCCCTCATTTACCCAAGTCTCATCTAAAGAAAAATTATTTCTTTCTGTGGCTCGAAATTTTCTGATTGCTCGTAGAAATTCTCTTCTCCAAACAAATTACTTCTGTTTTATCCAACAGATTTTCTATTGTGTTTTTCCTGACGAAAATTCAGGTTATGAATCCATAATTTCCATTTTTTAAAATCTGGTAAGTTCTGGTCTTCTCTGATTTCTTGCAAAACTTGATGTAGGTCTTTCTTTCTTAATAAAAAGATTGTGAACTTTTCTTCTTATTGCGTTTTTAAAGTCTTCATAGACCTCTAAGGGCTCCTTTCCTTTGTGATTCTGAGGTTCGTTGCAAGGGCCGCGTTTTCTTTCTTTTAGAAATCTATAAATAGTTGCTGTCTTGTTGGCACAGGTTGCCACAATTTCACGGACTTGGCTTGTCGGCTGTTGATGCACTAGGGCATCTTGTACGTTAAGTATCATTGTTTTTTCTTGCAGGGAAAATGCAGATTTACAGACTGCGAAGTTTGACCGGGGTAAAACTGAAAGTTGAAGCCATCGCTCTTCTAATTTGCAAGCATATTATAGGTTTTTGCTTTATTTTTAGTGTTCCGTACGGAACACTTATAAGATCATTTCTGTGTCCGTCCGTCCGTCTGTCACACCCGATTTTCTCCGAAAGTATTTGTCATAGAAAGTTGAAATTTGGTACTAATATAGGAATGGCCTCATCAGAACCTTGTAGTTTTGAAAGTTAAATTTGGACTTAAGGGGTTAGTTTTGCGGGATGCGAAAAAAAATTATTTTTTTTACTATCTCATCGAGTGGGTTGTCAAATGAAAGCTTGTAAAAACACGAGATTAAAAATATATATAATGTAATACTTGCGCCCACTTTTTTTGTATTATTTTTAAAAAATCGCGAAAAATCGCTGTCCCCCCTTATCTTGAAAAGTACCGATCAAAAATTTTTGAAAAAAAATCTGAAATATTCTCCACGGGGTGTAGATTGAACGAAAATTATCACGACTGCATTACCTATCACGACTGCATTACCTTTAATAATTCATCTGGTACATAAAAAAAAGCAAAAATTTCAAGGTCATCAGTTTTCAGTCAAGATCAGAAACAATTTGTTGAAAATTTTGGGGTGTGTTTTGTGAAGTCACTGATCATTTTATACCTCCGTAAAAAAATTTTTTTATTTTAAAAGCAATCAACGTACGGAACACTAATTGCGAAAGTTCAACTTGCACTTGACCGATTATTATACTTAAACAGAATATTTTTATTGCATACTTAGGTACTTAGGCACTGACCTACCGATAAGTACTTTGGTTAATTATATTCTGATAACTGCTAAAATCCCAAATAATTTTATTGTACCTATTATCATTAAGCTTTAACACTGCAGATTTCTAGTTCTTAAGAATTGTTAATTGTACTCGTTTAGGCCTTTATCATACGGTTCAATAATTTATTGTGAGTAGTGGGTAGGTGTAACTCCTAGTGTAGTCGCGCGATCCTTAACTTGCATGCCAACTTCTTTTGCTGTAATGGATGGCTTAGAAAATTACAGCTTACTTTATTCTAATACTAGTGAACAACACGTTGACTTAAGCAATAGCAGACTAACAAAGGACGATAAAGATTTGATGAAGTTGAATTGTTGGTTATTAACGCACAAACTATTTGAACATCGAGAATCCTTAACATCGTTATCATCAGGAGTTGTTGGTGACGCGAATATTAATTGTTATGTAGCACTGAAATTTGGAAATGAGAGTATGGCTACCATGGTTGGTAAAAATGCAGAAAGTATGAGTTTTAAATATAAAGTAAAATCAATATCAGCTGCGAAGCTAGGAGTCCATGTTGATATAAAATATTCAAATGTGAATTCTCTACTTTTATTTCAATGGATTTGTATGTTGTTGAAAGATAATGAATATCTTACCAAAAACGCTTTTAGTTACGAGTTACCACCGTTTCCTTTATCCTTATTCGACCAAGAAGGATTTATGTGTAAGAACAAGAAGTCCGAATTGTTTTCTATTTTCAAAACAAGTCTGATGTTCTGTTATCTACCTTTTCATTCATGATAGGTGGTGGATTTTTTACTACACCAAATAAATTGGCCCCACAGACATACAATGAAATATTCCATTCATATCCTGGATACATTGTAACTAATTTTACTGAAAAATTAATTGTGGTATTCGATGGGTACAGTGATGAACAGTTCGGCGTTAAATCGTACGAGAGATACCAGAGAAAAGAAAAAAATGTAGCTGTTGACGTAAATTTTGAAGAAAATATGCTCGTATCTTTAACACAACCCAGATTTTTGTCTAACATTTGCAACAAACATAAATTTGTCGAACTTTTGGGCAAATGTCTGAAAGAAAATGGAGTTACAGTTATCCAAGCCAACGAAGATGCCGATGTTCTTATAGTCAATACTGCAATTGAATTGAAAAAAAGAAATAAACCAACCAAGTGTGTGTGTGGTGGGGAATGATACTGATTTATTGGTATTGTTGATCGGTCTAACGCCTGAATCGGAAAATTTGTACTTTTATAAACCGACTACAACTAAAAAATCTCACAATACATTATACTCTACATCTGAAAACAACAACTTTAAAAAATTTATATTATTTGCACATGCCTTTGCTGGCTGCGACACCACTCTCGCTATTTTTGGCAAAGGGAAAAAGAGCATAATTAAGTTACTGGAGAAAAATGATGTGTGTTAATTTTTTTAAAAATGCGTGTGTAAATTTGTATAAAGTGTCATCTGTCATTAGTTATAAATGTGTCACAACTTAGGATATTTTATGTGACAGTTATTCCATCAGCGCCACCAGCTTTTTTGGTGTCTAGCTTCATTAAAATAAGTTTTATGATACGCTACCTGAAGACAATTGACAATGGACTGTGAAGCAAAATTTAAATTCTACCAATGATGGAATACTGTTCGCATGTTTAGTGCTTTGCTTACAAACACACACATTGGATTACATACATTCTATTTAGAGGAGAGTAGCTATTTGCCTGACTCGATACACAGAACTAACCAGCATGCGTGTTGCCGCTCATTCTCGCTTTGTCGGAGGAAAAAAAGATAAAAAAAAAGGAAGACAAAATAATAGTGTGATATCAAGTTATTGTATAGTTTTTATATAGCTATATATGACAAAGTTACTTAGTTTCAAATATTCTTCACTTAGGGAATTATGCATATAAATGTTATCTTTATTATGATTGTATTAAATAAAAAATGAAATAAAATTTGTATACAGTAAATTCCAGCTTTTATATTTTATTATTTATGCAATAAAAATAAACCTTATGTTTAACTCTTTACTTCTCAATTTCTGGGAACAAATAATTATAAATGGCTGAAAATGTTTGGAATATTCTGAAAGTTTCTAATAAAATTTAAGAATAGTTCCCACATATTATCATAGATATTACAAAAAAATATATAAATGAAGTTTATAAACTAACAATTTATAGAGGCATTAAGTTATTCCGTTTTTTGGAGAGAAAGAAAACAACTTATTTGGCTGCGAAAAAAAAGTAACGCTTTGTTGCCCTTACATGTATTAATATGTTATAAAAAATCTCTCAGATATGAATATCCTAGGAAAAAAAAATGCTACATCCCCTTTTGATCACTTTTGGGGTATAGATTTTGTAAATGTTGAAACAACATCTGTACGCTGTAAAGACTGGAGAGATACTGGAATACACTACAAATAAAAAGATTTCTTAGTGAAATACATTCAGTATGTAAGAATTCGGTATATTTATTGGCATTATTCTATATCTAGTTTTCAAGACTGGACGGTGATGAGACTCTTGAGATATGACAATCCTTTCCCCCTTAAAGCTGAAATCTTGTTATTTTTAATAAACTCTTTTCTCGTTCCCATCTTTATGAGCAAATTTGCGAAAAATACTCACAGTATGTAGAAAGGTTTTAAGTGCAAACTTTTAATGTTCCGTACGGAACACTTATAAGATCACTTCGATGTCTGTCCGTCTGTCACACCCGATTTTCTCCGAAATTATATAACAAAGAAAGTAGAAATTTGGCATAAAATAAGAAGAAGAAAAGTCGTGTGGTCTTAAAAGTTAAATTTTGATTTAAAGAGTTAGTTTTGGGGAGTGAAATTGGAAGAGAAAAAAAAATACCTGGTCATCGAGTGGGGTGTCAAATGAAGGCTTGTGAAAGCACGAGTTCAAAAATATATATAATGTAATACTTGCGCATACTCTTCTATGTATTATTTTTAAAAAATTGCCAAAAATCGCTGCCCCCCTTATCTCGAAAAGTACTAATCAAAAAATTTTGAAAAGATTCTGAAATATTCTCCACAGGGTGTAGATTGAACGAAAATTATCGCGAGTGCATTACCTTTAATAATTTATCTGATATATAAAAAACAAACATTTCAAGGTTATCAGTTTTCAACGAAGATCAGACCCAAACTTTGTTGAAAACTCATTTGGGGTCTGTTTTGTGAAGTCACTGATCATTTTATACCTACGTAACAAAACATTTTATTTTAAAAGCAATCAAAGCACGGAACACTAATTGGGCAAGTCCGACTTGCTTTGGTCGGTTATTATATTATTTTTAACCTACAGCCAAAGATTGGGCGGAGCAATGCTTCCAAGATATTATAACCCCTCTATCACTCCTTAAAGGTGAAATTTTGTGTGTGGAATAGACGCATTTGACATCATTAAAAATAAGAAAAATTGCTTAATATTGACAAAAATAAAACAATCTTCCTTTAACTCCTCTGGGGAAGTCAAATTTTTGAAAAATTGATAGAGACTTTTGGTATGTACTGAACTTCACATTGTCCATAATAAAAAGTTGTCGTTTTTCTCCTTGGAAACAAGACTACACTTTTTGATAAAAGAAATATATATGCACATAATATATGAACGTATTAAGTTCATTACAAATATAAATACATATTACATATTTATCTCTTCTTCTTCACGTGCCCTGTCGGTTGCGAACGTTGGCTATTAATTAACATGACTATTCTGATTTTATTTGCGGCAGATCTGAACAGTTGGGCAGATAACAGCTCGAACCAATGGCGCAAGTTCTGGAGCCAAGAGGGTCTTCTTCTTCCGGGTCTCCTCCTGCTGTATATCTTTCCTTGGATTATTAACTGAAGTATCCGATATTTACTGTGCCTCATAAGATGTCCGGGGTATATATTTACAGAATATTGAAATATAGAATATTGAAATACAGAAAATTGAATGAGGAGATAACTATGGCAATATGTTTTCATTCTTAAGTAAATTAAAAATAGAAAAAAACTATTAAAGTGATTTACTCAGTACTTCCATTGCAAACACATAGTTCTAAAACAAGTACTAAACTTGACTTTGCCAAGTATTAGATCTACCCCAAATTTGAAATTGAATCGCATTTCGTTTGAAAGTTATCGTGCCAACAAGCAGATGGAAATGAGTGTATATGTACCCTGAAAGGTGAAAAAATTAAAAAATCTGGAAATATAATTTGTCCACGAATACAATTTTTCCCTTTAGAAGGAGAAGTAATAAGGGAAATTCTCATAAGACTATTATAACTATAGAAAATTTCTGAAGCTTTACACTTTTTACATGAAGCAATATCGCTCAAAAACTATACGTTGTCCTCACCACATACAGTAATACATGTGTACCAAATTTGAAATCGATATTTCGTTTCGGTTTCGAGTCATCATGTCAACAAACCAAACACAATACTTGCGTTCATCAAGAGAAGTAATAACTAATAAGGAGTTATTTTTGAAAATTTGTCATAATTCACTCTCGAAAGGATACAGGTATTAATTTTATTGCAGGGTGGAAAATTATGTCTGTATCTATTTAAAAGGTAGTTTTATTTAACAGGATAATATTATATACTTATTATTAAACTAGCGACTGGTATATCTGTTTACTTAGTCCTCAAAAAATGCTAAAATACCTAGGTATAAAATGATTGCCTATATCTAAATTGAGTAATCGATAGTTTTACTCGTATATCGCTGGTCGAATGCAATGATCCTACTAATTTATGATCTTTGAGTTACTACTGTAATTAAATTGTTAAGTGGAGCAAAGTTTGCAACTAAAATTATATTAAATATATCGTTTTAGTTACAAATATTGTAAAATAATTTAATTTTTTTAAATAAAAATACATTGTACATACGATAAGCACGTTTTCACGCACATTGGCAAACCGGTGTCATTTCCGTTGTCGGTGCTGTTTTCACATACGCTTGCATTCTCCCGGTTATGAACGCAGTTGATTCTTAGCTGTGGTGAAAAAAAGATGGATGCTGCACTTAACAAGCGTTTTCTCTTAGGTTTTTATACCTTAGAAAGAAGTACTGAAACTGAACATACCAAGAAGGCAGCACTGGGTGCGTCATCTATTGACTGTGAATTATTTCTATATGCTTTTCGAGAAACTTAATAAAACATAACGACAAATTCTTGAATTATTTCCGATTGAGGGCCAATACAAAGGTTTTTCTGCTTGAACGTTTGGAAGACAGTATCAAGTATTAGAATACCACAGTGAGAGCAAGTGTTCCTCCAAAGGAAAGAGTCGCAAACACGATAAGGTAGGTGAATAAATATAAAATTAATAAAAGTTTTATTTATTTCACTGACAAAAGTAACTTATGTATGTATGAATTTGCATATAGGTAGTATTTATAGTTCTTGAATGAAGGGTCTTGAGGACCCAGGTGATGTGATTTGTATTATCGTGAGGTAATTCAGGGTTATAGAAAGATACTGTTGTTGATTTTCTTGAAATAAATAAGCGTGTTGACTTCCGCTGAAACTATCGAGACGGATAGATACAGGTTCATTTTCGTTGAAGCACATGAAGTTAATGAAAAAGTGCACGTTGAAAATAGGAGCGCTGGTTGGTTGTTTATACATCTGTTGGTATCTCTTGGTAATTCCAACACATTCATTCGCAATTCTAATTTCTCTTCCTCGGACATTTTTCATACACAAGAAGTAATTGAAATGAAAACTGTTTCCTCCTCGTTAGATGGATTCTCCAACACTTTCTATTTTTTTATCAATATCTTCTAGAAATCTAGCTTTTTCTGTCATGGTCCCTGTTTCTTTAGGTTTTGCACTATTATTTCTCTTGAGATTATACTTCTATACATTTAAGTGAGAATGCTCATCATTCTAGCGATCATCTATACTTGACTCCGTGAGGTTACCATGATGTAAATACTTTCTCTTAGCAGCTTGACCAGAATTCTACTTTAGAGACTGCGAAGGTTTTGCTATTTTTCAATAATTGTATCACCTAAAATATAGAAAAGAAGATAAATCAAATTGTGAAATAAAGTCTATCAATAGCACATGAAAAATTAACCTATATCTTCCAATTAATTATATTTGCAATAGTTCTTCTTTTCTTTTTCAGGTATCTTGTCACTGGAGCAACCTTTACCAGATCTTCAGAATGGGAATAAGCACAATAAGTAAGATTGAAAATCTGGAATTAAACTATTTATGAGATCTACTGAAAGACGAATTCCTTCCACAGCCAATAGAAGATAAATGGCATAAAATAGTAGATGACTTCAAAAAAAGCGTTCACTTTCCAAACTACTTGGCAGATGCTAATGGGAAACAAATACGAGCTCAAAGATTCCCCCATAGTGATCTAATGAACCTTAATTATAAGGGCTATATTTTTATCATTCTCATGGTAATAGCCGATTCTAATTTTAAATTTATATATGTTGATATAGGAGATTGTCACTCTTCCGTATTTCAGCGAACTATTTTTGTTTTAAATTACTGATGAAAAAAAATTTCGAATACCACCTCCTTGCTCCTTACAGTCAACAAGTACAGAGCATCTGATTTAAGATACAAGCTCTCAAACTACTGCGTAAGTACTGAGAGGGCGTTGCCGTGCCAAACGAACCAAATATAATGACTGTATTACACTATTAATAATATAACAGTAACTTACCTATTTTTTGGTGTTCTTTATTGTCTTTTTCTAGAAAATCTTCTTCTAAGAATGCATCAACTTATTTTCACACGTTTCATTTTTCGTTTTTATCTTTAAAATAACCAGCTGTTTTATACCATAAACGGGGATTACTTTCCACAAATTTTATTAATGTCACAATATCGTACTTGAACAATTTCCTCATTTTTGCAATCACATAACTTTATCTAATCAATGAAGGAAAATTGCACTCAAAGCGATAAGCTACAATCAAAATACAAACACTTCGACACCGGCAAGTCTAGACCTGTCTGGTCCAAAGCGCACCAGGAAACACTGAAATCGACTAGTCTGTGATTGGAGGTAACAGTGAACTGTATATAATATTGTAGTGAACATGATAAACAGGGTATGCTTTAAGTTAAAGGATTCTTTTTTTTCTAGTTTAAGTGTCCCTAAAATGTTTTAAAAAATGCACTAAAATGTGTGTAAAATTCTATTTCTTATTGTCTAATTATTCGAGAACCATTACTAAATCACATCATTTCCTTAAATACCTAGTCGGATTACCTGCTTCTAAAAAAAAATAAAGGGAAAATAACAGAAAATAATTTAAAATCGATTTGTTTTATCTCTCTTGTTTTGTTGTAAACAAAGCTTTGAAAGAGAGCTGCTTATCAGTATCAGTATCAAGTAAACAACGTGCTAAAAATATAGACTGGTAGGAGTCTTGATACGGGTCCAAGTCCTGGTAAATACTCAGGTTATTCGATTAGGTATTTGTCTCAAAAAAAGTATAGTTTCAGAAGTTTATGTCTAGCTTGAGGTGCGACAATGGGTGATTGGAAAACTTCAAGAAGATGACCTTGAACTGCCGAAGTTACCTAGAAATGTCAAGAGTCTAATTTGCTAATTTTAGCAAAATGGCACGGTTTCACAAATTCTCATCACCAAAATGACTCATAATCAAAATTTGAGCTTTTTTATGTATACCAAACTTTCAAAAATTTCGAATGTGAGATCTTAGTAACGCAGTATAAAATTAGTGCGCTTTTTATCAAAAACGGCAATTCAAAAATATTTTCACAATCAACGTCATGACCGAAGTTCAATGTGATGCCAATCGTGAAGTTTCTATCATTTATTACAGTCATATTACTTATTGGCAATAAGAAATTTTCAAAAAAATGCCATTTTAATCACCAAGATCCGAAATTTCAACATTCAATATTTTTTTTGAAATCCCTGTATTTACAATAAAACTGACATTTAGACTATGAGCCATTATGGGTTAGCTGGACTGGGTCGTTTTTACCATATATAGTAATTTCAGAATATTTCCACATTTGAACGTCATCGCAGAACTTCAGCGTGATGTTGATTATGAATTGTTATCGATAAAATGCCTTTTCAACCTATTACTAAGATATGAAATTTCAACATTGAATATTTCTTGAAAACCCCTGTATATGCAATAAAACTGAAATTTGGATTATGCGCTATTATTCTGATGACAATTCGTTCAACAGATTCATTTATGCAAAAATAGTAAAGAAAAATACATTTCAAAGTTACGGAGAAAGTGATGCCCAATATGAAGCTTTTATTATTCAGTATAGTTGTCCATGTCCATATAACAAGTTAATATTATCAAGAAAATACCATTTTGCCTTACTCCGAAGATCGATCCTATATTTTTCAACATTCAATATTTTTTCAATGCCCTTGTATACACCGTAATGCTAAAATTTACTTTATGAGCTGTCCTGAAGATCATCGGCTCGAGAGTGCTTTTTAATCGAAAGCAGTAATTTTAAAATATTTTCACGTGACGCTCGTCATGAAGTTATTATTATCTATGCTAGTCGTACTACAGAATGATAAAACAAAATGACCAATAAAATAATGTTTTAATCTATTACCAAGAAAAGAAATTTCATCACTGAATATGTTTTTAGTCTCTCTTTATACACAATAAAACTGACATTTACAACGTAATCAATTTATTAAGACAGCTGACTATGCAGTGTTTTTTACATAAAACAGTGACCTTATATAGCTTCAACCTATTGTCATGATCTAAAATTTTAACATTCAAAATTTTTCGACAGTTCCTCTATAAATAATTATGTGAAAATTTGGATTATAAGCTATTTAAGCGATGATAATTCATTAAATAGTTTTATTTTTACGAAAAGTAGTTTGAAATAGTTGTGAAATTTGAAGGTCACTGTAGAAGGTCAAAGTTAAGCCCTTCGTCACGTTTTTTTCATCAAAAGGGCCTATTTTATTAGTACATCTTCGGATAAATTTTATGTACTATATATTACATCGTGTTTGCACTGCGTCTCTTGTTGCTGTTCACCCAGGAATGCTTTTACTGCCCACGCGGCATACTATTTTGGACATTTAAAATTTTTATTGAGTTATGCAGTCTTACAATCATAATTCTTTAGTCTATATTATTACCACAATCCGAAATCCTACCGACAGTTTTGCCGAATCTTATGGATTTCCATTTAAAAAGTTAAAAAAATTATAAATCTGTACCTCTTCTATCATCCAACTTTTGTAAGCCATATTAGCAAAGTGACTTGTTTAAGTGATCAATAAAATCTGTTTAAAAGTCCCCATTGAAAGAACATCCTGTGTTATGTTTACTGGAAAGTAGATCAGCGTGCTGTATTTGGAAGCAAAGCCTTTATCATTAAATATAGGGTGTCCAATATGTATGGAATAATGATAAAATGTTTTGAACTGTCAGATCGAAGAAATAACGCCATCTTGATGTTTTTTAAATGGAAAGAAGTGAATATTATTTTATTTTTGAGTTCTACTAAAAATTCTAGAACATACCATATGTCTAAATTGAACTGTTTCGGAATTGTTGTCATTTAAATTTAAAATAAAAAAGACAAAAAACTATTAATAAATACTGTAGGTTTAATTTTAAGGTAACAATTGCTCAAAATGTCTACCGTTAACAGCGAGGCAATGACCCAATCTGTCATAAACAGCCTGAACAGAGTTTTGCAAAGAATCCGGGGTGATCTGTGCTACTTTGTATTGTATATATTATATTTTTTGTTGTAAATCTTCTATAGTTTCAGGTCGACTTCGGTAAACTTTGGTTTTCAAATTACCCCATAAAAAAAATCGAGTGGCGTAAGGTCGGGACTCCTTGCACGCCATTCTACAGCATCTCTTCTGCATAGCCATTGATTAGGAACAATCGCATCCAAATATCTACGAATATTGATTTCATAGTGAGGAGGTGCTCCGTCCTGTTGATGCCACAGATTTCTGTTAGGGGTATCCAAATTATTTTCATCGAGAAAAAGACTTGCACAAGTTGGAATAACTTGCTCTTGGAGTAACTGTAAATACCGCTGTCCTGTAAAATTTCCATCGATAAAAAAGGGACCAATGATATGACGTTCACAAATCCCTGCCTACACTGTCGATTATCTAGTGGGGACTCTCAGTACCGGCAGTTATGCCTGTTAACTCTTCCGTTAAGACAAAATGTGGCTTCGTCAGAAAAAACAATATTATGAATTAGGTTAGGATCATGATTGATTCGTTTCATCATGACTTCGCAAAATTCAACGCGTCTATCGTAGTCATCTTCAGATAATTCTTGCAATAGAATGGGTTTGCGTGGATGCAATTTTTCTTCATTCAGTATACGACTTAAGGTACCTTTACTTATGTTGTGGTCTAAGCAAAGCTGACGAGTGGCTGTATGGGGATTTTCTGTAATTTCCAATAAAACATCTAAGTTTTTATTATCACTTGGAGGTCCAGATTTAGAACAGTCCTTAACATGACCTGATTGTCTAAATCGTTTTAATGCCTTGCTAACTACGGATTGGGTAATAGATTAGGATATTCTGCGTTAAAAAGATCACACACCTCCTGTTGTGTTCTCTTACGATCTCCGTAACCAACCATCATTAACAAAGTGATTCTCTGAGTTTCTGTTAAATGTACCATTATGATATTACGCTCAAAATTTCAGTTTCACAAAATTCAGCAATAAACGTTTTTGTCAATAAATCATTTTTTGACGCTTTAAGTCGTTACCTGACAGTAAATGTTTGACACAAGCCAGCTTAATTTTTTTTTAAATTTGGTCTCCTTAATTTCAAATATCAATAATCCCAAAACAGTTCAATTTAGACATATAGTATGTTAGACACAAAATGTCTAGAATTTTTAGTAGGACTCAAAAATAAAATAACAAACAGGGCTTTCCATTTAAAAAAAATTTAAGAAGGCGTAATTTCTTCGAACTGACATTTCAAAACATTTTATTATTAACGTCAGCATGTGCGCCGTAAAACACCTTATAACTTTTATCTAAACATTTTTTTGATACGCTGATTAATAAATGCTGTGGAATCATTATTCCATACATATGGGGCACCTTATATATATATATATATATATATATATATATATATATATATATATATATATATATACGAGGCTGGTTTGAAAAGTCCGTGCAAAAATAAAAACTACTTATGTGTTTGGGGTAAACCTTTTTTTTATTTTTCGACATAGTCTCCTTTTAGGCTTATACACTTCGTCCAACGATGTTCTAGTTTGATCCCTTCCGAATAATAGGATTTGTCCAAGTCTGCAAAATATCCATTAGTGTCTGCAATCACCTCCTCGTTTGAATAAAATCTTTGTCCCGCCAGCCATTTCTTCAAATTGGGGAACAAATAGTAGTCCGAGGGAGCCAATTCTGGAGAATAGGGGGATGTGAAACGAGTTGGAATCCTATTTCCATTAATTTTGCGACCAGAACTGCTGAGGTGTGTGCTGGTGCGTTGTCGTGATGGAAAAGGACTTTCTTGTGGGCCAATCGCGGGCGTTTTTCTTGCAGCTCGGCTTTCAAACGGTCCAATAAGGATGAATAATATTCACCTGTAATAGTTTTACCCTTTTCCAGATAGTCGATGAGGATTATCCCTTGCGAATCCCAAAAGACAGTCGCCAGAACCTTTCCGGCCGAAGGAACGGTCTTCGCCTTTTTTGGTGCAGATTCCCCCTTGGTAACCCATTGTCTAGATTGTTGTTTAGTCTCAGGAGTATAGTAATGTATCCATGTTTCATCCACAGTGACGAAACGACGCTTAAAGTCCTCCGGATTCTTCTGGAACAGCTGCAAACCATCCTTGCAACACTTCACACGATTCGGTTTTTGGTCAAGCGTGAGCAATCGCGGCACCCATCTTGCGGATAGCTTTCTCATGTCCAAATGTTTATGCAAAATATTATGTACCCGTTCAGTCGAGATGCCCACAGCACTAGCAATCTCACGCACCTTAACTCTTCTGTCATCCATCACCATATCATGGATTTGATCAATGATTTCTGGAGTCGTAACCTCCACAGGCCGTCCAGAACGTTCAGCGTCACTTGTGCCTATATGGCCAGTCCGAAAATTTTGAAACCACTTATAAACTGTTCTAATCGAAGGTGCAGAGTCACCATAATGTTTATCAAGCTTCTCTTTAGTCTCCTGAGGCGTTTTGCCTTTCATAAAGTAATGTTTAATCACCACACGAAATACTTTTTCGTCCATTTCTTGAAAATCACTCGACTTCCTTGATTCACACGAATGCCAAACACAAAGAAATAGACCAATATGGCTGAAACTTGGTGTGCGTTCATTCAAGAGATGCTACTAACTAAACATGACCTCGATACGCGTCGGTGGTGCCATCTCTCGGACTTTGCACGGACTTTTCAAACCAGCCTCGTATATATATATATATATATATATATATATATATATATATATATATATATATATATATGTATATATATATATGTATATATATATATATATATATATATATATATATATATATATATATATATATATATATATATATATATATATATATATATATATATATATATATATATATATATATATATATATATATATATATATATATATATATGTATATATATGTATATATATATAAATATTTATATATATATATATATAAATATATATATATAATATATATATATATATATATATATATATATATATATATATATATATATATATATATATATATATATCGATCTCTCGGTCGTAGGTTGTAGTGTTGGTGCGGGGTGGTGGGGGAAGTCTCCGCCTTCTATTGAGAATCATGGACAGTCGCATTGACAGACTTGCTGTCGGTTAAGGTGGTATGTTTCTTTTTTGAGTAATGTTTTCCATGTCTTGCGGCATCGTCTCTTTTGTTGAGTTGTCCTGTTTTTTTAATTTCAGTAGCCTCTCTGATGGCTATTCGTTTGCAGTTGCTGAAGTCTATTTTGTGGCCTATCTAATGTTGGTGTTGAAATAGGGCGGATGTGGTTTTTTTATTCCTGATAGCTAATCTGTGTTCTTCTAGCGTGGCCGAAATTTTTCTGTTTGTTTGTCCAACGTATGTTTTGTGGCAGCTGCGGCATGGAACGCTGTATACGCCTTGATTTTCTAGTGGAATCTTGTCTTTGGGATTGTGTATAACGGATCTTATTGTTCGTAGAGGCTTGTATGCGGTTGAGATATTTTCTTTTTTCGAAGAAGGCGTTGGTTTTTGAGTCGCGATATCTATTGTTTTCTTCTTAAAGTAGATCATAAACAGATTGACTACTACTGGTGATAGTGACGATTCCATAGCTGCTCCTTCTATTTGGCGGTATATTTGTTTATCATACATGAAGTAGGCGTTGTTCAGGCAATGCCTTGCTAGATCAATTGTATGTGCTGGGATGCCTTCACTCTGTTTTATTTGTTGTAAGGCCTCGTCTATTGGTATACTGGGATAGAAGGATTTTACGTCGAAGCTGGCAATGATGTCGTTTAGGCTTATAGTGAAGGAGTCTAGAATCTGAGTGAATTTCTTACGTACGACTCGGCTTTCTCGGATATATGTTGTAGTATTCTTGCAGTGTACTTTTCAAGCTTATGAAGTGGAGAATTGAAAGCGCTGACTATTGATCGTAGTGGGGGGCGCCTTCTTCGTGAATTTTGGGAAGCACGTAGAATTTTGGACATCTACTTGATTTTTCTCTGATCTTTTTGGTTTCTTCGTCAAGGGGTGATTCCTTGATTTTACATTTTGTCGAGGAATACTGACCACATAGTGCAATTTTTACGTTAATTTTGAACTCAATATCTTAAACAACATAGGAATATATATAGTCTCTATTTTACCGCTAAACAGCATTTTAGTCCATTTTTAGGAGTTTTATAAGGTTAGAAAAAAATCTTGACGTGATGGAGCAAAATGAACCTCAAATTCGTGTTCAGAGGGTCAAAATACATACGAATATACTACTCAGGTCCCAGTACTTTTCGGAATTTTTTTTTTTGTCTACCAGTGTTATTCATTAATTCACATAGTAAAAGAAGATCTAAAAATGTGAAAGGAATCTAGAACCACTTACTATTTTTGTGGGAACAACTCTGGTGAATTGAATAAAGATGAGCTGGTAGACTAACATTTTCTTTGCTTATTAAACTAACCGCTATTAGAGCGCAAAATTACACCAATATATGCTTATATGTTTCATATTACTTTTATTGCCATTTTTAAAGAAATGAAACGTTTATAATATGAAACAATATTTACTATTATTAAAACAACAAGCGCAACTGAAACGATCCATGCCTACACAAAAGTACACAATTAGTAAAATATTTATCCCAAAATTTTAAGAGTTGATCTCTATAAATACAGGGCAGGCTTGTCTACAAAATGTAAAATCCACCTCTATTCTGATGAAAAACTCTGTATTCCTGAATATAACAGCCCTAATCTGTAAGGCTATTGCATGCATAATAGAGTTCTATAATGTCAGATATTAAAACATAGATCTTAAATTAAAATAACTATAATTTGCTATGAGAAAATGAAAATGAAAATATTTTTCTCCATTTAAGTATTAACAATACAGAGAAGTAAAAAAAACAGAATCTACTGTCCTGCCAAACCCATCCCATAAAGTATAGTGTTATAAAGGAAATCTACTGAGATAGAGTACTTTTTTGTATTTTTCGGAACCTCTAACGATGATAATATATTCCATCAGTCTAATAGTGTAGTTCTTTTTGTATGCAAATTTAACAGGTGTCAGGGTAACAAATATATATTTTATGAGGTGTCGGAAGCTCAAATTAACTCACTGGAAAAATCGGAATGCCAGAGCTGAAGACCTAAACTACAGAACATGGAACAACCTTCTTAAACATTCATCTAACAATAAGTTGGCGGAAGGCTGCAGTTCCACCAAAATCAAGTCTAGGCGTGAAAAAATTGACTTTGAAGCGACGAAACACTGAACAACGGATGGCGCAGCTAAAACAGCATAAACGACCTACGCACTGAGATACAGAAAAGAAACGGAACCCTTACTGTATTATCTTTTCCAAATCATCCTAATGGCTGATAAAAACAGAAGCTCGGCCCTCAGCCTAGGGCACCTTTTAAATGAGGAGAGGGTACTAAGAAGTCCCCCTTCGTCAACCTTTGAGAAACTTCGGTAAAATAAGAATCTATAATAACACCGAAGCCTACGAAACGTTGAAGGGGAAATGTGCAGATTGAACATAGATATACTAGGTTTGAGCGAGGTTAGATCGTCTGAAGCAGGTCAACCAAGGACAAAGGAGGGAATCTTATACTACTCGGAAGGCACTGAGCTAAAACACAGATACGGAACAGTAGTGCTCATCTCGGATAGGATACCGAGAGCAGTTATAAATTTTTACCTCTTGGCGATAAAGTCATCCTAATTAAACTGCAAAGACACAGTACTTTAAATATAATACTAATTTATGCTCCAACAAACTATAGAACCAACTAAGAAATAGAAGAATTTTACAACCAGGAAAACGAAGCAATGCGATTAACAAAGAAAGGAGCGATCGCAATAACTATGGGAGATTTCAACGCCAAAATTGGCACTGGCAGCGGAGGTAAGAATGTCGGAACATACGATTTGAGTGAAAGAAATATCCATGGAGACACACTTGTACACTTCTGCATCGAAAACGAAACTTCTAGTAGTCAATACTTTCTTCAAAATACACCCAAGGCAACTATGTACCTGGAGGACACCAGCAGACGGCAGAGGAAAGATAGTAAAAAACCAACTTGACTTTATACTGGTAAGAACTCCTTTCAAAAATGACGTGAAATCCATAAAAAATTATCCAGGGGCAGCCATCGGCAGTGACCACAACCCCGTCCTAATGAAGTTTAGATTGGGATGCTTCACAAACATCAAAAAGCAACCAATACCTAAACGATTGGATGGAAAGATTAAAAATATCCAGAACAAAAGTGTTTATGCTCCATACTCAAACGACAAATGGAAGTAATAGACAAATCCGATCAAACTGAAATAGAAACATCATGGAACGCGATAAAAAACACTGACATTCAAGAACGAGACACTGGCTATTAAACAAACGAACAACAAAAAAAAAGAGTGTATAACATCAGAGATTATGAATGGAGGAAAGAAACGTGAAGGAAAACAACCGAAATACAAAGAAATAAATACCCTACGAAAAAGGAATAATGCTCCAAGCTGTGATGATCAGCCTTATCTCTGTCTCTCTATTTCTAAGAATTATTCATATTAAAATATATAGAAAATGTGAACATCAAATAGATGAGACCTAGTTTGATTTCCGAGATGGCCTCAGCACGCGAAATGCACTGTTCTCTTTGAGAGTACTAACACAAAGATGTAGAGACATGTGAACGTATACGAGTGCTTCTTTAACTACCGGAAGGCACTTGATTGCATTAACCACCGCAAATTGATTGGTAGAAACCGACGAAGGAGACTTACGTTTCATCGCGGAGCTCTACTGGAACCATACAGCAGAAGTCAGGGTACAGGGCGTCGCTTAGGACACAATATCCATAAAGAGAAGCGTAAAGCAGAGATATGTGCTATTTCCCTTGCTGTTTAACATCTATTCAGAGCACATCTTTAGGGCGAATCTGAACTGAGTCACAAAAGAAATTAAGGTAAACGACAAAACAATTAATAACATTAAAGACGCTGACGCTACCGTCGTACTAGCAGAAAGCCCTTTGATATATAATGGACCACATTGTTGCACATAGCGAAGAGCATTGGTTAGGGATGTCTCCAAGACTAAATTAAAGATATTCTCTAACACCGCCATTAGCGCAAATTTGCTAATAAAGCAAAATACAGTGGAACAAATGTCGACATTTCGTTATCTGGGTAGCATGATCAATGACCAGTGTGAAATAAATACGATCAAGAATAGAACAAGCACAAAGAACGTTCACAAACATGGGACAATTTTTTGCTAGATTGGTTCTTAGTCAGCTCAGAGTAAAAATCATAAGATACTATATTGTCTCCTTACTACTTTATGGATGTGAGACTTGGACACTCGACCCAGGCACCGAAAGGAAATAGTAACTTTCGAAATCCGTTAGATAATACGTATATCGTGGATCGAAAGGATAGCAAATATTTAGATCCTTAATCGCTTTAATAAACGTAAAGAGCAACTAACAACTATCAAAAAAAAATAAAAACACTTTACCTGGGGTACATAATGAAAGGATTAAGATATGAAGTGCTGAGGTTGATCATTGAGGGTAAGATCGAGGGTTAAAGATCAACAGAAAGACGTCAAAATGCATGGCTTAAAGACATAAGAAGATGGTTTAATCGAACATCCATTGACATCTTCAGAGCAGCAACTTCCAAGGTAACATTAGCCATTTGGAGCACAAACTTCATCAGGAGACCGCTCACTAAGAAAAAGAAAATATGTTCACTTTATGACGGAATACTTTATATATATTTTTATCTGCTTCAGTACTGAATTCCGCACCATTTTTAGTGAATCGTTTAAATCATTAACCGACCTAACTCTTAACTTATTTTAAATCGGACCAATAATCTATTATAGAATGATCTGTTATCGACATTAGGAAACATAATAGATATAATTGACACAGCTTAATTGTAAAAAAAATTAGGGTGAATGAAAGTCGAGACATGTAACGTTTAGTTGGGAGTTCTAAGAGGGACAACTTTTTAAGCCATCTACAGTCCCTGGCCAAATTATTAGACGCACTGTATTTTTTTTAGTAATTTTATGTTTCTTAAGAGTTTTTATGCAATAATGGTATATTTAAACTACAATATTATTGATTTTTATTTAAAAGAATTGTTGTAGACTACATATTTGTATTTATTTTTAACATATGGCAACACTGTGTTGACAAAGTGATACATGAACGTAAACAAGTACAAATCTGTATCAGTCGCGATCGGAATCGAGTCAGGTACGGACGTGTTTCTGTGGCTTTATGGACTGTGATTGTTTGTTTAACAGTTTTATACTACTCAGTTATTAGTTTATTTTGTATGCAGTGTTTTAAAAAAGTAATTGGACTATTTTCATTATGGGTAGAAAAGGCGATATTTCACCAAGTAAAAAAGCTGAAGTGAAGGCCCTTGTGATTGCGAAAACATTTACAAACCGAGAAATATCACGAAGATTGGAGGTTTCTAAAGCTAGTGTACGACGCATAAAAAAGAAAATTGAGTCAGGGAAGGAATTAAGCCCGAAAAGAAAGAAAAGATGCGGTAGAAAACCGAATTTTCACTCCACGGTCAGAGAGATGTTTGAAGAAAATTTGTGTAGAAAACAGATTTGCTACCACAAAGGTAATAAAATCACAACTCCAGGATGCTAGCGTAAATGCTTCTGAGCGCACTGTTCGAAGAAAATTGAAAGAATTAGATTTTAAGGCCTGTTGCCCCGCCAGGAAGCCCAAGTTAACAGCTGCAATGAAAGCAAAGCGCCTGAAGTGGCCAAACAATGGCAAGACAAAGATGTGGACTTCTGGAGATCGGTAAGATACAGCAATTTAATCAATAATTGATTCATTATTATCATTTTCAGTTAAATAAAGCAAATAAACATGGAAGTTTATATATTTTTCCTATTTTTGACAGGTCTGCTTCAGTGACGAAAGCACATTCGAAATTTTGCAGAATAAAGCTCAGTATGTGCGTCGTCGTCATGGAGAAAAGTTTCATCCTGATTGTGTCGTCCCGACGGTTAAACATCCCACCAAAGTGATGATTTGGTCAGTCTTCAGCGGCAAGGGCACTGGACGTCTGTACGTCGTCAAAGGAATAATGAGGCAAGATCAGTACAAAGAAGTATTACAAAATCGGTTGATTCCGCAGCTCAGAGAATGGTTTCCAAATGGGGAACCATTCACTTTCATGCAAGATGGAGCTCCCTGCCACACTGCTCGGTCTGTTAAAGCTTTTTTGGCAGAAAAAAATATCCCTCTGTTGGATTGGCCGGGTAATAGCCCTGATATGAACCCCATTGAAAATGTGTGGGAGCTGATGAAAAGGGAAGTGGCTAAAGATGTGATTACCAACAAAACCCAGCTCCTAGAAAAGATTATTCATGTGTGGAATCATCATCCTCAAATGCAGGAGACAGTACAATCTTGCATTGATAGCATGCCGCGCAGAATTAAAGCTTTGATAGCGGCTAAAGGTGGCTCAACTAAATATTGACTTTTACTAACATTAATTTCACTTTTCTTTAAAACTTAATAAACTTATGCTTTTCTAAATTAATGCTGTTTTATTTATGTCAAATAAATAGGTAATTGATTGGATAATATAAAAATAAAAAACAAATCAATTTAAAATAATAAAACGGTACAATATCACTCGGTAATTAATATTTTACATGAAATCTTGCAGTGCGTCTAATAATTTGGCCAGGGACTGTATAGTCTGGAATAAGTATTTATTGAAAGTTGAGACAAATTTTCTGAAATATATTATACAATTACCCTCGCTATTTACGTTAATGACCTCTTAACAGGAACTAACACCGTCGAGTAAACATTCTACTTAAAACAAAAGTCATCTAGTATACTTGAATAATATTAGAAATGATTTTCACACTGATGATCATTATTCTGTTACCAAAGATGAGAGAAGAATGTCATGATGTTTTAAATTACATGATAAATGATTGTTAATCAGAAACTTTACGTACCATTCTCTCACCAATTTTTACAATATTTGAACATTTTGGATTCTATCCGCCGTGCCGAAATATGTGGCCGTACTGTTTTAAAAAAGAAATTTTTTATAAAGAAAAATAGCAAGTAAATCGACGTCATGGACGCAAATAAAAACTTCATATAATTTAACTATTTCTTTTTCTTATGTTTTGCGAGTTTTTTATCGTTCACCTCCCCACCTCAATAGGGATTTTTACCCTTTTTTACTATATCTCTATTTCACATATTGACGGAAATGTCTTAATATCCGTACAATATATATATATATATATATATATATATATATATATATATATATATATATATATATATATATATATGTTTTTGAAAATTATGTAAATATATGATAAAAATATCATTTAATACAACTGGCTTATATCACAACTACTTCAGAAAAGAAAGGTTAATATTATTTTAAGGATAAAGTTAGCAATTATTTTTTATATAATGCCTCGTTCATTTGCACAATGTAATCTGATAGAGTTTATTCATTTACACTTTTTTTCACTTTTTCAGGCCTTAGTAAACAGCCAGAGCGAATGAATATATACCTATAACAAATAGGAAACTCTAATTCGAGTGAATCTCTTAAAAAAATTATCCCATCCGTACTAACCATAAATCATACACATAATTGTGTATGTATTGTAATTTTAAAAGATATATATTTGGGAAGATAATAATCGAAAAAAAAACTTTACAAACTTTACACTTTTTGTTTTGATAAAATTGGCAGCGTTTATGTAATTATGAGTATCAAAAACCGTGTCAAGAACTTATAAAAGTTAACCTTATAGTTAACCTCGAAAGTGAGGTTGATTGGTTTGCAAAATTCAATTTTTTTTTTCATTTATTTAAAATTCCTATTTGCAATATTGTAGACAAGAGTTTCCTGTAACACAACCTACAGAGTGGTCCACCAACGCGGTAAATTTACGTATATTTTTTATTACATGAAAAAGAAAAAAAAAATAATTACGACTTTTTTTACTTGAGGTGCATTTTTTCAAAACTATTTATACAATTAATTTTCTGAGAGTGCCTGAAACTCAGAAAATTCTGTTCGCGTTAAACTGAAAGTTAACGTTTCTGGAAAGAGACTAAAAAGCTAAGATAGTGACGTGCCAGTCATTTTACTTTAAAAATGTAGTGTTCAAACGTTGTAGGCCAAATGAAAAAACATTACGGTGCAAACGGCAATGTCATGAAATATAATATTAATTTAGATTATGATATATAAAATATTCTAAATTTACTCTATTTTGGTCGTAGGGCACCTTAAAATAATCTTATCATACCCCAAATTTAAACTAATATCTACGGGACAATCTCAAGAAAAACCTTCCCAAGATATTAAATATACACAGGTCAAATTAAGCTTTATCTTTTAGGCGGTGAAAATTACTACAGCTACGAAAAGTTGCATGCCCATTGATAGTATATCAAATATGTTGTGCTACTGTCATTGAAATTCAAAATCTATTATCGTAATATAGTGTAGATCTAAATCTGAAAGTTTTGGAGATATTAATGTTAGCAAAATTACTTTTTCATAATTTACCAAGTTGGGGCATCTCAACGGTGGAAAACCAAAAGTTATCATTTTTGAATAGAATATGAAAAAAGAAGACGTCAATTGTTTAAATTGAACTGTTAAGATAGCTTAGTCTGATACTGCAAGAAAAATGCAATCTGTCCAACGTCGATTTTTCGGAAACTAATAAATTTAGAACTAGCCTATTTTATATTAGAGCTTTATATTCTTTACGAAAATTTAAAAGTGATTTATTGTACCTTAAGTACGTTTCCGCCAACTTAACCGCTTGTATTTCTAAAACTTGGTCTATGTTTAACTCAATATTTTTTTTAGGTTACTCTGTAATCAGATCTCAATTCCTTCTATATACTATTTTTCTTAAAATTGAAAATAATGGAAAAATACTGAAATGGAATTATATTACGACAAATACGCAATCAACCTTCTAATACCCCCCCTCACTCCTTTCACCCTATATATATATATATATATATATATATATATATATATAATATATATATATATATATATATATATATATATATATATATATATATATATATATATATATATATATATATATATATATATATATATATATATATATATATATATATATATATCTATATATATACAATATATAATATATATCTATATATATATATATATATATATATATATATATATATATATATGTATATATATATATATATATATATATATTATATATATATATAACATATATATATATATAAAATATATATATATATTGGGTTCTTCCTATATTAACAATAAATATAATGCAAAAAAAGTAATAAACTAGAAAAAACTCGAAAAAGACTTATAATGTGAGCCTTTTGACCCCTTACATATTTTATTATAAATTTTTTCGTTTCTCCCATCCAACAAACCCGGAAAAAATTCTCAAAATACTATTTAAGCCACACAAGATTACCCCATCTCTTTTACCCTATTCTCCTGTTAAAATGAGAAAGTAACTTAATTTTCATATTCCTACAGTCCAAACACCCTGAAAAGAACAGATAGCATGATATATGAAGCAACCCCTCTAACCCCCTCCCCCACCCATTTAATTCCTTATAGATTTTACTCTAAATAGTATATTTAAAAGTAGAAATTAAACTAATTTACTTTTTAATGTTTCAATATTTTATTCAAGAATAACTCAACATATATTTCGCTGGTCTTTCTCATGCAATACTGATATGGTCTCCGTAAGAACCACCTCAAACGCCTCAATCTGTGAAAGGATTAAAACAGATGTCGCCTAAAGGTTATAAATTTAGGAAATAATCAATTATGTTGTGAATTGGGAATCTTTGGCATAATGATGCTACTCAGTATATGTCACCACTATACCAAACACTTTATTTTTGCTCTCGAAGCGCGTTTCGCCAACCATGTTAGCTTCATCAGGAGTGATGTTAATATGGTGAGCGAAACAACGAATTCGTCGAGTGCAAAAATAAAGTGTTTGGTGTAGTGGTGATATATACTGAGTTAGTAAAGAATCAATTATTGGAGTTTTTAAGACATTTTTTTATTCGTTGGTGGTATGCTCCGGGTTATATTTCAAAGATTTTTTTTATTTTCAGGTGTTCTAAGAAGTCAAGCCTCTTGCCTTGGTTTTCATTATGTAGTAATTTCATATTATTTCGATATATCACATGATTATATTTAATACAATGTGTAGATAGGCTGCTATGTTCTGTGCCGTTGATGAATGAGCTTCTGTGTTCTTTCAAACTGTCATCTAAAGATCTGCCCGACTGTTTTACGAATATTGCTTGACAATCTCCACAGTTGATTTTATACATTCCTGATTTGTTAATAATGTTTGTTTTGTCTCTATTATCGATCAACAATTTCCCTAAGTTGTATTTCTTTACACATATGTACTTCTGATTCCTGATTTATTTATTCTATTACCTATATTTGTGGTTAAATTGAAAGCGTAGTTAAAAAATTCATATATTTTAATGTGGTTTTGCCTAGAATTGTTATAAAATTATTTTTGCAAAAGCCTCTTTTGCTTCCTCCACAACTACCTTCTTAGTTTAAGAACCATTATATGTAATGGAATAGAATGAAGAAGCCTCTTTGTTTTCTTTTTAGTGTTCCGTACGGAACATTTATAAGATAACTTCGGTGTCCGACCGTCCGTCTGTCTGTCTGTCACACCCGACTTTCTCCGAAACTATTTGACATAGAAAGTTGAAATTTGGCACTAATACAGGAATGGACGGCCACATTAGAGCCGTGTAGTTTTGAAAGTTAAATTTTGACTTAAGGGGTTAGTTTTGTGGAGTGAAATCGAAGTGAAAAAAAAATTACCAGGTTATCGAGTGGGGTATCAAATGAAAGCTTGTGAAAAGACAAGTTCAAAAATATATATAATGTAATACTTGCGCACACTTCTCTTTGTATTACTTTTAAAAAAGTGCGAAAATTCGCTGTCCCCTCCTTATCTCGAAAAGAACTGATGAACAAATTTTGAGAAAATTCTGGAATATTCTTTATAGGGTATAAATTGAACGAAAATTATCACGAGTGCATTATCTTTAATAATTTATCTGGTGTATAAAAAAAACAGGAATTTTAAGGTCATCAGTGTTCAGTAAAGATCGGAAAAAACTTTGTTGAAAACTCATTTGGGATGTGTTTTGTGAAGTCACTGATCATTTTATACTTTCGTAACAAAAATTTTTATTTCAAAAGCAATAAACGCTCGGAACACTAATTGCGCAAGTCCAACTTGCACTTGACCAGTTATTCATTCTTAAAAAAGGAAAGTCACTTTTTAATTTTTATCTTAGTAATTGTTGCAAAAACGGAGAAACTTATAATAATCAAAATGAATATTTTATAACTTGCTTTAACTTTTGCGTTTAACATTTTTTGATATTGCGAACGATAATGAAATATAACTTAAAAACTAAAGATTACTGCAGTAGCACGCCATCTCCAAATGCTGATTTTTACTAATTTCAACTGGACATCAATACTCCATATGTATGTATAAGCAAAATACGTATAATAATTTTCCAGAGTGAAATCTTTTACATAATCAGTGTAATATTAATAGTAGCTTGTAAGAGTTTTGTTAATCGTATGTATTTTCATGTCGTCCACTAGTCAAGTGGTGTGTACGATAGTCCACGTCATGCTCAGATGCTTCTATTTTCGTTTATTCCTCCCTGTGATCATGTTACTTATAGATACTTTATCTTTAGAGTCTTCAGGCACAGTAGGGTAGACTTCATTTTGTTATAAATGTTGATTTACGAAATCGCTAATGACTACTGTTAACTTACGTATATTGTTAAACATATAATAGACCTTTAACGGTTTGGTGATGATGTTTGTTTATTTCTTGATGACAAATGTATAATTTCTGGACTTAGCCATTCTGGTAAATTTTCTTGTGTTGATATTAATGCATTGTACAATTTCTCAAATCTTCGATGTAACACATTGAAAGTTCTTAACGAAAAGTTGCATATGCCCTCTGGTCCTGGAGCCTTCCAGTTTGTAATATGTTTTAGCGATATCCTTCTTTGTAATTTACTCGAAAGGTATTTGGGGTGTTTGCTCGCATTCATTCATTTACATCGTCTGTCAATTTGTTTTAAGATAAAATAACTTTTTTTATATTGCCTGATTTTCTAGGTATTTTTACAACAAATGATTTCTTTGGCATGCTATCCTTTTTACAGTTATTATACAGATTGTCTTTTATTGCTTTAATTTCGAAAACCAGCTACCCTTTTAACTTATATTATTTGTGACAAGTCTTTCTTTAATATATTGATTTGATGTTAAACCTGTTTTTCCATGGAAGTTTGTTAAAGGTTTTAGGCGATTTAGTTCGAATTCTACTTTCTTCGCATGTCACGCTACATAACTAAAATTATTGAACTCTGCTAGAGCTAATGATTTGTAACGTGTTTACATTATTATTATTTTTGTTTATGATAGAAAATTTTTCAATTTTTTGCTAGCTCGCTATTAGTGTTGTAGTGACACCCATTACTCTTAAGAGAACCGACAGTGAACCAAGCACTGTTGACAATATAACTTGCTTTGGGGAAACTTCAAGAATACTTTATATTTATTTCGTACAGTGTGATCATTTTTAGACGCCCGGCCCCGATTTATGGAAAATTGTTGGATATTTATTTATTTTTTTAAATGTAGAAAGGTATAGTGCATGTAAAGGAGTATACTGACGTATTTGACATTTGGTAGTGAAAATGACACTGGACGCCGCGACGCCAAACAACCTTTTTTTCCACCGATATACCTTTTGTAAAACGGCATTTGGAAAGCCCTAATTATTTTCAACATTTTTTCCTTAAACTGTTTTTTTCTAATTTGTTTTGCAAAAAAGTTATGCAGCAAAAACCCTCTAAAATATTATTTTTTAGTCATTGCGGTTGCCATGGATCGTATGCCACGTTTGGTGGTTTTTAAACAATTTATCTAGTAGGCAGCTGTCATACTTTAATTTGACAGCTCTTGTTTGCACATCCATTCAATTCAATAGAGTTAAACTAGGTAAACAATGTCTTAATAGCTTCTGGTTGAAGTGATTTCCCACGCTGAAAAAGTAAATATGATTCTTATTTATGGAGAAGCAAGAAGATATTCTTGGGAAGCCGTTAGACTGTATCGAGAACGTTATCCCGATAAGTATATTTTGGATCACACTAAATGTTGTCGATTCGAACGAAATTTGAGGCGCAACATCGATGCATATTCTGGGCAGAAAGATATTTCTAAACTATTTTAACAGATGAAAAATCTGAAATTATGCAATATTTTCAAAACCATCCATATAATTCAATCAGACAAGCAAGCAGGTAATTGAATGTATCTTATGGTGCTATTCAGAAATCTCTTAAAGCTAACAAATACCATGACTATAAAATGACAGTTATTAAAACAATTTGATTCGGAACGACGGCGCTGGCTGAGTTTTGTAGCAGAAATGGTGATTAAATATGACGAAGAATGTTATTTTTTGAATCATATATTATGGATAGAAACCTAAACAGACAAAAATTATCATTACTGGGCTGACGAGAATCCATACAACGAATGGTTTCAACGAAGATGGGTAGGGATGCGCAGCCCAATTATTCAATAGGCACCTAAGTCACCAGACTTCACGCTGTTAGATTTTTTCTTGTGGGGAATTCTTAAAGATATTGTATACAAAACTGCGACAAATGACATTAAGCACTTAAAGGCAAAAATATCAGATATGTGCAATAGTATATCTGGAGAAATGATTTACAAAGCCACTCATCAAGCGTTAATGAAAAGAATGGAAAAATGTATGATAGAAGAAGGAAGACATATAGAAAATTTCTTTTGATGTTGTGTGATTTTTTTAAGTTTCAAACATTTAATTTTATAAATATGTAATATATATAATGTTAAAAGTTATATAGTTTTTTTGTGATTTTAATAAAAATAATATACTATTGTTTTTTTATTGTTCAAAGATATTTTATTAAAGAAAACACCTCAACAGCATAGTTACTAATATTATTATAATTACTGTCAGATTAAAGTATTACAGCCGCCTACTAGATAAATTTTTTGAAAACCGCCAAACCTCGTATACGATTCAGGGCAATCGCAATGACCAAAAAATAATATTTTAGAGGGATTTTACTGCATAACTTTTTTGCAATACAAATAAAAGTTAAGGAAACAATTAGGGCTTTCCAATGCCGTTTTACCAAAGGCATGTCGATAGAGAAAAAAAGTTGTTTGGCGTCGCAGCACTCAGCGTTGTTTTACTACCATATGTCAAATACGTCAGTATACTTCTTGACATCCATTATACCATTCTACATTTTAAAAAAAATCCAAAAATTTTTCATAAATCGGGATCAGGCGTCTAAAAATCACCTTGTATATGAAACTATCAGATTTGACGTAGAATTGGACATAAAAGTCTCGCAACTTCTTAATACCGCCTCTGACACATTCTTTTTTACATATACGTGTATATTCCTTGTTTCTTGAGATTCATTTAATAATGTTGCAATCTGAAGAACACTCAATATTAATGTAAAACAGCTAAAAACAGACAAGGCACATATTTCAACAGTCTACTCACTCTCTCATTTGCCAATCCATCCCGAGACGCGTTTCGCCGTATCACGGCTCATCAGTCGGGCTAGGATCGACAAACAAGAGAACCGAATTTACCACTCCTGATTCAACTACTAACGACATAATGGTAAGATACAACGAATTGTACTAAGTACGTATACCTAGCACTCTATCGGAAGCTGACACAGCAGCCACAAGCCGACAGAGTGGTTGACACGGCCAATACTTCAACACAGGCAGCCCGATTTTCAAGGGATCCCCTCAGGCATATTAACGTAAAACAACTGAAAACGGGCAGAACTACTGAAATATAGACCTTGCCGTTTTGACTTGTTTTACATTAATATGCCTGAGGGGGATCCCTTGAATATCGCGGGGCCTGCGTTGAAATGATGGCCGTGTCAACCATTCTGTCGGCCTGTGGCTGCTGTGTCATCCTCCGATGGAGTGTTAGGTATGCGTACTTGGTACAATTCGTTCTATCTTAACCATAGAGATATTAGAAGAATAGAGGAGGCAAGTTCTCGCGAAAAGCATGGCGTTCATAGAAAAAGAAAGAAAACTCGCACTCGCAAACTGTGCGAGGGAACTAACACCAGTTTTCTGTAGACTTTTCAATCTGTTCTACAGAGGGAATATTTCCTTCCTGCTGGAAATGTGCCACAGTTCAGCCGATCCCTAAAAAAGGCAAGAAGACCTTGCCAAATAACCACCGACCCGTCGCACTGCTTTCAATAATATCGAAAGTCATAGAAAAGGCTATCAATCAGCATCTTCTAAAATATCTTGAAGGACTCAAGATTATTAGCGATCACCAATATGGCTTTCGTAAACATAGATCAACAGGAGATCTACTGACTTATGTAACACATGTTTGGAACAATGCAATTGAACACTTTGGAGAATCTCGAGCGGTTGCTCTTGACATATCCAAGGCATTCGACCGTGTTTGGTATGATGGACTGTTGGCTAAGCTACGCTCTTATGGTATGTCTGAGAAGTTCTGTTTGTGGCTCTCACGTTTCCTCAGAGAGCGTTCTTTACGAGTGGCGGTCGACAGATTTCTTTCTAACACCTTCACTATCAACGCCGGTGTGCCCCAAGGCTCCATACTGTCTCCTACTCTCTTTCTCATTTACATTAACGATCTGCTGGAAAAGACCGGGAATCCAATCTATAGCTTTGGAGATGACAGTACGCTTATCTCTTCATTCACTTTGAATGCTCGGACATCGGCTACTCAAGCGAATATCCGCAGACAGCAGGGGTCGTTCAACTTATCGAAGACCTGGAAGAAATTCTATCTAGGGGTGACAGTAACCAAGTGGAATTTAACGCTACAAAAACCCAGGCGGCAGTTTTTTCTAAAAAAGTTAACGTTGCTGAAATCGACATAGTCATGTCAGGGCACTCCATTCCCCTAGCATCGTCACTCAATTTGTTGGGCGTTAATTTGGGAGCAAATATGTCCTGGCATGAGCATGTTGCAGGCATAGCAAGGAGAGCCTCAAAAGTTGGGAATATTATTTCGAACCAGAAAGCTTTACACTCCAAAACAACTGTTAATTCTTTACAAAGCTCAAATTCGACCAACTATGGAATACTGCTTCCATGTTTGGGGCTCCGCTCCCAAACACACACTGCATTTGTTGCATTCTGTTCGTCTGATTGGAAACCCGGAACTGACCGGCGGCCTTAATTCGCTGGAACATCGAAGAACGGTTGGCGACTTGAGTCTGTTATACAAGTATTTTCATGAAAATTGTTCGAAGGATGTAGCCCGCTTAATTCCTCCCAGAGCGGTGCATGTTAGAAATACACGTCGCGCTAATACTTCACATCCGTATGAGGTTCATCATGTCACTCCGCGTACAACGTTTTTCAAGCAGTCTTTTATATGGAGAACATCATCCTTTTGGAATAATTTGCCCAGGGCTGTGTTTCCCACCGAGTAAAATTTACAGCGATTCTAGAACAAAGTGAATCGCTTTTTTTTTCCGTACACATGCCGCTTCTGGAGCGCTTTAGGGACTTCCCTGTAGCACGTGTGCTAGACCCATAAAAAAGAAGAAATAATATGAGTCATTCTGTCTCTTTTACTTGGCGCACGCTCCTTGCAAGAATGGTATTCGTATTTCGTCCGGAGTCATAGACATGGAGGGTGGACTGAGCTTTCCATATTCCGCTGTAAAGTAAATACGGACGCAAAAGTGTGAGAGAAATAAAGCGAATGTACGAGTGCTGCGCCTTGGTTGTTACGTTATTACAGGCCTACAGAAAAAGGACAGGTATTGGCCGTACAGTTGCTTTGTCTCTCTTTAGAGAGTGGTCAGTTTTGTGAGGCTAATGCGCAGTCCATCCTCCATGTCTATGGTCCGGAGCCAACGAAGAACAAGTAAACGTAAGAGAGACAGAATGACTCATATTATTTCTTTCTCTTTTTAACAACTGTACGCTTTCGCTTATAGCAGGTTATATACTTTCTCTCCTTTATTCTAATATCTCTATGATCTTAACACTCAATATACTTTCTAGTGTTACTACTATCAATTATTTAAATAATTCTATCTACAGGTCGTTTTGACAGCTTTTTTAAAATTACTTTAGGTTTGTCATATTTAAATTTATGGCCATTTTCCCTGGTATGTTCTTCAAAAGCTGTGAGCTGCAATTTTTTAGAGTATTTTTAGAGATTGGTTGCTTTAAATATCGGTCTGTTTCTCCAAAATAACACTTTTGGCAGTCGTTACCAGAAATTATCTACGCTACCTGGGAGTTAACATTCCACGAAGCTCTTGCTTAATAAAAATTGTGTATTCATTACTATCATTACTAAACATTAACACACATATGTGTACTTAAAATTTGTCCATATTCGCAACCAAATACCGTAATACTACTCAAACTATAAACATTTTATAGTTTCAGTAGCATTATGGTATTTGGTTACGAGAATGGTCAAATCTTAAACACAATTACAATATATAATATAATAACAAGTCAAATATGCGGTTATAGGGATAGAAGAGGTGTGGGTTGTTTGCGGTATAGGCTATTAAGCCTATTTATGCACTGCAACTCCTTTGCTTATTGTGCTCCCCTCTCTTCATTACAGGAGCGTCGTTTGTTTAAGAAGGTTTAGCTTTCTTCCAAATCCTTCGTGTGGTAATTTGTGTATATCTAAACAGTATATATTTATTGCCAGTCAATTCCGCACATTCACATAGTATGTGGGTACAGGTTTCTTTCTCCTCACCACATAGTGTACATGTTGTGAGACCAATATGGATTTCCAATTTCTGTAAATATTTTCTTTGGTAAGAGTGATCGGTGATCAGTCCCACCACTAGTTTGATCTGTTAAAAATAGGACGTCACTTGCTAGCTCCTTTAAAGGGGAAAGGGATAGAGGAATTACTTCCTATATATCCTGTTGTTCTTTTCAGAATTCTTAGAATAGAGGAATATTTTCAATATCATCAATTTCACCATAACTAGTTTATAAAGATTAATGTTAGACTTCAGTTGTAAATATCTGTAAAGTCCTTCTTCCAGTAGTAGTTAGAATGGTTAGCCATTTTCGTGCTACTAATTACATCAGGAGTTCGAGAAACTTCTTAACCATCCTCAAAAAGAGGACCGGACTTCCGTTCTTTTTTTTGGAAAGAAAGAAAAACAACATGTGTTTCCTGCGTGTTTTATTTCTGTGTAAACTTCAATCTTTAATTGATTTGTCTCATAAAAGGTGTAAAGGTAACTATACAATGCTATGGTTATTTATATCATTACTGACGTGATAACACAAGTTTAAATAGATTGGAAAAGAAAAAAACCTGAAGTATCCCTCATTTAAAATATCAACTTTTAATACTTGGCTTAAGGCTTCTTAGCGTGAGACAGTTAAATTCAGTATTTAATTTAGAACTGCAAGTTTGCGAAGAAAGTAGTAGTAAGATGTATAATATCATATGAATCTGTAGTCTGGTAGGGAAAAAGGCTTCAATTGGGAACCAAATCCAAATTAAACGAAGACCGGTCTGCCTAACGATAATGGGACCGTTTCGCTCGACATCAACGGCATCTATGGAAATCCTCCTAAAACTACCCCATCTTTCTAGAAAGGGAGGTAAGGAGGATGACCCATACAGTATACTATTCTACCTTGGCTAGGAAGGAGAGAATCAGTTAGATGGTGCCTGCGGACATGATAGAAACAAGTCAAACATGCAATGTTTTAGAAATGCCCAGTAACTTAATTCGAAAAACTGTTATCAACTACAAAAACTATACCGTAACTATATCAGAAAGAGATCTACAAAAAGCGGACGTGTGGCTACTCATCGATGGCTCCAGAACCAATAAAGGTGTTGGTTCCAGTGTGCATGGATGGTGCCCAAAAACTTTACTGAGGCGGTACTTAAAGTTCATCTAAAAAAGCGCTAAACAGCTTAAGAAGTGCAAACAAAGTCAAACCTATTTCAGCAGATACGGAGCTTAAGAGAAATGAATTTGAGGAGTGACCAGCAGAGAAGTGTGTAGAAATGTACTTTATTGGACCCGAGCCTGCCTAAACATCGCCCATAAATAGCGAAAAGGCTAATATCAAGCTGAGCAGAGGAAAGTGCCTACCAATGCTGGTGCAGACTACTAGGTTTGACATATACATAAGTTGTTCGATGATACAGACAACAGACCCCAACTACTAAAAATCGGCAGATGGTTCAACGCTTTGGTGAGTCTATACACTGACCATTGTGGACTAAGACATCACATGCAAAGGCCGGAGATTGCGCAAATAACCGATTATCGGGTATGCATGGAAGATAATGAAATAACTAAGCACGTGTTATGCATATAGCCGGCAGGCCACAGAATCAGGTTTCTTACTTTCCATTTCATTAGCTAGCCTAGGTGAAGAGGCAATCGCAACACTATCATAACCACGAGAGACATTTAAAAATAATATATCTAAAGGTCCCAGTAGCCAACAAACCTCAGTGCCATTCGGTGTGAATCGCTAAAATATTTAATTCAAGAGAATATCACTGAATGGCGTACTGATAGCATTCTAAAAGTTTAGCAGTAACTGTAAAAATAAAGTAATAATTAGATGTTCAGCGGTAACTCTAAAAATAAAAACCAATACAAACAAGAACACTTCTAACCCCAGTATAGAGACCGATATTAGTACTTCAAACTCTATATTCGCGGTTTTGGAATTTTCAGAAAGAATCGTACTTCCGATCCCACCAGGGGGGCATGTAACTCGTAGCCAAAACAATTATAAAGAAAGTAAATACTTAACGCCCTTAAAAAATACATAAAAGAGGTATATAATGGCTTATCGAACCAAGATCGTCAAGAAAGTGTTGGCGTTTGTATTAAATGAACCGGCGCCCAAGAGTAATGGAAAATGCGGGCATGTCATCTATAAAACACCAAACTAGGAGGACGAGGTCTGATATGGAACGAAACATGACATGCTTTGTGTTCCATGGATAACACGTCCGGGTTATCAATTACTCTTGAATGCCCGTACTTCTAATACAAGATAAAACAATTTCTTGGCGGCCTTGGTCCCATAATCCATTACATATATTTTCTAAATATTTTTCAAGGAAGTTAAATATTTACTTTGTTTATAATGGTTTTGTTTATGAGCTAACATAGCCTCCTGGTGAGATCGGAAGTAAGATTCTTCCGAGAATCTCAAAATCTCGAAGTTCAGAGGTGAATATCGGGGTCAGCAGTGTTCCCGTCCATATTGCTTTTTATTTTTAGAGTTACTGCTAGACATCCAATAAGGGTATTAGTATTCTCTTTTTACAGTTACTGCTAAGCATTTAGTAGCGGTATTAGTACCCTATTCCGTGCTTTGCTTGGTGATTCACAACGGATGGCGCTGAGGTTTGTTGGTTATTGACATCTAAAGAAAAATAACCGGTCAGGTGCAAGTTAAACTTGCGCAATTAGTGTTCCGTACGTTGACTGCTTTTAAAATTTTGTTACGGAGGTATGAAATGATCAGTGACTGCACAAAACACACCCCAAATGAGTTTTCAACAAAGTTTGTTTCTAATCTTTACTGAAAACTGATGACCTTGAAATTTTTGTTTTTTTTGTATATCAGATAAATTATTAAAGGTAATGCACTCGTGATAATTTTCGTTCAATCTACACCCCGTGGAGAATATTCCAGAATTTTTTCAAAAGTTTTTGATAAGTACTTTTCGACATAAGGCGGGTAGACAGCAATTTTTCGCGATTTTTTAAAAATAATACAAAGAAAAGTGCGCGTAAGTATTACATTATATATTTTTTATTCGTGGTTTTACAAGCTTTCATTTGACACCACACTCGATGACCTAGTAAAAAATTTTTTTTCACTTCCATTTTCACCCCCCAAAACTAACCCCTTAAGTCAAAATTTAACTTTCAAAACTACATGGCTCTGATGAGGCCATCAATTCCTATATGATTACCAAATTTCAACTTTCTATGACAAATAGTTTCGGAGGAAATCGGCTGTTAGGAAAAGCCAGTTTTCGTGTTTAAAACATATTTATTAAATAATTTCTTAAATTAAAGAAACGAGTAAATGAAGTAAAATAGGTTGGTTTTTGATAAAATTTGTAGTTTCTAATTAATTAAAAATATATTTGATATTAGAAATTTCTTATCATGATTTTTCAATTATAAAACATTGTTGAAACTTTTTTTAATTCTTCAGTTATCCCACGACCCACAGTAAAATGTTGTAAAATGCATACGTACCAAAAAGGCTGCTTTTGGAATTCAAAACAGATGTTTATATTCAGGATATATTTTTGGAATTTTTTTAAAAATAAACATTAAAGATCCTAGTGCATTCCATGACGATTTTTACCTGTTTATCTCAAATTTATTGATCTTTTGGGTTTAGCGTTTAATTTAGAATATCTTTATCGCCCTATATGTTGGTCCTTGATTTTCGTTGTACTAATCGTTGTTGCTCTTATATGACTGCTGCCTCCATTGCATTTTGTTCTGTCCTAGGGCTTGCTGACTAAGTTTTGTATGACCGTTTCTAAGAGTGGAGTTTCTACCTCGTTTTCCAATTTTATTTGAACATATATAATTGGTAATTTACAAATACTTTATTGTCGTTAAGTATAATTCCAGAGCTGTAACTAAATAATAATTTCAAATAAGTAAGAGTCAGGCTAAGAAAAAAACCTTATTTTGCATCTTGAAATTTTCATAATCTGTCCTGCAAATTAAAACCACTGCAAAGTAAGATGGTACGGCTAGCGAATTTTAAGGGGTCACGATTAAGACCAATGGTCCATATGGGCCCAAATCGTTTCAATAGGCCATGTAATAAATCGGAAACGTCGCGTGATGATGGACCAACACCCCACCATTTAACCTACTGTTACGAGGAACAATGGACTAGATGCTCCAACCAGACTCGATTGAATAGAGACGATGGGTACTGTGAAGGAGCTGCAGACTGGATACCCTGGCAATGAACAAGAACGCTTCGAGTGAACTCAGAGATAAGTGCTACCAAGAGTCCGAATGATACATGGTTCGTATGCATGCTTCATGGTGTGACAAACATCCAGAACAACAACACTTCTCGCGTGACTACGTGGGATATCTTCTCAGATCCGGATATGTTCCAACGCCACAAGAACAACTGAGACGGTGGCTTAGCAAATAGATCCCCTATGGAAGATACTACCCTAAGCAATGTTGTTGAACTTCACCAAATAAAAATTAGGATAGGAGGAAAAGTATATATAAAACCCCAAGACCCCAAATACTAATGAACGTCTTTGAAGTGAACTGTCAGAAAATGTATCGATTGAGATATTAAACGACGCTGTCTATCACTTCGTCTCCGAATTGATGCTAAGCCAATAACATAGTGGTGCAGATAATAGAATAAAGATAAATAAAAAGCATATAGCAACTGGCCCACCATTTACAACCCAGGTGACGAAAATACCATGAAAGCTTTGTCACATTCATCACACAATTTCTAAAAGCTCATTGAATATCATCAAATAGCACTGTCTAGAATGAATGCAAGGTCTAGTGCTGATAAAGAAACGCCTCGTAAAGCGAATAAAATCTATTGCTGATAATAAGATTTTTCTCACATAATCATCTCGCTTGATTAAAGAAGAGACATCTAAGTTGAAACACCGCCATCTACGGATATAAGTAACGACATTCCGGAAAAAATACTAAACGCAGGCACTCCGGCAATACACTTCTTCGACAGTTACTAGTTACAGTTTCAACAGCATAATGAAGTTAGTCATGCCATCACAAAGAAAGAGGTTTCAAATGCCATTAAATGTACGAGACGGTTTGTCGCCCTAGGACTGAATTCCATAAACAATTTTTGGTGGAAAAAATTTTCTAGCACCGAGGAACATCTAGCTAGAATGTTTAATAATAATAATAGTAACTATCAAAACTGTCCTTCACAAGCAGTATAAGAAACAACTAACGAAGATCTGGTCTATAGAACTCTCGGAACGTAATAAGGTGTCTGGTACCAATATGCTGGCTGTGCCGGTACTATTTCGTTGGAGTAATGAAGTGGACGAAAGAAGAACTCCGAGATATAGATGTCAGCATCATAAAAATTATACATATGAACTGAAGTCTTCATTCTCGAAGATACCTTTCATGCTATCAAGGTGAAAGAGAACTTTTGAGCTTAGAGTGTCAGCACAATCATATTGTAGTGGGACTAGGGTGCAAAGTTACAATAACTCCCGATTCTTTCTTGCAGATAGTCTGCGGTCATGAATAGGGAAGGGTGGGAGCCTTTCTGCTTAAGCCTACGAATAGTGTAGCGGTACAATGGTCTGGCAGTAAACTTTAGTAAAGTTGTCGAATAACATTTTTATATTTAAGTTTTCGGTATCTATGGAAACAAATATAACAATCAAATACGAGAAAGAACATTCAATGTACAAAGGTTTGGAATATAAACTTCACCTCTGTTCCCACGACATTCAGTAATAATGATGGTCCTAGTAACTGAAATTTTAGAAAGAATTGAAAACACATTTCTAGAAAACCTAAAGAAGATATCTGCTAGTTGTATCTCAGCTGATTCACTTGCAACGAAAATACATAGTGCGGTTACCCTTGTTACTCACATTTCTCAGGCAGATGAATTTGATTGATGATCACTAATCGAAAAGACTTAAGGTGTGATCATCACTATTTGACCATATAGCGTGAAATTCTGTATGGGTCTGGGCCGTATGATTTGTTGGGTCAGATTTTTCATTCTCTTTCAGATAATAATAATAATAATAATAATGAAAACACAAAACCTGACAAAGAAATTACTGAGAAGAGAATCACCCGCCGCTTGGACCCACCAACATCAATCCCAAGCACAACCGACGTAGATACGGGACAAACACAACCACCAAAGCCAGGCCAGGGCCCGTATGTTTTGCAAGGACAACATGCAACTACCAAGGCTGGAAAACCAAGACAGCGGTTAAAGTGGACGGATGAGATGAATAGGACGGTGATGCGCTGTTACTACACCGCCACCAAACTCGAAACAATAACATCGGGCTACAGACAGCAACTGCACAGACTTTTCTTGGCCGAATGTCCACATCTGCAATTACTTGTTTCAGAACAGAGAGTAATAGACCAAAAAAGAGTTATTACCAAGAACAATCGTCTCACACCTCTCGAATTGCAAACCATCAAGGACACAGTGGCTGTTGAACTGAACACAGACCAACCAAACAATAGAAACAATAAAGCACATTCCGAACCAGCCTCACACACACAACCACCCAATCGAACACAACAATACCCACCACCCAGGAGGAGCATAACGCAGGATAATATTGCGAGTGCCGCGCAACACCATATCACAGACAACAACATGAATCACTCGCCACCCTCAACGACATCCACACAACATCACCCCGAATCACCTCTCATACAAACACTTAAAGCAAAAATGGAGTCACATCTAGCTCGATGGTCAGGCACCGACCCCACGACAAGAAATCCCATCCCTCGTTTAATCTTCAGACAGAGCACGCAACCAATCCTCAACACACTAAACAAGCACATAATACCTCAGTATATAACAGACTTAAGCACAATCGAAGACATTCACACAATAATATACGCAGCAGCAATCACCACTCTAACACAAAATAATCAAAAACTCCCTCAACGACAAGGAAACCCCAACAGGACAAAACCAAAATTCAAATGGCAAATAAGAATAGAAAACAAAATCAACAACATCAGCAGAGATCTAGGACATCTTACCCAGTTTATAAGCGGGAACGCGTCCAAACGTGTCACACAGGGGGCACACAAGATCAAATCTAAGTCTCCCAACAGAACACTGCCAGAAATCCTCGATACCTTGAAACAAAAACTATCTGTATATGCCGCAAGACTCCGTAGATACAAAGAATCAAATGAGAGGAAAGACACCAACAACCTCTTCCGAAGAAGCGAAAAACAGTTCTACCGGAAAACTATGTACAACAAACAGATAGCAGTGACTGAACCACCAAACAAACAAGAACTCACAGATTATTGGAAAAGTATCTGGTCAGAACCCAAACTACACAATAATAACACCCCCTGGATCAAAGCCGAAGAAGACAAACATAAACATGTGACAGAACAAGAAAATACCACATTTAATACACAAGAAATTACAGAAACTATCAAACACACACACAACTGGAAATGTCCTGGAATAGACAATATACAAAACTTCTGGTACAAACAGTTTACCACCACACACGAAGCACTCACACACCAAATCAACAAAGCCATTTTACAGCCACACACATTTCCCACTTTCCTCGCACAAGGAATAACATACGTTAAACCCAAAAGCTCAGACACCACAAACCCGTCAAACTACCGACCTATTACCTGTCTTCCAACCCTATACAAGATCATCACAGCCACAATTTCGAAGAAAATAGAACAACACCTAATAGACAACAATATCCTCACAGAAGAGCAGAAGGGATGCAGGAAAAATAGTCAAGGATGCAAAGAGCAGCTGATTATAGATAGCGTGATTATGGGACAAACCAGAAAAGAACACAGAAACCTTCACATCGGTTACATAGACTATAAAAAAGCCTTCGACTCCATACCCCACAGCTGGTTAATCAGGTCCCTAGAAATCTATAAAATCAACCAACATCTCAGGCAGTTTCTCGCGCAAATTATGAAAACATGGAAAACCAAAATACGCCTGGAAACACAAACCGAACGGATCCAAACAGAAGAGCTGTACATCAGACGGGGAATATTTCAGGGAGACTCGCTCAGTGCTCTATGGTTTTGCCTCTGTCTCAATCCACTCTCAACTATACTAAACAGAACAGAGCATGGTTTCAATATCAGACACCAAAAAGTGAATCAACATAAAATAAACCACCTCCTATATATGGACGACATAAAACTCTACGCTGCCACACAAACACAGCTGAAAGAACTCCTCAAAATCACAGAAATATTCACCTTAGATGTCAATATGGAATTTGGTATAAGTAAATGCAAAGTGCTCCACATCAACAAAGGCCAATGGAAGTGCCACCATGAGACAGAAACCATCAACAATGAAACGCTCGATAACATGTTCGATAAAGAAACATACAAATATCTAGGCTTCCAACAAAGCACCAAACTCAACCACACTCACATCAAAACAGAGCTCAGAACCGAATTCAAAAACAGACTGACGAAACTTTTGCAAACAAAACTCAACTCTAAGAATCTCACTAAAGCCATCAATACGTTCGCTATACCTATGCTCACATATTCATTTGGTATCATCAAATGGTCACAAACAGACATAGAAAATATTCACATCCTTATACGATCTCAATTCACCAAATACAGGAAATTACACCCCAACGCATGCAAAGAAAGACTTACCATCGAGAGAAAGGCAGGAGGAAGAGGAATTATAGACATCAGATCATTACACACAAAACAAATACAAACACTTAGGAAATTCTTTCACAGCAAGCAAACCAGCCTCCACACAGCGACAGTGAAAGCAGACAAAAACTACACACCTCTCGACTTAGCCCGAGCAGACCACTCAGCAGACACACACAGTCACACCCAATTACAACAGGAAAAGATGAAAATGTGGTCAGAGAAAACATCCACGGAAAACACAGATACCACATAGAACAAGACCACGTAAATAAAAAACAATCATACACCTGGTTACGGGATGGGCAGCTATTCCCTGAGACTGAAGGCTTCTTACTTGCCATCCAGGATAAAGTCATATTAACCAGAAACTACCAAAAGCATATCATCAAAGACCCGACTATTGCAGAGGACAGATGTAGGAAATGCCACCAGCAGAAAGAAACGATCGAACACATAACAAGCGGATGTAAAATATTGGCCGGAACGGAGTACACAGTCAGGCATGATTCAGCTGCCAAAGTAGTTCACCAAGCACTGGCTCCAACATACAGACTCATAGAAAACACAGATCCCTACTACAAATACACGCCAACATCCATACCTGAAAATGAAGATTACAAGCTCTACTGGGATATCGGTATCCATACAGATAAAACAGTCTCCGCCAATAGACCCGATATTACTTTTCAGTGCAAAAAAGGAAAAGTCACCTATCTGATTGACATAGCTGTCCCCAACGACACAAACATCCAAGCGAAATACACAGAAAAAATTTCCAAATACACAAAGGCTATGGAGACAAGAAAAAGTCATCATTGTCCCCCTCATTATATCAGCCACAGGCCTTACACCAATAACATTCACACCAGATTTAGTGCAATTGGGACTCAACACGGACATACACAGAAACATTCAGAAGTCAGTGATTTTGAAAACATGTAACATTGTCAGGTCATTCCTTAATACGGAATGGTAATAGCGTTTGTGCTGACTTGGTTTTGGCCCGTCAGCCAAACATGGAACCACATTGATCAAATGTGAGAAAGAAGAACTTTTTGTAATAATAATAGAATTGACATAGCTGTCCCCAACGACACAAACATCCAAACGAAATACACAGAAAAAATTTCCAAATACACAGACCTTGCAACGGAAATAAAAAGGCTATGGAGACAAGAAAAAGTCATCATTGTCCCCCTCATTATATCAGCCACAGGCCTTACACCAATAACATTCACACCACATTTAGTACAATTAGGACTCAACACAAACATACACAAGAACATTCAGAAGTCAGTGATTTTGAAAACATGTAACATTGTCAGGTCATTCCTTAATACGGAATGGTAATAGCGTTTGTGCTGACTTGGTTTTGGCCCGTCAGCCAAATATGGAACCACATTGATCAAATGTGAGAAAGAAGAACTTTTTGTAATAATAATAATCTTCAATAAGGATTGAATTAAAGCGTACAATTCGTATAAGGCAAAGTCTAGTTAACTAGTGTCAGTTACTAAACATGAACCCTTTTATACATAATAAGTAAAATAGTTTCATTTTTCCATCCCCTAAGTATAAAAATTGTTTTATATAGTCTTAAATGGCAATACAGATATACTGGCTCTATGACAGACTCTATCTTTTGATGGTTGACTTCTTCATAATTAGCTAGATGATACTGCAATGATGAAATTTTCTGGTTGATCAAAACCAAAAGCTCTAGTCCTTTTTTGTGTAATAATTCCGTTAGCCATTTTCGTGAATAATGAGGCCGCTTGCGAAACTTCAATGTCTTTGTTTATTGCTGGAGCTACTGAGGGATGTCTTACAGCATTTCTTTTTGTAAATATGTTGGACCTCTCATGTACTTTACTTTCGGTGAAGTCAGATTGTTCAATAAATACTGTTCGTACCGATTAAAATGTTAATTGTTATTTATTAAAAAGAATATTTTTTTAACAATATTGATAACCCGCAAGCTGAATTTAAAAACTGCAGGAGAGATTAAGTATATTTTAAAACACAAATGATGTTTTTTCCTATACGTGAGTTTCACTAATTTTAAATTATTATTTTGTAATAGTTTTATGCGGGAACAATATCGGAAACGAGGAAGAAACTCAGCTCTTAGACAAGACAGAGCTTTGATTACAATCTGCAAGCGGCTATAGAAAAGAATAAAATAGAGGATACAATAGATACATATGTAACAGCAACTTTGATGGCGACAGCAACGGAGGCAGCAGCAATATCAAAGTAATAACATTTAGTAAAACGAAAGACAAGAGCCCCAATCGAAAAAGATAAAGACATTCTAAATTTAAGGTTAAGCCCAGATGATCAACAATTTCTAGATAAACAAATTAAATCGTCATAGTAAGCAGGAGTACTTTTAACTACAGATTTATTTTTTAAATAATTTTACAATAGTTTTGGGAGCATTGATATATATCCTGAAAATTAATAATTTCTATTCTCAATTTCCAAAGATTTTTTTTTTGCAACGTGTGTGTTACACAAGATCTTGCATTGTGTAGTGGAATAATTAAAAAAATATGTATATATATATATATATATATATATATATATATATATATGAATATATAGATATATAGATACATATGACTTATATGGAAGATTGTGTTGGTACTCACATATTACAATTACAAATTTAGTTATCGAACTATCATTTTTATTGCTGGATTTACAAAAGTTGCTTTGTAATGAAATACGTTATAACCTAATACGATATAAGTAGATATGGAATATGGACAGTCAAAACTTTCACGAATTCTTCATTTTTCAGAGTTGCGAGCAGTTTCTAGTAAACTCTAGTAGAGTTTCGGGTTAAAAGCTATAAAACCAATAAAAATGTCATAAGCTTTCAAATTACGAATTTGGCGTATATTTTTGACGGGATTATATGTTTTATTTTATCTTCATTCTCTAAATATGCACCAAAATTGACACGGAGAAAAAATAAGGAACAATTAGAACTATTTTTATTCGGTTTCAACGTAAGTATTACCCTAATAAATAATCTAAAAATCATAACACGATAGAGTTTTGCGGACATTACATATAGTTGCGAGCAAATAGCAGGGTACACGACAGTAAATAATAAAATCGCAATAGAAGCTGTGCCCTTACCTTCAATATCATCATGAATTAGTCAATGTACAGGGTGGTCCAAATTGGACATTTTTAAAGATAAAGCCCTTTATCTAAAGGAGGAAAACTGAGGTCGGTGTCTGGGGCTCATTTTTTATGATAAACTTAATGGTGAAAACCGCATATCGATATCTCGTACCGTTTCAGATATACAGGGTGTTTTTCAAAAATCTGCATTTTGGAAAAATGTTTGTAATTCTTCTCCTATTGAAAATTTTTGATTTCTGTAAAAAGATTCTTAAAGCACTTTTTCACGTGGATTTCAACAGTGTAAGTTACATTTTTTTACAACTAATATTTTAATAGTTATTAATGCAAAAATATATTTTTTTAATGGGATACCCTGTATATTTTTTCTTATCCGAATATAGCACACTTTATATTTTGCTTAAATCTACTTCAAAATATAAAGGTTTTCAGGTTTTACGCGAGTTTTAAATGCACATTTTGTGAGATAGGCTTTGGACGGAGCGGCCATATGGTTTAATTCAATTGTTTACTCGTAGTTGTCAAATTTTACTTCAGGATCAGTTATTGAATTATCAAATAAATCGAAATGAAGTTTGAAAAATTACGAAAAATGGGATATGATAGTGTGTTTCATACAAACCGGAGAAAATTCGGTAGCGGCAAGTAATTTGTACCACGAACGGTATCCAGAGAGGCGTCAACCCTTCAAGGATATATTCGCTCGATTGCGATATAAACCTAGTTAATAGTGGCCAGTTTGAAAAGAAACGACCAAAAATTTTGCATCAAACAGGGATAAGAAGTTAGAAGAAATAGTACTTCTAGGAACTATCGGAAATAATCCCAACACTTCAACCGGGCAGTTAAAAAATCCACTGGACTACCAAGAACTAACGTAAGTCGTACTTTGAAGAATCACAAATTCAGGCCATATAGGACAAGAAAAGTTCATCACCTTAGAGACGGAGATTTTCAACGGCGTATGGATTTTTGCCAATGGTTTCTGAAGAATTGTAATCATGTTCCGAATTTTTCATTAAATTGCATTTGGACAGACGAAGCTTATGTAAGCAATGCAGGTATTTCTTATACGTGGGCACAAGAAACTCCTCATTTAGTTATGGAGCAAAGAAATCAAGGCAGATTTGGATTTAATGTGTGGGCAGGAATTTTTAGAGACAGGGTTATAGGTCCATTTATTTACAAAAGAACACTCCCCTCTTAGAAATATTTAGAAATTTTAAGGCAGCAAATAGAACTTCTTGTTGATGAACTGCCGTTAATGGACCTTAGAAATATATTTTTTCAACACGATGGGGCACCCCCTCATAACGATGCAGTTATCAGTAATTTTTTATCGGCCAATTTCGACAATAACTGGATAGCCACCAAGGTTCGAACCGTTAGCCGGCAAGGTCACCGGATTCAACATCCATGGACTTCTATCTCTAGGGAAGATTGAAAGACCTAATTTTTAAATTGCCGACAAACACCAGGCAAGAGTTAGAAGGCGCAGTGATACAAAGTTTTGCAGCTCTCACTCCTCTTGAACTAATTAACTCGGTAAGAAGTGTCCAGAAAAGATGCTGCCTGTGATGTGTAAATGAAACTGGTCGACATTTCGAACATTTTTTATAGAAAATTGTTTTATTTTAGTTTGCTCTACTCGAAATAAATTGTTATATTGTTATTTTCTACATAGTTTAAAGCATTTAGTAAATTTCATTGTAGTTATGACTCTTAGAGTTACTTCTGGGAATTTTTTTTTACGATTTCACTGCTAGCGGTAAACAATTGATATTGCCGCTCCGTCCTAAGCCAACTTCACAAAATGTGCATTTAAAACTCGCGTAAAAACTGAAAACCTTTATATTTTGAAGTACATTTAAGCAAAATATAAAGTGTGCTATATTTTTAGAATGGTAATTTAAAGGTCTATTCGGATAAGGAAAAATATACAGGGTATCCTATTTAAAAAATATATTTTGCATTAATAACTATTAAAATATTAGTTATAAAAAATGTAACTTACACTGTTGAAATTCACATGAAAAAGTGCTTTGAGAATGTTTTTACAGAAATGAAAAATTTTCAAATAGGAAAAGAATTACAAACATTTTTTCCAAAATGCAGGTTTTTGAAAAACACCCTGTATATCTGAAACGGTATGAGATATCGATATGCGGTTTTCACCATTGAGTTTATCATAAAAATTTAGCCTCAGACACCGACATCAGTTTTCGTCTATCTCCTTTAGATAAAGGGGTTTTCCTTTAAAAGTGTCCAATTTGGACCACCCTGTACATGTTTATAGAGACCAAAACAACCACATAACATAAAATATCTTCAATCAGTCTTGACAAAATTGTGGATGAAGACACAGTGTAATGTATTATGTTTACTAAAAAGATTAGAGGAAGTTCTGAACCAACAGAAAATTATTACTTATATAGATGATATAAACCACTATAATTAGTACAGCTACTATTAACCGAGATATAAAGTGTGCCTCAATTTTGGACCATTATTTTTATTGAATGGATTGGAAAAAATTCTTTAATATAAAGACAACTGTGCTCACATGAGTAGTACAGAATAATATAGCTTTTTAAAACCATATACAGGGTGTACATAGGAATAGTTCATCATCTTATTACAAAATTATAGAATGGATTTACTTTTACTAGGTATCAGTTCGTATCTAAAAGAGAAAAGGAGAAATTTGTTAATTTAAAATATTTGTATGGAGTAGATTTTTTACTGTAAGAAGTATGCTCTGACAATTTATATTTACCAGGGTATATTGGATAGAAAAAGTAATACAATGATGTTCATGGACTATATTATTCAAGGTTCATCTTGTTGCGAGTGAAGCTTCGAATAGGGGCTGCAATAATAATACAAACCTAACTGTTAATCATACACAAAATGGTTATGGGAACTATAGATAATTTTTCTTTAAATTTTCAAACATGAGAGGCCAAAAGTAATTGGGAATCACTAGGCGCTGTAAATTGCAAGAAGTACCTGATGCCATTTTTTCCTATATGAAACGTATACAGACCTAAGATTTGTATGTTGAGATTAGCATATATAATAAAAAAAGGTTTTATCTTGACAATGAAACATCAGGTGCAAGAGAGGTAATAAACCAAGTTGTGCCAACTAGCTGAAGCTATAGTATTACTATTAACCCAGACTAGTTCTATAAAAAAAAAAAATTCTTAAAAGCGGTTCGGCTGGTTTCGAAACATTGCGCCGTACTTAATTCATCAGCCTAAACTAGTAAATAATTTAACCAAATCATCGTACTTAGTCAGTCCAATTTGCAGTAGTACCTCTTTCTTTGGGAACAAAAAAATACTTTGATGAATTTTTATGAAAATTTCCGTTTAATTAAAATGTGTTCAAAAGTAAGACACTTTACAAAATTAATCTTTAATAATAAAAGCTTATTACCGCGATATTTTATTTAATTTGTACAAATTATTAACATAAATCATATTTGTCTTTATTGTTAACTAACATTTACTTAAAAGCTAATGTTCAAATATCTAATGTACATTTTATAATAATAATAAGTTGAACTCTATAGTAAATACTTCCAAAACGCGGTACTAAGTACTAATTATTTTTCCTTTCTCTTGAGTAGTTAAACTTTGTACTTTCTCGAATGGAAAGATTTACTTTAAAGAGTTATGTGGCAATTGAATCAGATTTTGTATTAGTATTAAAAACTAATCTACAATATAAAAAGATTCGGACGAAATTGTTAATTCCAAATAATTTTAAATGATAAATTAATAACACTTTTATATTTTTTTTAAAAAAGCAGTTACTAGTCAACTCCATAAATTCAACACTAAACCATATATTTAGCTGCCAATTCAATTAATGTTCTTTAAATACTAAGCGAAATTAATTCACAAAATTATAGTAAGGTAGATAAGAGTCAATTTACAAGATATGCCATTAAGGCATACTGCAGCAGAATGTGTAGAAAATATCACTTTTTAACAGGTCATACTTACATATAAATACTAAATTTAAGCATAAGTATACTATTGTTAATATTTGAAATTATCCATAAATTTTAAAATTTCAATTAAAAATGTGATTATTAATTTAAAAAATCTCAAAATCGACTATAACTTAATTTCTTATATTTGAGACACTACACACTATTCGAAAGATTTCTAAGATTTTTTAAATTAAAAAAAATGATCGAGTTTTGGTATACTGAACTTCACATCTCTAAAATAAAAAGTCATCGTATTCCTCCTTGGAAGCTAGACTGCGATAAATCCTTTCCATGTGAACGCTTTCCCTACGTAAAAATTGTATGTGTCTATTTGTACTATCACAGAGCCAGCAGCTTTGGTTTGGCGAGTCAGTCAGGGTAAAGTGATTCCCCGATAAAGGTACGATTTTAAACAATGCGGATGAGACCTATATTCATGGCCATTTAAATGTAGTAAATATGACTACGCGGTACTTCCATTGTGCGCAAATACTAGTTCCGGTACTAAATATAATTTTCGCAAGCTATAAAATAACTTAATTTAAGCTATTTCTTATAAAACTTGAAATAATGAAGAAATAAATTAGCTGAGAGATTCTTTGAGTCCAAAAGCCCTTACATAATTTATACGAAGTAACCCCTTCAATCTCCTCCCACACTATTTTAACTTCTTACATGTGTTTATCATTTCAACCACAAAAAAAAATGATTAAGTGATTTACCTAGAAATTTACCGGCTCTTGATCTAAAGTAAGTATTTGATTTGATTTTCTTACACGAATGAATCCAAGAACTAGTCGTTAAATGACTGAAAATATATGGGAAAATCAGAAAAAAAAATTGAGGAGAGGAAGGGCTCTGCAGGCCTTTAAAACTAAAACCGAATGTTTTTCCCAACATAATATTTCATAGAAAATAAAAATCTTCAACTCCTAGAAACTCTAAGAAAAGATGTGAAGAATCCCTGAAACTTTCCCCCCTTTTTCAAAAATCCCTTATACACTAAAAATTATGGAAGAACATGAAAAAAATAGAATTTTCAGATACAACACAATATATATGAAGCAGTTTCTATAACACTCTCTCCTACTCTTTTCACGCCTTACATGTTGAACTATAAATATTATCTGAACCAAAAATTTTCATAACATTACTGAAAGTTACAATACTTTCATCACTCCCTTCTCCTAAAGTTATTTCGCCCAAAAACTATAGGTTTTATTCTCACCTCAAGTATTATCTACGAGGCTCGTTTTTAAAATAAGTACCATTTTGATATTAAAAAAATACAAGGCCATTTTTTTAACAATTTTATTTTTGTATGAACCCCCGGACCTTGACCTACTTGTCAACATAATATCCACCTTCATTAAGACACTTGCCGTATCGTAAAATCAGCTTCTGTATTCCGTCCTCATAGAAATCTGCCGCCTGGTTTGCTAAACAACTGAAGAGAAAACATCTTAGATAAAGATGCGTGAAGCGCCTTTTTTCTCGAACTTTTTCATCAACTTTCCGCTCCAGGTTATCATTAATGACGGACGGTCGCCCACTTCGCCACTCATCGTGCACGTTTGTACGGCCTCTTTAAATGCTTTGACCCATTTTCTTACCATTCCATCGCTCATAGCGTTTTCGCCATACACTAACCTGCCGATGAATTTCGGGCTGTGTCACGTTGCATTTGCATTTGAAACGAATTACAGCGCATATTTCACAATTCGCGGGATTTCCAATGGTCTGAGGTATTCTAAACACACACAAACAAACGTAAACTCGGACGAATGCTTCCATAATGGCGTCTGGAGCTAGCCAATAAATATAAGTACACAGCGCGCATGTGAGGAATGGAACGGTACTTATTTGAAAAACGCTCCTCGTATGTACCAAATTTGAAATTGATTTCACATTTCGTTTAAGAGACATCGTGCCAACAGACAGAGAGACGGAAATGTGAAATGTGAAAAACTGCAAAAATCTCGGAATGTGACCATCACATGTAAGCTAAATTTGAAGTCGATGTACAATATTTCCTTTTAGTAAGGGAAATTATAATTAGTAAGGGGTAATTGTGCAGATTTGCCACAAATGAATTGTGCAACGACACCTGTTGAAAAAGCTAATTTGTTGGCTGAACTCTTTGCTTCACATTCTACTGTCGATTTCCAAGGAAAAGCACCACCTACTATTCCCATAGTACAGTCAAGGATGCCCGATGTTGTCTTCAGACAGCTGGACACCAAAAAAGCTTCTGGTGCTGCCGAAATAGTTGCCAGAGTTCTCAAGAACAGTGCGAGGGAACTGACACCGTTTTCTGTAGACTTTTCAACCTATCCTACAGAAAGGGAATATTTCGGTCCTGCTGGAAGTGTACCACAGTTCAGCCGATGCCTAAAAAAGGCAAAAAGACCTTGCCAAATAACTACCGACCAGTCGCACTGCTATCAATAATATCGAAAGTCATGGAAAAGGCTATCAATCAACATCTTCTAATCTCTTGAAGAATTCAACATTATTAGCGATCACCAATATGGCTTTCGTAAACATCGATCAACAGGACTTATGTAACACAAGTTTGGAACAACGCAACTGAACACTTTGGAGAATCTCGAGCGGTTGCTCTTGACATATCCAAGGCATTCGACCGTGTTTGGCACGATGGATTGTTGGCTAAACTACGCTCTTATGGTATGTCTGAAAAGTTCTATTTGTGGCTCTCATGTTTCCTTAGTGAGCGTTCTTTACGAGTGGCGGTCGACAGATTTCTTTCTAACACCTTCACTATCAACGGCGGTGTGCCCCAAGGCTCCATACTATCTCCTTCTCTCTTTCTCATTGACATTAACGATCTGCTGGAAAAGACTGGAAAAACAATCTACAGCTTTGCAGATGACAGTACACTTATCTCTTCATTCATTTTGAACGCTCAGACATCGGTTGCTCAGGCGAGTGTCCGCAGACAGCGGGAAGTTGTTCAACTTAGCAAAGACCTGATATAAATTCTATCTTGGGGTGACAGTAACCAAGTGGAATTTAACGCTACCAAAACCCAGGTGGCAGTTTTTTCTAAAAAAGTTAACGCCCGACATAGTTATGGCGGGGCACTCCATTCCTCTAACATCGTCACTCAATTTGTTGGCCGTTAATTTGGGAGCAAATATGTCCTGGCATAAGCATGTTGCAGGCATAGCAAGGAGAGCTTCTCAAAAGTTGGGAATATTATTTCGAACCAGAAAGCTTTACACTCCACAACAACTGTTAATTCTTTACAAAGCTCAAATTCTACCAACTATGGAATACTGCTCCCATGTTTGGGGCTCCGCTCTCAAACGTACCCTGCATTTGTTGGATTCTATTCAGAGAAGAGCTGTTCGTCTGATTGGAGACCCGGAACTGATCGGCGGCCTTGATTCGCTGGAACATTGAAGAACAGTTAGCGACTTGAGCCTATTCTACAAATATTTGTGCAATGGAAAGTGTTCGGAGGATGTGGCCCGTTTAATTCCTCCCAGAGCGGTGCATGTTAGAAATACACGTCGCGCTGATACTTCACATTCGTATGATATTCAGCTTGTTACTCCTCCTACAACGCTTTTCAAGCAGTCTTTTATATGGAGAACATCATCCCTTTGGAATAATTTGCCCAGGACTGTTTCCTGCCGAGTACAATTTACAGCGATTCAAGACCATATTCAGCCGGTAAAACGTACGACGCTTTTTCCGGACACGTGTCGCTCCTGTAACGCTTTAAGGATCTCCCTGCAGCATGTGTGCTAGACCCATAAAAAAAAAAAGGAATTGTTCACTCTCAAGAGATTTTTTTTTCTTTTTTTTGTATAGGTAAAGCACACATGCTACCGAGAAGTCTCTAAAACGCTACAGAAGCGACCCGTGTGCAGAAAAAATAATTCACGCTGTTCTTGAATTGCTGTAAATTGTACTCGGTGGGAAACACCGTTTGGGCAAATCATTCCAAAGGGATGAGGTTCTCCATATAAAAGACTGCTTGAAAAGGGTTGTACGATGAGTGACGAGCTGAACTTCATACGGATGAGAAGTATAGTGCGACGTGTATTCCTAGTATGCAAAGTTTTGATTTTGTTGCAAGGTGGAAAATTATGTTTGTATCTATTTAAAATACGACTATAAACTCGTACATGTTTACTTTGTCCCAAAAAGTGCTACAATGCTTAGGTATACAATGATTTTTTTAAATGTTAACCGATGTCAAATGCATTAGTGCTACGAATTTCTAATTTTTCAGGTTCCACTGTAATTAAATTGGTAAACACCTAAGTTATGTCGAGAAAAGTTTGTACCTAAAACTATATTTTTAAATAATTTAATTTCAGTTTAAATATATTTTATTCTCAATGAAATATATTTTTTGGTGCTAGTAGAGAACAAAAACATCTTTTTTTTGGGCAAAGAATAAATCTACTAACACGTACTGAATTCCAAAAAGAGAAATCATAAAAATAATTTAATCTTTAAACATATCCAAATAACATTCAGCCGGTAAAACGTACGACGATTCCCATTATATCGGAAGCCTTCAAGCCTCTGATGATTCCTCATACCGAACGAAGCAAGGCAGGAGTGATGTGACGACGGCTTTCTTACCGATGCTTACCAATGCAAAACCATTTGACAATAGTGTCGTGTAGTTCGCTAATTTATGCTAATAAAATATACTCTTTTGAATTTTTACCGATCACTTTTACTTCCAAAGCGAGTAGACGCCACTTGAACTTTAGATCTTTACGATATTCAGTAGAATATGTATCTCACAAAATCTGAGTATATTATATAATTTTAGAATAAAATAAAAAACCGGCTAAGTGCAAGTCGGACTTGCGCATTTAGTGTTCCTACCGTGATTGAGGTATAAAATGATCAGTGACTTCACAAAACACACCCCAAATGAGTTTTCAAAAATCAGTACTTAGAATTCGGACACAAACTTGTTCGTAATGGCTAAAAAAACCTACAATGCAAACTTCTATATTGTTGGGAAAATTGCAAAACACATTGTCTGTCAAGGGTCTGTCTCTAGTAGAGCTAGTATCTTTTATCATTAGTATAAGTCTATTATTAACACATTTCAAAAAATTTATGTTAAAATCTCCCACAATAATCATCTTAGATCCTTGCTGTACATGTGGGTTTATACTTTTATTTATACAGAGAATAACAATTTTTATTAAACAGGATGGAGACTTGTATAAAAGAATGAAACATATATCAATTACCAGATAAATTATCAAAGATAATGCACTCCTGGTAATTTTTATTCAATCTACGCCCTATGTTATATTCCAGAATTTTCCCGGAATTTTTTGATTAGTACTCTTAGGGGACAGCGATTTTTGTCAATTTTTTAAAAATGATATAAAGAAAAGTTTGCACAAGTATTACAGCATATATATTTTTGAATTCGTATTTTCACAAGCTGACACTCCACTCGATTACCTTGAAAAAATATATTTTTTCCATTTTCCATTTCACCCCCCAAAAACTAACCCCTTATGTCAAAATTAAATTTTCAAAACTATACAGCAGTGATTAAGTCGTCAAATCCTACATTTGTGACAAGTTTCAATTTTCTATGTCGAATTGTTTTGGAAAAAATCGGCTGTGACCGATAGACAGACACCGAAGAGATTCCATAAGTGTTCCGTATGGAACGCTACAAAAGAATTACACAGTCATGAGCACAACCTTGTTACACATAACTAATTATCTGAATATACATGGCAATGTTTTTACAAAAGTTCTTGTTTTTCGGAAATTTCACCTATATTCTGGTATTTACTGAATATTTTTTAAGTCCCAAACAGAAAATATTTTGAACTTCAAAGCATGATTAATGTAAAAAAAAATGTTACAATAATATTTGTCATAATCCTGGCAATATTGAGACACCGTTAAGTAACATCGGAAGGAGAAAAGATCGTTAAGATCGTTAAGTGATTTTGGGACGATTCGACTTTTGTCAATCGAATATGGTAATGATATTGTCGTGCTTTGATACTAACAGTATTTAGTAAAATGTGTTATTTTACAAAACAAACAATTCGTGGAAAACTTTTATATATGCTCTATTTGATGAGGTAGCTTTATTTAATGAGCACTGTAACCAGGTAAAAACAGTCATCCATGTACCAATAAGCATTATATAGCTATTACGATGAGTGTAATGTCCTTCATTCTCTTATAGTTTCAATGCATTGTTGAGTTATTACAATAACATCTGCTTCATTTCAGTTACGAATGTCACACATGTAAAGCCATAAATATTAAAAATATCTTTGTAAAAATGAATTCGATCTTATATTTAAACCCTTAGCCAGTTTTTTTAAAGCTGCAATTACAAGACTATTAAAAATATTTAAGCTTAGTTTGCATAAGAATACAAGTGTTAATTACCTTAATAAATGGGTATATCCAATATGATAACAGCAGTCTTTGAAGGAAACAAAACTAATAAATAAGTATAATAGTGTAAATTGGCAAGAACGAGTTAACTCTTTACACAAATAAATTAAAAGTGATTTAATTCCGCACAAGTTTTCCTTTAGTTAGTTACTCCTGTGTGAAATACGAAGTTAACATTATGGTATTGTTAACCGGCATATGTAAGCAGTGTTCTTACGTAAGAGTCGACATAACTTAAGAGTGAAAGTACATCCACCTTGATTTAAATTGCATAAATCTCCACGTTAGTATTAATGCGCGCTATGAAATTGGAACAAAAACATTGTTACTCTGCCTTATTCGAGAGTGAAGAGTATACCACTGCGGATAAAGATTGGTTTTCAACTAGCAGTAAGCGAACGGCAGCGGCTGCCAGCAGTATTGCGATGGCCGCAGTAAATCTCAAGAATGACAGAAAACGCGCAATCACCTCCTGCAAGCCGGTCAGTGACGTATGAAACAACGATTCTTGCCCATGGTCCTTTACAAGTGAAAGGTACTAGACATTGTCTTGTTATTAGTCACAGATGTATAGGCTTAATATATTAACTTTGGAACTAATCATATAAAAAAACAATTCAGTGTTAATCGCTTTGCAAATATATCTTTATGTCTTAATTTGTAAATTAATAAACAAATTTAAAATTTTACAATTGATAAGCCTAGGTACTGCTAACAAGGATATGTTTACTAAAATTAAAATCGAAACAGAAATTTAGAAAATTAATTGTTTTTTTATAATTTTTTAATTATTTTTGTCTAAACGTCTACAGTAGTAATTATGTTAAAGTTATAAATATTTAAACATACAATATGACTTTAAAATGTAAGTATAAAAAAATAATCATTTTTCTGTTACTACATTATCGAATTTTAAACCTTCTAGTTGATCACTTTTTGCCTTACAGATTCCACTGAAATACACTATGTACCTATCTGCAATAACCCAAATGTTTCATTATTGTTCAGGAAAGGGACTGAGTGATTAACCTGTAATAGAAGAATAAACATACAGCTTTCTTAATGCATGATGTCTAACTAAAATTCTCTTAATCCCGAAAATGCTAACAAATTTCTGTATATATGGTACAATATTTTTTCCGAAGCCACAAAAACACAATAATCTGGAGATGCCTTGGTATTACTCCTAGGTTTTTAATTGTCAGATACTTGCAAAATATTGTTATCTAGAATCAAATGCTTCAATTCCATATGTTGAAGTTTAGTAATAATGTAATGGCTAACCATACTAACTACTCAAAATATAGTTTATATAGTTAGAGTTAAAAAACATTTTATGGTAAGATATTTATCCTAAAAAAAGCGGCGGAAATATATTTGCAACCGAACCGCCCGTAAACAACCAACCCCTCTCCCATTCCTATAACCTCGTATCTGACATAAATAATTCTGCTTCACATTTGTACATACTAGCAACCAAATAAAATAATGCTACTGAAACTATAAAATGATTATAGTTTCACTAATATTATGGTATGAAGTTGCGAGTAGGGATAAATTTTAAGTACATTTATTTATAACCAATGTTATATTGTGTTAATGTTTAGCAATGAATATACAATTTTTATTAAACAAGTGAATATGTTCCGTGGAATGTTAACTCTTAGGTAGTGTACGAAACTTCTGGTAACGACTGCTAATTTTGGAGAAACAGATCGATACTTAAAACAACTAATGTCTGAAAAGGCTCTAAAAATGCAGCTTATAGCCTTTTTGGAACATACCAGGGAACATGGCCATAAATTTAAATATGGCAAACTTAAGGGCAAAACGATTTGTACATCGAAATATTCGAATAATTGATTGAATGAAATAAGTTAGCTTTGAACAGCAGCAGTAGCGTGCTGGGTCGGCTCTAGGCGGTAGGCAAGGTAGGCAACTGCTTACGGCAACAAAACCGCCTGAACTACTAGAGCACAAAAAAAATAAACACAACTCACAAAAATATATTTCGAGTAATGGAATCTATAAAATAAATGAGTAGTAAACAGGAATAGAGAGGTTTCTGCCAGAAGCCTGTTAATTTCTGTCTATAGAAATACCCAGAAGTTCTGGGTATTTCTATACGTAAATTCAACCTACTTGTGAATTTTTGTATGATGTTTATAAACTTAAAGACTTGTGTATAAATGAATTACTGGAGCATTGAAAAGATCTGGAAAACGTCTTGACAGATGGTGATTCGTCCGATCTTAACGCTTTAGATCTGGCTGACGAAATAGGCCTTGTCTCTTCACTTTTAACTAAGAAAGAAGGTCCAGTTGACGTTCTTAAATTCATTACTTCCCTTAAAATTGGGTCAAATTTAAGCATTGCCTAAGAATTTTGTTAACGTTTCCTGTAACTGTTGTTACCGGCGAAAGAACTCTTTCTAAATTAAAAATAATAAAAAATTATTTAAGTACTATGACTTCCCAAAATCGTCTTAATGAGTTAGCAATGTTGCCCATTGAACACGAATTGAGTAGTAAATTAGATCTGAAAGAAATTATTCGCGATTTTTCAAAAATGAAAAAAATGTATTGATGGAGGTTTAGACTTGTATATTATTGTACTAGTTTTGTTCATTGTTTTAAAAGTATATTTAAATTATCTCTGAAAATAACAGGTACTAGTTTTAGTTTGTAAGTTCGTTGTCGATAGCTCGTTAAAAATGTAAACTTTGTTTTTCAATAAAACAATTTTTCGTAAATCTGTATTAGTATTATTGTCTTAATTGAATGTTATGTCATTTTCCTGGCTAATATAGTTTTCTTTACGCTTGGGTGCGGCGGCATTTTTTGAGTTTGCCTACGGCGGCAAAAAAGCCGGCCCTGCAGCGAGACCACAGTATCGAGTAGCAGCAACAGCAAGAGCACTGGAAAATGTCAAATGAGATTTTGGCGAAACGTCGTCCAAATTCATTGTTAGACGAACGTATTCAAACCCCGAATTTTTGTGTCTTACATTCCACCATCCGTGAAAACCTCTATTGTAACATATATATATATATATATATATATATATATATATATATATATATATATATATATATATATATATATATATATATATATATATATATATATAGAGTGACCGGATCTCATAGAGGGGGAAAAAAAATGTCGGAATCTTGTTCGTCTGGACCCCACAAAACGATTCCCCTTTCCAGATATTGAGAGAGCCGAAAATTTGAGCTCGATTAAACGACGTTAACCCGTGCCGCTCGTCGCTTAAAGTTTGAAAAAATCCAAATTTTTGGGCCAAAAGCTGACATAACTCCAGAACGGTAAATAATAGAAACACGCTTAATATCTCAAAAGAAAGCTAATGTTGTTCTTCAAAGCCTTTAGCCCCAAAAACGTGACCTGGTACCACTAGGAGCATACTTCGTATATTTTGTTATTAAGTGATAAATTTTGCTTTTTTTGGTATATTTTTGAGTTTAAAGTAGAAATATAATAAAAAAACAAGTAATACTGATAAGTCTAATGACATTTTTTATTTTAAAATATAAAAATTAGGTATACAATACATACAAAACAGATACAGACGTAGTACCTACATGAGTTGATAATTTTACATAGTTATCTAATCTATTCTAGAGCTTTTGTTAAAGTAGTTTTTGAAACGTCAGGATATAATGCTCGGCATTTACTTACAACTTGCAGGACATATTGCTTTTGGTCTTCATCTTTTGTCAGAAGGTCGTTAAAGTCGGTTATTAATTTGACACCACGCTCAGCCATATCATTAACTACTTTTAATGTTTTGACAATTTTCAATCCTTCTTGGAAGTCATTATTTTGAGGCCAGGTGTTTGGATGTTGTCTTAGGAAATCTGTTTTTATATTAAATTGGTCAAAAAATGTAAACGTTTCTTTGGTAAGTAAATTTACCAATCCTCCATCAACTACCTCTTTTAAGTTTTCTTTCCTAACTTTTGGATTTACAACCCTAGCGTGCTGTGATGGTTCATCTGTGCTACTGAGCAATTTATTAGCCATTAACAACTTTTCATCGTCTGTAATGGTGGGATCAAAAAACGATAATCCCACCAACTTTGCATTCAAATACCACAAATGGTTCGAAAATTTGGTCAGGGCTATTTCTGCAATGTCGTTGTCACATTCTTTATAGTCTAACAGACTATGCAAAATACCTAAATCTTGCTTTGGTGCAAGATGAGCTTTTGGAGCATTGAACCAAGCTTTTCAATAAATTTTAACTAGGAAATCAGAAATGGCACGCACAGAACTTTCTTCTTCTTTAGACATCTTAAATTGACGACGAAAAATGAACATTTTTAAGCAGTAAATAGCCTTTGCCATCCACCTAGCGTGATGAATGGCTCCTGGAGTTCTAAAACCCACAACATTGCCATCTAGTGATCCAACAAATACGAGAACCAACTGCAATAGCTCCTTGTAGTCATCTCTGGGGTGGCTCTCAGTTAATTTGGTCTCGAATTCAGCAGTAACATTTGCAATTACTTCTGGAGTTAGCTGCTTTTGTATTAGATTGTCACTGATACCTGTGTCGTATTTTCCTTTGTCTATCTTGGGCCACGCAGTGAGGAATCTCTTGAAAATGTCTGGATGAGGTCCAGTGGTTGATCCCATTTTTGTGTCGAATACGCCTCTTAACAGAATTTCTAAGATATGGTGACGGCAAGCTAGGTATAACAATTCTCTTCCTAACATTTGCTCCAATATGACGCATGCTCCTTTGAGTCTTCCCTTGTTGGATGCTGTAGTGTCGAAGCACATCGCCTTGACGGTGTTGAGAAGACCCCATTCATGTAGGCATTCATATACGGCTACGGCTTGCTCCTCTCCAGAGCTGTTTGCTGTTACAGGAACTCCCGGCAGCTGTCCCTTTTCGCCATATGAAATAGCTATAGCTATTCGCTCACATTGTTCATTTTTTAAAACACCCGGTAAAAGTTTACCGTCCCAATGGACAACCACGGGCTCTTTTTCAGGAATGTTTACTTTATCAAAAATTTTTTTATTATATTGTTCTCTGAACATTTGCCTTCTATCATGTAATAAAGTTTTCGAGACTTTGTACTCAAGAGGGTCAAGGTTTAGTGCTTCTAGAGTAGCTATTAAAATTCTCGTGGCATTTCTGTCGGATACCTTACATCGATCTAATAAAATGGACAATTTCATGTTTAAAATCTCTTTAACGCCCCTTGCAAATGAAACTTTCATCCTCTTTCTCTCAGATGGTCCTGGATCTTCTGCAGCTTCTTCAGGGATGTCCATTTCCTCCAAGCTCTCAAGTTCCTGGTAGATGCTGTCCTCTTCAGTGTCTTAAAATATCTTCACTAGATAATTGTTCGATCTAACCAGCTCAAAGGCACTTTAGAAACTAAACTGAATAAATAAAAGGTCGGTTGTACGCTGAAGTAAAATCACCATCCCTAAAATAGAAATTAGATTCACCCTCCTTTTTACCTGTCAAACGGGTCTTTCTTTGATAAACTAGTCAGGTAATCCCCATATAATAAAAGATTAAATTTGGACAAAAGGCTCTTTATGTTTGAAAATTGAGTTCCAAAATACTTTTTAACAAAAAAATCTTAATTCCGAGACACATTATGTAAAAACCCGTAAAATTCTTAGAATACTCCCAAACTGGCTCCTACTGGTACCAGGTCACGTTTTTGGGGCTAAAGGCTGTTGTAACTCGGTTTGACTTAAAATAACAACAATTATGTATAGAATATAAATTTTGAAGAACAACATTAGCTTTCTTTTGAGATATTAAGCGTGTTTCTATTATTTACCGTTCTGGAGTTATGGCTCCATATGTCAGCTTTTTGGCCAAAAATTTGGATTTTTTCAAACTTTGAGCGACGAGCGGCACGGGTTAACGTCGTTTAATCGAGCTCAAATTTCGGCTATCTCAATATGTGGAAAGGTGAATCGTTTTGTGGGGTCCAGACGAACAAAATTCCGACATCGATTTTTTGCGGTCACCCTAATATATATATATATATATATATATATATATATATATATATATATATATATATATATATATGTATTCCCGTCGAGGGCTGACAGGCCACCTCATAACTTACCAGAATATGTAAATACGACCTTAGTCAAAAATCTTTAGATTTCGAGATATTGACACTTTGTTTGTCCTAAGCCTGGGGCGGAAAAAAAAACATGTTTACAAGTATCATCAGTAAAAACATGTTAACTAGCGAATTTTGACTCTATACTCAAAAAAATGTATCAAGCTAACCTGGCCAGTTATGTAAAAAAATCTCGAAACCTAACGATTTTTCACTGAGGTCATATTTACATATTCTGGTTAGTTAAATAAAGTGAAATAAATGAAATGTAAACATCGTTTTCATTCTACCACTGGTGAATAAAACAAATAAACAATATGGAATATTGTTAACAAGCACACGTGTTTGTTAACAATAACATTTACAGTGTTGCTGTGGTTTAACTCGGCCTTCATTTTTGGTTTAGCGGGTTTCACCAGAATTGATGTGAGCTAATTTCTTTTTCGATGGTACTAGTCTTTTGATAAACTCCTTTATAATCATTTTATTATGCGTAATTTCTTGGAAAATGGTAAAAAATGTCCGCAAGCACACAAAAACCTTCACGCTACTTATATGAAAAAATGAACAGATGATTAATGCTATCGTACTTCTTTATTTCATTTATAGCTTCCTGATGAAGCATTCACAACTTGTTACCAGCGCGGTGTCACCAGTAACAGATAAAAAAGAGCGGACAATTTAAATGTTCAGTTGGATATTTATATCAACAAAATTTTTAAAAATAATGGTTTTCAAATTTTTTACTTTTCCACTATAAAATAATAAATTGCTCTTTTACGGTAAAATAAAAAAAATGGAAACTTTAAAAATAATAAAAATAATACATTTAAAAATTAATATTTAAGAAACCAAAGTATGGGGCAAACTTATAAAGTATAAACAATGAAAAAAATAGTTTATTGCAATTAGTATTGTGAAATAATTTATTTCATGTGCAATAAAAATTAGATGAATATATCGAAAAAACTTTAAATCGTCAAACATCAACGTCACGTGAAGTCGGTAAAAAAAAGCTTGAACGCTGGTAAATTATAACATATGTGTATATGGCAGAAAACTCTATGAAAGGTTAAATTGCAATTTTGTAATTTAGTTTCACTTACCGTACCTTTTGGCTAATTCGCTACTAGAGCCCCTCGCTTGTGGCCCGCCCGAAGACTGCTACAGGTTGTCGAGAATAATCAATTTCTGTCAGTCTGAGATATCCTGGCCTAGCCCAAATACTCCAGTTAGAAGTTACCTCTCACTTCGCCTAGCTCGTTGAGCACAGTAACAGAACAGTATTCAGCCTTCTCACCCAGATAGGTATTTCACTAGCTCTAACTCAGGGTAGGTCTGGTCTTTTGTTTTCCCAGCCAGTTTGGTCTAGACGTACTCAAATTCAGAAATAAGTCGCAGTCGAATGGGCACCACCAAATTTGTTTTGTTCTAAGCCGGCCTTGCAGGCTGTTAAGTGGGCCAGAGATAAAAGAAACTTGGAAAAAAAAAGATTTACCGATTCTTAGTCTAATCCGCTGTAAAGTTGCTTAGTAGCCTACCTAACAGTCCAAAAAATAAAAACCCAAATAAGCTATGGATTTGATAGTTTATTCCACGTTTAGGTATGTTGAATTACTTATACAATTATAGTCTAAAGAAATAAGCAGAAGTTATATGGTAAAAGTTAAATTGAGAATCAGAATTCTTGACATTAATATGGATGCTCAAGATTCCTAAGAAAGAAAATGAATTTAATTTTATTACTTAATTGATATAAGAAATTAAAAAGGTGTAGGGATTACCTTAAAATCCCCCACTCTCTACAAAGAAGCCTTTCTTTGACAAATTCTAGTTATTATACATCATCCACTAATTACACGGGTTGAAATATTAGACTAATCCCATTACTATAAAAATAGTTAGATGTTTATTATTATCACTAATAAAATTAATCGTGTATCATAAAAAAAGAGTAGGTGAAATTTCCTAACTAAACAAATGTCACTATCGCTAATAAAACTTATACCCAAAGATCTTGTAGTTCTTTTGATCAGGAACTAAAATGTACCCAAATGTGCTACGTAGTGCTTACACTAGTTAACATTTTTAACACCAAGATTATCCTCAATATAAACAATGTAACTTAAATGGTAAAGTAAATTGGCAAATGTTCTGAACCACTGGAGATCCTTGTTAATATAAGTTAAATGAAAAGGAGAGATTAAGCTCCCTCTCATGGTTCATAGCTTTCGAGATAGGAAATATTGAACTCTCCGATATAAAACTTATCTGTGATTTATCAGTCCAATCAGGTGGGTGGAAACTGTAGTCGTACGCGTAGCTATGCCAAATCGGTGACTGGATCAAAATGAGGTCCTACCAAAAGAGCTGACGGTGTTTCCCAAATCAAGGAAAACTAGTGGTCTTCTCTCGTACCCAGCACGTGGTAGAAAAACTCCTTTTTAACTGGAACACGCTTCTCACACGTGGCGCGAACAACACCAAAAATACTAATCCTAACAATATCCTGGAACAAAATATATCCTTATATAGGATATTATACATCCAGTATAATCCTGATCGCCAAAAACCAGACCCAGAAAATTCTCTTTGAGAACATCCAGTATAATCCTGAACGTCAAAAACCATGCCCAGAAAATTCTCTATGAGAACTACACTGAAGATAAAACAAAAAATTCACAAAATGGCTTCTCGAGTGTTGGAAAGTCTCTTCCAAAATCCTGCTGGTCGGGTATTTTACCAAGAACAACTAGTACCGTAGCTGGAATATTCAGTTTTCACAAATTGGCACGTTTGGCCCAAAAACTACACTGAAAACTAAGCCGTCTTCTATTTCTGGTCTTGAAAAATAAGGAAGGCTAGTCTAATGGTGTTTTCCCCTTTTATACTATATCCCCATTCCGGAAAGTAACTTCCCCAGAGACAAACCAAGTGCATTTTTGAAATCAAAAATTACTAACTGAGATGAGTTCGGACGAGAATCCATTTCGTACGCATCAATACCAAAACTCGAGGGTTATAGTACTTATACAGAACCGAAAGGCAATAATCAACGCAGTTCTGCGATTTCTTTTTATGGGGTACAATGAAGTAAATGGTGTATGACGAGCAAATTGAAAATGTGGATCGGTGACGTAATAGAATAGAAATACCCACACATAATGAATTAAAATATTCATATAAGAAATAGAATTTATTGTCAATAAGAAATCTTTTCAATTTGCCTTTAAAAAAAATCCAGATTTTTACTATTTCTCAGATGTTCTAAACATGCATTAAATACTTTTATACAACTAATTAAAGAAATAAGACGATGTGATCAAGTGATGCAGCTAACTTACCCTCCTCGTACTAATGTTATCAGAGATATCTCTGTTTCCAAAGAGAAGGTTGCAAAAGTCAACAGACATATAGGAAGAAGGGAGGTACCGTCATAATATTCAATAATCTATCTCAAGGCTTTTTGTATTTCGTATGTTAAACGTTCCAAACCAATCTTTGACGAAGACTTTGTTAGCGTTTCTTGTTGAAAAACAATACCAGAACATAATACTCTATGAAATTTTGCCCTGGACAGTATATATATATATATATATATATATATATATATATATATATATATATATATATATATATAAATATATTATATATATATATATATATATATATATATATATATATATATATATATATATATATATATGTATGTATGATTTTGTTATTCTTCTTTGACCCTGTATGTACTTTTCTTATTTTTATTTTTCAGTTTTCTTTGGTTTGGAGGACAATTATAGAATGAAGCTTCCCAAAATTTATTGTGATCCTTTCCTTTTATTATTGAAGTTTCGGCCTAGTTTGCCTTTGTCAAAATTCTTGTTTAGTTTGGCTTAGACGTGGATGTTTAGGTTAATATTTATCATAGCCCACTTCAATGAATTACAACGTACTCTTTTTCATTTTTTCGTTACAAGAACCACATGTTAATTGTCAGTGTCATATATTTTTATTTTAAAAATTGGGACGAACACATGTAAACAACTTTTATAGTATATATACTATAAATGTAGAATAAACAAGAATTTTGAGAAAGGCCAACTATGCCGAAACGTCAATAATAAAAGGAAAGGATCGCAATAAATTTCAGGAAGTTTCATTCTATAATTGACCTCCAAACCCAAGAAAATTGAAAAATAAAAATAAGAAATATATATATATATATATATATATATATATATATATATATATATATATATATATATATATATATATACAGTAATACCCCGCTTAGCGCGACCCCGTTACGCGCGGTTTCACTATAACGCGAATTTCAAATTTCGCGCTCATGTAGTCATTAACTTCTCTATGGTCGCGGGGGGGATCCCCGCTTTCTCTGAATATGAATAAAAAATAAGAGTATGTATTGCATAAAGTGTTCTTAGAATTAAAGTGATTGATTAAAATGATTTGTATTTTTTTGTATTAAATTTTGACTATGTTTAATCATAAACCTCGATATACGCGAATTTCAGTTAACGCGATTTTTTTCGGAACGTATCCCTCGCGTAAAGCGGGGTATTACTGTATATATATATATATATATATACATATACATATATATATATATATATATATATATATATATATATGTATATATATATATATATATATATATATATATATATATATATATATATATACATGAGTAGTATAGCAAGCGGGGTTCTAGGACACCTCGATGGCCACTTTTTTACCCGACCTTGACCACTAGCCGAAGAAGTGAATTCAGGAGCTGAAAGTCATTTGGGTCATGTCTTCTGGAAGTTGTTTCAGGAAGGTGTTTCTTCGTCCGCATAAGTGGTGTTAGTTACGTTTTCCTTGACCTTTGACCTTTCTACCTGAAATCCGAAAGAGGTGACGTCAATGACGTCACAAGTCCAGTGGTTGTTGAACAGTGCCCTATTGGCACATTTGACCTTGAAGAAGTGTTTACCTGTACCTGTTGTCACCTAATTACCTGTATTCACCTGTTTACCTGTTTACCTGTACCTGTTGTCACCTAATTACCTGTAATTACCTATCTGAAGAGGTCTTCAATGACGTCACAAGTCCAGTGGATGTAGCTCAGTGCCTTTTTGTCACTTTTGACCTTGAGGAATCTTGCAATTGGTATATATGTGTGTTAAATGTTGTGTATTAAATTAAATAAGTTAAAAAAAGTGATGTCTGTAGTAGGATTAGAACCTGCATATGTTGTGTGTAGAACTGCAAAACTGGGAACTTAACCTACTTAGCCAAATAGGATTCGTAATAGAGAATTCAATAATTGGGATGACATAAAAAAGGATTGGTGAATAATATGTGAAAAGTCTGCAAAGTTGAAATTTGTACAAGAAGTAGTCGTCAATGACGTAAATTGTCCAGTGGATGTTGAATCAGTGCCTTTTTGTCAATATAAGTTGTCGAGAAGGTGTAAAATTAGAGGTAAATAGGTGTAAGATAGGTGTAAATAAATGTGAATAGGTGTAAGTGTGTATGAGAAGAAGTCTGCAAGAAGTGTCGTCAATGACGTAATATGTCCAGTAGTTGTTGAACAGTGTCTTTTTGGCAATATAAGTTGTCGAAAAGGTGTAAAACTAGAGGTAAATAGCTGTAAGATAGGTGTAAATAGGTGTGAATAGATGTCTTAAGAGCCTGCAAGAAGTGTCGTCAATGACGTCACAAGTCCAGTAGATGTGGAAACAGGGTATCTTAATTTCATTAAAACTTTAATAAACTTTCATTTGAGGAGAAGTTGCATTAGTTTAGATGCTTATTGGTGTGGTCTTATCAGAGTAGGCGTAACTAGATAAGAAAGGTTGTATTTGGTTGGTTGAATGTGTAAAATTAGATAAGAATCTGTGTATTTGGATAGGTGAGCTGTGAAAATGGGTGTTGGCTATTGGAAAAGGCATGTATTTGATAGGTTGTTGTGTAAAAGTTGCTAATAAAGAGTATAAATTTGATTGGTTGAAGGGTAAAAAATGTGTGTTATCTATTCGAAAATTGCATGTGTCTGATAGGTTGAATTGTAAAGGCAAAGAAGTAAATGTATTAAAAATAGCAATGATACAATGTAAAATCTTGTAATTTGAGCGAAAACAGTAAATAACTGGCGCCGTAAAGTCGGTAAAAAAAGCTTGAAAAAGTAAACAAGTGGCGCCGTAAGTCTGTAAAAATGTGTGAGATAAGTCAAAATGTATGAATAATGTGTGATTCATGGTACTTTTTGTAAGTAAAATTGAGTAAACAAGTGGCTCGCTAGGTCAGCAAAGTAGATAAGAAAGGTCAAAAATAGTTGATAAGAGATGAGTGAATGTATGTGAGAATGTAAGAAATAGCAAAAACTTGTATTAATAGGAAAATTCCATGCAAATAATTGAAAGAGCAAGAAATTTTAGTTGGTTGTAGTTGAATGTAAACGCAAAAAGTTGTTGTTTGTCCTCAAGTTATGATATGAAATGAGCTTAATCTAGTTGGGGCTCGTTGAAATGTTGTGTGTGAACTCGTTGTGGAGATTTTGTTAGAAAGCAAAAGTAAAACACATATTTGTCAAGAATAGTAAAATAATGAGCTTAAATGATTTGGAGTTTGTCGGAATGTTTTCGTTGTCTTGTAATAATAGTAAAATTTTAAATGAGCCTAGCCTTTTACCGTATAAGAGTAAAAGTTGTTGTTTGTTTTTCACAAAGAGTTAGTTTTGTTGAGCGCTTAGTTTGGTGGATTGTAATAAAAGTAAAATAGAGCCTAGCCTAGCCTAGCCTGGACTCGTATTATGAGAGGAGAATAAAACACAAGTATGAGTACATGGAGAAATATATTAATACCAATGAACAAAAGAGCCTCGTCTAATTAAAAATCTTTACAACTATTCTTATATACCTTGGAGAAAATTTGAAAAAAAAACTACTTACTAAAATACTTAAAAGTACAAAATCTTAGATGTAAATAATATTTTGCCTGGTACGAAATGATATCATTTGTATTAGTAAAAATAAGAAGTAGATTCGAATACATTGATTTCAATAAATTTACTCTACTAAAAAGCAAACAGCAGGAAAAATTGAAAACTATGAATTGTTATTGGCTTACTTAAATACTTAAAATATATAAAATCTAATCTATATAAAACTAATTAAAATCTTAAGATGTAAGTAATATGTTGCCTGGTACGAACTGATACCAACAAAAACCAGTTGTTAAGATAAGAAAGATCAAATATTTGTCGATAAGAGGATGTAAAATGTATTGGATAAAATATAAATTGCAATGTTATGCTTTACTAATAACTATATATATATATATTTGATTAGAAATATTAAATATGTATAAATGAGAGAGTTCAACAAAAACAGATAAGAAAGGTTAAAATTAGTTGATAAGAAGTAGATTCGAATGCATTGGATAAAGCAAAATAATTGAAAGACCAAATGAATTAATTACGATATTTCGTTGTAGGTAAATGTAAACACGTAAAGGTTGTTTTGTTTGTTTTAAAGTTACTATCACTACTTAGTTGATTTTTGTATAAATCAAAATTTGTTTCCAAAAGAACAAAGATTTGAATAATAAACTAAGAAATAGGTTGTGCTGTTTTGTTTGTTTTAAAGTTACTATCACTACTTAGTAATTCTGATATTTGTATAAATCAAAATTTGTTTCCAAAAGAACAAAGATTTGACTAATAATAAACTAAGAAATAGGTTGTAAATATAATATCAATATTATTTGTCTACTAAAAAGTAAATTGGTTTAAATTATTGACTTACTTAAATACTTAAAAAATATAAAATCTCTATATAAAATTAAGTAAAATCTTAATACAAAAATTATTATAATACATTAATCATCCTGGTGGGAACGTTTACGTATAGTGGAGGCTGCCATCTTCAGTTTAGCTGAATACGGACCGCTTATTCCTGCTATTACATTAATTCTATTCGTATATCGAAGACATTTGCGACCCATATGAAGTAGTGTGTCCCTGAGCCATTCATATTGTTCCTTGCCCATGATCAAATTTTCGTGTACTGGTCTGACCAATGCACAAGGCTTGTTTTTATAATAAGTTTGCATAATTAAAGGTTGTAGACAATTTTTACACTTTGATTTACTTAATTGAGTTAACATCAGGGACCAGCTCTTCAGTTGTACCATTTCAGCACTCCAACAAAATTTTAACGTTGCACCACTTCGTGAACATTTTAGTACTAGCTTATATGAACATTGAGAACTTGTCATCGTGTATGATTTGACAATTTTCTGTTTTAACTCGATGAATTAGGAATTATGTAGGTGTAGATCTGAAGTGGAATTATTTTTTAAAATTTCCAAAGAGATTAAATCAGTTATATGTCACTATGTTGATAACTTGTAATTGATTCGACATAAGACATGTATGTGTTTATATAATAATAAATACAAATCATCCGATATGCATTTTTTAGAAACATATACTAATTACACAAGTTTATCAGTATAAATGCAATTTAAATTGGAAAATTACCACTTATCTAAATAATGATGTATGGAGTCGACTAGTCGCTATAGACAAAAATAACAAAAACAAATGAATTAATTTAGTTTATAAAATGATAAGAGATAAATGTGGAAAACATGTTTATAATAACAAAGTGATTGGAAAATTTGCTATGACTTAATTAGCGCTATTACTTAAAAACAAACTGCAATATATAAAAATAATAATAACAAAATCTGGTGATTGGAAAAACAGTAAAAGTATCAGAGAAATTTTATATTAGTTTTAGAAATATATATTTAGATGGCAATTTTATTTAACATTGTATTAAAAATTTATTTTTTAAAACATCTCAATAGATTTAGTTTAGATAATTGTTCAATTAACTTATTATTCTTATTATGATTGCAATAAATACAACATTGGATGCATTTGTTTGATGTCGACAACGCTGACAATTCTTCATTGACACGTCTTAGTACCATATTAACATGGAAAACATTCACATGTATCGGGTCCTTCTCGAACTCCAGGATGTGACCATACACATGATACGTAATGTGTTTCTAAATTATTCGTAACTTGTTTGCGATCGATAAAAGGTGTTAAATATTCTCGATAAGATATTAGTCGAATCCTTGTTTCACAACAACATGCTAATTTCTTGACAAAATCATCAATTTTTCTACAAGTTTTATGTACTAAATCATCTTGACTGAATAAATTCATTTTGCAAATAAGATGAAATCTTTGATAATTTAATGTGTTATACTGAGATTCTCCTATAATTCTTGATGATAAGGTTAAAAAAAAAAAAACAACGATTGAGAAGGGATATGTATATTTAAATGGATATGTTTGGTTAGTATTCAGTATTTGATAAACATAAAATCAAATAAACAATGAGTGAAGATCGTCAACGAGAACAATTATATGTAGTAACAAAAAGAAATGGACTTTGGATTAATCGTAATGCTGTCGAATTAACACCTGGTAAATTGTTAAGTGGAGTCGGTTTATATCAAAATGGAGGATGTATAGCATGTGGTGTTCGTGATAACGACCTATTTTCAGGGGGACAACAAGGAATGCATTCGAAATGTCAGGATATCTGGAAGACTGGTACACATGATCTTATAGATAAACATGTACAATCAATAATTCCAAGACCGATTGGTGAACGAGAATACCAACAACGACAACGAGAACAAAGAGGCAACCATTAGAAACTCCTTGTTAATTCTTATTACCTTTTATTTATTTTTTAAGTAATAGATATATGTATATTTGTCTTAATAAAGTCCTTATATCCTTAAATATTTAATGTTTTGTTTTTCTAGTATAAAGTCCTTATATTCTTAATACTTTTAGTATTTTAAATAGGAAATAATAAAACACACATGTTTGAAATTGAAAATATTTATTAAACTCGCTCTTTCAATAATTTTTCTACAAATTATTCAGTTAACATTTGGAAAAATTCCTTAAAAAATTTATTAAATACATATGATGTTGATATTATGGGATGAATATCGAAAGCCATGTCAATAGTGTCATACAATTTGTAGTACTACATTGAACTTTAGCATTGTATATTAGATTATGATCTAAACAGGAAGGTTTTGTAGGATTAAATGTTGGCATGTTCCATACATTTAAAGTATCTATATCAATCATCTTGAAATTGGGATTAGTATGCAAATTAGTAGTAGAAGCAGCAATGTTGTCTTGAACGAATCGAAAAAACATGTTTTCCTTTTACATACAATACATCAATATTGTCCAGTACTCTATCTAAAATTTCTCCAACTTGCTTGTAATCTACATAGCCGGAAGAATATCGTAAACCAAGTTCCTTTTCAGTCTTACAAACAGCTCTTTTATTGAGTCGAGATAATTGAGCAAAGGGTATTTTCGGTTTCAATACATAATGATTTGTCTGTAAACCATTTCATATCGTAATTTCTTTAGCATGAAATTCTTCCACATACACATCATGATTATCATCATCGGCAGCAAATAAAAAGTTAAATCCCTGAATATCGAGAACAGCCAACTTCATCGTGTCACAGTTACTTTACAACTAATAAAACTTTTACAAAGCAAACATATATAATATGACCTCTCCACAAAAATTGTTTACCTGAATTGATTTCAATATTAATCTTATTTTTTGTATTTTTAGGGAATGGAATAAAAAAATAGTTAGGTCTCTAGAAAAGTTTAAATTATTAAAACAAAAGTTTTATACGAGAGAAATATCTATTTTCTTCTTAAAGGTATTTATAAAATATCTAACATCTAAACTATAATATCTGGTATCCTAATTTAATTATATCCTCCCAACTTAAATATTCATTATCATCATCATCATCATCATCCACATCCATTTCACTCTCTGTTTGTTCAATCATCTGTTCATCCTCATCCATTTTCTCCTTTAAAAACCATTTTTCTTTTAATTTACTAAGTGGGATTTCATCATCGTCGTCATCATCATCATCATCATCATCATCATCATCATTTTCATCAACTTGATCTTTTTGTTGTAGTAATTTTTCTCTTAATAAATTTAAGGGTAAATGTTCTTCCTCTTCTTCGACAATTTCCATTTCCCTTAATTCCAATAGTCTTAGTAACTCTATATTTCTTTTAATAACGTTGTTGGCATTTACTTCTTCTTCATTAAAAAGCGACATTATTAAGTATTGGAGCAAGTAACTATTAAACGAATGAATTTTGTATTGATTTTAATACCTTTCTATACACCTATTATATAGGGGATTTAATCACATCATACATAGTCGTCATGAGAGTCAATTAGTCTATTAAAAATAAGCAAATATGTAAACTAGTGGAGTCATTTTGTCTGTAAAAATGTTGTCTGATAAGGTTTTTAAGTAAACAAGATATCATTAATTTATTGCTCTAGTCATATAAATTTTCCAAATATCAACTGACGTGATTTATTTTTTTACTGTATTTACTATATAAACATTAAAATTTCTTACTCAGAGTCAAATTTATTTGTTGTGTAGTGAAACAAATAGTTGCTTTTAAAAATGTTGATAATTTTTGAATCTGAAGACATTAAAGTGTTACCTATCAAAACGTTATATATATTAATAAAAAACTTATTCGTGTGAGTATTGTTTCATATAATTTACTACTTATATATTTAGCTTTGATTTTAATGATTGATTTAATTAATATATAGATTATTATATATCTTTTATTTCTTTCACAGACGTGGTGTGCATAAAATTGAAATTGTAAATAATACTAATCAAATTAATGTATTCTTGGACGGGGATGAAGCACCAACTACCAAATTGGAAGAAATTACCTGGATATTACCGATAAGGTATCTACACGTAGAGGCAGAGAGTGCAGAGGATGAAAAGACATTTTTGGATGCAATCCAAAAGTATCCAGGGATAAAATCCTATATATTAAATAATAAATATACCTTATAGTTTGTAAACGTAAAAGTTTTTGTTTTCAAGTTACTAATAAACTGTAAAACATTTACTTTTGTTTTATTTACAATTTACATAGCCGGAATAATAGTTAGATATAAGATACATGAAAGTATTTAGTTATTCTTTTTAATATTGGTTTCAACTGAAAATGACTTGGGTAGTAGGAGTAAAATAAAATAATCTTAAAATTTGTCTTGATTCGTTATATCAAAAAGGTTTAAATGAAATAATTTTAATAATAATAATAAAGTTTAATAGAAAACGAGATAGAAATCGATAAAGAATGAATTCCTCAACAAGTTGTCCTTCATGTCAAAGTAAAATAACATATTTGGGTCATAAATCTTATAATCAGAATACTTATTGTTCCAATTGTACTCGATATTACAAAGAGGCTTCATGGCAAACTGTACGTAGTCTAGGATATATACCAAAAGATACTTTGGAAAGACAAAAGAACAAATTGGAAAATGAAACCAAGAATGTAAGAGACCGAATTGAATCATCATAAAATGTGATAGATGTGTTTTATTTATTTGTACTATTTAGTAAACTTAATAAAAAACATGTTATTACTTAAACATATCGTCTATTTTATAACTGAATACAATTTTGCAAGTATTAACTAATTACATACTATGTGATTTCATAAATCTGAGATTATTCTTCGATAAGATACCAAATAGTCGTTCGTTCGCATTTGTAACAATAATCTCGTAATCTGAGTCGAGGTCGAAGTTGTGTAACAGAATTATTACGTCTAATGATTAAATTTACTTGAGCTATATGTGGTTGAAAAGGTATACTTTTCGATTCTCTCCAACAACCACTACATAAATAAGTAAAGTTCATGGTAGCAGCTTGTTATTTCTATGACTATTTCCAAGATACTGATTTGTTATTCCTCCAAAAGATACCACATAGTTATACGAGCACATTGATTACAATAAATCCGTATTCGAGTTCGAGGTCTTTGATAATTTGCATATGGAACTCTGTGTGTTTCTCTCCAACAACTACTACATAAATAAGTAAAAAATTTCATGCAGATAATGTCAAGAGTAGCACATACAATGATAAATTATATTACTATGCAATGAGTAGTTCAAATGCACCAAATTAAATTTTAACTTTCTCCTTCTCGCAATTTTCTATTTTGTCTTCTACACGTCGACAGTCGAATAATATATTTGTCTTTCGAGTCCAAAAGTACTTCTTCTCGTTCTAAGCAGTCTTTTAGATTTACGAAAATTTTCGTTTCGTCTTTCCTCTGTTGTTTTAAATCCTTTTGACATTTGGACAAATCGTTATCTAACTGATAGATTTCACGAGTCAGATCGGTCAAATTACTTTTAAAATTTTCAATTTCCTCCTTTAAATCGGCAATTACGACATATGCTACTTTGTATTTTTCTTGACAAATTTGCAATGTTTCCGTTAGATTGGTTCTCAATAAATACAAATCCGATTCCAATTTGATATTTTCCTTGAGCAGAGCAATATGGTTCGTATAATTTAACGACATTGTTAAATTCACAGCCAGGTATTCGTATTCTAGAATTTTTCCCATACAAATATCATTAACAGCTTGTTCATTATCGTATAAATCCATATAATTGTCCAGTGACTTAATACATTCCTGATACAAATTTAAACTGGTATTATAAAGTGAATGATAATCCTGTAATAAATATTCATAATTTTGATTACAAGTATTATTGCCATCATCATCGTAGTTGTTTGTACTTTGAACAACAACAATAACGAGAACAAACAATAGACAGGTAGATAACATTAGTGTGGTCAATATGAGCGAATGATAAATGAATCAAAAACTTATTTAGCGTCTGTTTTTATAGAGATCGTGTTCTTCTCCCGAGAACCTCTTGAAGTCTCTAAAAAATATGGAAAATGTAAAATTTAACTGTTTAAAATGTGGATGTAAAGTTAACAAAAATATGAATAGTTACTATCGAGTTAGAATACGTAAATATTGTACATATTGTTTAATTAATTTTGTATATAGGAAAAATAGCCTAATTTCCATGCTTCTATCAATTACAACTATAAATAGTAGGGAGAGATAACTTGTATAAAACATTTCATTAATACACATCATATCATTCATTCAAAAATGCCAGTTATTGTACGAGTAAAATGTCCACAATGTAAAGATGAAAGTGAAATACGAAATCAAAAATGTTTGTCATGTGTGGTCAAAGATCGAATCAAACAGAACGATGGAGCAAAGAACGTACCTGCTTACTTTCTTTCCTTTGGCAAAGAAGAACGAGGAATCGAGAGAGAGAGAAATGCTGCTGCAAGACAAGGAAACAGATAGCATCCATTTCCTGTTAATTATATATAAAAACATACATCAAATACAATCATATTATTTGTATACTTGCTATTGACACCTACATTCTAAAAATAATGGCTTGTCTAAGAGCTTGGTGGAATGAAATATCCAATTTTCCCGATTTACCTGCGAAATTTATCATTTATTTTCAAGATTTTGTCAATTGGAATATCATTTCACGAAAACAACATTTAGACGAAGATCTAATACGAACTTGTATCAATAAAGTCAATTGGCAACTTATCTCCCAATATCAGCAATTAAACGAACGATTTATGGAGGAATTTGCCGGAATGTTGGATTGGAATGCCATCAGTATCCATCAAAACTTGACTGAAGATTTTATCCGTCGACATAGAGAACGAGTTAATTGGAAATTTATTCAAAAATTTCAACGAGGAATCAGTCCCACCTTTTTACAAGAAATGAAACCCAACATTGATCAACTTGAAAATTGTTGTTGTTAAATCATTATAGTTTTCTCTTTTATACTTAATAAAACCTTTTTCCGTACAAGTTGTTTGTTTTATTTTTAACTACATACTGCTAATACTTTTATCATTGCATAAAACACGAGTTATGTTATTTGTACATTCAATGTATTTGAATTTATTCCTTATCTGCTAAATTTTAACCTTCTTATCTGTTTTGAACTCTCTTTTATTGGGATTTTGTTGTTATATAAAGATTGAATTGGTAAATACAAGCAATTGTCTGCGTTTTCCTCTCTCACAACATATTTATATTTTGTTTTGTGTGTGTAATTACTTAAACAGGTGAGTTTAACAGGTTTTATATTTATACATCATATCTAATTTGAATTGTTGTTTGCAGTATGTCCTCTTTAAACGTTGAATCTACCATGCCCACAACATCTTCATCTAATCTAATAATTGATATGGATACAACAATTCCTACTACTACTACTACTCCTAAGGAAAAATTTCCACTTGCTAAAAATATATTTTTGGATGGTCTTACACATATGGGACTACTCAAATTTCTCAAGAGATTTGAAAACGTACACCTCTATAATGATGTTAAACATGAAAATAGTAGGGAATCATTAAAGACTTTTAGACAAAACCTGCACACATTAACAATTGTGAATAAAATGCAACAACAACAAAATTATAGACTATTTGAACGTTCACCACTATCTCAATTGTATTTTTCGTTAATATTTGACTCGATTGAAAATTTTGATGAAAAGAATATCATCGACTGTATAAAGGAAATTCCAACAAAAATATTTGAACAATTTCCATCGGTAATTGTTATCCCTAATAAGTACAATCTTAAGGACATTATTTGGAAAAGTATGCAAATACAAGAGATAGATTTAATTTCAGCCGTAAAATATGTAAAGACTCAATTTAAATTTTTCACCTTATTATCCAAATACAACCTTTTCAACCAATATGTCTTTTTACCTCATTATCCACAAATGTATGATAAAACTTACTTTTCCGATTTGTATGTACGTATAGAAAGAGCAATTCAAATAATTAATGACAACGATGATGACAAATCGAAAATAATTATTCCGGGAAATAATTCTTGTTGGAAAGCATACAAATCAGATGCAGGTTTCGATCTTTGTATTAAACACGACACATTTTGTCCCGCAGGGAAAGCTACAAAGATTGAACTGATTGAAAAAGTAAATATTCCTATAGGATTCTATGGACAAATTATTGCGAGATCCTCTATAAACTCTATAGGAACTATACGAACAGGTATCGTAGATGCAACCTATAACGGACCTCTAATTATTTATTTTATATCGGATGAAAATATCTTATTGGAAAAGTATCGAAAAATTGTTCAATTACTTATATGTCCTTTGGTAAATGCATCGATCGAAAGAAATATTACGACTCTAAAGAGAAGTGTTATCAGAAAATCAAACAATTTTGGTTCTTCGGGAAAATATAAGATTCCCGCTGCTCAATTTTTGGGTGGACGACAATATTGTGCACAACCGCAAACAGATATTGACATTGCCGAATTTAATCAATGTTTTAAAAATTTAGTCTATTCAGATTCTTCCGATTCTGAATAATTTTACGTTTATTGTTGTACCTCTAAGAGTCTTTTTTTAGCTATTATAGTACAAACTGTATTAGATTTATCTATTATTAGTTTTTTAATCTATTAGTATATAAAGTTTAACCTAGGAATAATTTGGTTATATGAAATAAAAACAATATTTATAAGGTATTTTCGATTTTATTAAAGACTACATCTTTTTCATACAAAAAACTTTTTTAACAGGAAGCCTCGCAATTTCATCCCATACTTTTTGTGTCGGTTCCTTCTTCAAACGCACATGAATACGTCTCCTTTGCCTTTTTATTTCCAACAAAATATCTCTGAAAATAAATATATTGCTAGTAAGTTGATTTATGAATTTTTACTATTCATACTCACTTGAATAACTCTTGGAGTAATAATATATTTGTCGATAAGGCATTCAAATCTTCAGATTCAAATATTAAAATCATATTTTTGCTTTCAAACTAACTAGAATCTTTACATACAACAAACAAAAGGTTCTTTTTCTCGAAAAAACTGCTACTTTGATCAGACTTTCCTCTTCTGCTTTTTGCGTTATAATGTGTTAATATAAAAATTGAAAATGGTATAATTTTCTCTCTTGAACAATTCTTGAGAATCAATATCAACTTGCCTTTCTTCTTCTCTATTTGTAATTGACTTGGTATAAAACTTGTGTGTTTATATATTAACTTGTCAAATTCCTCCCATTTTTCTCGTGTCGGTTCCTCCTTCAAACACACATGAATCATGTACTGCCCTCTTCTTATTTCAAACAAAATATCTCTGAAAATCAATAATAATATGTTAGACAAGAAACAATTAAAAGTTTAGAAAGGTGAATTTTACTATTCATACTCACTTGAATAACTCTTTTAATAACACATATATCATATCTAATGATATATCGTCATCTATTAATTCGACTGCGAAAAAGATCATTTTTTACTTCAACTAGTGAGTGTTACACAAACAAACAAAATTGTAATTTAATCGGTATAAGATGGGTGTTTATATATTAAATACAAATCACCCGATATGCATTTTTTAGAAATATATACTAATTACACAAGTTTATCAGTACTTGCATCATGCAAAATTTCCATTTGTTATTAAAAACATATTTTTCGATATTTATCTCGTATCATATTTTTATAGACTAATTGACTTGTTTTTGTTTTTACATAAACCAAAACTAATTAAGTAAGACAACAAAAATATAAGATTTCATCATGCAAAATATTTGTTATTATAAACATGTTTTTCGATATTTATCTCGTATCATTATATTTTTTTTATAGACTAATTGACTTGTTTTTTTTGCAATAAAGCAAAAACTAATTAAGCAAAACAAAATCTATAAGTTTAAAATATAAAATAGAACGAATTATTTATTAATATAGTCATCAGTTTAAACGTTTAACTTGAACAAAAAATATTATTATTCAGTTAGTCAGTCATTCGATTTCAATATGATTGAATCAGATGTGTTTATTGACATTCAAGGATATAATTGTTCTTTTGGATATGTAATCAAAGAGTTGGCAATTTATTATGGACATCGTTGTGCAAATTATTTATTTAAACCACCATTCTCGAGAACTATGATATCTAATGCTAAAGATCAAAAATTGATTGATTGGTCAGACAAATATCACGGATTATGTTGGGAAAATGGATTTGTTGAAAATAAACGATATCGAACCCATTTTACAAGATGTATTGAAAATTTATCAAACTCCATATCGAATTTACGTCAAAGGAAATGCAAAAGTGAATATTTTAAAGAAATTCTTAAATGAGGACTATATACACAACATTCCCATTGAACAAGAACCTAAATTAAGTCAATTTAAAATCATTCCAGAATGTTATTTTCATAAGGATATTAATCCATGGCATTGTGCGTTATCCAATGTAAAACTACTATATAATTATCGAAATTGTTGGAAATAAAGAAATCTCTCTCTCTATTTAACTAAATGTCTTCTACCAACAACAGTAACAACAAAATCAGTTACAAATTTTCCTTTTAGTCTTTTAGTAGACAAATAATATTGATATTATATTTACAACCTATTTCTTAGTTTATTATTAGTCAAATCTTTGTTCTTTTGGAAACAAATTTTGATTTATACCAATATCAGAATTACTAAGTAGTGATAGTAACTTTAAAACAAACAAAACAGCACAACCTATTTCTTAGTTTATTATTCAAATCTTTGTTCTTTTGGAAACAAATTTTGATTTATACAAAAATCAACTAAGTAGTGATAGTAACTTTAAAACAAACAAAACAACCTTTACGTGTTTACATTTACCTACAACGAAATATCGTAAATTTATTGGTCTTTCAATTATTTTGCTTTATCCAATGCATTCGAATCTACTTCTTATCAACTAATTTTAACCTTTCTTATCTGTTTTTGTTGAACTCTCTCATTTATACATATTTAATATTTCTAATCAAATATATATATATAGTTATTAGTAAAGCATAACATTGCAATTTATATTTTATCCAATACATTTTACATCCTCTTATCGACAAATATTTGATCTTTCTTATCTTAACAACTGGTTTTTGTTGGTATCAGTTCGTACCAGGCAACATATTACTTACATCTTAAGATTTTAATTAGTTTTATATAGAGATTTTATATATTTTAAGTATTTAAGTAAGCCAATAACAATTCATAGTTTTCAATTTTTCCTGCTGTTTGCTTTTTAGTAGAGTAAATTTATTGAAATCAATGTATTCGAATCTACTTCTTATTTTTACTAATACAAATGATATCATTTCGTACCAGGCAAAATATTATTTACATCTAAGATTTTGTACTTTTAAGTATTTTAGTAAGTAGTTTTTTTCAAATTTTCTCCAAGGTATATAGGAATAGTTTGTAAAGATTTTTAATTAGACGAGGCACTTTTGTTCATTGGTATTAATATATTTCTCCATGTACTCATACTTGTGTTTTATTCTCCTCTCATAATACGAGTCCAGGCTAGGCTAGGCTAGGCTCTATTTTACTTTTATTACAATCCACCAAACTAAGCGCTCAACAAAACTAACTCTTTGTGAAAAACAAAACAACAACTTTTACTCTTATACGGTAAAAGGCTAGGCTCATTTAAAATTTTACTATTATTACAAGACAACGAAAACATTCCGACAAACTCCAAATCATTTAAGCTCATTATTTTACTATTCTTGACAAATATGTGTTTTACTTTTGCTTTCTAACAAAATCTCCACAACGAGTTCACACACAACATTTCAACGAGCCCCAACTAGATTAAGCTCATTTCATATCATAACTTGAGGACAAACAACAACTTTTGCGTTTACATTCAACTACAACCAACTAAAATTTCTTGCTCTTTCAATTATTTGCATGAAATTTTCCTATTAATACAAGTTTTTGCTATTTCTTACATTCTCACATACATTCACTCATCTCTTATCAACTATTTTTGACCTTTCTTATCTACTTTGCTGACCTAACGAGCCACTTGTTTACTCAATTTTACTTACAAAAAGTACCATGAATCACACATTATTCATACATTTTGTTTACATTTTGACTTATCTCACACATTTTTACAGACTTACGGCGCCACTTGTTTACTTTTTCAAGCTTTTTTTACCGACTTTACGGCGCCAGTTATTTACTGTTTTCGCTCAAATTACAAGATTTTACATTGTATCATTGCTATTTTTAATACATTTACTTCTTTGCCTTTACAATTCAACCTATCAGACACATGCAATTTCGAATAGATAACACACATTTTTTACCCTTCAACCAATCAAATTTATACTCTTATTAGCAACTTTTACACAACAACCTATCAAATACATGCCTTTTCCAATAGCCAACACCCATTTTCACAGCTCACCTATCCAAATACACAGATTCTTATCTAATTTTACACATTCAACCAACCAAATACAACCTTTCTTATCTAGTTACGCCTACTCTGATAAGACCACACCAATAAGCATCTAAACTAATGCAACTTCTCCTCAAATGAAAGTTTATTAAAGTTTTAATGAAGTTAAGATACCCTGTTTCCACATCTACTGGACTTGTGACGTCATCGACGACACTTCTTGCAGGCTCTTAAGACATCTATTCACACCTATTTACACCTATCTTACAGCTATTTACCTCTAGTTTTACACCTTTTCGACAACTTATATTGCCAAAAAGACACTGTTCAACAACTACTGGACATATTACGTCATTGACGACACTTCTTGCAGACTTCTTCTCATACACACTTACACCTATTCACATTTATTTACACCTATCTTACACCTATTTACCTCTAATTTTACACCTTTTCGACAACTTATATTGACAAAAAGGCACTGATTCAACATCCACTGGACAATTTACGTCATTGACGACTACTTCTTGTACAAATTTCAACTTTGCAGACTTTTCACATATTATTCACCAATCCTTTTTTATGTCATCCCAATTATTGAATTCTCTATTACGAATCCTATTTGGCTAAGTAGGTTAAGTCCCCAGTTTTGCAGTTCTACACTCAACATATGCAGGTTCTAATCCTACTAGAGACATCACTTTTTTTAACTTATTTAATTTAATACACAACATTTAACACACATATATACCAATTGCAAGATTCCTCAAGGTCAAAAGTGACAAAAAGGCACTGAGCTACATCCACTGGACTTGTGACGTCATTGAAGACCTCTTCAGATAGGTAATTACAGGTAATTAGGTGACAACAGGTACAGGTAAACAGGTAAACAGGTGAATACAGGTAATTAGGTGACAACAGGTACAGGTAAACACTTCTTCAAGGTCAAATGTGCCAATAGGGCACTGTTCAACAACCACTGGACTTGTGACGTCATTGACGTCACCTCTTCGGATTTCAGGTAGAAAGGTCAAAGGTCAAGGAAAACGTAACTAACACCACTTATGCGGACGAAGAAACACCTTCCTGAAACAACTTCCAGAAGACATGACCCAAATGACTTTCAGCTCCTGAATTCACTTCTTCGGCTAGTGGTCAAGGTCGGGTAAAAAAGTGGCCATCGAGGTGTCCTAGAACCCCGCTTGCTATACTACTTATATGTATATATGTTATATATAATGCATTAAAATTCAGGCTTTCAATTCGTTCGTCTAACAATGAATTTGCACGACGTTTCGCCCAAATCTCATTTGGCATTTTCAAGTGCTCTTACTGCTGCTGCTACTCGATACTGTGATCTTGCGGCTGCTGCAGCTCAAAGCTAACTCATGGAGTTTTAATTAATAATTAAGGAACATTTTCAATCCTGTACGAATTTTTAAAACTTCAAGCGAGTTGAGCCATAGAGTGAAACGATCAAGCGAAACTTAGTTCGCGAACTTCAATGAAAATGTGATGGAAATATAAACCTCCAGATGAAAAAGAATCGCTAAAACAATACGTCTAGACACACATTGATTTTTATAATAAAAAAAGGCTATAAAAGAACTTTATGTCTTTTTTACATAAATTTCATATTTTAATTAATAACATCTAGGTGAGATAGAACCTTCAAAAAGACCTATGCACAAACCTTGATTTCTATAACTACTTTGTATTTAATATCTTACTCCAATGAAAACAATTCTCATTATACAAAGTACAATGACAACCTTGGGTTGAAAATATAATTTCTGTTAAAATTAAAAATAAAACCAACATCAATGTTCTCTAAATCCACTTTAATATAAAATTTAGTTAAATATGTCGTCTCCTGAGGTATATATATATATATATATATATATATATATATATATATATATATACATATATATATATATATATATATATATATATATATATATATATATATATATATATATATACGAGGCTGGTTTGAAAAGTCCGTGCAAAAATAAAAACTACTTATGTGTTTGGGGTAAACCTTTTTTATTTTTCGACATAGTCTCCTTTTAGGCTTATACACTTCGTCCAACGATGTTCTAGTTTGTTGATCCCTTCCGAATAATAGGATTTGTCCAAGTCTGCAAAATATCCATTAGTGTCTGCAATCACCTCCTCGTTTGAATAAAATCTTTGTCCCGCCAGCCATTTCTTCAAATTGGGGAACAAATAGTAGTCCGAGGGAGCCAAGTCTGGAGAATAGGGGGGATGTGAAACGAGTTGGAATCCTATTTCCATTAATTTTGCGACCACAACTGCTGAGGTGTGTGCTGGTGCGTTGTCGTGATGGAAAAGGACTTTTTTGTGGGCCAATCGCGGGCGTTTTTCTTGCAGCTCGGTTTTCAAACGGTCCAATAACGATGAATAATATTCACCTGTAATAGTTTTACCCTTTTCCAGATAGTCGATGAGGATTATCCCTTGCGAATCCCAAAAGACAGTCGCCATAACCTTTCCGGCCGAAGGAACGGTCTTCGCCTTTTTTGGTGCAGATTCCCCTTGGTAACCCATTGTTTAGATTGTTGTTTGGTCTCAGGAGTATAGTAATGTATCCATGTTTCATCCACAGTGACGAAACGACGCTTAAAGTCCTCCGGATTCTTCTGGAACAGCTGCAAACCATCCTTGCAACACTTCACACGAGTCCGTTAGCTTTCTCATGTCCAAATGTTTATGCAAAATATTATGTACCCATTCAGTCGAGATGCCCACAGCACTAGCAATCTCACGCACCTTAACTCTTCTGTCATCCATCACTATATCATGGATTTGATCAATGATTTCTGGAGTCGTAACCTCCACAGGACGTCCAGAACGTTCAGCGTCACTTGTGCCCATATGGCCAGTCTGAAAATTTTGAAACCACTTATAAACTGTTCTAATCGAAGGTGCAGAGTCACCATAATGTTTATCAAGCTTCTCTTTAGTCTCCTGAGGCGTTTTGCCTTTCATAAAGTAATGTTTAATCACCACACGAAATTCTTTTTCGTCCATTTCTTGAAAATCTCTCGACTTCCTTGATTCACACGAATGCCAAACACAAAGAAATAGACCAATATGGCTGAAACTTGGTGTGCGTTCATTCAAGAGATGCTACTAACTAAACATGACCTCGATACGCGCCGGTGGTGCCATCTCTCGGACTTTGCACGGACTTTTCAAACCAGCCTCGTATATATATATATATATATATATATATATATATATATATATATATATATATATTCGGATATT
>CM032449.1:91890684-92166925 GCA_019049505.1 Pachyrhynchus sulphureomaculatus | reverse complement strand
TATATATATATATAATATATATATATATAATATATATATATATATCATACGTACCCATTTATGTTAATTATGTCATCACAGGCTGTTGATCAGTCATGTAAGGCAACATACCGCTTGTACGTTAAATTGTAATTAGATAACATTGTAGAATGTAGATGAGAATTTGCTATTATTAAATTAGTAGGGGAAGGTGGAGAAAAATAGTCAACACACAGGTGATACATTATATTATTTATTAAATTAAATATTTAATATTGACATGCTGTAGAAGATAAGAATGTCCTAATAATATTTAAAACTGGCATATGCTGCTGCTGTTGAGAACTGTATTATAATTTGTATATGGGGGGATTATTAAAATGGCTAAGAACAACTTAATACTAATCATTATCTGATTCATAATTATCAATATCTGAATCGCTATCATATCGACCTATAATGTGGATGAAGTGTAGCAATGCAAATCTCTCGATCATGTACATCAAACAAAACCTCTAAAAAAGCAACTTTGACACCAATACGACTTGTCTTGGTAATAGATAGATAGATAAGTGATCGTTAACAATGAATAATCTTCTATTCTTACCACATCTAAATCTTTAAAAGTTATCATAACAAGATTTGCAAATAAAAAACTTATATTGTCTAACTATATAAAAATTAATCCATAAACAATGTGAAATGTCAACCATTCTTAGACAGAAGGAATCATCGGTTGTAGTAAGGATAGCATTTCGCATGGATGTTGACATAAATTTTTCGTAATGAAAAATTAAAAAGTTTAGCTCAGTTTGTAGTGTCCAAAAGGAAGAGTATCAAAATTGTTCTGCTGAATATAACGCTTATCAACATGGGGACTTAGAGCGATTTTTGATTGCTCTATGCTAAACACACCATGAGAAAATGAACGAATTGGACGCTGTGTGGCGTTGATTATTTTACAACTTTTTAAACATTGTATATAATCATCAAAACTTAATTTATCTTTTACTATTCCATACTTTACTCCCTTAGCCTTTTTGCAAATTTTCCCCTTCCTGAACTTTATAACTATACATTTTTGATCTTAAGCAGACAAAATGCGTAATTATAGCGCCATTTACCTCATCTTTCATAAGGCCTAAAATTTTTTTATTGACCAATGGTATATTGTAGGGGTTGGTTAATGGATAATCAGACGTGTCAAATTTTTCTAAATTAGAATTAATAACTTCTCTACAAGCGTCATCACATTTCAAATCATAAATAAAGCTATCAGTATCCGTACACATAAGTTTACAGCTCTCAATTTTAGGAAATTATACATAAATAATTTGAAAATATCTAATATTTCCATACCGATATTGAGCGGCTTGTTAAATATTAGTTCAATTTTTTTCAATTCAATTATTGTTAATTCATCATCAGGTACGGTCCTGCTGCGAAATCTAGGACTGGCAATTAGATTTCTAGTCCTACGGCGATTTAGTAAATTTTACAATGCGGTGTTTGCGTATATTTTCGATCGTTTCCCCGAAACAGCATTATTAAATAACTTAAATAATAAATTTTTTAAAAATGTTGTTATAGCTGTCGTTCTTAATCGATTATTCAATTCTATATAGGGTTTAAGCCAAGGTGATTGGTTAAATTTTAGAATTTTATGATTTTTTTTTTAGGATCAGACCATTATCTAGAACTTGTTTTAAGTTTCTATAATGCAAAATGTTTTTGTCCTTAGGATACAGGGTGCCCATTAATTTTTTAAACTTGGAATGTGTGGTACGCGGTGTTCAGAACAAAATGGAAAATCCTTATGAAGATCATGCAAACCAATAGGATATATCAAACCTACTTGTAATATATAACCAATGGGGGAGTCATCGGGTATCGTCATTACATTAAAATTAGTGACATCATTAATCCATTCGACTCCTCCGTATGGTAATGGTTCCACTAGAGCCCTTCCATAGAGATTATTCATATCTAGGTAAAGAAGATAATTAGAGGGTTTAGAAGGATCAAAATTAGAAATGTATTTATTATTAGCTTCAGAATATCTATTAACACAAACAGAAAGACCGCCACGAATACCTTGTCCTATAAATATAATTTGATCGATATCATGCAGTAATTCCAGCTTGCAATTAGTCAGCTTAAGCATACAATCCCAGGTGTATTTAATACGACGATATAAGTACATTTATTACGAAATCCCCGCCGAATATTTTCAGGATATAAAAAAGGGTAAAAATACCTATTTAGGTGGGGAGGTGAACGTTAAAAAAAAAACAAATAATGAATGAATAATATAAAAAAAGACTTTTGAGCGGTACTGTATATATATATATATATATATATTATATATATATATATATATATATATATATATATATATATATATATATATATAATATATATATATATGTAGATATATATATATGTATATACATATATATATATATATATATATATATATATATATATATATATATATATATATATATATATATATATATATATATATATATATATATATATATATTATATATATATATATATATATATTTTAATATATATATATATATATATATATAATATATATATATATATATATATATATATATATATTTTTATATTTATATATTTATATATATATATATATATATATATATATATATATATATATATATATATACATATATATTGGCGGCGTGGTGGCTCGTGGCTCCGTAGTGTAGTAACTTGCTTACGGTGCAGAAGGTCGAGGGTTCAATCCCACAGGCCTGTATACTTATTTATTAAATTATTTAAGTATATTTGGCCTGGCAACGTATATAGGTAGTAGGCGTTAGCAGAAATACAATAACGTCCGAGGCAGCACTACCATTCAGAAATGTATTTTTCGGCACTTAGACAACGTTGACAGTTATTATGACATCCTCGCCGATATATATATATATATATATATATATAAATATATATATATATATATATATATATATATATATATATATATATATATATATATAGGGTGTCCCCAGTATTCCGTGTACATAGAGTTACCATTTAACCAAACTTACCTTAGTCCAAAAATTCGTAATTTTTTGAGATACAGAGAAATTTATACTTATATTTTAGTTTTTCTTAAATAGCTTTCTTAATATTTGTACCATTTGTACAAGATTCGGTGCTAATGGGTTTTCTCAGATGAGAAAATCGAAATCAGCTCACCCTTTTATTGTAAATTGTAGGGGGCGCAGTGGCGCAATAAGTGTATTGGACTGTGTATACTTTTAAATTGTCATAACTTTTTTATACCACTCTGTAGATATTGTTAATAAAATATTCGCATTCTTCGCCTTCTCCTGTCTAAAAAAGCTCTGTAAATGTTGCTCCGAGCAACAGTTTCTGAGATAGTGGGATGTTTGTTTCCATTTTTTAATTCTATTGTCAAATTCTTAAAAAATGCGTCCCTACACACGTTTCTTCACATTTTATAGTTACTTGACAACGCTCAAAACTCACTCTGGCAATGATGTAAGATATCATATGTTCTATGACTTAACTGGCTTGTAGTAATACTGACAGAAAGTAATTTTTGACAGGTATCAAAGAAGTTTTACGAGTATTAACGAGAATTCCTTCTCAAGCTCAACAGTGGTTTAAACCTAATTTATTATGGAGTACACTTTGGGAACAAACTGTGGTTTTATTGTTGATTATTGTGGTTTTTATAACGGCAACGGTCGCAAAAGTGCTCGCGTTTATCAAGAAAGATTTCCGCATCGTCGAACTCCTTACCATCAGCCTTTTGCCAATATTGAGCGGCGACTTTAAGAAATTGGACAATTTAAACCGATCAGAAATAACGCTGGGCGGCCTTCACAAGCTGCACCGCCCGATGTTGAAGAGGAAATCCTTGAAATTATACACGATAATCCTGGAATCAGTAATCGTTTAATTGAACGTCAAACGGGAATATCAAAAAGTACAACTAACCGGATCATTAGATAACAAATTATTCACCCCTTTCATATACAGTCCGCCCAGTAGCACACATAGCGACTGTCCCGGCTTTTCACACTAAAATCTTGTTTACAGACGAAGCACGCTCCACTCGACGTGGTATAACAAATATGCATAATAATCATGTTTAAGCTGAAGAAAACCCACATGCTGTGCAACAAAGACAATTTTAACGCGAATTCAGTATTAATGTCTGGATGGGATTTGTCGCGAACTATCGACTTGGTGCCATTTACTTGAATTTCATCCGTGAAACTATTCCTGAATTATTGGAAAATTTACCCATTAATGTACGTTACGACTTGTTTTTCATGCACGATGGTGCGCGTAATGTGAGAATTTTTTGAACCAAAGCTATCCAGATAAATGGAATGGAAGAGGTGAAGATGCTCACATTCACTGGCCACCCCGTTCCCCAGACTTAAATCCGTGCGATTTTTTCCTTTGGGGTGCATTGAAATCGAAAGTTTATTCAGTTCAAATCAATAACATTGAGCAATTGTGGAATAGAATTCAAAATGCTCCTAACGCTTTACGAGATGAAGAAATTTTAAGAAGAGTACATTTAAATTTCCTGCGACGTACTAATTTATGCATTAACGAAGGTGGTGGCCATATTGAACATTTATATAAGCAATACCTTCTTAGTTGAGCGATTAAACTTTTTTCGAATTTGTGGGTAATCTTTTATGCCCTTAGCCAGTTGGTTCTTACATTCTTACTGTTGTTGGCCCGTTGGTATTTAAATTTATTATTGTTGTTAGCAAATCATCCTTTAAGCATGCTCCAAATTTCAAAGACTATTCTTTTGGACCTGTCATAAGCCTGGATGAAGTGTGAAGGAATGCATTTGCGAATTTGACAATGGAATTAAAAAATGCCAACAAACATCCAATTATCTCAGAAACTGTTGCTTGGAGCAACATTTACCAAGACAGCTTTTTTTAGACGGGAGAAGGCGGACAAATACGAATATTTAATTAAAAATATCATACAGCGTGGTATAAACAAGTTATGACAATTTAAAAGCATACACAGTGCAATAAGTGGCGCTCCCTACTAATTACAATAAAACTGTGAGCTGATTTCGATATCTCATCTGAGAAAACCTCTTAGTACCGAATCTTGTACAAATGGTACAATTATTAAGAAAGCTAATTAAGAAAAACTAAAATAAAAGTCTAACTTTGACAGCCTGTAACTCAAAAATTACGAATTTGTGGACTAAGGTAAGTTGAGTTAAATGGTCATATGTTCATCCCAGAATTCCACAGTAACTCTATGTACACGGAATACTGGGACAACAATATTATATATATATATATATATATATATATATATATATATATATATATATATATATATATATATATATATATATATATATTATATATATATATATATATATATATATATATATATATATATATATATATATATATATATATATATATATATATATATATATATATATATATATATATATATAATATATATAATATATATATATATATATATATATATATATATATATATATATATATATATATATATATATATATATATGTATATATATATACATATATGTATATATACAGTACCGCTCAAAAGTCTTTGGGCACCCAATATATATATATATATATATATATATATATATATATATATATATATATTATATATATATATATATATATATATATATATATATATGGCTGATTACTCCCCATATGAAACATTCTAATAGAGAAAGGCAGCAGGCAGCAACAGTCTTCGGCAGCCTTACACTTCCCGGTTTTAGCGGCAATCGGACAAGGAAGAAGGCCGAGGGTGCTAAGAATACCCGGACAGGACCAGGCTGCTATAGGATTTCAGACAAGGCAATGAAAAGAACTATGTGTATGCTATGTATATATGCAATGTTCAGATCTTCTCAACGGAAGAAAATCTGGCAGAACCAGAAGCCGAACTGGAAGGAGTTAAATGGCACATTTTGGGCATCGGCGAAATGAGACGTATGGGCGAAAGAATTACAAAACTTAGATCGAGTCACACACTATACCACTGCAGCAACAATGAATGGAAAACTAACGGAGTAGGATTTTTGATACACAAACTATATGTCAACAACATCACAAGCTATGAGGAAATATTGGACAGAATTGCTTAGAAGATCATGAAAATCATACAGGTATATGCGCCCACGAGTGAACACGAAAAGGATGAAGTAGAGGAATTCTACGAACACATAACGAGTTGTACTAGATCAAACCCAGTGAATTACACCATAATAATAGGAGATCAGATGGCATTTATTAAAACAGAAGGGGAGCGCTCAGAAGCAATATCGATTGAGAGTAGAGTAAGGCAGGGTTGTGTTTTGTCTGCACTATTGTTTAACATATACTCTGAGCAAATCTTCAGAGAGGCACTGGAAGAGGCTGATCAAGGAATACTGCTTAATGGGGAATGAGTAAATAATATTCGTTATGCTGACGATATGGCGGTTATGGCTAATAACTTAAAGGTTATACATCTTATGATAAAAATAAACGAAGTCCGTAATCTATACGGCCTCGAATAAAACAAAGTACATGGTAATCAGCAAGTCTCCGGTTCCTGCTACCTTGTTAATGGTTAACAATCAACAAATACAGAGATCTTCACAATATTTATATCTAGGTACCGTGATAAACGAACAGTAAGGTCACTCGCCGAAAATTCTTTGCCGTATCGAAAAAGCTAGAGCAGTATTTAGGACACATAATGAGAAATTCCCACAGATATGGATTACTACAGCAAATGCTCCAAGGGAAAGTTTTTAGAAAAAGGAACCAGGAAGCAGACGTATCTCCTGGCTAAACAGTTTGCGAATTTGGTTCTCAACAAATATTACCAGTCTTTTCAGCGCTTCAGTGGATAAAGTAATAATAGCCAGAATGATTGCCAACATTCGAACAGAATAGGCACTTTAAGAAGAAGAAAAGGAGATCTTAATGCAAGAATATGTAAAAAACAGAACTGAGAAACAACCATAGGGAAATTTGGACTCGGGGATAGAAACGAAAGAGGCAACCTTCTAATCAATTTTGTGGAAGAACATAACTTTTATATAATGAATTCATTCTTTAAGAAGAGCGATAATAGGAAATGGACGTGGAAAAGTCCTAACACTGAAACAAAAAATGAAATAGACTTTGTCATTTCCAGCTACAGATATATAATACAGGATGTGACGGTGCTGAATAGGAGTACTATACAGACCGGCCATAGATTTGTTTGGGCTAGAGTATTCAAAAATGTGAAAACTCTAAGAGCAAAAGCATTTATCAGTATATCGAAACCAGTTGATACCATTAAGTTATCAAAAAAGAGGACAGAGTTCCAGCTAAAAAATAACAGAACTATTACAAAATATATATATATATATATATATATATATATATATATATATATATATATATATATATATATATATATATATATATATATATATATATATATATATATATATATATATATATATATATATATATATATATATATATATATATATATATTTATATATATATATATATATATATATATATATATTATGTATATATATATATATATATATATATATATATATATATATATATTATATATATATATATATATATATATATATATATATACATATTTTATGGGTCTAGCTCACGTGCTGCAGGGAAGTCCCTAAAGCGCTCCAGGAGCGGCACGTGTGCAGAAAAAAGCGATTCACGTTGTTCTTGAATCGTTGTAAATTGTACTCGGTGGGAAACACAGCCCTGGGCAAATTATTTCAAAGGGATGATGTTCTCTATATAAAGGACTGCTTGAAAAGCGTTGTACGTGGAGTAACAAGCTGAACCTCATACGGATGTGAAGCACCAGCGCGACGTGTATTTCTAACATGCACCGCTTTGGGAGGAATTAAGCGGGCTTCGAACACTTTCCATGAAAATACTTGTAGAACAGACTCAAGTCGCCAACCGTTCTTCGATGTTCCAGCGAATCAAGGCCGCCGGTCAGTCCCGGGTCTCCATTCAGACGAACAGCTCTTCTCTGAACAGAATGCAATAAATGCAGTGTATGTTTGGGAGCGGAGCCCCAAACATGGGAGCAGTATTCCATAGTTGGTCGAATCTGAACTTTATAAAGAATTAACAGTTGTTGTGGGGTGTAAAGCTTTCTGGTTCGAAATAATATTCCTAACTTTTGAGAAGCTCTCCATGCTATGCCCTCAACATGTTCATACCAGGACATATTTGCTCCCAAACTAACGCCCAACAAATTGAGCGTCGATGCTAGGGGAATGGCAACGTTAACTTTTTTAGAAAAAACTGCCGCCTGGGTTTTTGTAGCGTTAAATTCCACTTGGTTACTGTCACCCCACGCTAGATTTTCTTCCAGGTCTTTGTTAAGTTGAACGACCTCCTGCTGTCTGCGGATATTCGCCTGAGCAGCCGATGTCCGAGCGTTCAAAGTGAATGAAGAGACAAGCGTATTGTCGTCTGCAAAGCTATAGATTGGATTCCCGGTCTTTTCCAGCAGATCGTTAATGTAAATGAGAAAGAGAGTAGGAGACAGTATAGAGCCTTAAGGCACACCGGCGTTGATTGTGAAGGTGTTAGAAAGAAATCCTTCGACCGCCACTCGTAAAGAACACTCTCTGAGGAAACATGAGAGCCACAAATAGAACTTTTTAGACATACCACAAGAGCGTAGCTTAGCCAACAGTCCATCGTGCCAAACACGGTCCAATGCCTTGGATATGTCAAGTGCAACCGTTCGAGATTCTCTAAAGTGTTCAATTGCGTTGTTCCAAGCATGTGTTACATAAGTCAGAAGATCTCCTGTTGATCTATGTTTACAAAAGCCATATTGGTGATCGCTAATAATATTGAATCGTTCAAAATATTTTACAAGATGCTGATTGATAACCTTTTCCATGACTTGAACTTCCATGAACTGAAATATTAAAGATAATACATACAATCATCTAGACAATAGATACAAAAGCTGAAGAACTACCAGAAGAAAATGAACAAAGCAGCAGGCGCTGATGGTATTTTCTCGGAAATGCTTTTCGAAGAAGGAGAGGACTTAAAATAAGAATTGGTCAAACTTTTCAACATGTGTCTAGAAAATACCAGCATTATGGCATATATCAGAAGTAACACTTCTACACAAAAAGGGAGATATCAGAAAGTTAGCCAATTACCGCCTGATTAGTTTACCATCTCACATTTATAAACTCTTGACTAAAATCATCTTCAATAGATTAAAAAATAAGCTATGCGAACAGGCTGATTTGAGAGATCTGTCTATAGCACATGCGATCACTTACAGACAATGCGAAATATCCTAAAGAAGAGCAACGGATACAATTTTGAACTCTACATAGCCTTCATAGACTATGAGAAGACTTTGATCCTGTCGAAATGTGGGCAATCATCTACGGCTTGAATAATTGTAGAATTGATTCTAATCAAAGATATGTATGAAAATATAAAGATGTACATAAAACCTAGTACAGAACAAATATCTATAGAAAGAGGTGTAAGATAGGGAGATACAATCTCTCCTTTTTTATTTATTATATTTATTTAGTTATTTATTACAGTTCTAAAAGACGTATTTCGCCAACTAAATCGGACAAAGAAGGACCTGAAGATAGAAAGTGGTTCAGGGTTCGCAGACGATATTGTAGTTATTAGTAATAATCCACATGAGTCACAAGAAACGATAAATGAATTAAATTACCACTCAAAGACAATTGGTCTTAAGATAAATAAAAGTAAGACAAAAATTTTAATCAACATTAATAACAACATAGTTATAAATTTAGTAGAAACAGCTCTCGATATTGTTAAAAATTATGTATATCTGAGGCAAAAACGGCGAGAGACAATGTCTCGGATGAAATTTCAAGAAGAATTAGGCCAGGATGACGGGCATTCGGAAAATTAAGTTATATAAATTAGATCCATAAGTTATATAAGATAAGATAAAGCCATCCCAAATAAGTTAAAGGCCAAAATTTACGAACATTGCATCCTACCTGTAATTACATATGGCGCTGAAACTTGGAGACTGAATAAAGCCGATATACAAAAACAAGCTGGGCAAACGAAATTAAAAGATATTATAGAGCACGTAGTAGAAAGAAAGTGGCAACGGGCTGGACAAGTAGCACGACGACAAGATGGCGGGATGATATACAGAGGGTTGCGGGTATTGGATGGATGACAACAGTTGCAAATAGATTGAGATGGAAATTCAGGGGGAAGGCCTACATTCAGAATTGGATAGACTAAACTTATAGTGATAGTGATATATGTATATATATATATATATATATATATATATATATATATATATATATATATACATATATATATATATATATATATATATATATATATATATATATATATATATATATATATATATATATATACATATATATATATATATATATATATATATATATATATATATATATATATATATATATACATATACATATATATATATATATATATATATATATATATATATATATATATATATATATATATATATATATAAAAATGCAAAATATAGCAATCTGCCATGTTATGTGGAAACCAATCAGAGCGAATGACGTCACGACTAAGTAACAGCGATGGAAGACGGATTTATCAAAGCAAATAGCTCTAATTTACCTAGAATCGATTTGTTGATGCTTGGAAAGTTTCTTGCGTCAAACAAAGACTTTTGCTCAGCAGAATTTAGAAATATCAAAACTTCTATGTAAGTATATATATAAGTAATCTGTATTAAAACTACAATTTAAAACTTAAAAAACCCATAAAAACTGCACTTTATTTCTACGCCAGGGGTTTATTAGTTTTAGGTTGGGTTATGATGTTTATAAAAATGTTGATTTTATTTATTTTAGGTCCTCACGCCCATCGTCTGTACCTTCTACCTTTAAACTGTACATAGCTGGAAGCTATGTACAGTTTAAACGTGATGAAAAAATGTGCATAGTGAAATGCAAAGTTATATGCAGTTACGTTAATAGTCAATGAAGAAGAAGATGCAGTTATTTCCTTGCAATGCCATGACTATGTTGCCTCTCAAGGGGGCTGCAAGCACGCCATAGCATTCCTCATGTGGGTCCTTCGCAGGAGTGAAGATCCGTCTTGTACTTCAGTGGAATGTTGCTGGATGAAATCCAAACTGTCTAGGGTTGGCACTAGCCTAAAATACATAACGGCAAAGCAATTATCAAATGGTAAGCCTAGTTTGCCATCAAATAGTAGAGTTCTTAAAAAGTTTTTGGAAATGGGAAGAAAAAGAAAACTTAACAACGGTGGAATAGAAAGATACCAACTTGTACTGAAATATAAAGAGAAATCCTGTTTTATTTAATGTGTAAAATAACAAAATAAACATAAAAATATTCACTTTAGTTTTGCTTGAAAAAATAAATAAGTACCTGAACTTCCAGTCTCTCCAGTTTCTAACTGTTTTGTAACGGTACTTCTTTCTTTCTTCAACTACCATCCTTCTTTGTTTCTTCAGGATATATGGTCGTTCTATAGTGTTAGATGTTCGTTTCCTTCGATCAGATTGGCATTCAATTCTTGTAGGAATACACCCCAGTTTCATGCGCACTTGTGACACTGAACCCATTACATGGTAGTAAATGTAATTCTCCATATCATTTGGTAACTGTAACAAGAATAAAGTATCCATTAAATAAACAGTAGTGGATGATAACATTAAAGAAATAACCTAACCTCAATGGTGACTATCTAAAGGTATTATTTAGATAATTAACAATTTCTCAAACAAGATTATTACGACACACCTCATTTGTAATAATAAAATATTAAGTATATATCACCACTACACCAAACACTTTATTTTTGCATTCGACGCGCGTTTCGCTAACCATGTTAGCTTCATCAGGAGCGATGAGCGTGAGTCAATCATCGCTCCTGATGAAGCTAACATGGTTAGCGAAACGCGCGTCGAGGGCAAAAATAAAATGTTTGGTGTAGTGGTGATATATACTGAGTAGTATCATTGTGCCAAAGATTCCACATTCCCAACTTAGATAAAATATTAAGTTAAAACTTATATCAAAATGGTCTTCACAGAAATAAATTGAAGAATTTCGAGAAATAACTGCTGGGTCTCGCCGTGCAAGAGTTAGACACTTATTTCTTATTGTTTCCTTGTTTGGAACGTAAACAAATAACTTGTTAGAAGTTTTTATCGGTGTGTTTTTACACTGAGGAACCGCATACTACTTATGCACTTTAGAATTCATTTTAAAACACACAAAATAACAAAATTATTGTATAGACATTCACTGTTGTTGACATGGAGTTTACGAAGGCGTGACGTCATGGCGAGCAGACGCCATGACACCTGCGAGCGTTTTGGCGTGAAATTCAAAATTAGTTTAAAAAAGGCCAATTTTATGCTAGGAAACCTGTAATTTCTCCAGAAATATATATTTTGGAAATAGTAGTTCCGTAAGAACGTCGTGGAATAGTTTTTCAAAATTAGTCATGCTGCCTATTTCCTAAACCACTGTAGGTTTTTCACACAAAAATATACACAATATGTACATAAGAAATTGCATTTCAAACCTTGTACACGAGTGGAAGAAGGTGTTATGTAACAAAAATGAAATATTGATAAATTTGAAGTAATATATGTTTGGTTGTAAATTTTGGCCACATAACTCCTTTGTCCATTCCCATATCTCATCATAATATTAGATTCCTATTATTTTAGCTTTACCATATACGATAAATTACCACCCAACACCTTCATCCATAAAATAAAACGATTTTTGAAAAAATGTGACTTTACGCCTTTTTCCATTCGTCCGTCTTCAATTGTATGTTTTTAAATTAGATTCCAAAGAACTACTTAACAGTGGGCAGACGGTACCATTTAAAATACAGTCAGCTCTACATTTTATTAATTTTGACAACTAATAGGTTTATTGAAATTATAGTTATGTTCTTTATTTATTATTATTTATATTATTATTTCTTTTTTCTTTACAACACAATTTGAGGATGAAAGAATTTCTTTGTTATGTCAAATAGGAAAATCGATTGATCCACTTAAAAGTTACATAAAATTCCATTCAATAACTTGAATGCCTTGTATATCAGTAACGACTGACAATAAAAATCAAGAGTTATATATTCTTATAAATAGACTGAAAAATGCTATTTAATGGTGGGCTTATATATAGAGGGTGCTATTTCAACAAATGCTAGTTGACCTACGTCCAATTTCACAAGCGACAAAATTTTTATCACTTCTGGCTTCCTGACAAAAAAACTAAGTTTACTGGCAAAATAATTTTTTTGATTTGTCAAATAAGTAAAGTGCATAATCGAGTGAACTTTTTAAAAGTTAAAATTCTATAACTTGAATGGCCGATATATTGTTAAGGGCTGAAAATAAATATCAAAAATTATATATTTTCGTAAACATACTGAAATATCCTATTTAATATTGGCAGTGGCAAATTTTTTGTAATCACATTTGGCTTGCTCATAAAAAAGTAAGTTTATTAGTAAAAGAATTTTTTGATATGCTAAAAATATAAAAGAGTAAATTCAGTGAGCCATTTAAAAATTAAAATCCCGTTCGGAATGTCCTGTATATCCGCAGCGATTGAAGGGTTTATATACACCTCAAATTTTCAAAAATTCGATTTTTTTTACGGATTTTTATTCTCTATACTTCTAAGAATTATTCAAAAATAATTTAAGAAAATTCCATTCCATTACAAAGTTATAGCATTAAATATGACCTGGCGTCGAATTGGGACCGCTATCTGTCTTCAGACACTATCTGCAATATTACTCAGTCAATTTTTAATATTTTTTAACTTTTTTTTTTTAAATCTTAATAATTATTTTTTCTACAAAATGTCGAGAGGTTTTTTAAATTTTCTAATAGACAATTTTTTTATAAATAATTAAAAATACATTTTTTGGTCGAAAATTGCATATAAAGTTTGAAACATCGTAAATTTTTTATTTAATAAAAAATACCTTTCGACAATTTTTAACTACTACATTATTTTACAAGACTAATTTTTATTTTTGTAGATTGGATTATTTTTTGTGAAGTTATCCAGCATGGAATGGAAGAGGTGAAGATGCTCACATTCACTGGCCACCCCGTTCCCCAGACTTAAATCCGTGCGATTTTTTCCTTTGGGGTGCATTGAAATCGAAAGTTTATTCAGTTCAAATCAATAACATTGAGCAATTGTGGAATAGAATTCAAAATGCTCCTAACGCTTTACGAGATGAAGAAATTTTAAGAAGAGTACATTTAAATTTCCTGCGACGTACTAATTTATGCATTAACGAAGGTGGTGGCCATATTGAACATTTATATAAGCAATACCTTCTTAGTTGAGCGATTAAACTTTTTTTTCGAATTTGTGGGTAATCTTTTATGCCCTTAGCCAGTTGGTTCTTACATTCTTACTGTTGTTGGCCCGTTGGTATTTAAATTTATTATTGTTGTTAGCAAATCATCCTTTAAGCATGCTCCAAATTTCAAAGACTATTCTTTTGGACCTGTCATAAGCCTGGATGAAGTGTGAAGGAATGCATTTGCGAATTTGACAATGGAATTAAAAAATGCCAACAAACATCCAATTATCTCAGAAACTGTTGCTTGGAGCAACATTTACCAAGACAGCTTTTTTTAGACGGGAGAAGGCGGACAAATACGAATATTTAATTAAAAATATCATACAGCGTGGTATAAACAAGTTATGACAATTTAAAAGCATACACAATGCAATAAGTGGCGCTCCCTACTAATTACAATAAAACTGTGAGCTGATTTCGATATCTCATCTGAGAAAACCTCTTAGTACCGAATCTTGTACAAATGGTACAATTATTAAGAAAGCTAATTAAGAAAAACTAAAATAAAAGTCTAACTTTGACAGCCTGTAACTCAAAAATTACGAATTTGTGGACTAAGGTAAGTTGAGTTAAATGGTCATATGTTCATCCCAGAATTCCACAGTAACTCTATGTACACGGAATACTGGGACAACAATATTATATATATATATATATATATATATATATATATATATATATATATATATATATATATATATATATATATATATATATATATATATATATATATATATATATATATATATATATATATATATATATATATATATATATATATATATATATATATATATATATATATATATATATATATATATATATATATATATATATATATATATATATATATATATATATATATATATATATATATATATATATATATATATGTATATATATATACATATATGTATATATACAGTACCGCTCAAAAGTCTTTGGGCACCCAATATATATATATATATATATATATATATATATATATATATATATATATATATATATATATATATATATATATGGCTGATTACTCCCCATATGAAACATTCTAATAGAGAAAGGCAGCAGGCAGCAACAGTCTTCGGCAGCCTTACACTTCCCGGTTTTAGCGGCAATCGGACAAGGAAGAAGGCCGAGGGTGCTAAGAATACCCGGACAGGACCAGGCTGCTATAGGATTTCAGACAAGGCAATGAAAAGAACTATGTGTATGCTATGTATATATGCAATGTTCAGATCTTCTCAACGGAAGAAAATCTGGCAGAACCAGAAGCCGAACTGGAAGGAGTTAAATGGCACATTTTGGGCATCGGCGAAATGAGACGTATGGGCGAAAGAATTACAAAACTTAGATCGAGTCACACACTATACCACTGCAGCAACAATGAATGGAAAACTAACGGAGTAGGATTTTTGATACACAAACTATATGTCAACAACATCACAAGCTATGAGGAAATATTGGACAGAATTGCTTAGAAGATCATGAAAATCATACAGGTATATGCGCCCACGAGTGAACACGAAAAGGATGAAGTAGAGGAATTCTACGAACACATAACGAGTTGTACTAGATCAAACCCAGTGAATTACACCATAATAATAGGAGATCAGATGGCATTTATTAAAACAGAAGGGGAGCGCTCAGAAGCAATATCGATTGAGAGTAGAGTAAGGCAGGGTTGTGTTTTGTCTGCACTATTGTTTAACATATACTCTGAGCAAATCTTCAGAGAGGCACTGGAAGAGGCTGATCAAGGAATACTGCTTAATGGGGAATGAGTAAATAATATTCGTTATGCTGACGATATGGCGGTTATGGCTAATAACTTAAAGGTTATACATCTTATGATAAAAATAAACGAAGTCCGTAATCTATACGGCCTCGAATAAAACAAAGTACATGGTAATCAGCAAGTCTCCGGTTCCTGCTACCTTGTTAATGGTTAACAATCAACAAATACAGAGATCTTCACAATATTTATATCTAGGTACCGTGATAAACGAACAGTAAGGTCACTCGCCGAAAATTCTTTGCCGTATCGAAAAAGCTAGAGCAGTATTTAGGACACATAATGAGAAATTCCCACAGATATGGATTACTACAGCAAATGCTCCAAGGGAAAGTTTTTAGAAAAAGGAACCAGGAAGCAGACGTATCTCCTGGCTAAACAGTTTGCGAATTTGGTTCTCAACAAATATTACCAGTCTTTTCAGCGCTTCAGTGGATAAAGTAATAATAGCCAGAATGATTGCCAACATTCGAACAGAATAGGCACTTTAAGAAGAAGAAAAGGAGATCTTAATGCAAGAATATGTAAAAAACAGAACTGAGAAACAACCATAGGGAAATTTGGACTCGGGGATAGAAACGAAAGAGGCAACCTTCTAATCAATTTTGTGGAAGAACATAACTTTTATATAATGAATTCATTCTTTAAGAAGAGCGATAATAGGAAATGGACGTGGAAAAGTCCTAACACTGAAACAAAAAATGAAATAGACTTTGTCATTTCCAGCTACAGATATATAATACAGGATGTGACGGTGCTGAATAGGAGTACTATACAGACCGGCCATAGATTTGTTTGGGCTAGAGTATTCAAAAATGTGAAAACTCTAAGAGCAAAAGCATTTATCAGTATATCGAAACCAGTTGATACCATTAAGTTATCAAAAAAGAGGACAGAGTTCCAGCTAAAAAATAACAGAACTATTACAAAATATATATATATATATATATATATATATATATATATATATATATATATATATATATATATATATATATATATATATATATATATATATATATATATATATATATATATATATATATATATATATTATATATATATATATATATATATATATATATATATATATATATATATATATATATATATATGTATATATATATATATATATATATATATATATATATATATATATATATATATATATATATATATATATATATACATATTTTATGGGTCTAGCTCACGTGCTGCAGGGAAGTCCCTAAAGCGCTCCAGGAGCGGCACGTGTGCAGAAAAAGCGATTCACGTTGTTCTTGAATCGTTGTAAATTGTACTCGGTGGGAAACACAGCCCTGGGCAAATTATTTCAAAGGGATGATGTTCTCTATATAAAGGACTGCTTGAAAAGCGTTGTACGTGGAGTAACAAGCTGAACCTCATACGGATGTGAAGCACCAGCGCGACGTGTATTTCTAACATGCACCGCTTTGGGAGGAATTAAGCGGGCTTCGAACACTTTCCATGAAAATACTTGTAGAACAGACTCAAGTCGCCAACCGTTCTTCGATGTTCCAGCGAATCAAGGCCGCCGGTCAGTCCCGGGTCTCCATTCAGACGAACAGCTCTTCTCTGAACAGAATGCAATAAATGCAGTGTATGTTTGGGAGCGGAGCCCCAAACATGGGAGCAGTATTCCATAGTTGGTCGAATCTGAACTTTATAAAGAATTAACAGTTGTTGTGGGGTGTAAAGCTTTCTGGTTCGAAATAATATTCCTAACTTTTGAGAAGCTCTCCATGCTATGCCCTCAACATGTTCATACCAGGACATATTTGCTCCCAAACTAACGCCCAACAAATTGAGCGTCGATGCTAGGGGAATGGCAACGTTAACTTTTTTAGAAAAAACTGCCGCCTGGGTTTTTGTAGCGTTAAATTCCACTTGGTTACTGTCACCCCACGCTAGATTTTCTTCCAGGTCTTTGTTAAGTTGAACGACCTCCTGCTGTCTGCGGATATTCGCCTGAGCAGCCGATGTCCGAGCGTTCAAAGTGAATGAAGAGACAAGCGTATTGTCGTCTGCAAAGCTATAGATTGGATTCCCGGTCTTTTCCAGCAGATCGTTAATGTAAATGAGAAAGAGAGTAGGAGACAGTATAGAGCCTTAAGGCACACCGGCGTTGATTGTGAAGGTGTTAGAAAGAAATCCTTCGACCGCCACTCGTAAAGAACACTCTCTGAGGAAACATGAGAGCCACAAATAGAACTTTTTAGACATACCACAAGAGCGTAGCTTAGCCAACAGTCCATCGTGCCAAACACGGTCCAATGCCTTGGATATGTCAAGTGCAACCGTTCGAGATTCTCTAAAGTGTTCAATTGCGTTGTTCCAAGCATGTGTTACATAAGTCAGAAGATCTCCTGTTGATCTATGTTTACAAAAGCCATATTGGTGATCGCTAATAATATTGAATCGTTCAAAATATTTTACAAGATGCTGATTGATAACCTTTTCCATGACTTGAACTTCCATGAACTGAAATATTAAAGATAATACATACAATCATCTAGACAATAGATACAAAAGCTGAAGAACTACCAGAAGAAAATGAACAAAGCAGCAGGCGCTGATGGTATTTTCTCGGAAATGCTTTTCGAAGAAGGAGAGGACTTAAAATAAGAATTGGTCAAACTTTTCAACATGTGTCTAGAAAATACCAGCATTATGGCATATATCAGAAGTAACACTTCTACACAAAAAGGGAGATATCAGAAAGTTAGCCAATTACCGCCTGATTAGTTTACCATCTCACATTTATAAACTCTTGACTAAAATCATCTTCAATAGATTAAAAAATAAGCTATGCGAACAGGCTGATTTGAGAGATCTGTCTATAGCACATGCGATCACTTACAGACAATGCGAAATATCCTAAAGAAGAGCAACGGATACAATTTTGAACTCTACATAGCCTTCATAGACTATGAGAAGACTTTGATCCTGTCGAAATGTGGGCAATCATCTACGGCTTGAATAATTGTAGAATTGATTCTAATCAAAGATATGTATGAAAATATAAAGATGTACATAAAACCTAGTACAGAACAAATATCTATAGAAAGAGGTGTAAGATAGGGAGATACAATCTCTCCTTTTTTATTTATTATATTTATTTAGTTATTTATTACAGTTCTAAAAGACGTATTTCGCCAACTAAATCGGACAAAGAAGGACCTGAAGATAGAAAGTGGTTCAGGGTTCGCAGACGATATTGTAGTTATTAGTAATAATCCACATGAGTCACAAGAAACGATAAATGAATTAAATTACCACTCAAAGACAATTGGTCTTAAGATAAATAAAAGTAAGACAAAAATTTTAATCAACATTAATAACAACATAGTTATAAATTTAGTAGAAAACAGCTCTCGATATTGTTAAAAATTATGTATATCTGAGGCAAAAACGGCGAGAGACAATGTCTCGGATGAAATTTCAAGAAGAATTAGGCCAGGATGACGGGCATTCGGAAAATTAAGTTATATAAATTAGATCCATAAGTTATATAAGATAAGATAAAGCCATCCCAAATAAGTTAAAGGCCAAAATTTACGAACATTGCATCCTACCTGTAATTACATATGGCGCTGAAACTTGGAGACTGAATAAAGCCGATATACAAAAACAAGCTGGGCAAACGAAATTAAAAGATATTATAGAGCACGTAGTAGAAAGAAAGTGGCAACGGGCTGGACAAGTAGCACGACGACAAGATGGCGGGATGATATACAGAGGGTTGCGGGTATTGGATGGATGACAACAGTTGCAAATAGATTGAGATGGAAATTCAGGGGGAAGGCCTACATTCAGAATTGGATAGACTAAACTTATAGTGATAGTGATATATGTATATATATATATATATATATATATATATATATATATATATATATATATATATATATATATATATATATATATATATATATATATATATATATATATATATATATATATATATATATATATATATATATATATATATATATATATATATATATATATATATATATATATATATATATATACATATACATATATATATATATATATATATATATATATATATATATATATATATATATATAATAAAAAATGCAAAATATAGCAATCTGCCATGTTATGTGGAAACCAATCAGAGCGAATGACGTCACGACTAAGTAACAGCGATGGAAGACGGATTTATCAAAGCAAATAGCTCTAATTTACCTAGAATCGATTTGTTGATGCTTGGAAAGTTTCTTGCGTCAAACAAAGACTTTTGCTCAGCAGAATTTAGAAATATCAAAACTTCTATGTAAGTATATATATAAGTAATCTGTATTAAAACTACAATTTAAAACTTAAAAACCCATAAAAACTGCACTTTATTTCTACGCCAGGGGTTTATTAGTTTTAGGTTGGGTTATGATGTTTATAAAAATGTTGATTTTATTTATTTTAGGTCCTCACGCCCATCGTCTGTACCTTCTACCTTTAAACTGTACATAGCTGGAAGCTATGTACAGTTTTAAACGTGATGAAAAAATGTGCATAGTGAAATGCAAAGTTATATGCAGTTACGTTAATAGTCAATGAAGAAGAAGATGCAGTTATTTCCTTGCAATGCCATGACTATGTTGCCTCTCAAGGGGGCTGCAAGCACGCCATAGCATTCCTCATGTGGGTCCTTCGCAGGAGTGAAGATCCGTCTTGTACTTCAGTGGAATGTTGCTGGATGAAATCCAAACTGTCTAGGGTTGGCACTAGCCTAAAATACATAACGGCAAAGCAATTATCAAATGGTAAGCCTAGTTTGCCATCAAATAGTAGAGTTCTTAAAAAGTTTTTGGAAATGGGAAGAAAAAGAAAACTTAACAACGGTGGAATAGAAAGATACCAACTTGTACTGAAATATAAAGAGAAATCCTGTTTTATTTAATGTGTAAAATAACAAAATAAACATAAAAATATTCACTTTAGTTTTGCTTGAAAAAATAAATAAGTACCTGAACTTCCAGTCTCTCCAGTTTCTAACTGTTTTGTAACGGTACTTCTTTCTTTCTTCAACTACCATCCTTCTTTGTTTCTTCAGGATATATGGTCGTTCTATAGTGTTAGATGTTCGTTTCCTTCGATCAGATTGGCATTCAATTCTTGTAGGAATACACCCCAGTTTCATGCGCACTTGTGACACTGAACCCATTACATGGTAGTAAATGTAATTCTCCATATCATTTGGTAACTGTAACAAGAATAAAGTATCCATTAAATAAACAGTAGTGGATGATAACATTAAAGAAATAACCTAACCTCAATGGTGACTATCTAAAGGTATTATTTAGATAATTAACAATTTCTCAAACAAGATTATTACGACACACCTCATTTGTAATAATAAAATATTAAGTATATATCACCACTACACCAAACACTTTATTTTTGCATTCGACGCGCGTTTCGCTAACCATGTTAGCTTCATCAGGAGCGATGAGCGTGAGTCAATCATCGCTCCTGATGAAGCTAACATGGTTAGCGAAACGCGCGTCGAGGGCAAAAATAAAATGTTTGGTGTAGTGGTGATATATACTGAGTAGTATCATTGTGCCAAAGATTCCACATTCCCAACTTAGATAAAATATTAAGTTAAAACTTATATCAAAATGGTCTTCACAGAAATAAATTGAAGAATTTCGAGAAATAACTGCTGGGTCTCGCCGTGCAAGAGTTAGACACTTATTTCTTATTGTTTCCTTGTTTGGAACGTAAACAAATAACTTGTTAGAAGTTTTTATCGGTGTGTTTTTACACTGAGGAACCGCATACTACTTATGCACTTTAGAATTCATTTTAAACACACAAAATAACAAAATTATTGTATAGACATTCACTGTTGTTGACATGGAGTTTACGAAGGCGTGACGTCATGGCGAGCAGACGCCATGACACCTGCGAGCGTTTTGGCGTGAAATTCAAAATTAGTTTAAAAAAGGCCAATTTTATGCTAGGAAACCTGTAATTTCTCCAGAAATATATATTTTGGAAATAGTAGTTCCGTAAGAACGTCGTGGAATAGTTTTTCAAAATTAGTCATGCTGCCTATTTCCTAAACCACTGTAGGTTTTTCACACAAAAATATACACAATATGTACATAAGAAATTGCATTTCAAACCTTGTACACGAGTGGAAGAAGGTGTTATGTAACAAAAATGAAATATTGATAAATTTGAAGTAATATATGTTTGGTTGTAAATTTTGGCCACATAACTCCTTTGTCCATTCCCATATCTCATCATAATATTAGATTCCTATTATTTTAGCTTTACCATATACGATAAATTACCACCCAACACCTTCATCCATAAAATAAAACGATTTTTGAAAAAATGTGACTTTACGCCTTTTTCCATTCGTCCGTCTTCAATTGTATGTTTTTTAAATTAGATTCCAAAGAACTACTTAACAGTGGGCAGACGGTACCATTTAAAATACAGTCAGCTCTACATTTTATTAATTTTGACAACTAATAGGTTTATTGAAATTATAGTTATGTTCTTTATTTATTATTATTTATATTATTATTTCTTTTTTCTTTACAACACAATTTGAGGATGAAAGAATTTCTTTGTTATGTCAAATAGGAAAATCGATTGATCCACTTAAAAGTTACATAAAATTCCATTCAATAACTTGAATGCCTTGTATATCAGTAACGACTGACAATAAAAATCAAGAGTTATATATTCTTATAAATAGACTGAAAAATGCTATTTAATGGTGGGCTTATATATAGAGGGTGCTATTTCAACAAATGCTAGTTGACCTACGTCCAATTTCACAAGCGACAAAATTTTTATCACTTCTGGCTTCCTGACAAAAAAACTAAGTTTACTGGCAAAATAATTTTTTTGATTTGTCAAATAAGTAAAGTGCATAATCGAGTGAACTTTTTAAAAGTTAAAATTCTATAACTTGAATGGCCGATATATTGTTAAGGGCTGAAAATAAATATCAAAAATTATATATTTTCGTAAACATACTGAAATATCCTATTTAATATTGGCAGTGGCAAATTTTTTGTAATCACATTTGGCTTGCTCATAAAAAAGTAAGTTTATTAGTAAAAGAATTTTTTGATATGCTAAAAATATAAAAGAGTAAATTCAGTGAGCCATTTAAAAATTAAAATCCCGTTCGGAATGTCCTGTATATCCGCAGCGATTGAAGGGTTTATATACACCTCAAATTTTCAAAATTCGATTTTTTTTTTACGGATTTTTATTCTCTATACTTCTAAGAATTATTCAAAAATAATTTAAGAAAATTCCATTCCATTACAAAGTTATAGCATTAAATATGACCTGGCGTCGAATTGGGACCGCTATCTGTCTTCAGACACTATCTGCAATATTACTCAGTCAATTTTTAATATTTTTTAACTTTTTTTTTTAAATCTTAATAATTATTTTTTCTACAAAATGTCGAGAGGTTTTTTAAATTTTTCTAATAGACAATTTTTTTATAAATAATTAAAAATACATTTTTTGGTCGAAAATTGCATATAAAGTTTGAAACATCGTAAATTTTTTATTTAATAAAAATACCTTTCGACAATTTTTAACTACTACATTATTTTACAAGACTAATTTTTATTTTTGTAGATTGGATTATTTTTTGTGAAGTTATCCAGCAGAGAAGGAGGCGTAATAGTTTTCATCAGTGGTCCATTTAACCCAATAAAACATAATGTTAACATTTACAATATATTTAAAAAAAATTTAGAGTACAATAAAAATATATAATCGCCAAAAAATTTTCAAGATGTAAATCTATTAAGTAAGTTCTCAACAGGAAGTAGCTGTATGGGCAAAAATCACTTTCAATGCAAGGCAAGAAAGGTCAAAGCTAGTTCGTAAAACTACACGGAGAAAGCAAATAATATCTCAAAATGCAAACTAATACAGACATGCTCGAATCAAACTTAACACCTCTTCTGAATATACACGAGGATGCAAATGTTGATGAAACAAATGGCAAAATAATAGCAGTCATAAGGAAAGCGGGAAACGAGTGCCAAGTGGGGGGTAGCCGGAAAGAGGAGAAATTGAGTGAGGCCACTAAAAAATTACTGGAAAAGAGAATAAATCTGAAGAGCACTTGACAAATGATAGGCAGCTAAGTGACCTCAAGAAGGAAATATCTAAATCTATTCGATGAGTTACACATACTGCACAACATAACAGAAATAGTAAGAGAGGTAGAGAAGAGAATGAAGGTGTTGAGAAAGCAGCTGTCACATGGGAAGAAACAGATAGGAAAGATTAACGACAGAAACGGACACACTACAACTAACATAAATGAGATTGTGGACATCATTAGAGAGTTCTGTGTGGAACTTTAGAGTAAGAATAACACATTAAAAATAGACACAAACATTTCAAAGATAAACAAAGGATCCGATGATATTCCAGATATTAATAATATCCGAAAAGACATGAAAAATATCCAAGCGCCAGGAGACGAAGCTATTAGTACCGAATATATTAACATGAGAGAAACGACATGATTCAAGTTACTCTGAAAGTTTTATAATGCGTGTCTGAAAAATTATGTAATACCTGAGAAATGGAAAAAGGCTGTTGTTAAAATATAGACTTATTAGCTTGCTCTCTCAAATTTACAAATTATTCATGAGAATTATAACAACAACGCAGAGCAAAACTGGATCTATACCGCTGAAGTAAGCAGCTTTCCGAGCAGGTTATGGCGTTTACAATCACCTTCATACTATCAAGATTGTCATCGAGAAATGTGTAGAATACAACAAGCCCTTGGTTTTCATCTTCATCGATTATGAAAAGGCATTTGATACGGTCGATCATGGCTAATGGCTATGTTTAAAGCCCCCGCTGACTGCAAAATTGACTAGCGATACATTAACATCATTAAATACGTCTATGAAAAAGCAAGTGTTTGCATAAGATTGCATGAGGATACTTCTGATTTCGAAATAAAGCGTGTGAGGTATGAGACAAGGAGATGTCATTTCCCCTAAGCTATTTACAACCCTTCTAGAATATATGTTTAAAAAGACAAACATTGAGAACTTTGGGATTAATATCAACGGTGAAAAACTTAACCACCCTCGCTTTGCCGATAACATAGTGCTGGTGATTGATTATCTTTGCCAAGCAAAAACGATGTTGCATGAGCTAGAGTCAGCTTCTAAGAAGGTGGGTTTGAGAGTTAACACTAGTAAAACCAAGATCATGCAAATTTGGTGGAAAGGAAAATTTGACCGTCAAGAACCTAAACATAAGGCAAGTGCACACGTATAAATAACTAGGGCATGAGATCCGCTTAGGAAGAGACAACCAAAAATGCGAAGTGGGAAGAAGAATTGGGCTAACTTGGGCAGCTTTCGGAAAGTTGAAAAATGTCCTCAGATCTGACATCCCCACCTGCCTAAAGAGGAGAGTTTTCAATCAGTGTGTCCTGCCTGTATTGACTTACAGAGTTGAAACGTTGACCTTGATATAGCGCACAACTGACAAAATCAGAATCACGCAAAGATCTATGGAAAGAGCAATGATGAGTCTGTCTCTGCGAGACAGGCTCCCAAATACAAGATTGAGGGAAAGAAGTGGTATAACGGACGCCATCGCGAGAATTGCTGACCTCAAATGCAAGTTGGCGGGCCACCTCGTCAGAATCAGGGATGACAGGTGGATAAGAAAAACAACGGAATGGAGACCACATAACGACGCATTTCGTAACAAAGAAAGACCGCCACTCGATGGTAGGACGATTTTAACCGTCTCTATACCAGAGAGGGTTGCACGGGACAGAGAGAGGTGGAAGTCATTACGAGAAGTTTATGTCCAGCAGTGGATGTCTGTATAGCTGTTTGGTGATGGTTGTAGTGCGGATACGTCTCTTCTTATAGCTTTATATTGCCAGAAAATAAATTCAAGTTTGAGCTCGAAGACTGGATGTCTTATATTTAGAAGCAAAACAGCAGGACTTTTAAATTTTATATAGATAGAAAGAAGTAAGTTGTGCTAATTAATACGTAAAACTTGTACAGGCGACGTTTTTAACCTAACTAACCTGGTTGTTATTCCCAAATCTATATATATATATATATATATATATATATATATATATATATATATATATATATATATATATATATATATATAACGAGAAATTTTGGTAAAAATATTGATGAAGTAGATAGCGGGTAGACACACTTTTCCAATCCCGGCAAGAGTCACAGATGCGCTCCTGCCTACGTGAGTCGCCTTGCTTTTCCCACATTCCTTTACCTGGGGGAAATCCTTGTATCCTTATCACAAGGTCCAATATCTTTACCCCCTCTCAAACTATCTCTCAATTCGTGGAAGGTCACGGCTGTTAAACCTTCATGCTTACTGTTGCCTACAGAAGAAGAGAAATGGCACCGAGTTCTCGGCGGTTTCAAATCCCTAACGAAGACAGCGGTTAGAACAGGATCCAGACTAGGTGTACGAAGAATCCCTGAGAAAATAAAATCTGTCGTAAATCGACGAAACTGGCAATTGGAATGGTTAATGTACAGGCACTGCTTCAGGACTGAGGAAAATTTATTGGGATATAGTCGGTCTGTGTGAGACTAGAAGGAGAGGAGAAAACTGTGTAACGCAGCCATCGGGCAATAACCTATATTATAGAGGATCAGAAAATGAAATCCAACGAGGAACAGATTTTATAATAAGCACGAAAGTTGCCACACAAATTATAAAATTTGAAAGTATATCAGACAGAATAGCTGCTATAACCATAAAAATATCCGTAAAGCGGACTATAAAACATATTCAATGTTATGCTCCAAGGTCATTCTACCCTGAGGAAGAAGTAGAAATATAAGGAATTATCGTCAATGATCACTAAAAACAAAAACACATACACAGTAATTATAGGTGACTTCAACACCAAATGGGAAGTAGACAAGACCATACAGAAGAGTATTTGGGGGATTTCAGGTTTGATGAGGAAAACAAATGGGGATCCATCCTTCTTGATTTTTTATTTAATAATCATCTATTTGCCATGAACTGATTCTTGGTTTAGCCCAGATTGGAATACAAAGAATGAGACCGATTATATGATTTCCACAACAAAACATATAATTCAAGATATCTGTCTACTCAACTCATTCAACATATCAAGTGATCACAGACTAATAAGAGCTAAATTTAAGATAGATGAGAATATAAAGCAATTACAGAATAATAAAAGGAAAACAATAATCACGCAGCAAAATTGATCAAAAATGGCGAGGCATATAGAACAGAATTAATGCAAAGACTGAGACAAAATGGAAACAAAGCGAAAAATGTGTCCTTAGAAGTATTAATAGACAACCTAACAACATCGATTAGAGAAGCAGCCAAGAAAACAGCCAAAAAAAAACAAAACGGAAGAGACAAACTCAATATAGAAATAAGAGAAATGATGAATAAGAGCAATGAATGAATGAGACAAGAGGAATTCGGCAGAAATATTACGATACTGAGGTATAAAGAGCGATAGAACAAAACAAAAATCTAACAAAACGAGAAGGAAATAGACAAATCATCAGTCTAAGGGACAAGGAAGGAATAGTGACAAGAGATACATAGGAAATAATAACAATCGCAGAAACATTTTACAAGGATATGAATACTTCTCAACTTGATGAAGATCCAGAATAGAAAACAACCACAGGGAAGATAATGAACGTAAGATCTGAGAATATGCTTGATATTGACGTAGATGAAGTTAGAATGGCCTTATCAGGTATGAAAAACTAACAAAGCACCAGGAGGGGATGATATAGCAGTGGAGATGCTAAAAGAAGGAGGTGACGAACTCTTATCTAAATTGTGCAAATTATTCAACGAATGTTTAAAAATAGCAAGAATACCCGTTATGTGGAATAATGCGATAATTGTTCTTCTGTACAAGAAAGGGGATAAAACTAATTTAGAGAACTATAAACCTATTAGTCTGCTCTTACAGATATATAAACTTTTCTCCAAATCATAACAACTAGAATAACAAGAAAGTTAGATGATAACCAACCTGTGGAGCAGACTACATTTGAGAAAAATTTTCTCTTGAAAATGCGAATACTAATAGAAAAGTCACTTAAACATAATTTAAATATCTACTTTGCCTTTGTTAATATCTATAAAGCGTCCATAAAATCGAATATTTGGTATTTATAAATAGTCTGAAAAACGCACGAAGCGACCACAGGTATACAGAAATAATAAAAAATATATATGAAAAGGCAACATCAACTATTAAATAACATAGCGATACAGATAAAATTAAAATTTGCACAGGAATTAGACATGGAGACATTATTTCACCAAAATTATTCAAGTCGGCAATGCAAGAGGTATTTAAACATCTAAAATGGCAAGACAAGGGTGTTGTAATAAAGAGCAACGGACTGAACAACTTGAAATTTGCCGACGATGTTATCAGAAAATCTCGAAGATTTATAACATATGCTGTGGGAATTGGAAGAGGAATCAAATAAAGTAGGCTTGAAAATGAATCTGAGAAAGACCAAAATTATGTGTAACGAAGACATAACAATTAACAACTGCCACATCGAAAACGTTGAGAAATACATTTACCTGAGCCATCAAATACAACTAGAAAAAGAAAACCAAATGAGTGAAATATACAGAAGGAAATGCATGCTCTGCGCTCATAAGACTTTTACATATACTTAAAAATAAGAACATTGCCTTAAAACTTAGATCAAAAGTGTTTGACCAATGTATTCTTCCAGTACTTACGTACGGAGGTCAAACTTGAACCAAACAAACATTAAAGAAAAGTAGCTGTCACACAAAGGGCTATGAGAGGTAAATGATTGGTATATCTCTGAGAGATAGAAAGACTAATGAATGGATTAGGCGAACAGCAGAGATGAAAGATGCAGTTGAAACAATCACCACTCTAAAGTGGAATTATGCAGGACATATAGCAAGATGTTGTGATTCTAGATCGAACATCATCCTCCACTGGAGACCTTATACTGGGAAAAGAAAAAGAAGACGCCCACCAACACGTTAGATAAATGACCTGAAGCTGATTGCTGGGCTGAACTGGATGAGAAAAGCACACGATAGAGATAGATGTGGTGCAATGAAGGAGGCCTATGTTTAAAAATGGACAATCAATATGGACGTTTGAGATTGATGAGTAAGGTTTTTTGTAGCTAATGCTAGTAACTTTAAACAAAGATTCTATTTGCATTCTATATCTTCAAAATTTCCTATGATTTTTCATATATAAATATTTTACTCTAAATGAAGTATATTTTGATTTTTAGACCATATGTTTTATACTGTCAAAATAATGTTACAGTTCGTATAATATCTGGTATTGCAATTATCACCATAAAAACTGCGAAAATGCTGTACCTGTAACAAGAAATTTATAAAAACACATTTATTCTGCTAACTCTACGCTAGTATATAAAAGTTGTCAGTGTCAGGGTCCGTCCTTCACCTAACGATGACCTCATGAGCTCCAAAGTTGTTTAGCTTGTAATTGATAAGTCATAATTTTTTCTGTACTGTTTTCCAGAATAAATTTTTGCAGACCAAGTATAAGCACTAATTAGACATAAATTTTTACACCTTGTCGGTGCCGTTTGTTTGGAATAACTTCCGGAATTTGAGTCGGTCTCGAAAGGGGACCATCGATTCGTCAATAGTAAAATTTTTACCTGCATCATACATTAGAGCAAACTTTTTATTTAATAGGTCCAACAAGGGTTGAACTTTGAAAGGTAGGTTGTTAGTAGGACACTTTTCGTTATCAAAAGAATGTATCATTTTTACCAAAAGCTCAAATCTATTACGACTTATATAGCGGCTTGTTGGACTATAAAATAATATACGTTGTCCAATAATCACTAATGGCTGGTTTTTTTTATCCACAGCAACATTCCAAAAAAACACCTTTATTTCGACTGTATTTGTTTCTGCCCAAACGTTTAGCCTGCTATTTAGAACTATGGTTTTTTCAACGATCCATTTTATTATCTCCTGTTCAGCATATAACTTTTGTTATCAACTATCAGGCTGATAACTTTATGAATAGGAGGAAAGGATCAATTGGATCATTGCCATTTAGATGTGTCAAGCAATATTCAATTACTGCGTTATTTTTATTTAATGGAAATTCGAACAGGTTAACTGAAGGATCATGCAAATTGTGAACATCCTCGTTAATTTCGTCTTGCTCCTTTGCTTCTTCTCTTGGTTCCTCAGGGTTTTCCTCTGGTTGGTAAGATTTATCGTCATCAGAACTAACTATATAAAAAAGATATTCCATAAGTAACGAGCTGTTGTAGTTAAAAAGAAATACATGTATAAGTTTGAAAATATTTATAATAATAGATATACACTTACAGTCATGAGATTCAGACGATTCAGAAGCAGAATTTAGCAATATATCTTTTATTTTTTGAGCATTTAAATATTACTCCATTTTTATAAAAACTAAATTTAAAATACATTCAAAACAAGAAAGAACAGAAAAACCAAAACAAAAATGCTAGAAATACACGTCGCGCTAATACTCCACATCCGTATGAGCTTCAGCTTGTTATTCCTCGTATAACTCTTTTCGATCAGTCTTTTATATGATTGCAGCACCACAGTCAGAATTTTTTTCAAGCGCTAAAGAAAAAATTGTTTACACGCAGGCCACCCACGGTCGCGAGACCATTCAAATCCAATGAAAAAGGTGTATTTGTTTGATTCACAGGCACCAAAGTACCAGGTGTACCAGTATGAAATGCGGATTTCAGACAACAGATGGTGCACCAATGCAGTTTGTGCTATAAAGATTTGACACTACGCCATTTTGTTGTGTCATCAACAAGTGTCAGATGCGCACGAGTGATAAATTGGAAAAGTGTGTGCATAGTGTTGTGTTGTTGTGTTCAATATATCGAAATTTATACCGAACAAAGAGCATTCGCGGACAGCATTAATTTTTTGTTTTCATTTGAAGAAAACTGCTGTTGAATCATACCGATTACTTCGAGAAGCTTATGGTGAACATGCTCCATCGCCAGATACGTGTGAACGATGGTTGCGGCGTTTCAAAAGTGGTGACTTCGATGTTGCAGACAAGGAACGTGGAAAACCACCAAAAAAATACGAAGATGTGGAATTACAAGCATTGTTGGACGAAGATGATTCGCAAACACAAAAAAAACTGGCCGAGCCATGGGGCACTAGTCAACAAGCTATTTCCAATCGGCTACGAGAGATGGGAAAGATTCAGAAGACCGGTAGATGGGTACCACATGAGTTGAACGACAGGCAAATGGAAAAGCGCAAAAACATGTGTGTGACATTTTGCTCGCTCAGTACAAAAGGAAATCGTTTTTGCATCGTATAGTTACAGGGGATGAAAAGTGAATTTATTTTGAGAATCCCAAGTGTAAAAAATCATGGGTAGACCCAAGCGCACCATCCACATCGACCGCAAGACCGAATCGCTTTGGCAGAAAGACCGGAGGGGTGTGGTCTATTATGAGCTGTTAAAACCTGGGGAAACGGTTAATACTAAACGTTACCAACAACAATTGACCGATTTGAACCGTTCGCTGCTTGAAAAAAGGCCAGAATACCGAAAGAGGCAACACAAAGTTATTTTTCTTCATGACAATGCTCACATACGGCAAAACCAATTCGCGACACGTTGGAAGCACTCAGCTGGGAAGTTCTACCCCCATGCGGCTTACTCCCCAGACTTAGTTCCTTCCGATTACCACTTATGCATCGATGGGTCACGCACTTGCTGAGCAGCGCTTTGGTTCGTACGAAGATGTGAAAAAATGGCTGGTATTCACAAATTGCCCGAAAGATGGGAAAATGTATAACAAGCGATGGAGCATACTTTGAATAAAGCACTTTTTATCATTCTTCCGAATGTAATATATTTTTTTAGAAAAAAAAAATCCGCATTTCATACTTGTACACCTGGTAGAATCCTACCAGCATATCAGATGGCCTTAGGGTAAACATCGATGTATATCAAATGGATACGCATGGCAGTCAAAATGTTAAAGTTCTACATTTGAACAGTAACATCAAAAATTTGAATTTACCTGTGCACCAACAATTTTTACCATAACAGCCTTCGTTTTATTTTTAAAGAACATTAGATATATTATTACATATTTGAATTCTTTCTATGATTATAAATATTTTGCTTTAAATATTGGGTGAGGGAGGACCCCTGGCGCAGTAGATTGGGAAACCTACTGTGACTCAGAGGGTCGGAGGTTCGATTCCTCCTGTCTGCCTGAGTGTTGTGTCGTCACTTGAATAGATTTTCAAATAGTAGAAATAAAATTGGTCTGGCAAATGGCAATAAAATAAGCCGTGCCAAGTGAGAAAATAAAAAAAAAAATATATTGGGCGACTGCAAAAGTTCGTGCCCGATTTTCATAGGTGGCAGAAGCATGCACTTTTGACTGTGCTGATGTTTCTTTTATAATTATATTATTAACTGACAGTTATCTAAATGTGTCATGTTAACATAACCTTAAAAAAAGTGTATTTAAATAAATTTGTGTGTAAGGTGAATATTCAAAATGGAAAATGAACAATTATATTTTCGTCATGTTATGTTATATAAATTTAAAAAGAGCGTGAGTGTTGGAACTGCAACAAAAAATATTCAAGAGGTTTATTTGGTTCGTGCTCCTGCTCTTAGGATAGTGTAGTAGAAAAGTGGTTTGGTCGATTTCGAAATGGTGACTTCAATTTAAACGATAAACATCGCTCTAGGCATTGATAATGACTTTACCCGTGAATTAGTTAATAATAATCCACGGATTACCACTGAAGAGATTGCTGAGAGACTAAATGTTGAAAATTCCCACAATCATTTCTCTCCTCACCCATCAACGAAACGAACCTTTTTTTGATCAAGTTATAGCTGGAGATGAAAAATGGGTTGTGTATAACAACATAATAAGAAAAAGAAGCTGAAAGCATGGAAGTGAAAGAGCAGAATCAATGACAAAGACTGAATTGCATCCAATGAAAGTGCTGTTATGTGTCTGGTGAGATTGCAAAGGAATAATTTTTTTCGAGCTTCTTCCACGTAGCCAAACAATAATTGCGGAGAAGTACTGTGAACAACTCACCCAATTCATTGTTGAAATCCAAGCAAAATGTCCAAATTTGGTCAATCGAAAAGGCATCATGTTTCACCATGACAACGCTAGACCACATGTCGCTCAACAGACACTGCAAAAACTTAGGGAGTTAAAATGGGAAATCTTCCAGCACCTGCCGTATTTCCCTGACCTTGCCCCTTCAGATTTTCATCTGTTTCGTTCTCTGCAAAATAATTTGAATCGCAAAAAATTTGATTTTATGGAAGAAGTTACGATTTTCTTTGAAGACAAACCACGCAGTTTCTACAAAGAAGGAATTCAAAAACTTGTAAAACGGTGGGAGACAGTTATAGAAAATGATGGAGATACATTATTAATTAATAAATACTATTTTTCATGAAAATATGTTGTATTTAATTTGGTTTCTAATCGGGCACGAGCTTTTGCAATCACCCAATATTTTTAAATACAAATTGTGATATTTGGTTGGCATTATTTTTTATAGGAGAGAAATAATACAGATAAAAAATTGTAATTTTAATATAAAAAGTTTAATTATGAAATGTGTAGCAAATATCTACTGTTAAAGTTGTTATATCATCGATACAAATACTAACTATCGAATCAGAAAACCACTACTTTTCAGGAAACCAAAAAAACAGCTAAGAGGTTGAATGTAAAATCAGCATACATCAAAAATATTTTCGTCATTACTTTCATGTGTGCTTCGATAAATGTTTGAAGGCCGTCAATTAGTTTTTAGAAATAATTAATTTTAATTAATTAATATCATGAAAAAAAAACAAAAACTATGAAAAAATTAATTTCAGGTGACATCAATAAACAATAAAAATTATAACTAGATAATAAAAAAATAGAGCGAAAAACACAAAATTTTTGTATCGTCTTTTAAAAAATAAATTTTTAATTATCATTACCTTCACTCGAGTCTGGTTCTGATAAGTATCTTGGGGTCTGAAACGTTTATAGCTGTTCATAGCACTCACGATGTACTCTAAGGATCAGATTTTCCTTGCCCAATTGTAATAAATCTTTTTTCTTTTGGATCGAAATCCCAAGCTTTCCTTTGTGGGCTTCAACTGGGGACTTATATATCTTTTTATCTCTTTTATTTTTTAGTTAGTACCTCAAACTCCCCATCTTGATAAACTGATTTTAAAAATAAAACACTTTCTTCAGACTTTCTATGCCATACGGCATCAGTAAATTTGAGTTTTGTTGAGTTAGAGATTTCTGCTTTGTATCTTGTTGTTTACTTTGTTTATCTTTTTTTTTTCTCTAACATTTTGTTTATTAGTCAATTCAAAAAATCTCCATGCTTTAATCTGCTCACATTAAACGGTATTGGATTTCTCCGGGCCATTCGCATAACCTGAGCCTAAGCTTCGTGTTTATAAACAGTATATTTTTGGTTTCTTTTCAGTCTTGGACTGAGCGGAATTGTATTTCATTTGAGAATGGTCTGATTCGAAAAAGACATGGTCAATCAATCAATCTTGGATGTAAATCTAAGCACACAGAAGAAAAGTTGAAGGTTTTTGTTGCTCTGAGCAACCATCGGACATCATTTAATCTTGTATAATATCAAGATGAGCTACCTCTTTTTCCCTCTATTTCATCCCAGGTGAAACAATCCACATTCGCGTTACCTAAATTATAAATCATAAGATTGTACACAGCTAGATTTCTAAAGTAAAACAAAGGACTTGCAGCTCCCTTTGGAGTTGATAACACTGACTGCAGGTCAAAATTAAAACACAGTAGTTTGTTGTTGACATCTGTCTTGGTTTATGGAATTTTAATTTATATGATATAAATATTTTTCTGAATAATTCCTAACAAAGTATTTTTTTCTTATTTCTCATTACACTTTTCTTTGTTCAACAAATACATGGTCTTAATGTTAAGATAAGAAGAGCGACTATAATGTGATTTAAGTGAGGGAAAAGAAAAAATGTCCTCTTCCTGGAATACCCCATCTTCTTCATGCTGAAGTTCACTTTTTCCTCCTCTTGAATCAGGTTGAATAATACCACTTAGTGGGGGGGGGGGGGGGTTTAAAAGCCCCCTTAATTAAACCTTCACCAAGTGTAGCAAAAAAAAAATCCCTACATACGATGTGGGTTTCACCACAGTGAAAAATATTATGTTTGTTTTTATACTCTTTTCAAGAATCTACAGTGGCTGTTTTTCTTTTTGCCTTGTCTTTTTTGATGTGCCTAACCAAGTATTCACGCTGGGAATGCAATGTTCTTAAGGAATGAAATTAGTCAAAAATATTTTTTCTTAGTTCGTCAGGAATTTTATGAGAACAATTTTAATTTCATCAGTTTCTCTATGGTGGTGGTTATAGTAATTTTGCAGGAATGATTTGATTTACGTATTCTTCCCACCTTAACCAACAAGCTCTATTATAATTTCTTTTCCACTTATCTGGATTGGATTCGCGCCGTTTTTAGGAGTATCGTTTGCATTCAAGTGTGAAATTTAAATACTTAAAGGGGTTTGAATAATACTAACGTAAGCAGGAGTTTAAGTGCTAGAGCAAGAAGAAATTTGAGTATTAGAAACAGGAGCACACTGCTGCGTCGCTATCTTTCAAATTTGGGGTATCAGTGCTGATTAATTTTGGTTGAGCACGGAATAGCCTTCATAAAGTGTAGATTAAGCGAAAATCACGAGTGCATTACGTTTGATAATTTATCTGATATATAAAAAAACTATTCGACCGACAAAATGGTGAAGGTTTATTTTGTCGAAAGTTGTGAATTGAACCAGGACTAATAGCTGCTGCTTTAAGCATTAGATACCGAGGCAAAATAATTTTAATTTATTTGTTTATGATTAAACAAATACACTCGTGAGCAAAACAATCGACTCAGATGATTTTGCTTGATTTAACACCGATCCTTGGTATCATTAGAAAGCTGATTTTGTACTCTTTTCAATAATACCAAAAACATTTAGATTTCCAAAAAGTTTCACTGATTAAAACGAACAGAATATTAGATAGAACCGTTTTTGCTCGCTCAGCAACGAACTCATTGCGCGAAATTCATCCCTATAAAAACATGCGAGTGCTAACGGACCCAAATTGACAGCAGCCCATCGACAAGCGCGACTCAGAATTGCCCAAAAACATGTCGACTGGGCCTTAGAGCAATGGCGCTACGTTTTATTCTCCCACGAGTCCCGAATGTGCCTATATGGCAATGGTGTAAGAAAATGAGTCTATAGGAGGCCTGGAGAGCTCTATGCGCAGTGCTACATTATTAAAACGGTCGCCTACGGAGGAGGTTTTGTCATGGTGTGGAGAGGCATCTTACTGGATGCGAACACTGATTTGGTTTTTGTGACTGATGAGACGCGTAGCGGTGGATTAACTGCTTATTGGTACATCAAGGAGATCCTGCAGAAACATGTCGTTCCTTACGCTGGGTTTCGTGCTAATACACGACAAAGCGAGGCCACATGCTGCTGCATCGGTGCTGCATTACCTGGTGGAAGTGGGAATACCCACATTAAACTGGCCTGCGCAGAGTTCTGACCTCAATCTAATCGAGCACATGTGGGATGAGCTCAAAAGAGAGAATTCGAGCCAGAAATCCAGCCCCTGCATCGCTGAGGGACTTAAAGGTTGTGATGGCGAAAGAGTGGGCAAGAACCCCAGAGACAGTGGTGTAAAAGCTCACCCGCTCCATGAAAAACCGGGTGGAAGCAGTAGTAAGTGCTAGGGGGGTAATACAAAATATTGATTTTGGTTTTTATCAATAAATTTAATTGTTAAACTTAAAATTTGTTTAATTTTCCTTTCTCTTACCCCTATTTTCAATCCTTGTTCTCCTTGTTTCCTCTTTCAATCATTTTAATCGGTAAAAGGTTTCAAGTACGCTAGGGAATTTGGTATTATCAGAGAGATATTAGAATGGGCTCTAAAATGATACTAAAATCCATAAAAATATTTGAACACTAAATTCTAGGATCCGTGTTAAATGAAGTCAAATAGTTTGGGTGGATTTTTTTGCTCACCAGTGAAATTAGGTAGTAAATATTTATTAGTGTTCCGTACGGAACACTTATAAGATCACTTCGGTGTCTGTCCGTCTGTCACACCCGATTTTCTCCGAAACTATTTGTCATAGAAAGTTGAAATTTGGTAATAATATAGGAATTGATGGCCTCATCAGAGCCATGTTGGTTTGGAAGTTAAATTTTGACTTAAGGGGTTAGTTTTGGGGGGTGAAATAGGAAGTGAAAAAAAAAAATACTAGGTCATCGAGTGTAGTGTCAAATGAGAGCTTGTGAAAACACGAGTAAAAAATATAATGTAATACTTGGGCACACTTTCCTTTGTATTATTTTTAAAAAATGGCGAAAAATCCCTTTCCCCCCCTTATCTCGAAAAGTACTGATCAAAAAATTTTGAAATAATTCTGGATTATTTTCCACGGGGTGTAGATTGAACGAAAATTATCACGAGTGCATTACCTTTAATAATTTAACTGGTATATAAAAAAACAAAAATTTCAAGGTTGGAAACAAACTTTGTTGAAAACTCAATTGGGGTGTGTTTTGTGAAGTCATTGATCATTTTATACCTCCACAACAAAATTTTTTATTTTAAAAGCAGTCAACGTACGGAACACTAATTGCGCAAGTTCAACTTGCACTTGAGTGTTTTTTTTTTTTTAAACTTGTACCACTAGATTCTAGATTGAGTTAGATTAATTTATTTGGTAGCTAAGATGCTATAACTATGATACATTATTGAATAATAAAAAAGGTGAAAATACATATTGGAAATTAAAATATATAAATGTCAGAAACTTTTTGTCTTATTCTGGATGGCCTGACTAGACTGCTGAGTCAGTATCTGACTAGATAAGTTTGTAATCTGGGCTCTTAATTTCTTATTAATAACTGATTTAGGGTGTACTTGGTGAAGTCACTGATTATTTTATACCTCCGTAACAAAATTTTTTATTTTAACGGCAGTAACAGTACGGAACACTAATTTCGCAAGTCCTACTTGCACTTGACCGGGTTTTCTCCTTTTCTGTTGAAAATAAGAACAAATAATGAGAAAAATACTATAAAAATTTAATTAATAATTTATCTGTATAATAAATGATTTCAATGACAAAAACAAGTATTTTTTACAACACATCCTCAAGATAACTCTCAAATTGAGCGCCACAATACTTAATGCAATAAAAAAGAAAACAATTATTGTTTTGATTTGTCTACCATGAATCGTCAGAATCGGTTCAATCGTAGGGGTCGGATTGGGATCCACCTCGCTAGCAGAGCTCAAGAACAAATCTGTAGTATGATGAAATATATTATGCAACATTATAATTATGAAATTTAAATAATATTAATAATTTAATCTCGTCATGCAAATATATATTCAATACAACTAATAAGAAATCAAAATAATATTACAATTTTTTAGTTGCGGAATGAAATAATTAATAAACAATTGTCAATGTCCCGGAATGGAGATTTCATGCTTCGGCCTGAAAAAAATACGTAATTTTATTTTAAAATCGCTTAACATAAAGTAAATAACTTGATAAGATTTAAGAGAACATTTACGTAAATTATCGTTAACAGATTCCAGAGATCGCGGTGTTGAGGGAATCGATAGTGTTTGATGCAGTGAAACCAAAAGCAAAGTCTCTCAGATTCTTTAAAAATTTTATTCGTTTCGACATTATCTCAACAAGAAGCTGAACTAAATGAATTTCGAAGGACAACAGTGCAAACAAGAGACAAGAACTACAGAGAATCAATTGTAGTATAGAGAAAAACCAAAATTAACAGGAAAAAACGGCCGCAGTCTTCCATTTGCTACCAAGAAAACCACCTATATTCAACAGACAAAGCGGCCAACTGGGTAAATATGTACCATTGAATAACGATAGTCTGCTTTATATGAGCTTTATGAAATTATACAACAATAGAAAACAAACGAAAATGACGTATTAGATACTTTGCTATGCATGAAACGAAGTTTCGAGCGGATATTAAACATACCAAAATAACGACCGTGACACATTCGCTATTTTGCAGCATATCGGTTAAAAAAATGTTTTCTATTATAAGAACAGACTTATGAAAGATATATTCGATTCTTTAACATAGAATATTATCAAAAATTGTGCAGTTTCGAAATTTTGTAACGGCTATTTGTAAAGGGATTTAAGATTCGACACTTTGCCACCATATGCTTCATTTCTAAAGCAGTTGCCAGGGATCGAAAATAAAAAACGCGTTTTTTTTCACGTTCGATAGTTAGCATTTGTATCGACGATATACTAGATCTATTAAAAAAGTTGTAAAATTACTTACGTAATTTATTAATATTATATATATATATATATATATATATATATATATATATATATATATATATATATATATATATATATAAATCGTCCATTTCGAGCGTATTCTATTAACTAGTAAGCAACAGGAATCTTGCGTCTGGCAACATGGTTTTACCGGCCGGTGACCTTACGAACTAGAGGCACTACCCACAAATAAGAGAGCCAAAAGATTCGGATTTGATTTTTTAAATACGATGTGTTATTTGGTTTTTAAATAGGATGAAAAGGAAATAATATTGAGGAATAATTTAATTATAGTACTTTCTTTGCTAAAGGGAATTATTGTATTAGACAAAAAACATTTCGAGATCTTAGCATTTCTTTATGTTTCGCATTCGCGGACAGCATTTTTTATTTTCATTTGAAGAAAACTGCTGTTGAATCATACCGATTACTTCAAGAAGCTTATGGTGAACATGCTCCATCGCAAGATACGTGTGAACGATGGTTTCGGCGTTTCAAAAGTGGTGACTTCGATGTTGCAGACAAAGAACGTGGAAAGCCGCCAAAAAAATACAAAGACGTGGAATTGCAAGCACTGTTGGACAAAGATAATTCGCAAATACAAAAACAACTTGCCGAGCAAATGGGCGTTAGTCCACAAGCTGTTTCCAATCGGCTACGAGAGATGAGAAAGATTCAGAAGACCGGTAGATAGGTACCACATGAGTTGAAGGACATGCAAATGGAAAAGCGCAAAAACACGTGTGACATTTTGCTCGTTCGGTACGAAAGGAAGTCGTTTTTGCATCGTATAGTTACAGGGGATGAAAAGTGGATTTTATTGCGCTTAAACAGGTCCAAACAGCGCTCAGAATCGTCAACACGTTGTGTTTGGTCCACTGTGATCAAACATGGTACCCATTTCGAACAGAGCTTTCTCATGCCCAAATGTTCATGCAAAATATGAGCAATACGTTCTTTTGATATCTTTAGGGTGTCAACTATCTCACGCAATTTCCTTTACGGTTATCCAAAACAATTTTGTGGATTTTTTGATGTTTTTCGGTGTCCGGCGTCCAGAGCGTTCAACATCATTTGTATCTGTACGACCGCGATTTAATTCAGCATACCAGTAAATGATGAGTGATTTTTCAGGGGTAAAGTCCCCGTAACATTTATAAAGCCATTGGTTTGTTTGAACGGTATTTTTTCTCATCATCAACACACGAAATTCGATTATTTTCAATATTTTGAAAATATCAAAAGTAGCGTCACTAACACCACTGTAACTTGTAAACTAATCGTCGAAAAGTCCTGAAATTTTGAAACGTATCGTTTAAAGGTTGGTACTTCCTAAAAATCATATGGATTTTTTGAAAATGACATCTATGATTCAGACCAAAAACTTTTCAGCCTATGTGTTAGTTAAAAACTAGGTTATATTTACCAGTTTCAACTATCTGCATTTGTAAAGTATAAATTTTTGTAACAGATGTCTTGAATACAAGACATCTGTTAGACATTAAAAGACATAAAAATATTGCTGCATACTATTAATAATGTAAATATACTTAAAATGTCTATTATCATTTTGGATTATTAAACCATTTCCTTTGAGTGACTACTAAATATTAGAAAATTTACCAATTTAGTAATATTAAGGAATATCGGTATTATATATTTAAAATCATGATTAAATACCATAATGCCTGAGACTAAAAAAACAAAATTGCACAATTCTGAAAAATGTTATTTCTTATCAAAAAAACTGTTTTTACATTTTTTGACGAATCGACAATCCTCAATGGCCTTTAATTCTATTACTGCCCTTATTTTTATTTATTTGTTTCTATAACTGAATAATCTTGTCCTTTCAAAATTGTACGAGAAAAGATAGAATTAAAATGTATAAAACTTTATACATATTTCTGTTATATAATTTACATATAATAAACAAAAGAACGAAATAATTTAATCGATAAATAAGTTCTTACCTTCTAGTAAAATATATTGTTCTAAAATCTCATGTAAGCCACATTATTTACTTTCGGTCCGTAAAGGTACAAGTATTAACTACTTTTATCTAATTGAATGCTAGTGAGACTCAACTTTATAGATTTAATGGTAATTTTCTAAACTCGACTTGATGGTGTACGGTTTTTAAATAAGTTACTAAATATAATAACTACTGTTTCTAAAATTAACGTCTTTTATTTTAAAACGAGCCGCCTATGACTTTGGGACAAACAACACTCCCTTCATCGGTCGCTGATATTTATTATTGTTACAGTATGTGGCAAAAAAAAGTATATATACATATACATATATATATATATATATATATATATATATATATATATATATATATATATATATATATATATATATATATAGAAAAATATCAAAATGTTAGAGTAGTAATATACTGTGCAAAACAGAAGCATGGTCAAATTCTCGCAAACCACTTCCATAGGCATGTCAGAAACCAAAACTGAATTTTTTACCAAGGCTTTTGCCATAGAGAATAACCCTGTGATTAAATATGCTGCTTCCATATCTATAAACATGAAAAATAGGTATGAATACTGGTACCGATACCAAACCACTGGGGAAGCAATAAATTATATTTTAATAGTTGTGCCAAAATATAAGTATTACACACACAGAAAAATATCAAAAAGTTGGAGTAGTAATATACTGTGCAAAACAGAAGGATGATCAAATTCTCGCAAACCACTTCCATATGCATGACAGAAAAAAGAACGGGTTAAAGAAAGAATTTGATTGAATTCTACAAAATTAAGAAAATTACTCTCACAGATAGTCTAAGCACTCTAGAAAAACTAAAATCAGCTTTCTGCCCTAAACAGAACACGATTACCATCCAAACCAGAGAAGAATTAATAGAATTATAAATTCATTTATATAAAACTTTTTGGGGTACACTGTATATGTATGTATGTATAGGCACATTTTCATGAACCGACGGTAATGAGCCCGCTTTATTTTGCGACGTCGCGTCGCGACGTTGTTTTACACGTCTTTGTCTTTCTGTAGCGGTAGCTATATTTTTGCGATAATACTCAATGAGTGTCCAACCATATTTCAAAATTAAATAAGAGTTAATGCATGTTTTATTAAGGACATGAAAATGATTGATTTGTAATACAAAATATATACCATTTTATTATAATTTATTTTTATTTATGAATTAGGATACTTACAAAATGTTTCTTTCATTTGCAATGCATGTATCTCGTACCATTTTTTGTTGAATATGCTATATTACATAAGAAGCCAGGAGTATAAATTCTAAACTAGATACGGATAAAAATTAAGTTGCTGAAATGGAATCGTCTGTACTACTCCTTAGAAATCAAAATTTGATTATGTAGCTGTTGACAGTCCTAACCTATCTTAAGCACGCTAATTTCTAATAGGGTTGTTTTTTTAAATCTCATTATTAACAGATGTAAAAATAATATTTTAATAATGAATAATCAATAAATAACTACATTGGCTTTAGCCTACGGAACATACACAAGTTAAATTTCATTTGGCAGAAAGACCAAAACTAAAAAGTCTATATTTATCATAAACTATTTGCTTTTTTAAGGATTATACAATGGATCCTGTATTATTTTTAAATTTGGATTTATTAAAAAAAATACGACGAATAATATTTCGCCATGATAATAACTTAAAAGAAAAAAACTTGAAACTATAACCCTTGTATATTATTCTCTTAGAATAATAAATATTCAAGGCTGTAACATATACATTTTAAAAATTGCATAATTTAGTTCTGGACACCCAAGTGAAACTTGTTTTCACGTGAAGGTGTTCATAGATTAGGTCTCTTAATTAAAATATATTACACTGTTAAAGAAGATATTAATTTTCATAGCTCTAAAAATTTTTTAAAAAATGTGTTTGGTGTGCAGTACGAGTTTGCTAATATAATAATAATAATGTTATTGTTCAGAACTTGTACAGTAATAATCATTTTGGGGATTCAAACAAGGATTACATAAACATGAGGATGATACACGTCTAAGAATTAATCTGCTGTTGGGGGAAGTGGATGCTGCAGACCTGGCGTTCATGGAAAGATGTATAATTGTTGGATAGGTTTGGATTTTGAGGTACCATTTTTCAATTTCCTCATATCTAGTAGTTTGAGAATTTGCAAAAAGAAAAAACTTACATTAACGACAAGAGATTAATTGTTGAAAAACAGAATACGTTTTGCCGAGGGATCGCCCCATGCTAGATAAAAAAACCGGCCGAGTTCAAGTCGGACTTCCGCAATTAGTGTTCCATACGATGATTGTTTTTAAAATAAAATAAAATCTCGGTATAAGAGCGACTTGCCACTTGGTTACAGTCACCTCTACCATACGTCAAGAAACAGAGTTTTCATAGTTTTTTTTTACCAGATAAATCATCAAACGTAATTCACTCGTGATAATTTTCGCTCGATCTACACTTTATGGAGAATATTCCAGAAAATTTTAAAATTTTTTGATTAGTACTTTTCGAGATCAACGGAGGGACATCGATTTTTGGCAATTTTTAAAAATAAAACAAAGAAAAGTGAGCGGAAGTACATCATATATATTTTTTAACTCGTATTTTAGCAAGTTTTCATTTGAACCCCACTCGATGACCTGATAATTTTATTTTCACTTTCGATTTCACCCCCCAAAACTAACCCCTTAGGTCAAAATTTAACTTTCAATACTACACGGCTCTGATTGGGCCATTAATTCCTATATTTGTGCCAAATTTCAACTTCCTATGTCAAATAGTTTCGCAGAAAATCGGGTGTGGCAGACGGACGGACAGACAGACAGATACCCAAGTGATCCCATAAGTGTTCCGTACGGAACACTAAAAATATGTAACTACAGAACTGTAATTGTAACTATGTGAACTGTAGCTATTAAAAGATTTATCATTCACAGTTGGACAATATTTTAAAAAAAATTTGGAAAATTTTTCTTATTTCTACAGCAATATTCTAATAAATCATAAAATTTGTGCTCGTTCGAAAAGTCAGGTTAACAAGACTACGAATGATATTGTTCTGGTACACCCAAACATTTACAATGCCTGCCTTGTCAACTTAAAACATATAGATTATCATATTTTAATCGCTGAAAAAAAAAAGCTAGAAGACGGCCCAAGTAGTTTACATATAAATGATCTTTACAGATTTTGGTGCAAAAAAGAGCAGCTACTTATCAATTTTGGCACAAAATACGATAGCCAACGACATTTTGAGTTAAACTCATGGTTTTTGCCGAAATTGACAGAAGCTGGTGTCAGCTCAGTGGTCTAACTTTGAGCTAAGCCTGGAACCAAAATTGCTTGTTGATTTCTGTATTAATTTCGCCAAATTTTAGACCCTATGTGGTTGCTGTAAACATCGCGCTCTTCGGTTTACATTGTTGAATTTGTTGTCGCTCTTAATTACAAACACCCATAGCAGCCTGAAAAAAGATAACGGCCACTCTAATAACGGAAATAATATCGGAGATTTTGCCGAAAGTAACGGTAGTACTATACAAGTTTCAGACTTTTTGATTGCCATCTTATTTGATACAAAAGTTGGATGATAAAATATCTAGAGTTCACAGAAACAGGCCTTGTAAGCAAATTTATGGTCCAAATTAGAAGACCCAACTATTTGTTGACATTAAGTGATATATCCTCGGAGGTCTCAACAGTAACCTCTGTAACATAAAACTGTAATAACACAACGAAAAAAAAATGACCGGGGATGCCAAAAGTAACCGTAGGGCCATATATGTTTCAGACTTTTAGGTAGGTCATCAGTTTCATGAACATTCTAGAAAAGTTGAAAGTTAAAAAAACACAGTGTTGACAGATTGTCTGTAAGTACCTTTGTGGTCTAAGTCTTAGATTAACTATTTTGCTAACATCAACGGACCTATTCCACGAAACTTGGTGATTAGTTCAGGTTAGGAAAATATAATATTAATTTTTTATTGTATTATAGCCGTTATTAATAGCAGGCTCATTTCTGCAGCAGTTTTAAACCGTTTGAAACAACCAGGCATATGCGCACTTAGATTTGACTGGTGTGTAATTTGATGTTTTTACAGAATATTTCAGTTTACAAATTATCATATCAGTTTAAGGATTGTTTGGAAACTATTAGTTGGAATTATTCAATTCCCGTTTTCTAACCTAGCTATTTTAAAGAAATAAGTTACTTAGATTGGTACTATAATTTTGGAAACTTTTTAATAAGTACAAAACCAATGCAATTTGTCTAGCAGAGCTTTTAAATAAATTTACTCTTTATTCATCATTTTTAGTTTCAACTGTTTATTACTTGATAATTAAGATGAACGGGCATACAGTAATGAAACAGTTTATTTTCGAATCTTTATTAGATTAATTAACAAAATAATAAAAGACTTACACAAATAATGTGAAGAAGCTTATTAAATTGACCTCATATTATAAAATAACTACCGAAGATTGTTGTTGTTGAAGTTGTAATAAAATTATGGCTTTCCCAGCCGTCTTCTATTTGTTTAGCTTTTCTTTTTAACTAAATATATAAATTACATTTACTATGGAATTATATATATATATATATATATATATATATATATATATATATATATATATATATATATATATATATATATCAAAAAGAAGATAGAGATTATAAACTATATAATTAAAATTACAAATTTTAAACAGAAATTTAACAAAATAAATAAACTGCCTTCGGCCCACTGAATGAACATCTATCAATGATCAAGTTTATAGCCTCATGAAAAATATTTTATTTAAAAGGTTTTTTAAGGATTCCTGATAAAAACTATGTGTAAAAATAAAAATTACTACAATCGTTTATATATGACAAGAAGACCTTGCCAAATAACTACCGACCAGTCGCACTGCTTTCAATAATATCGAAAGTCATGGAAAAGGTTATCAATCAGCATCTTCTCAATATCTTGAACAATTCAATATTATTAGCGATCACCAATATGGCTTTCGTAAACATATGTTAGATCAACAGGAGATCTTCTGATTTATGTAACACATGTTTTGAACAACGCAATTGAACACTTTGGAGAATCTCGAGCGGTTGCTCTTGACATATCCAAGGCATTCGACCGTGTTTGGCACGATGAACTGTTGGCTAAGCTACGCTCTTGTGGTAGGTCTGAAAAGTTCTGTTTGTGGTTCTCATGTTTCCTCAGAGAGCGTTCTTTACGAGTGGCAGTCGACGGATTTCTTTCTAACACCTTCACTATCAACGCCGGTGTGCCCCAAGGCTCCATACTGTCTCCTACTCTCTTTCTCATTTACATCAACGATCTGCTGGAAAAGACCGGGAATCCAATCTACAGCTTTGCAAATGACAGTACGCTTGTCTCTTCATTCACATTGAACGCTCGGACATCGGCTGCTCAGGCAAATATCCGCAGACAGCAGGAGGTCGTTCAACTTAACAAAGACCTGGAAGAAATTCTATCTTGGGGTGACAGTAACCAAGTGGAATTTAACGCTACAAAAACTCAGGCGGCAGTTTTTTCTAAAAAAGTTAACGTTGCTGAACCCGACATAGTTATGTCGGGGCACCCCATTCCCCTAGCATCGTCGCTCAATTTGTTGGGCGTTAATTTGGGAGCAAATATGTCCTGGCATGAACATGTTGCAGGCATAGCAAGGAGAGCTTCTCAAAAGTTGGGAATATTGTTTCGAACCAGAAAGTTTTACACTCCACAACAACTGTTAATTCTTTACAAAGCTCAAATTCGACCAACTATGGAATACTGCTGCCATGTTTGGGGCTCCGCTCCCAAACATACACTGCATTTGTTGGATTCTGTTCAGAGAAGAGCTGTTCGTCTGATTGAAGACCTGGAACTGACCGGCGGCCTTGATTCGCTGGAACATCGAAGAACGGTTGGCGACTTGAGTCTGTTCTACAAGTATTTTCATGGAAAGTGTTCGAAGGATGTAGCCCGCTTAATTCCTCCCAAAGCGGTGTATGTTAGAAATACACGTCGCGCTGGTGCTTCATATCCGTATGAGGTTCAGCTTGTTACTCCGCGTACAACGCTTTTCAAGCAGTCGTTTATATGGAGAACATCATCCCTTTGGAATAATTTGCCCAGCGCTGTGTTTCCCACCGAGTACAATTTACTGCGATTCAAGAACAACGTGAATCGCTTTTTCCGCACACATGCCGCTCCTGGAGCGTTTTAGGGACTTCCCTGCAGCATGTGTGCTAGACCCATAAAAAACATAAAAATATATATATATATATATATATATATATATATATATATATATATATATATATACGAGTATATATATATATATATATATATATATAAATATATATATATATATATATATATATATATATATATATATATATATATATACGAGTATATATATATATATATATATATATATATATATATATATATATATATATATATATATATATATATATATATATGTAGTAGTGGTTTTTCGGGTATCCCATGTTAGCTTGAAGTCCCTTGATGGACGATTTCGCTGACGTTTCCATGGAATCTCATCCATCTTTTTCAAAGCGTTGATCACTGGTCGGTGTCTTGGCGTTGAATGGGACAGGAAATTCATTCGAGAGAAAAACATTCAACGCCAAGACACCGACCAGTGATCAACGCTTTGAAAAAGATGGATAAGATTCCATCGAAACGTCAGCGAAATCGTCCATCAAGGGACTTCAAGCTAACACGGGATACCCGAAAAACCACTACTACATTTCACACCCGTGAGAACATTCGTCAAAACATATATATATATATATATATATATATATATATATATATATATATATATATATATATATATATATATATATATATATAATATATATATATATATATATATATATATATATATATATATATATATATATATATACAATATATATATATATATATATATATATATATATATATATATATATATATATATATATATATATATATATATATATATATATATATATATTGCTAAACCTTTTTATCGTTATTCTTCAACCCACTTAGCTTGTGATATTGAAAATTTTCTACTAGCTCAAAGGTAAATTATTCTCCAGCAGTAAGCAAATGGTATTTAAATTTTTATTTCTATCTTCTAATAAATTATTAGTTCTTGTTCTTTCTTACAAAATGTTTGCTTCAATTTTCATATGTTCTTTATTTTTTCAAATTTTTGTATTCTGTCACAGTACTTTAATAATTTATCAAATATTCTTGAGAGAGAACTTTTTGAATAACATCCAGAATTTGCTTTTTATTTGAAGCATTTGCTATAAATTTTTTTGGGTTCTTATAAGTGTAACTAATTCAATCTTTGGTAATGTCATTTTCTTTATTGTTTTTGTGTCCAATAATAGTTCGATTTTTGATTCCGAGGTTTATGTATGATTACCTGTATCGTGTCACCTGATAGCAAGAGTTCAGAATTAATATCTCTCTTCTATCCAAAAATTGTATTCATTTCCTTAGCATCTCAAAAAATTTTCAACACCTTTTTTGTTTGTCACACTATATATTTTTTAGTTCTTTCAATAATCCTCCAACTGTATGTGAAACTGGTATTATATGTTTCTGATAGCTATAATTTCCCCTATTCTTTTCATTGATATAATTTCCAAAGTGCAAAAGATGCTACTGAAAGTGCTGATTGTTGTAAAGTAATATATTTTTGACAATCTAAAATATAAAAAAAGAATTAGGAAGCCACACATTATTTTTTCATTTATTCTTGAGTATAAACAAACATAGCATTACTTTTATCCACTTCAGCATTGGCTTCCACTTTAATCAATCTAAGAAACTTAGTCACCATGGAAAAATATTAATACCTGTAAAAAGACAACAGGAAACTCATTCAAGAGAAAAATATATAAATCTCAGTAATAAGTGAAAAGAAATGTAAATATTTCTCATAATAATCCATTCTCGAGATATTTTCATTATAAGATTAAGCAATAAGTCCATACTTAATAATGTAGTTAAAAAACAGAACAACAAACACACGTACATATGGCATAGGCGCTCGAAACAATATAGTATCAGTTCATAAAACTATACCGAATTCGCGAAGCCCCGAATGAATTGTTTAAAAGGCATACCAAGATCACGTTGATATACTATTCGGTTATAAACTGAACATATTTTCTATACTGGGGATCCTGACATTCGTAGTAGCGTCAGGAAGATAAAAATAGTTTCTTGATCTACCAGAACCTATGGGTGAAACAAGCTAAGTTCTTCTCACAAAGAAGGGCAAATAACACTATCATTAACGACTTTAAACAGAGATGTTACTAAATGAAATTCGAGGCGTTTCTGACGACACAATATTGCAATGTCTATCCCTCTCTGTGGGTACACTGCGTCCCCTTTTAAAGAAAGATACTTTATTTTTTTTTTTGAATTTGCTCCAATGTTAATATATATTTACTATAAATTAGTAACCATATCAAGGAACAATACTCCAATTTGCTTCTTACCAAGGATGTAAACAAGTTTTAAGTATATATCACCACTGCACCAAACACTTTAGTTTTGTACTTGACGCGTTTCGCTAACCACGTTGGCCTCATCAAGAGCGATGACTGACTAAAGCTGAAGTACAAATCTCCCTTATTTATACTAATATACAAGGTTTTAAGTATACTGGTATTCCCAAATGACTTAATTTCCCAAAATAAATTCCAACAATTGGGTAATTTCCGTTGTTATTTTGTCTATGTAAGCACTAAAGCTTAGAGTCAAATAAGATCTTCAAGTCAAGTGTATTTTCTATTTCAACTAACATCGATCAATCGACACAATAATCAAACAGCAAAGGACACAATATTTTAGTGAACGACATCACTGAGCACTTACTAGCATTGAGTATCGCTTTGTCGACCAAACACCAAATATGTACTGTGTCGAGAGCGTTTTGTAATTTTTTGCAATCTCTCTACAGGTAAGTATAGCTTTTAAGTCATCGGCAAATATTTAATAATTGACATCAGAGGTCGTTAAAAAGTAGGGGCTCCAGGTTGGAACCATGGGGCAGTCCAGTTGAAGTTCCAAAAGGAGATGTAAACCCATTATATTGAATATATTGAGGTCGCTGTATCTGGAAAAAGTACACAAATCTGTCAGATAAACAAACGCTCTGAGTTTGGCTAGAATAATCTCGTGATCTATTTTGTCAAAACCATTAGATAAGTCGGTAAAAACCACATCAATTGGCCCTTATTGTTAGTAACACTTTAAATTGTTCAAAACAAGCCAAATTGATGGTAGTCGACCGTCCCCTCAAAAAGCTGTGTTGTTTTAGAGCAAGAAGCTGTTAAATTCTATTTATTAATTAATCATATAACATTTCAAAAATTTTCGAATAAACCACAAATTGACGAGCCCGGTCTATAACTATATATGTCAGACTTATTCCTCTTATTAAATACTGGACATATCCTACACTTAGGACAAATGCCCTCACCCAATAAGTTAAAAAGTTTTGCTAAAGGTTTGGCCTAAACCCTTAAAGTATCTTTCACAAAAAAATCGGGAATATTGTCCGGGCCTCTCGATATCTTAGCTCTTAACTCGTTTGAAACATTTACTAAATGTGCCTCAGTAAATATCAGTAAGTTGATTTAGATTATTAACATTTTTTATATCTAAATATTCAGTGCCGGATTAAACAGGATCATAAACACCAGCAAAATATTGCCCAAATGATGACACATTATCCAAAGGAGTATCCCCGACTCTACCGTCAAATAGCATACAGGCTGGAACAGCACAAGTATTATTTTTTTACTGCACATAACCTCTAGAACGACTTGAAATCATGCACAATATTATTCTCGATATTAGAAATATATCGAGAAAAAGCAATCTTAATTATTACATCTACCTCATGTCCTAATTTCCTAAATCTATTTAGACAAACGACATGGTCAGATATTCTAGATTCTTTGTGAACATTCAACTTATGTTTAAGTTTTTTATGATATCTGTGATGTACCACAGAGGACTTTTTCTGTTTTTATTTTTATAGCGTGGTACAGATCTGTCAATCGTTACCGACAAGGGATTCGTAAAAATCACAGATTTCATCAACATTAGTGAAGCTGTCCAATTCACTCTAATGAGTACTGCCCTGATCGGAGTACATTTAAAAGTTTGCTTTTTTAAAATTATAAAGTTTCATCAACGGTAAACCCTCATTTCTCTGTCGCAGAAAGATGCAAAAGGACTTCCAATTTATGGGTATCTCCGGGATCATTGGATAGATAGCTCTCTCTAATACACGACTAAAATTAACAAAAATCAAGTCTACGTATACACGATTCAAATTGTAACTATACTGTTATACTGTATATATTTTGGACTAGTCGAGCCTCCATGATTGGTGAAATCTGCTATTTTTTACCATACAATGATTCACAGGATTCAACCTTCACACTGGCAATCCTTGAGATTGCAGGCTGGGAATATATAACATACCAGTCCAATAAAAACGGGAATATTATTTAAACTTTACATCCAACAAGACTAATCTTAGGTGGCACGACATCTGCAAAAGTATGTAACGCTAATAAAAAAGTTTTTAGGGAGTTCCTGCTTCTAACAGTCACACCACAACCTTTTGAATGTTTTCGGTTATGATGGCTCACCTTGTAACTATCACTAAAAATCTCCGAATCCCTAACTCCATCAGTCAGCCACCTTTCAGTCAAAGATACACATTTCAATTTAAAAGGTAAAAGAAAATTGTTGCAATTGTGAATATGGCTAAATAAATGGTCGGATCGTCGACGAGAGAAAAGTATTTCTTAAGAATAAATTTATTAAATACCAAATATGCGTACATATGATTGATTTTAATAAAAGACTCTTGTAAATTTATCTATTTTATTTCTACATGGATATTTAATAACTTCCAGTTTAAATTAATATTTTAAATAAAACGCTACGCCATTTAAAATCCATTGTTCTTTTTTATCGACATCGCATTCCACCTCCAGGTCTGTAATTTTACACTCCCTGCTGTAATTTGTGTAAAGCGGGAATTTAATAAACGTATTACGTTCTACGTTTTCCTAAAAATAAGTTACATATATATTAACAAGATAAATTTCTTACAGATCATACAAGTTATATCATAAACTAGAATGAGCAATTTTTCATGCCCATCCCCGAAAATACCATACGCTATAGACAATTATATTTTGACGTTTATTATTTTGAAACTGTCGATACGAACTAATTTTTAGTTTTATTTATTACTTTTGCAATAGTTGTGTTACTACTTAGTGACATTAAGAGTTATTTTCTATGTGAGTCATATCATGACTCCAAAGCTACAGGGAAAATCATGTGCTTTTATTCTTTGCACTTCAAGAACAGTCGAAAGAATCCAGTTTTTTCGTTCCCATTAGAGCTAATAGGTATTTATTGAGGCTTTTTTAATCTGTCTTCACAATCATCTAATGATCTTTATTCACAAAAAAGCAGACAGAACAGATCTCGAAAACTATAGACCAATTAGCCGGCTCAGTCAACTATATAAACTTTATACCAGAATAAAATTTGGATTCCAATTGCAATGATTGGAATCCAAATTAGATTTCTATCGACCTCGAGAGCAGGCTAGTTTTCGTTCTAGCAATTCATTATAAAATCGCCAAATACACTTGACGTCGACTAAACAAACCTGTTGACCTATTTGCAGTTACGATGTGCAATTTAACTTATTGCGCTCAAATTGCATATCGTAACTAGACACAGTGTTGCCATCTTACAGCAGAAAAGAAAATTAAAGAATATTTTACCCGGGCTTTTTAAATGAGAAATTCCTGTATGTATGTATATATATATATATATATATATATATATATATATATATATATATATATATATATATATATATATATATATATATACATATATCTATATATCTATATATTTATATATTTATATATTTATATATCTATATATATATATATCTATATATCTATATATCTATATATATATATATATATATATATATATATATATATATATATATATATATATATATATATATATATACATATATACTAGTGATCAAAAAAATTGACTCAAACGATTTTGCTTCATTTAACACCGGTCATGGAATTTAATTTTCAAATAGTGGTATTGTTTTTGGTATCATTAGAATGCTGATTTTCTACTCTTTCCAATAGTACCAAAAACGTTTGGTTTTTCAAAAAGTTTTACTGATTAAAACGGTTTTACTCATTAGAACCGTTTTTGCTCGCTCAGCAACGTACTCGTTGCGCGCTATTCATCCCTATAAAAACAGATGCAACTGCATTTTCTTATCATTCCTTTATGGAACTTGAGCCGTCAACACCTCTGCTGCTAATTACGTCATCGGAAATGGATATGACCCCGGAAGAAATGGCACAAGTCATTGCCCTATTGCAAGAAGGGCATAGCCAACGTGTAGTCGCTATGCAACTGCACCTGACAGCTCTCCAGAGTTTACAGATGTTACTAAGAGACTGGCGCCTTTAGACGGAGACCAGGATCAGGAAGAAGAAGGCTTCATTGTCAACACAACTCTAAGAAATCGCCATTTGACCGGCGTCGAGGACCAGTAGAAGCTCCGACAAGTTAGTGGTCGGGCTGTCAGTCATTGGACAGTCAGAAGAAGACTTAAAGAAGCTAACCTAAGTCCGTAGAGACCAGCTAACGGACCCAAATTGACAGTAGCCCATCGACAACCGCGACTCAGATTTGCCCGCGAACATGTCAACTGGACCTTAAAGCAACGGCGCTCCGTTTTATTCTCTGACGAGTCCCTCTACATGGGAGCGCTATGCGCAGTGCTGCATTCCTGAAACGGTCGCCTACGGAGGAGGTTCTGTTATGGTGTGGGGGAGGCCTCTCACTGGATGCGAAAACCGATTTGGTTTTTAGTAGCGGTAGATTAACTGCTCACTGGTACATCGAAGCGATCCTGCAAGAAGACGTCTTTCCTTACACTGGGTTTGTTGGCGATAGTTTCCTGTTAGTGCACGACAATGCGAGGCCTCATGATGATGCGTTGGTGCGGCAATACCTGGCGGAAGTGAGAAAGCCACATTAGACTGGCCTGCGCGGAGTCTTGACCTCAATCCCATCGAGCACATGTGAGATGAGCTCAAAAGAAGGGTTCGAGCCAGAAATTCAGCATCTGTATCGCTCAGGAAGTTAAAGGTTGCGATGGCGGAAGAATCCCACAGTGGTGAAAAAGCTCATTCCCTCCATGAAAAACCGACTGAAAGCAGTAATAAGGGCTAGGGGGAGTAATACAAAATATTGATTTTAGTTTTTATCAATAAATTTAATTGTTAAAGTTAAAATTTGTTTAAGTTTTCCTTTCTCTTACCCATATTTTCAATCCTTGTTTCCCCTTTCAATCATTTTAATGAGGAAAAAGCAAGCGGTATGCTATGGAATTTGGTATCATTAGAATGATACTAAAATCCGTAAAAATATATGAATACTAAATTCTAGGATCCGTGTTAAATAAGCCAGATAGTTTGAGTCGACTTTTTTGCTCACCAGTATATACAGTGAAATTCCCCTTCGCGAATACCTCTCTTACACGGACATCTCCCTTTAACGGACAGTTTCTTATGGTCCTGGCCGACTCTCATATAATTGGCATTGTGTTAACTTCCTCTTGGACGGACATTCTCTTCAATGGACGCGGACACAATAAAAATATTCTCTTAACCGGACGAAAAACAATAAAAAATAAATGCCTTGTCTCATTTTTCTGTGGCGAGTATCGCTGTTGCGTTTCCCATTAGTTCCGCGCGCCTACGTCGCTGCCTGCCTTCACTGAGGGATTTACCGATCTCAATTTTTCGGTACACGCGGAGATTTAATATTAGTCTGACGCCTATGCGATATAAGAGACACAGTGGGCGACATATTCATTGTAGAAATGGCTGCAAATAGAAAAATTCTCACGCTTAAACAAAAAAATTGAGATTGTTAAAGTTCACAATAAGGAAAAGTTAAGTGTAAGGGACTTATCCAAGCGTTTCAATATCGGAAAAAACACAAGCTGCTGATATAATTAAACATAAAGAAATCCTTCTAAACAAGTGGATGTCGAACAGCAATTTGAACGAAAAAGAAGCCTTTTGACTGGTGACGGTACCAAAATTGGTTTATAGTAGCTCGCCATAAGGGGGTTCCTTTGACAGGTATGCCCATGGATTATTTTTTTGTAGATAGGGTTTTCTGGAATTAGTGCGTTGATTTTTCTTATATCAATTCAAAGAATGGATAAAAGGGGTGAGAGTAGCAGTACGCTTGTCGTGACAAAATTACAAAAAAACTTATTTTTAATGTTTTTTTCAGGTCTGCTAATACGATGCAAAGCAAAAGAAATAGCCGAGTCTCTGGGACATTTTACATTCAGTGATTCTTCTGGTTGGCTTAATAAATTTAGAATCCGCCACGACATAAGTTTTAAAAGCGATTTCAGGAGAAGGAGCTTTGGTTACTGCTGAAGATGTTTCATCATTCTGGGAAAAATCCCCTTCTTTAATTAAGGGATATTCACCAAGAGATATCTATAATGCCGGTGGGACAGGCCTGTATTTTAGGGCTCTACCCAACAAAACGCTAACAAAGAAAAATGTGTTGGTGGTAAATATCTCAAAGAGAGGTTTACAATTTTGCATTGTGCAAATGTGGCGGGAGAAAAAGATAAACTCTTAGTCATTGGTAAGGCAGATAAACCCAGAGCATTTAAAAATATTAACATAAACAACCTGCCTGTAACTTGGAAATATAATAAGAAAGCTTGGATGACAGGAGAAATTATGACAGAGTGGTTGCAAGATCTTGATTGGAAAATGACAAAAGAAAAAAAAAGAAACATTTTGTTACTTTTAGACAATGCAGGATCTCATCCAAAAGACGTCCGCTTAAAAATATATTAAAATCTTGTTTCTGCCCCCTAACTGTACATCAGCTTGTCAACCACTTGACCAGGGAATTATAAAAAATTTTAAAATTTATTACTGAAGGCTTATATTAAAACACCTGAATCATTGAAACTGCCGGTACAGCTTTCGAGTTAATTAAGAAAATTACGCCATTGGATGCAGTTTGCTTTGCAAAAACCGCTTGGGAACAAGTAACCAAGGAAACTGTTAAAAATTGCTTCTGTAAAGCGGGATTTAAGCATGAAAATATGCAAAGTGAAGACCAGTTAACTGAGGCTGTTACATCTGATCCAGAGGATGACTTACCACTTAACGTACTTGCAGATATCCTCAAGAATTTGTTGGAGTTGACTGATAATGAAAACCTTAATGATTTTTTGAACATAGATGAAAATTTTTATGTTGAAAATCCAGATTCAGAACAAGAAATTGAAAATCCAGTTGAAATACAAGGACTTTTCAAAAATTCTGATGTCGATGAGGTTCCAGTACCAACAGATGCTATCACAAATTATGGTGAAGTTATTACCCTAACCAAGCAGCTTAAAAGGTTTGCCGAAGATCACGGAGATGCAGTGGGCGTCACTCTATCCTATTATATTTTATATGTATCTAAAGGTAACAAATCTTAGGTTTTTCCTTAAGTCTTAACTTTTTTGTTTATTTTAAAAATATATAGATACATAAGTATACGTTTTATATGTCCCAAATTATTTAATTACAGTTTTCATTAAAAAAACGATTTTTTTTTGTATTTCTTTTAAGTGGACACCGCTTTTGAACGGACACTTTCGGTCGGTCCCGTTGGTGTCCGTTCAAGGGAGATTTCACTGTATATATATATATATATATATATATATATATATATATATATATATATATATATATATATATATATATATAGTATGTCGAAGTACATAGAGAGAGAGAGAGAGAGAGAGAGAGAGAGAGAGAGAGAGAGAGCGAGAGAGAGAGAGAGAGAGAGAGATCTTACTGTGTGTTAAATGCGGTTAGACTTCATATGAATATAATTATTTTTTAAATTTTACATAGGAATTAGAGCTATGACAAAATATTTATTTGGTAAAAATTAAAGTATTATAAATTTTACAAAAAGTTTTATTGTTAATATTTCTTATAGGGCATGTGGTTGAAATTTGAAACTTTGACACCGTCCAGCCGTATTTTATTCGCTATTACTAATTACTTTCAGCTTTTACGTTTCACTAAGTAGCATTTTTTATGGACATAGCACACCTGATGCAGGGAAATCCCTAAAGCGCTACAGAAGTGATGCGCACCCAGAAAAAGTGATCCACGTTGGTCTTGAATAGCTGTAACTCGTACTCGGTACGAAACACAGTCCTGGGTAAATTATTCCCAAAGGATGAGGTTCTTTATATAAAAGACTGCTTAAAAAGGGTTGTACAAGGAGTGACAAGCTAAACCTTATAAGAATTGTGTATTAGCCCGACGTGTAGTCCGGAGACATTTATGAAACACTTTCCATAAAAGTACTTGTAGAATACACTACAGTCGCCCACCGTTCTTCGATGTTCCAAGGAATCAAGGTTGTTGCTGGTGAGTTCTGGGTCGCCAATCAGGCGACCAGCTCTCTTTTCAATAGAATCTAACAAATATATTGTATATTTGCGAGCAAAGCCCTAAGAATGGGTGGGGGTACAGTTGGTGAATCAACGATCAACGATAGAGTAAAGTTCATTATCTAATTTGTTTCGGCAATGACTAAAAAAATGTTAAATACAATAGTTTTAGGAAATGTTAAGGTGCGAAGTTTAAAATTATTTTTGAGTATACAGGGTACTTCAAAAAACGTGTGGCCGATATAACATGTTTTTTTTTAACGGAACATCCTATTTTCTAATTTATTTTTAAATTCTGCGTAAAATTTTATAACTTTTTTATGATTAATGTTATATACCTAAACCCAGTAGTTTTTCTAATATTTCAATTTTAAAAAAATATACTATTTTTCAGTTTTGTAAAAAATTGCCAGTAGCGCCATTGTTTCTGAAGGTGGAATACTCATAATTGGTACGAGCGTTCTATAGAGATGAAAAAAAAGATATATGTAAAGAAATTTGAGTTAGATGCTACAGGGTGTTCAAAATAAATTTATACATTTCGACTATTTTAAATTGAAAAATCTCAAATTTTTTAAATGGCACAACCTATATATTATTTTTTTTTACGATAGATTTTACAAAAAACTTTTATTAAGTATTTCATATACCTATTTCTAATAGTTTTCGATTTACTTTGAATTTTTCAATTTTTACCCATGTTACACTTACGCTATTGTGAAAACATAAAAAAAATAGTTAATAATAATTTTAATATAGTTTAACTTATCTAATGATTAATTATTATGACGTAATAAATTTTCAAAAATATGCCCGTCTACTCGAATACACATGTCTAGTTGTTTTACTATATTTTCCTTCACTTTCCTTAGCATAAAGGGCGTTATTGTCCTGCACGCATCCCGTATCCTATTTTCCATTTCTAGTGGTGTTGAAGGGAGATTCACATAAACACGATCTTTAATGTAGCCCCCCAACAAGAAGTCTAAAGGTGTTAAGTCACATGATCGAGGGGGCCACTGAATGAATCTACCCCTACCGATCGATTTTTGTGGGTAACGATCGTTTAAAAAATTCCCGAACTTCCCGGTGGTAATGAGCAGGAGCTCTGTCTTGTTGAATCCACATTTGTTGCCTTTCAAAGTTATCAACTTCTTCAAGAAGCTGGGGTAATTCGTTTTTCAAAAAATTTAGATATTTAGGCCCGTTAAGCGGTTCGCGGAAAAAATATGGACCAATAATTCGAAAATTTAATATTCCACACCATACATTAAGCGACCAATGATTTTGGTTTTGAACTCTCCGGACCCAAAATGGATTAACTGCTGAATATTAATGAATTATTCATTGGAAAACAATATTTTGGATAAAAAATTTGGATCGGCCTCTATTACTTCATTCATGGTGGTACAAAAGTTTACTCGTCGTGCAAAATCACGGTCTTGAAGTTCTTGGTGTAGTTCCATATGAAAGGGATAATACTTGTATTTTCTCGTGGTGCGATTATCCGTAGATTGGAATGTGTCAGATAAGTCAGCTAGTTGACGACTGTCGACCTGGGGATTATTTTTAACATGAAGTAAAATCTCCATTTCTTTTTCCTCATTGGTAGGATTCTGGTTTACTACTTTCCGTTTCGTATACTCAACGCTACCACTACCATCAAACCGTTCCATTAAGCACTGAAAAGATTTTCTAAATGGTATACGCCTGTTAGGGTACTTCGTTCCGTAAAGCCTTACTACCAAAAGACATATTTTTCTCGCCTCGCCCAGTATATAAACCATATCAATTAATTCATTTTTAGGAAAATCCATAACTATTACCTTTATACCTCACTTACTACAACAAATAAACTATTTTTACTTGCTTAATAGACATGTCAAAATTTGACAATGCCTACATTTTTGTTTTGTCTTGGCAACTATGATGTTATAGCGTAAGTGTATTAAAAACAAGGGTAAAAATTGAAAAATTCAAAATAAACCGTCAACTATTAGAAATAGGTATATGACATACTTAATAAAACTTGGGGGGTTTTTATAAAATCTATCAGAAAAAATAATAATATACATGGTGTGCCGTTTAAAAAATTTGAGATTTTTTAATTTAAAATAGTCGAAGTGCATAAATTTATTTTGAACACCCTGCAGGATCTAACTCAAATTTCTTTACATATATCTTTTTTTCATCTTTATAGAACGCTCGTACCAATTATGAGTATTCCACCTTCAGAAACAATGGTGCTACTGGCAATTTTTTACAAAACTGAAAACTAGTATTTTTAAAAAAAAATTGAAATACTAGAAGAACTACTAGGTTTAGGTATATAACATTATTAATAAAAAAGTTATAAAATTTTACGCAGAATTTAAAAATAAATTAGAAAATAGGATGTTCCATTTAAAAAACACGTTATGTTTTTTGAAGTACCCTGTATACTCAATAATAATTTTAAACTGTGCACCTTAACATTCCCTAAAACTATTGATTTAACATTTTTTCGTCATTCCCGAAACAAATGAGATAATGAACTTTACTCTATCGTTGACTCACCCTGTACAGAATAAATAGTTGTGGAGTGTAAGCTTTTCGTTCGAAATATTTTCAGCTTTTGAGAAGCTCCATTTGTTACGTATGCAACATGTTTATGCCAAGATATATCTGCTCCTTAGTTAACACCCAAAAAAAATTGAGTGACGATTCTAGAGGAATGGAGAGTCCGACATAATTATGCCGGGTTTGACGACGTTAACTTTTTTAGAAAAAACTGCCGCCTGGGTTTTTGTAGCGTTAAACTTTACTTGTTATCCCAATATAGAATTTCTTCCAGGTTTTTGTTAAGTTGACTTCCTGTTTCTGCATATATTGGCCTGAGTAGCCGAATTTTGAGGGCTGAAAGTGACTGAGGAAATAAGCGTACCGTCATCTGCAAAGCTGTAGATTGGATTCCTGGTCATTTCCAGCAGCATGTTAATGTAAATGAGAAAGAGGGTAGGAGACAGTACGGAGTCTTGGGGCACACCGACCTTAATAGTAAAGGTATTAGAGAGAAATCCGCCGACTGCCACTCATAAAGAACGCTCTCTGAGAAAACACTAGAGCCATAAACAAAACCTTTCAGACATAGCGCAAGAGCGTAGCTTTGCAACAATCATGTAAATGTCTTGAATATATTAAGTGCAACTAATAGAATTGTTCCATACATGTGTGACATAAATCACAATATTTCTTGTTTTTTGCTTACGAAAGCCATATTGATGGTCGCCAATAATATTGGATCCTAGATATTTTAGAAGATGACCAAATTAAATTGTTGCTAGACCAAAAGAAACTGATAAACGCACGTTTTAACTACTTGAACCTGTTTCAATAATAAAAAACAAATCACTTATGTCAACTTTTTCGAGCAACCTAACATATTGAAATTTTTTGAATAGGAAACGGGCCGAATTATATAAAATACTTTTCAAAATATTTCAACTGCTAAATCCAACATAATGAACTAAAAATTATTAATAATTTTAATTTAATTTTGACCCCAATCTGTCACCTCCAGGCATTAATGTTAGTTATATACATAAAAATTAGGGATATACAGTATTTGTGAAGATTTATAAATATTTTACTGTTGCTGATTGTTCCTAACTAATCTTTTAGTTGCACTGCTGCTTACCTTACGAATCCAGTCTAAGTAACAATTTGGGACTAAGCTAATTAATTCCGAGTCAGTTTTGCATTGAGATATAGTTTGGTTTTCAAAGAGTGCTCCTTCAATAAGTAAATCGGAGAGAATAATACCATCAGTGTTAGAATAATTCCAATTTGTTCGTAAAATTAAATTGTCCAAGGAAGTAGATGTTAGCCTAAAAATAATGTATTCAATAATGGTAAGTATTAACAAGTTCTACATGACTGAAAAATTCTTAACATATACACAAGGCATGTTAAAAATAAAAAAGTCATACTTAATATCTAAAATAACCGGTCAAGTGCAACCTTGAACTTGCACAATTAGTGTTCCGTACGTTAATTGCTTTTAAAATAAAAAATTTTGTTACGCTGGTATAAAATGGTCAGTGACTTCACAAACACACCCAAATGAGTTTTCAACAATGTTTGTTTCCAATCTTTAGTAAAAACTGATAACCTTGAAATTTTTGTTTTTTTATATACCAGATAAATTATTAAAGGTAATGCACTCGTGATAATTTTCGTTCAATCTATACCCCGTGGAGAAGATTCTAGAATTGTTTCAAAATTTTTTGATCAGTACTTTTCGAGATAAGGTAGGGGGACAGCGGCTTTTCGCGATTTTTTAAAAATAATACAAAGAAAAGTGAGCGCAAGTATTACATTATATATATTTTTATTCGTGTTTCCACAAGCTTTCATTTGACACCACACTCGATGACCTAGTAAAAAAATTTTTTTTTTCACTTCCATTTCATCCCTCAAAACTAACCCCTTAAGTCAAAATTTAACTTTCAAAAACTACACGGCTCTGATGAGGCCATCAATTCCTATATTAGTACCAAATTTCAACTTTCTATGTCAAATAGTTTCGGAGAAAATCGGATGTGACAGACAGACAGACAGACAGATACCGAAGTGATCTTATAAGTGTTCCGTACGGAACACTAAAAAAAATGATGAAAATTATTCTTAAAGATATGTTAAGTAGACATTTCCATAAGGTTAACCAAAAAGTCACTATTTGTAAACTAAAAATTGCAAAGTTAACTAAAATCGGATATGAATGGCTCCCCTGGGAAACACAGCGGGCCGGTCGGTCAAACAGACCAGTCAAACTAGACAACTACTTTTTAATATTAATATCCTTATAATTGTAGTATTGTAACTAGTGATATTAACAAATTATTTAATTCTGACTGAAAAAGGTTATTTTTTTTACATTTTTTGATTACTAATAATTGCAAAAGAACTGAAGCCATTGAAGCAAAGGGTCAAGGTGACAGAGCCAAATACGACCAACCAGATTAAGTCGTGGGAATTCATGGATTGCGAATTGTGTAGAAGAGTTAATCGAGGAAAAGTTGTTATTAATTAAAAGAGTAAATAACAAATTTCTTTTTCTAGTCATTTCCATTGAAATCAGAAGAAGTTATTTATAGACAGACAGAAGGAAAAGAACAAAAAACAACTACGATTAGAAGACTACTCAGTATATATCACCACTACACCAAACACTTTATTTTTGAACTCGACGCGGGTTTCGCTAACCCTGTTAGCTTCATCAGGAGCGATAACACGGTTACCGAAACGCGCGTCGAGTGCAAAAATAACGTTTTTGGTGGAGCGGTGATATATACTGAGTAGTGTCATTGTGCCAAAGATTCCACATTCTCAACTTAGACGATTAGAAGACATAAAAGTGTTGTTAATTTGCCATTTGGAATTATAGCTAATCGATTTTCACGTTATATGTTTTATTAAACATATATGGAATTTCGAGCAGAACCCAAGAAAATAAGTAAGTATTCATTTGGAATTTCAGTTTGGGGATATCACATGCTTAGAAATATTTTCAGTAACTAAAAACATTTTCCAACAACATTTCCCAAAAACATTTTGGTTGTGTTCTCTCTATTTTCAAGTTTAACACACAATATATTATTTTATCGCCTCTATTTCAACTAACAGTCAAGAGTATTTAGCTCATTATTTAGCGTAATAATGGGTACTCTGAGTTAAAAGATATGGTGTTTGGATTATGTACCCGAACAACTAAACCGATATAGATCGTTGTAGCTCATGGAAATACGCTGGCTGTATCGTTTTGTTTTGGTCTGGTTTAACGTAGCGGAATAGACTGGGTCAGACATAGTTCATTATTATTTAAAAAGAAAAAAATCCTATGGCTCCGACCCATAGTGAACCATGCGGTTTACCCTGTTACATATATAAAATTATAAAGACGGACTATTCTGTTAATTTGTAGGCAATCTTGATACCAAAGCATCTAACAGAAATCACTTCTGAAGGATAAACAGAGGAAATTTTCCTTGATCTCTCCGAATTTTCAGCTGAAAATTTCCGTAAAATACGTATGATTAATGAAAGCAAATCTTCCTATCAACAAGGAGAAGGTTGACCCAATTTAAGGGTTAGAAAGTAATGGAATATTTGAAAGGGTGTATAATGTTAATACGTAGGAACGCTACAAATCAGATACAATAATAGAATCACTACTCAGAAACCCAAAAGACAGAACCAAGTTGAAGAATCATATACAGGACTCCATGTGGCCATTGGAATGGAGCTTACATAGGACAAGAGAAAGATAACTGCAAGGCTCGAGGAACACAAACGTAGTATCCATAACAAACAAACTATATCAGCTTTCTTTCAACAGTAGTCAGTGACAAGCCATAAAACAGATTTCAACAGCTGCAAACATATAGTCACTGTACAACGGTACAAAACAAAAATCGTCCAGGAAACCATCGAACTTAAGAAAGCTTCCACTTTAAACAAAAGAGATAATGCCCATAACCTTCCTGCCATATGGAAAGGAATTTTAAAACATAACACCAATGGATCGGCAGTCAATAGTCTTTAACAGATCCTTTACTGAAGTAATAAAAAATAATGAAAAAGTACAATCACCAAGTAATATACAATCCGCTTCTTTAATCATAAAACCCAAAAAAAAACAAAATTCTGAAAAAAAAAATCAGAGAAACCAAACAGGGAGATATTTTAGTTAAATATTTAACAAAAAGGGACGTCGAAGAAAAAGTAAAGTACGAAGAATTCTCTAGCTAATAGTTACGTTGTAAAAACACTCAAATTAAACTTGCCTAATTGGCGAACATAATTCAAAAGAATTGGAACAAGTTAAAAAATATTAAAATATATGGGTAGAAAAATGCGAAAAGATCAAGAAACCAGTCATTAAAAAAAACAAAATGGCAACATATGCCTCCAATTGTTTTGGAATGTTCACCAACACTGGAAAATTATGAACCAAAAGAAAATAGTCATATTATGGGAAAGATACAATGTATATAAAATCCTACATATAAATAGATATATATATATATATATATATATATGTATATATATATATATATATATATATATATATATATATATATATATATATATATATATATATATATATATATATATATATATATATATATATATATATATATATATATATATATATATATATATATATATATATATATATATATATATATATATATATATATATATATATATATATATATATATATATATATATATATATATATATATATATATATATATATATATATATATATATATATATATATATATACATATATATACATATATACATATATATATATATATATATATATATATATATATATATATATATATATATATATATATATATATATATATATATATATATATATATATACATATATATATATATATATATATATATATATATATATATATATATATATATATATATATATATATATACATACTTATTGCTATTGCTATGTATGTAAGATACTCTAGGTCTTGAAAAAATTGCTCTATAAAGAATTTTTCACTATATAGATATTTCACTATAAACAGTGTCGACTGTATATATATATTTATATATGTTTATATATATATATATATATATATATATATATATATATATATATATATATATATATATATATATATATATATATATATATATATATATATATATACATACTTATACATATATATATATATATATATATATATATATATATATATATATATATATATATATATATATATAAACATATATAAATATATATATACAGTCGACACTGTTTATAGTGAAACTCTATATAGTGAAAAATTCTTTATAGAGCAATTTTTTCAAGACCTAGAGTATCTTACATACATAGCAATATATACGGATTTTCTCTTTATATAGTGAAAAACTCTCTATAGTGAAATTTCGGTCAACATTTTGGTCTTTCACTATACAGAGTGTCGACTGTATATATATATATATATATATATATATATATATATATATATATATATATATATATATATACATATATATACATATATATACATAACACATGGGCTGAAAAGTCCCGGGCCTAACAAAGAAAACACGGTTTTTTTTGGTTCAAAATTAGCTTCATTCATCAATGTAATCTCCATCAAGAGCAACGCAATCATTCCAGCGCCGCTCTAACATTTCAATACCACTTTTGTAGAACGATTTATCTTTTGCCTCAAAATAGGCCTCAGTTTCAGCGATAACCTCTTCATTCGTGCGAAATTTCTTACCGGCGAGCATTTTTTTCAGGTCTGCGAACAGCCAGTAGTCGCTGGGAGCCAAATCTGGCGAATACGGTGGATGTGGGAGCAATTCGAAGTTCAATTCATGTAGTTTTGCCATTGTTTTGATTGACTTGTGACACGGTGCGTTGTCTTGATGAAACAAAATTTTTTTCTTTGCCATATGCGGTCGTTTCTTTGCAATTTCGGCCTTCAAACGCTCCAATAATGCTATATAATATTCACTGTTGATGGTATTTCCTTTCTCAAGATAGTCGATGAATATTACACCACGCACATCCCAAAATACCGAGGCCATAACCTTTCCAGCCGATTGTTGTGCTTTCGGGCGCTTTGGACGAGATTCACCAGTTGCTGTCCACTCAGATGGCGATCGTTTTGATTCCGGAGTGAAGTGATGGATCCATGTTTCATCCATTGTCACATATCGACGCAAAAATTCCGGTTTGTTACGTTTAAACATGGCCAAACACTGCTCAGAATCATCAACACGTTCTTGTTTTTGATCAACAGTGAGCAAACGCGGCACCCACTTTGAACAGAGCTTTCTCATAGTCAAATGCTCATGCAATATAAAGCCAACACGTTCTTTTGATATCTTTACGATGTCAGCTAACTCACGCAACTTCACTTTTCGATCATTCAAAACGATTTTATGGATTTTTTTTGATGTTTTCTGGTGTTACCGCCTCATTTGGACGTCCACTGCGTTCTGCATCATCGGTGTCTCTACGACCACGTTTGAAGTCAGCAAACCAACGTTTTATTGTTGTTTCTGATGGAGCGGAGTCCCCATAACACTTTTCAAGCCATTGCTTCGCTTGAACGGTATTTTTTCCCATCAAGAAGCAGTGTAAAATTAAAACACGAAATTGTTTTTGATCCATTGTTTTGAAAATAACAAAAGTAGCGTCACTCTTAGCACAATAACTCACAAACTAATGAATAGAATATCATGAAATTTTAACAGCTGTCTTTTGAAGGTTAGTATTAACTGAAAAAAAGGTGACTGCAATAAAACTAGCGCCATCTATGTGTTAGGCCCGGGACTTTTCAGCCCATGTGTTATTATATATATATATATATATATATATATATATATATATATATATATATACATAAAATAAATATATGTATATATATATATATATATATATATATATATATATATATATATATATATATATATATATTTAAATGTCAAAGATATTATTATAAAATTGATACTTGCAGACAGTCATGGACATGAATTAGGTTTAAAGCAAATAAAAAATGCAAAAACTGTACTAACACAAACAAAAGGTTTAATACAGAGTGTGATACAAGTCATGCAACATTGAATCCGGTGTGCCTCCCCAATAAGTATCACATATACACTATGTGAACCAGAAACAATTATGAAAAATAATGGTACAGCTTGAACAGGATGACACTGGTAATAAAAAAGATTCACTACTCTTGGGTAGTGATGTAATATGAACTAATATTACATCACTACCCAAAATTCCAAAATTCGTTTTAATTTGTCATATTTTAACAGTAGGAGTCCAATTTGGAATATTAACAGTTTAATACTACTCTTAAAAAGCATGAAGTTACTTACACTTTAATGACAAAATTTTTAGTGAAATATTTAAAATACTTTGAATATGTTATTGCAACATTCCTGGTTACCAGGAGAACATATATATATATATATATATATATATATATATATATATATATATATATATATATATATATATATATATACATACATACATATATATATATATATATATATATATATATATATATATATATATATATACATATATATATATATATATATATATATATATATATATATATATATATATATATATACAATATATATATATATATGATGACCTGGTAAAAAATTTTTTCCCACTTCCAAAATTAACCCCTTAAATTTTTAGTGAAATATTTAAAATACTTTGAATATGTTATTGCAACATTCCTGGTTACCAGGAGAACATATATATATATATATATATATATATATATATATATATATATATATATATATATATATATATATATATATATATAACATACATACATATATATATATATATATATATATATATATATATATATATATATATATATATATACATACATATATATATATATATATATATATATATATATATATATATATATATATAATATACATATATATATATATATATATATATATATATATATATATATATATATATATATATATATATATATATATATATATATGAGTGATGTAGTTGTTATTTTCGTGAAAACAACATGTTAATGTAAGATTTTCAAGTATAAAATTGCCAGAGTCTGTGGCGACTGTAAGTACATTGTGTTTTGTTGCATGTTGTATAACAGCTATTGACAAGCCACTCCAATACCAAAGTCTGATTTCATTAATGACTTGCACTCTTTTCTTGATAATGTAGGTAAAAATGGTAATAATTTGGAAATTTTTGCAAGTGACAAGAATGTAAATATATTATATATGAACGATACTTACAGCTATTAAACAATTTTGTCACAATAAGGTAATACTAAGTTGGGAATGTGGAATCTTTGGCACAATGATACTACTCAGTATATATCACCACTACACCAAACACTTTATTTTTGTGCTTGACGCGCGTTTCGCTAACCATGTTAGTTTCATCAGGAGCCATGATTGTCAATTGTCAATCGTCGCTCCTGATGAAGCTAACATGGTTAGCGAAACGCGCGTCGAGTTCAAAAATAAAGTGTTTGGTGTAGTGGTGATATATACTGAGTAGAATAAGGTAATAGTTATACAATAGTGAAATATACATAATATTAAAAACATATATTTACATGAACTTTGTAATAAGGTTTGATAGTAACGCTTGTTTGGATTATATCTCTGTTAATCAGAAAATGAAATCCAACTTTACAATCATATAAAAGATGCCCATATGATTGATCATAGACCAACTATGCTTAATATTATTTCAAAAAATAATAACAAAAATTGTGTGAGCTCTTGTTAATAAACAAATTCAAAATTCTAATGACCTCTAAGACAATACTCTCTTAAAAAATATGAAATGGCTTGTTCCAGCTAAGATTTCGATGCAAATAATAGACCGTGCTTATATATATTTCGTAAATGCTTGTTCAGATGTAAAAAGGGGCGAAGTTGACCAAAAGCTCAGAAGTATTTTGTTTTGGGCAAACAAGTGCTAATGAAGTAAAGGAAGTAATAAAATATTTAAAAAATAACAAATCTGTGAAACCAGATGAGATCTCAGTTTCTGCACCAAAAGCATCAGTATATGTACTTGCAGAACTGATTGTACATATTACTAATCTGGCATTTGTAACAGGAATTTATACCGAGGAGTTCAAGCAAGGATATGTCAGGGTAATTTATAAAAAGAAAGAGAAAAACAAAATCCAAAATTGCAGGCCAATCACACTATTAAATATCAACAAAATAATTTAAAAAATCATGTGATAGGCTAGTGTCCTTCCTGGAAATGGATAGAATTTTAATGGACAGAGAGTAGCTTTAGAATTGAAAAAAGTACATTGCATGCAGTTTATCAAGCATTAAAACAAATGCTATAATACTTATATAAGAAAGGACAAACTGTGATGCTGTGCTTGGACCTTTCCAAAGCATGCAGCACCATGGGATAGATGGAGTCTTACTAAGTCTAATATAATCTTATCTTTAAAATACAAGTAGTGGAGCCTGACAAAAAGGGAATACTCATCAAATATGACATACTAAAGTTTAGAGAGGGGTGCCCTTTTGTATATGTTAATGAGTTACCTAATGCTATAAATCAAAATATCGTACTCTTTGCTGACGATACCTCCCTAATCATAAGAAAAAACTAAGGATAAATGTACAGTACGAACAAGTGAGAGTATGGGTGAACTCAAGAGAATGGTTTAAAAAAAATTACCTTGCTTCTTAATGTTGATAAAACTCAATTTATAAATTGACATCAATGAGTTTCACTTTAAATTCAATCATAAAATATTACAGGCAAGCAGTTATGTATTTTTTCTGGGTGTGATAATGAACAGCAATTGTATTCGAAGGACCACACGGAACAACTAGGTACATCTCTAACAAAGTACAATTAAGCTTGACATGTCTTCTTTTACATTTCATGCCTTTGTGCTGTCTTGGATTTCACATATCTCTTATACACAGTCTTAATAATAATAAAAAAATAAAAAAACCAGTCAAGTGCAACTTGGATTTGTACAATTAGTATTCCCTACAGTAACTGCTTTTAAAATAAAAAAATTTGTTACCCTAAATGAGTTTTCAACAAAGTTTTTTATATACACCAGATGTGTTTTTTATATACACCAAGGGTGATAATTTTCGTTTACTCTACACTTGTGAGGAATATTCCAGAATTTTTTCAAAATTTTTTGATCAGTACTTTTCGAGATAAGGGGGGGACAGCGATTTTGGGCAGTTTTTAAAAAATAATACAAATAAAAGTGTGCGCAAGTATTACATCATATATATTTTTGAACTCGTGTTCACTGACATCCCACTCGATGACCTGGTAAAAAATTTTTTTCCCACTTCCAAAATTAACCCTTAAATCAAAATTTAACTCTCAAAACTACATGGCTCTGATGGGGCCATTAATTCCTATATTAATGCGAAATTTCAATTTTCTATGTCAAATAAATTTGGAGAAAATCAGGTGTGGCAGATGGAGAGACACATGGACAGACATCGAAGTGATCTTATAAGTAAACACTAAAAAAAGACAGAACACTAAAAAAACACTAAGAAGTGTGTGTGTGATCTTCATCATAGAGATAGTTGTTGGCTGGTATTCATCAGAAATGAAGTTTTAACAGTTGTGTGCCTATATATCTTGCAATCATATTTATTTATAAAAAAAAAACAATTTATTCTTAAACAGTTCTGTAAGTTATAATAAGACTACTAGAAATAAAAATAATCTTCAGTACTCAATAACAAGTATTAATACCTCCAAAAAAAATTGCTGAATAAAGAAATTATGGAACAATCTACCAACTTAGGTACATTGCCTACCCTATAATCAGCTTACAAAACAGTGCATATTACAAAAGATAAAATTATTGTAATTTGTATTATGTTTGTAAAATGTTATATGAGGGGGTCAGAAGCAAGGGGAAGTAAGTGAAAAATTGTCTAAATTAAGTTATGTGCTTTAAGAGGTTTCTTTACCTAACATCTGACTCCTGGCAGACCCATTCTCTGTACTAGACTGGGGTGACCTAACAATGTCTTTGATTAAAGAGTTCAGGTTATTTGATTATTTGAATTTTTAAAGTTACAGTAACTTTGAAGATAATTTTCTCAAAACTTAATTAGTGTCACTTGCACCCCTTTGCTTTTAACCCCCTCATATATAGTCTTGTATTTATATCTTACATATATATATATATATATATATATATATATATATATATATATATATATATATATATATGTATATATATATATATATATATATATATATATATGTATATATATATATATATATATATATATATATATATATATATATATATATATATATATATATATATATATATATATATATATATATATATATATTATATATATATATATATATATATATATATAATATATATATATATATATATATATATATATATATATATATATATATATATATATATGTATATATATATATATATATATATATATATATATATATATATATATATATATATATATATATGTATATATATATATATATATATATATATATATATATATATATATACATATATATATATATATATATATATATATATATATATATATATATACATATATATATATATATATATATATATATATATATATATATATATATATATATATATATATATATGTATATATATGTATGTATATATATATATATATATATATATATATATATATATATATATATATATATATATATATATATATATATACCATGTTCATGAAAGCCTTAAATTCATATATCTTAAGTTCTCCCAAACATTTATATTTAATTTATTACCTAAGCTAATTTAAGATCTATATATAATATCTATATATATTACTATTATATATATATCTATATAATATAATAGTAATAGCGTAAAGATACCCAATTAGTCAATAAATTAACTGAACTGAACTGATACCAGCAATGAGGGTCATTTTTCTAATTTTGTTAAATATAATAATGTTAATAATATCCTTAAATTAGTTAATTTTTTTAGTGCTGTAGTTGTTGGAATGATCACGAAGCAAAAAAATTGTTCAGAAACTACAAAACATAATGACTTTTCTCCAAAATCAAAGAAAATTAGGAAAAATTTTTCAGTTTCTTTTTTATTCTATGTTTTAAAAACTTCTATGTTTAAAAAAGTCTAAGAGACATTGTTATATTCAAGTTTCATGCAACAATGTTTATCCCTAGTCACTTGAGAAAAATTAACTATTTTACCAGTCAACTGGAGTTTTTGGCATATTGGTTGCTTTGTATTATATTTAGTTAATTATATCTACTTAAAAACCTATTCCAAAGAAACTTTGTGGACATAATAGCTTCTCAAGGGATTATTTTTGTTAAATTTCTTATTGGCATTATTCTGAACAGTATTTACTTTAGTCTATTTGTAATTTTCAGCATAAAAGTCTTAAAAATATTAATTTTCAGAAGGTAAACATTTACTAACCTTACTTGCTAACCGTTATTATACATAAGATTATTTCTGAAGAAAATTGCCACAGCATTTTTGTCGGTTGATAAGATGACTCAGTTTCATTAATCACACATATTCTTGGCGAAAATTTCCTCGAAAAACCAGAGAAAACCTTTATTAATTTTGTTACAGTTAACCAAACGTCTGTTTGCCACTTGAACATCAATCCAGACAGGAGTGCCAACTGAATAATATAATTGTTATTCTTTGTAAGTTTGAAATAAGCTGATACGAGTTTGACGAATGCGCCAGTCGAAAATATTGGTGGCGGCAACCATAGACACAGAAAATGAACTGAGTGTTCCTATCCCGCTGTGAAGTAAATACGGACGAAAAAGTGTGAGAGAGACAAAGCGATTGTGCGGCCAGTAGCTGTCTCTTTCTCGCCTAGAATTCCGTCCCGTACAGAATCTTGGTTATTCCTGGCCTACAAAAAAAGAGACAGGTATTGGCCGCACAGCCATTTTATCTGTTTTTAGAGAGTGGTCAATTTTGTGAGGCGAATGCTCAGTCCATTCTCTATGTCTATGGCGACAGAGTTGTGAGTGTAAAATAGGTTGCCTAACGGCACTACCTGTGGTGGTAAAATACTATTAAAATGAATAAATTATACGTTGATTTTCAATTAAGTAAACTTGAAACTTCCCATCATGAATACAACATCCATTATTTAAGGTTTAATGCGTTACGTTATGTTCCTTAATAAAGGGAGTATTATATTAGTGAAAAAATCACCCTATGAAATTATTGCTTTTGTTCACGTTTTCGGGTTTCTTATTACGAAAAACGGTCATGCATGTTAGTCGGTGAGTCTGTCTTTTGGCATGATAACTTACGAACGAAATGAGATATTAATTTCAAATTTCGTACACATATAATACTTAGAAGAGGAAGACTCCTATAGTTCTTAAGCGATATCTCTCTAGGAGAATGGGTGAAACGGTCGGATTTGGATAAATTTTGTATGGTTTTAATATTAATATGGGAATTCTTTCTGTTTTTTTTAGTATTCCGTACGGAACACTTATGGGGATCACTTCGGTGTCCGTCTGTCACACCCGATTTTGTACGAAACTATTTGTCATACAAAGTTGAAATTTGACACAAATATCGGAATTGATGGCCCAATCAGAACTATGTAGTTTTGGAAGTTAAATTTTGACTTAAAAAATTCTAGATTTTAGGGGTCTCATTTTAACGGTTACAACTGTAGTGAGCACAATATCCAGAGCAGGACTCATTTCTTTGAAAGCCAGAGCTTCTCTGTGGATCATACAATGTGTCCACATACACAGTGGAGATTTTTGTTTCACAAGTACTTGTACACTTTGAAATCTTACAGACATTAAATGAGCACCATCGGTACATATTCCGACGCAATTTTTCCACTCCATATTTGCCTCGTTTATAAAATCATTTAAGATAGTAAATAATGCGAGTGATGTTGCTTCGAGTTCTATTGGTTTGCAGAAAAATAGTTCTTCTACTGCTGACATACAATCACAAAATCGAACATAGGCAATGAAATGAGCATCTTTATTGCTATGTGTTGCCTTATCAAGCTGAATTGAAAACAATTTGTCACGCAACTTCCCGAAAAGCTGATGCTGATCATCTTCAGCTATATCACCAATTCGACGGGCAACAGTATCATTTGATATAGGTATGGGTAGCAATTTTTTTGGCAAAATTATCTCCAAACATAGTTACTACAATCTTAATTGCTGCTGGCAAAACAAGCTCTTCACCAATGGTGTGAGGCTTTTTACATATGGCTATTTTATATGAAACTTTGTAAGAGGCAAGTAAAGCTTCTAATCACAATCACAAAGTTTTTTTTTAAAAATGATTTGGGGTTTGTTAAGGTACTTACTATGAAGCGTTTCCAAATGTCGTTTAAGTTTATTAGGTTTCATGCTGTCCTGTGCCAAAATTTTTGAGCAAATAACACACAGGGGCATTTCTTTTTTCATTTACTTCAGTATTGGTAAACCCTAAATTTAAGTATTCTTGAGAATATTTTCTTGATTTTATTTTCGGAACAACGCTCGTTGATGCTTCCCTATCGCCTAATGCTCGCTTACGCCTACTTAAAAATTATCCATGATTCTGTATAAATTTACGACGTGAATACTTAATACCTTGAATTTCAATTAACACGCAAATTACAACATACACATTCACAATAAATCCGATAGCAGTAGAAGGATCAATTCGACTGAGACGGGCTGTAATTGAACGAGGTGCAACATTTATACACTTTTGGGCAGACTTTCCGAATGTTCGGGACAACTCGAAACTTCTCACGAAGCCGCTATTGGTATGGTGGACGTGACAGAGGGTAATAGAGAGGAATGGATTCTAGTTTTGTCAACGCAGCAGATATGTGTTGCCAAATATAAATAAATTTACTTATTCTTGGTAGTTTGTAAGGTTTGTATTAAGGTCATAGTGTAGTTTTAGCATCAAAATACTGAAAATATATTATTAATGCATGCTTTGTTATTGTATGAGAGGGGGGGAGAGGCGCGATGAAAATTATGTTGGAAAATTGGGTCGCAAATACTGAAAGGTTGAGAAACGCTGATTTATCGATAATTTTAGCAGTTTTCTTTATAGTGTCTAATACTTTTTTATAAAGAATTTTTTATCCAGCCTCCCTTTTTTAAGTTTGTTTAAATTAAGTTATCAAGTCATGGGCTTTTTAGCTTGAAATAACTGTAGTTATTGGATGAGATCAACTTCACTAAGTAACCAGCGTTGTAAAATCGTTAACCGTTTGTGATAGCTAAGTAAAAAATTGTTTGAACTTTAAGTTTTTCATATTTTTTACCTTTCTTGATAAAGGAAAGTATTGTATTTGTGAAAAATCCCAGGGATCCAAAGGGGGAGAGAAGTGAGAGTAGATAAATTTTGTTTGGTTTTAATAGTATAGTAATATGGTAATTTTTGGTATGGTATGTTTTTTTTTTGTTGAGACAGTAAGGAAATATTTTGCTTAAATATTCACAGTAAAACATAAAAGAGGGAAAGGGGATGGGGGACGAGATTAGAAGGGTTGTTTTGTATATAAAGCGTTAAATCTTATTTTCAAGGTTTTTTTAGTCGGAAAATTCAAGAATTATTTGTTTTTAATTATTTGCAATTCTAACTTAAGAAGCGGGAGAAACGGGTGAGGGGTAATTAATGTTGTATTTTCTTAATAGGGTTTTGTGAATTTTTGCAGGTTTTTTGGTTAAGGTAATAGACAAATTTTACGCATATTATTTATAGTAAAATATACAAGGGGCTAATGAAGTGGGGTAGGAGGTTGTTTCATATACATCCTGCTATATGCCCGTTTTAGGGTTCTTGGAATGTAGGAATATGAAAATTAAGTTGACCTGCATGTTTGCAAGGAAAGTACTGGGTAAATCAGTTTATCAGTTTTTTTTATCCTCTTATGGTATTTTTTTTGGAAAATGGTAACTCTTACAGTTTAATATATGTTAAGTAATTTAAAAAATAATTTGAGTCAATCACCAAAAATCATTAATACAGATGAATTATGATCATATATTAAGACAATTATTTTTTTATAAGAGATGATAATTCAGATTATCATATATACTTGTGTATATTATGTAAGTTGTTGAACGATAGCCGATCTATCCTTTAATTTTACCTTCCATGATAAATCAAAGATTTCTATATTGTTAAATATTATTACCAAGAACTGGAGCGTACAACTAGCCGATTCGCCTAGTAGTTTCTGGTAACTGGAGATATTAAGTAATATATTTATTTTTCTTATTAATTTATTCCGAGTTATAGTTATATTAGTACTGGATGGATAGCACATTGAAAACTGTTAAGTTCGTCTAACCAATTTGCATCATCGTCACAACCTATACCTGGATTTATGGACGAGGACTAGGTACGGTTTGTTAGGTTGTTATTTATTATTACACACTTTGTCACAAAACTAAACAGTATTACAATTTTGATTATGTTATTTCAGCCAAATTCTTTATTTAGAAATCAAATAATAATTTACTATCTTACAACTTATTCTAAGTTCTCGTGACCTATATTTTGTATCTTCTCATAACAAGTCAGCAAAAATTTTAACCCTAGCATAAAAATAGCTTTGGGTTACCTTTTCTTGTTCACACTCAACCAAACTAGTTAGTTAATTATTTGGATAATAGTTTTTGGTGTTCCGTACGGAACACTTATAAGATCACTTCGGTGTCTGTCTGTCCGTCTGTCTGTCGATCTGTCACACCCGATTTTCTCCGAAACTATTTGTCATAGAAAGTTGAAATTTTGACTTAAGGGGTTAGTTTTGGGGGTGAAATCGGAAGTGAAAAAAAAATTTTTTTACTAGGTAATCGAGTGTGGTGTCAAATGAAAGCTTGTGCAAACACGAGTAATATATATATATATATATATATATATATATATATATATATATATATATATATATAAATATAATGTAATACTTGCGCGCACTTTTCTTTGTATTATTTTTAAAAAATCGCGAAAAATCGCCTTATCTCGAAAAGTACTTATCAAAAAATTTTGAAAAAATTCTGGAATATTCTCCACGGGGTGTAGATTGAACGAAAATTATCACGTGTGCATTACCTGTAATAATTTATCTGGTATATAAAAAAACAGAAATTTCAAGGTCATCAATTTCATTGGAAATAAACTTTGTTGAAGACTCATTTGGGGTGTGTTTTGTGAAGCCACTGATCATTTTATACTTCCGTTACAACATTTTTTTATTTTAAAAGCAATCAACGTACGAAACACTAATTGCGCAAGTTCAACTTGCACTTGACCGGTTATTTTTTTTAATCAAGTTCAGTTCAGTTCCAGTCCGCTACAGTCAACTTCTATTTTGTTAACCTGAAGTAACGTAGGAAATGTATTACCTTGCATAATCTTGTTTCACACAGGCCAGAAATGTTTCAGGATAGAAAAACGATGAAAGTTGAATAGGAAGTTTTATCATTTTGCTATAATTCATTTTCCAGGTACATATGTACTTTGTATTTCGTATTAGCTCCTGTAAGTATTGCGTTGGATCCTTTGGGCCATTCCAGATATCAAGCCATTGTTGCGGACTCTAAAAGACATAATACGCACAAGGATATGTTATGATATGTTAACGCTCCTCAAGGTCTATTTTATTTTTTATTGTTATATAAATAATGTGATGGGATTTTTTATATTAAGTTTTTTATTATCCAAAAAATAGTACGTAGAGTTTATTTTTTGGCATTTTTTATTTATTTATTTTTTTAATAAAGAAAAATTCGGCAATACGACATAATCATTAGCTTTTTTGGAAGATTTACAGACTTTTCATAAGCTTTTCTAAACAAATAATAATAAAAATGTTTCAAATTCTTGAATGATGGTTGAGTGACAAAGTTTACATTTCTTTTGATATTTACGAGTTGATTTTTGAATAAATATTACGTATAATTATGTTTACAAAGCATGATTAAACGAACATAATAAATGCCTTGATCTCATTCGCCATTTCCAAGGATGGTTGCGTGAAGTTGTTCTTACGAGCTCATGTTTTGGAGCTGTCGGGAAGTTCTTTGGATTTTATGGACATAACTACGTGAAAGTTCCAGGGTTGAAACATCTCGGTGATTTGGATTTCTGGTGGTCGCTGACTGGGCTGATATAACAGGTTTAAACTCGAATATTGAGTGCAATCAAATAAACCTTTTTGGGCGAAACTGAAGTAACTTCATTGACTACCATAACCAACTTTCTATATCCTTGATACGACTTTTACTTCTTGCTCCTATTTTTGGAATCTGTCTAATCGAATCTACTTCATACACTTTGACGATATGCGATTAATAATATCAAATGAACAAGCTAAAAGCTGCTTTATAGACCACAAACTTTAGAGCATTTTTACGTGTATTGCAGAAACCATAATTTTTTACAGATTAATGATTTAAGTTCCAAAATTGCCAACCTAGGCTACTTTAATGTTCACGGCATCAATTGGCTGTAAAGATTTGCAATTATTTGGGACCTTATTCTACTTATCGATGAACCAACATGGACTCCTAATAACAATAATGCATTGTTTTTCGACCATAATCTCATTTTATCATACAGTATTCTATAAACTAGTGACAAAGAAGGACGTAAATCGTGCAAAATTTATCATTACAAATTCTTTAAATGGGAAGAACTAAGGAAATATGTATCGATCTTTTAATGCGTATTTAGCAGCTGACAATAGACGCTTACATTCCTTATTCCAAGAAATATCCTTTAGACGGAAAAATTAAATATAACGAAGGTGTAAAGAAGCTAAATATCTTACTAGCAGAGTTTTGTGAAAACGCTAATGTTACAAACCGAAATGTTGTTAGTGCTCGAACAAGATGCAAAAACAAAGAATTGAAGTAACCAAAACCAGAGGAAAAAAATTAAACTTTTTGTCTGCGCCAGTAGTTCAAGATCTATTCGGTTGGTTGCTTGGACAGTTACTAAAAATTTAACTAAAACAACCCTACCAACACTGACATGGTCCTTGGAAAAGTTAATTTGTTAGACGAATCCTTGACTTCACGCTAGACTATGAATTTTCAGCGAAAAATACCAATGCGCAACGAAAAATGTCCAATAACGTTTTTGGACAACGTATTATAGAAATTTTTTAATAAAGCTAGGAATTAACAAAGCTACTCGTCTTATTAAATACCCACTTAAAAAATGTGCTAGTGAAGTAAGCCCAGTTTTTAGAAAATATTTCCTTTAGGGGTTAAAAGATCATGCCCAACGACTCGCAATGGTTTATGTAATATTGAAGATTATACGACCCACATAAAAATGTTTTAAAATATCTGAAAGACTATAATATTATTAGCGACCACCAACATGACTTTCGTAAGTCAATAACAGGAGAACTTTTGACATATTTTGAACCATTGCAACTAGGTATTATGAATAGTCTGAAGTAATGGAGTTTGATAGATACAAGGTATTTGATCGCGTTTGGCATTGGCTAAGCGTTCTGTGTATTTCTGAAAGGTTTCGCTGATACAAACGCCCCATCTATCGCTGGAAGACGCTACTACCTCAGACTCTCGGACTCCATACCCCAGGATCTCAGAATTAGCTTAACTTAATGTTAAATTAATTTTAAGTTTCATTTTAAGTTTTAAATTCATGGGGCTCCGCTCCCAAACACACACTGCATTTGTTGGATTCTGTTCAGAGAAGAGTTGTTCGTCTGATTGGAGACCCGGAACTGACCGGCGGCCTTGATTCGCTGGAACATCGAAGAGCGGTTGGCGACTTGAGTCTGTTCTACAAGTATTTTCATGGAAAGTGTTCGAAGGATGTAGTCCGCTTAATTCCTCCCAGAGCGGTGCATGTTAGAAATACACCTCGCGCTAATACTTCACATTCGTATGAGGTTCAGCTTATTACTCCACGTACAACGCTTTTCAAGCAGTCTTTTATATCGCGAACATTATTCCTTTGAAATAATTTGCCCAGGGCTGTGTTTCCCACCGAGTACAACTTACAGCGATTCAAGAACAACGTGAACCGCTTTTTCCGCACACGCGCCGGTCCTGGAGTGCTTTAGGGACTTCCCTGCAGCACGTGTACTAGACCCATAAAAAAAAATAATAAGTAATATTATGTATTGCCAAGGATGGAAAGTTAAAAACGATAGAGGCATAAATATGGAAATTGATATTACCTTAAAATGAAATTAGATTGGAACTATTTTAATTAAATCTTAAAGTTGAAAAAAAAATGAACAAAAATAGATAATGCTTAAATGTTTTTGACGGAATGGTAAATTTTTATTTTGTTTTGACTAAACCAAAAATTATATATTACAGTTAAAAGGAGAACAACAATGATAATTTAGATAGTCTTTATTTCAGGAATTTCTAACAATCTTGTAACCAAATGACTGTTTAATAAAAATAAATATTCGTTCAATAAATTACCAAAATATTTCTTCAAATTGAACCGAATGAATTATTATATCTTTTTTAAACTTTTTCTCGAGATATATGTGTACAAGTTTGAACTTTACATGTTTAATTTATTTTTATAAAAATAAAGGATTAAATAATAATACTGGAATTTAGTGTATGTACGTATTTCAATATTCTCAGCATTTTGTCCAAATTTATTGAAATTGGGTTTTTTTAAGAAAAATATAATTTTAAATTAATGTATATAAAATGTAGAATAACTACGAGATTTTTTTTTCATTGGCATAGCATATATGCTGCAGGGCAATCCCTAAAGCACTATGGGAACTACGCTTGTTCGACAAAAGCGATTCACGTTGGTCTTGAAACCCTGTAAATTGTGCTTAGTGGGGAACACAGTACTTGGCAAATCATTCCAAAGGGATGAGGTTATCCATATAAAAGACTGCTTGAAAAGGGTTGTACGAGGAGTGACAAGCTGAACTTTATACGGATGTGAAGTATTAGCGCGAAGTGTATTCCTAGCATGAACAGCTTTAGGAAGAATTAAGTAGGACATACTTATATCGCCAACCGTTCTTTAATGTTCCAAGGAATCAAAATTGCTGCATTATTGGTTCAAGCATTTAAAGGGAATGAAGAAAAAAAACGTATTGCTACCTGCAAAGCTGTAGATAGAATTTCTGGTCCTTTCCAGAAGAACATTAATCTAAATGAGAAAGAGAATAGGAGATAGTATGGAGCTTTGGAGCACACCGGCGTAGGTAGTGAAGGTGTTAGAAAAAAAATCCCTGTCCCTGATCGGTAGAATACTCGGTGTCGGAAGCAGTTTATGGTCGGAAGAACGTATCGACGGATTTACGGTGACAATGTAAATCTCTGGATTGGTGGTTAAAAACAAGTCAAGAGGTCTGGTGAACTCCTTTTCAATCAGGAATTCGTGTGAGTTCATAAACAAGCTGAGTAAAGACAACAGATCGAAAACGATTCAGCTTCACAACCTTGTTCGTCGGTCGTATCTGACTACTTATTCCAGTTGACGTGGACATTAAACTCGCTCAGGATGGCAATTTCGTCATTTGGTAAACTAACGATAATTAATGATCGATGGTTTCTCTGCAGGAGAAGTGAAAAGTGTTATAAATTTATCATCACTTGATGGTCGATATAGGAAGCAGATAAATCTTGTGGTTTATCTAGTCGTTATTTTTACCACATAACATCTAAATTTCGGGGCGCCAAAGCCTCCTCTCGTTGGGAAGAGAGATCGCTTGCGACAAAAAGATTTCAAAGTTACGCCTATATTTACTGGGAATAGAAGTTGTCCTCGGGATAGAGAAAATTGACTGTGTTGGTCGATGAACTGGCCTTGGTTTCACAGAGAGTGAATACATGAGGTTTATTTGACTGCAGATGTTGGTGCATTGAATTAATGTTTAAACCCCGTACGTTACAAAAATCTATTTTAAAATTGTGATCTCTGCATGTTGACGCCCTCGAACCAATCCCCACCCGGAGATCCGAACGGGAGGGGGGGGATATTTTACCTGCAAAATTTTTTTGATTCTGAGAGCTTCATCATGCTATTTGGTTCCGTAGTCAGGGGGATATGGGCACAGCCACGAAACGTTAAGCAACTTCACGCAGCCTAAGCCGATGCGATGGTATCACACCGGTTAATACGTGATACCTGGTGAGATCTGGACTTCTAACATTTAAATTGTTTTCTTAGTGGCCTTTTACGACAGGCAGAACATACCGCGAGGGTGATATTCTATCGTGGATCCCCACGGGTACTATATTTAAATAAGTAATTATTTGGAATTAGTTCTTTATACATACAAATAATTATTAATATACAAACAATATATTAGGTATACAAAAGGGTGTAAGACAAACAATAATTCTTATAAAATAGATGTTATACCAAAGTAAATAATACATAATGGTGTTATGTTATAAAAAATTTTAGCGAAAGTAGCTGCCCGTTTCAGCTTCCAGTACTGGATAATCTGAACTAATGCTATGTTATATTGAAATTACCGAGTATATGAGGAACGTACTTTTAACATGTCACTAAGGTAGCTTTTGTATGTTTTCAGATAATTAGTAGGGATACCTTGTTTTTCATTAATTTTATTGTGTTCAATTTTTTACTCTAAGTAAAGAATATTGTCAACGATGGCAACTTGGGTCGTTCATATAAATATTTCCTACTTCTATAAAAACTAAAGCCCTCATGGGAAACCATATAACCCGTATTATACGAGTCTCTGAAAGGATAATAAAGCCAAGTTTTAAACGTCATAGTTATGCTTTTTTACTTTTCAAGATATAAACACCGGCTTATTGCTGCACATTATAGGCCGAAATTTACGAATATTCTTTATTTTTGACATATAACATTTGGTATATAAAAAGTATGTAAGTATTGCACTTAAAAAGTGTATACAAATTTTTTGAAATTAATTGAAATAACTGTTTCTTCATACAAATTATGTTTTTCATAGATAAACAGGTGACAACAAAAATAATACTTGCTCGTTGAAAAAAAGGCAATGGAGGCTGTAGCAGTCCCCATAAAATAGTACAAAGCCTATGTTTTACATAAACCAGAAATTGATGAAAAGGGACAAAGGTTTTCTTCACCTTAGATGCAAAACTGTGTTCATCTTTGAATGAATTAATTTTCCTTTTCTTGTTTTTTATATGTTTACAAGGAACGAAAACTCAGACGGATTTGTTTGAGACTATATGGTGTCAAGTTGGAGTGACTTTCCGACAGTGTGCCTCCGATTGCAAGAGAAATTTTCACAAATTAGAACGCTGTATGAATTCAGGTTGGTTTTTGTGAAACAATAATTATTTAATTAAACTAGTAGGTCATACAAATGCTAGTTCTTGTTTATATGATGGTATTTTTAAATTAAACTATGCTAGTTAGAGGTCTAGACGTAGCTAAATACCTAAAGATTAGGTTACTGGGGTCAATAATCTGATTTAAGCTATACGTAAATTAAGGTGAGGGTTAACAGAAGATAATTTTTTTATGGTAACCAAACTAGTTCTTAAAATAGGTCTTCAGATATGCAATCTTCGCGACTAGGACGAGCAACTTTCTGGGTGTAAATTTTTTTTACTATACAACTCATAAAATATCCAACAAATAATATGTTTCTAGAGTAAAACAGACAATTTTCTTAGCTGAAGTGAAAATATATAAAACATAATTGGCAAAAGGTTGAACAAGTAAAGAATAAATGTTAAATCAATAAAATTTGCCTTTTCTTGTCTATTCGTGGTATTAATACAAACCTGATACTGTAGTAAACTATTAGCAATAAAATTATAATCATCTTTATGTTCTTTTGTTCCTCTACTAAGACTCATGAAACATTTATGAATATCTTGAATTAATTTTATTCCAAGTGCATATTCTTCAAATATAAATCGTTCAGTAGCAGAATTACCAGTATATTCCTTTGATATAGACACTTTAATAAAATCTACACCGTCATTGGCTTTTTTCCACAAATTAAAGTAGTATTGTAAATCTTTATATTGTGTATGTTTGCTGGTCACTTTAGTATTTTGCTTCTGATACATTTCTAAAACAAAAAAATCAGTACTATATATATATATATATATATATATATATATATATATAATATATATATATATATATATAGCGTAGAGAAGAAAAAAATGAGGTTATCAATCAGCATCGGTTAAAGTATCTGAAAGGATCAGATATTATTAGCGATAACCCATACGGGTTTCGTAAGCAAAGATCAACAGAAGATTTACCACACCTTTGAACAACGCATTAAAAGAGAATATCGAATGATTGCACTTGGTACATCCAAGGTACGTGACTGCGTTTGGCATGATCGGTTGTTGGCTCAGTAGAGTTCGTATGGTATGTCTAAAAGGTTTTGTTGATAGCCCTCGAGTTTCCCCAGATATCGCTTTTCGCGAGTGACATTTAATGGATTTCTTTTTGATAGCTTCACTATCAACGCCAGCGTACCTCTGGGAGCCATACTCATTTTTACTATCTTTCTTCTTTACATCAGCGATCTGTTGAAAGGATCAAAAATATAATCTGCAGCTTTGGTGGTGACACTGCTTTTGTTTCTTCATTTACCGTGAGTGCTCTTGTTTCTTCATTTACCTTGAACACCAGCCGCCGCTGCAAATATCTGCAGAGATTAGGAAGTTATACAGCTTAACAAAGACCTGGAAGAAATCCTATTTTGGGGCGGCAGTAACCAAAAAGAATTTAGAGCTGCAAAAACCCAGGCAGCAGTTTTCTCTAAAAAAGCTAACGCAACAGGATTCTATATATTTATGTCGGGTTACTTATTTCCATTGTATTGTCTTCTAGCTCTACTATCAATGTTATGCTTATGGAGAGTTAAAAGAGGAGAAAAATAATTTCCATTCAAATTGTTTTATTTAGTTCCTTTTTACCAGTGGTATTGTAGCGTTTGTAATAAAATATTTTCTTAAACACATATTTGCTAAAAAGAAATTTCTTTTTCCTTCTCACTAGTAACACACATAAGTGAAGTAAAACGATATAGGAGCTGTTCGGCGATTATCGACCAAAGTCACCTGCCTGAACAATCTGAGAGAATCAAGGATAACTACCCTCTGCAACTTCATTGCAAGTGAATCAGCCAAGATAAAACCAGCTGGTATCTAGTGTTCTAGGAATGTATTCTTAATACCTCCTGAAACTTTGATGACTAAGATCACTTTGTACTTAGTATATTTGTACTTACAACTTTGGTTGCTGCATGTGTTTCAGTAAGAATTGAAAACTAAATTATAAAAATCTTTCTTATAGTTTTATCCTGACATACTATATCAGGTTTGTTGGGTTGCAAACGCTTTGTGATAAGAAAGGCAAAATTTCAGTAAATGCGATACCATTTTCCACAGCTGACTCGATTCCATCCGGAAAATATGCAGCCTGGGAACATTATCAATACCGTACGAATGTCTAAGATGGTAACATAGATGGCGCGAACTGGGCTCGCTGAAAGTTAACGCTTCAATGATTTCGATTCTTGGCTGCATGTCCTAAACTGAATGTTCATCTGTTCGGTGAACTGACTACAATACAATAAAATATTGATCACACCATCCTGACAAGCTAGTAGAAATTTCTCGGTCTCTTTTTTAAAACTTGCCGATTGTAGAAAACTAAATATTTTTGGATAACCGTAGCGAATCGATGTTTCTGTTGTTCTTCTGATTTAATGGCTGCCTTCCGTAGTCCTAAACAAGAATTATATCTGTTCAGGGCGGCAGATCAACTCCAGGACATAATTGGAATGCCTTGCAACCTTGTACGCTACTCCCTTGTCCGTAGTCTTATACAGGACTCCTCTCTGTTAATGGCCGCAGACCATTTACAGGAGAGAATTAAAACAGCTTGCAACTTTGTGCATAGGTAGTAGAAATGCAAATAACGACCGTGGCAGCACTACCACGTTGTTTAAAAGGTGCCATGAAATACAAAAATGTATGGCACTTGGACAACGTTGACAGGTATTACGACATCCTCGCCGATATCCCTGGGATATGGAAAAAGGGTAAAATCCCTGCTGAGCTGGGAGGAGAGCGATAAAAAAAAGACTTGTTCCTCCACAATTGGATTATATAGATTTTCTAGGCTAAAAAGTCCTCTTTTACTTTGATGACGTGAATGGCATATTCGTGGGCTAGAGGAACGTTAGATGTGTATTATTTTTTGTGTGCTAACATCTAGATCTTGTAGTTCTCCTTCACTTCAAAACAATAAACAAATACCGATACAGCCAGCACATTGGTATCAGCAACTTTATGACGTCCAGATTTTTTTCAATTGACACTGACATGAAGCGAAGGGATGTTTTTGATAGCTTTGATATATCTCGTAGGCAATCTTGTGCCACACCTATATAGTTATATGTTTCATTGGCATTTAAATGATGTAGAATATTTCCACCTGGTAATTGCATGTTCTCTGAACGTTCACATGACGTGATATCTTCCGCTATCGAACTTGTTCATCGCCATCCGACGCTTACAATCTGATACGGGATATCCGAACAATTTAGGCACCGTGTGGGTTTTAACTCCTTAAAGTTCATTGACCGTACCTTTTTATTTCTCTGGTGTTTACGGTAGGTCACTTTTTCAAACAGGCGAAACAAGGCCATACATTATTATTATTTTTATTACATTAGTAGTAGCACTGCCTCCTGTATGGTCTTATTGAACGTCAGACTTTTGACCTTTTATAATATTGGATTAATCCTCGTGGTCGGGAGAATTATGGGAATCATTTGGGTGTCGTTTATTTTTCCTTGTTTTCCTATTTGTGCTATGTTTATGTGGCTATCCACTACAATAGTCAATATTGAAAGATTGTTTGATTTGTTAAAATTGTATACCCAGTATGTTACATTTTATGAACAGGTTTTTGCTGTCAATATTACTCTTACCTTTTAGTCCTGAAATTAATTTTAAGGATATTTGTTTCTCGTTAGCTTTATCAATATTTTCGGGAAGTCCAAACATAGAAGGTTGATCTTTCTTTGGAAATTGAGTAATAATATTTAAATAGTCCTAGAATAAAATAAATACTAGTTACTGATTCGGCATAAAAAGTAGTAATGAGTATATATAATTTGCACAGATATTATGTTATATATGGAGACTGAACTGTACGTCCACTAGGAGAGAACTAACTGTATATTCTTTTGGGCTACGTCTGCTACTACAATAAATATAATTAAGATATTTAGTATATATTTTTAATATGTAATATTTATTACATATTACGAGTATATACAAAAAAACCTGCTCCGGCCTTCTTAGTTTAGCATGAAATTAAGCTCTTATTGCCTTTGTCTGTTTTATGGAAACAGCTGGTTAAACTTCAGGAAGTAATAATACCCATAACATAATAAAAAATACCCTACAAAGATAGATCGGAAAATGCTTGCTCTTCGAAATTTGTAATGCCATTTTCTGCATTTTAATAATTTCACGAACATTAACATGGTGCTAGTCATTAATAGGCAGATTAGACGAGAGTTTTGAAGTTAAACCTACCTGATTTACTAAAAAAGTTTAGCTGGCCTTATTCGGTAATTAAGGATTTTAATTGTCAAGAGTTAACTACTTAAATTTATGATACTGTATAATACAACATAGGATAATCACATACCAGGTTGGTGAGAGGTAAAGACTTGTGTCACATTTAAGGTTGTTATATTTGGATATTTCAATGGACTCTCGAATTTTTCTAGGTTAGGAAAAGGAATTTATTGCAAGGATTTTTGATTTGTTAAATAGAATCTGATGTCTTGTTTCATGCTGATGTTGTACAAATGCTGAATTGGAAATAAACGTACATCCCCTTTAACGTTCTTTGATTCTAGTACATATATTTCCGCTCATTTCGTCGAAAATGGTTTTACAGAGGATACTCTGGACTCCTGTTATCTTTGACACATCTAAGATCTGATTATTTAGAGCAAGTACCACGTTATTTTTTTGTTTCCGGAGAGTTTTCAAAATGCGATCTATGATATTCTTAATGTATTGAAGGATTTTAATCTCAAAAGGTTGATCCGCTTGACTGAGTGCTCTTGAGCGAGACGGTGATGTAAGGAAGCCTTTAAACTTCTATAGATGTGTATGAGCATTCTGCACAATGAGTAGCCCAAAGTCATATCTGATTTTAAAGAGTATTGTCAATATTAAAGGTGAAGTAGATGTTTGAATATAAAGAATTGAAATGAATGAGAAAAATTTTCTCTTGACTGTGTGGTCAAATTACGACACTGACATTAACGTAACGTTTTCAAAGTTGGTTTAGGATGGAAAGTGTCGATGGTTTATTTTTCGAAGTGTTCCATAAATATGTTGGCAATAACTGCCGTGTCAGAATATCAGGTTTGGGGAATAGAAGATATCTTTTATGATATTTAGAGTGTCGGGAATCTGAATTTTGGAGATTCGACATCGAAGATGACTGAAATTTCGTAGGGTCCTTATTGTACAAGATGAGACGAGTTTAAAATAAAATTAGCTATTTTGCTAGTGAAAATGGTTGTTTGATTTGTGAACTTTCTGAAAGTTTTAGGCTTTCAAAAGTTTTCTTAATTCTCATTGAGATATGCCTGTCTGGGACATATTTCATAATCAAATGGTGAACTATCTGGCATGACAACAAATTCTCCTCGTCCTCCACTTATTACCAAAATATTTATGAAACACTTCGAGAAACAAGCTACTGACACTTTTCATCTTTAATCAAAACTCTGAAAACGGTACTTTGAAGACACTTTCGTAGTTTGAACACACGGCCAATAATCTCTTCAAAGTTTTCTAATTTATCTCAACTTTTTACATCCAAATATGTATTTCACCTTTAATGTTGAAAATAATAATACTTGTCCCTTCCTTAATATTCTTATTAATTGAAAATCAGATATGACGTTGGGCTACTTAGTATACCAGTATAATAAGGCCACTCCCGCGGATACATATTTAAATGTTTTCTCGCATCACTATCCTGCTTAAAGTTGTGTTCTCCAATCAAACAATTTTCAGTACGGAAATAAAAACACTTCCATTCCACGAAAATATAAATTAACACGATTCTCTCTGTGCACTATACTTTCACATACTTTAGAACTGTTAAAGGTAAATATTCCAGTGAAAATCTAAGAGTCTACAGTATCTCATGTAGCTGTGTTAAAACCTATATCGGCCAAACGAGCAAATAAAATTCCACTTCAGCACTTGGAAAGCACCAGCATGAAACAGGACATCATATTCTCCTTGACCAATCAAAAATCCATTCAACAAATTCCTTTTTCTATTCTAGAGAGATTCAAGAGTCCTTCAAAAACCTTAATCGTAATACTGGTCACTCCCAATCTGGAAATAGATTATTCATGCAGCTGCCCTTCGCCTGAGCTACAGATATAAAAGGCGTTTCAAAGAAGATTTTAATTAGTTTAGCGCTAGATTTCGAAGAAGTCAGTTAGCGGAGAAAGCTCTAAAGGAGCACGCAGGATTAGTGGTGAAACGTCAGCAATACTTATTTAAACGACACAGGAGAAATACAGAATAATTACATCTATTTATTAGGTCTGTAACTTCTGGAAGTAAAAAAGGTTTTTACTATAAACCTTTTAGAGATCTTGAGATATTTCGATAATAAAAGAGCCATAGGGGTCAAACCAGGACTACAGGGAAGCCAACTTATCTCACCTCTTCTGTAAATCAGTTAATTTAGGATACTTCTAGGAAGAACAGAAAATCTGTGCTTGAAATGTGTGATGTCGCCCCATTCCGCTGAAGCCAGGTTCTCTGGTTAAAATTAAATTTAATATGGTTCAATAGAATACCGTTAATATTCACAAATAGTAAATAAAACGAGCATAAAATAAACAAATACATAGGTGGTTTAAATATTAAAGAAGGGTATATTCCAAGTTACTAAAGTGAAAATATTATATATAAATATCTAAGTTATTGAGCCACTGCATAGTAGATATACCAGGGCGTTGTGATTGAACAAGTCGAATCTGGATGTTTCCCATTTATACCATGCTGCTTCAATGCTGTAACCGTCCTTGGTTAGTTGTTAGCCTAGTTGCCATGGTGATTTTTGGGATCACAGTCTGGTTGTTTGATTTTGACAATGACATCGTGTTGGAGTAAATGACGATTTGCTCCACATTTGTCCCATTCTCTTTTTAAAGCAGATAGTCTCCTAACGTGTGGAGGTGGTATATGGGATAGTACAGGATGGGCTTAATAGTCCCTGATATTATTCTTATGGTATGGTTTAACTGGATGTTTCGGTCGAGGGTCACCCCCAGATATGTTAGGTGGCAGTTGTACTTAGGCGGTTGGTTTGTAAATTGGATTATTTGTGTACAGTGGGCTAGTGGTTTAGGTGAAAAGATGTGACCTTTTTCTGTATGTTAGGTTTTCGCCTCCATGTTTTGAAAAATTCTTTCATGTCCTTCAAATCACTTTCAAGGGCTCTTTCAGAGGTTTTTTGATTGGTGGACCAGAGCCATATTATATGCGTATATGAATTTCTTGGCAACAGTATTTGGCAGGTTTGATATGTAAATATTGCAAAGTAGTGTCTGTCCTTATAAGAAGACAGATGTGTAAGAGTTATAAAATCATACACTCTCTCCAGGCTGTATCGTACGCCATAGAAAGGTCGAAAAATACGACGACAGACATTTACCTCTCTTAAAAACCCCCTTCCTATGTGTGTTGTTAGTGACAAAACTTGATCACTTCTTCTTGCTCTAAAATCGGCTTGCTCGGCCAGTATGTGTTTTTCAGTGAGAGATCTTATTCCGTTTAAGACAAGTTCTTCAAGCAATTTGTGGTAGACGCTTATGATAGCTATGGGCCCAAAGTCTTAGGCATATGTTCCGTCTTTAATGGGTTTTGGATGTCTATGATTCTGGTTTCCTTGAATAGAATTGGTAGATTAAGAAAGAAGTTGTTGAAAAATTGTGTCAGCTAGGATTTTGTGTATAGTCCACAGTATTTGAGGAACTTAGGATGTACTTTGCCATTAGCCGCTGTTTCCACTCACTCTTTTAGCGCCAATACGGTTTCTGGTGTAGCAAAGTCTTCTAAAATGTTAACTTTATATGCCAAGTGGTGTAATATATTGTTTTTATTCCAAGTCTAATCTCGTGCGTTTTCTTTTTGTAAGCTTCTGCAGCATCCCCTGTAAGGTACAGTATCATGTTGGCTACGTCACTGGGGCCAATAGTTTTCTGGTTATCGCCATCATTTGTGAAGCGTGTGAAGAAGTTTTCAATTATCTCCACGTACTGCTATGAATAGTTGTTACGTACAAGTCGCTTATTTCAAGTATATATACTGCGCCCAAGTTGTCTCTTTAAAAGATCTTGAAGCTTTAGTTTTGAACTTGTTAGACTCCAATAAGAAAAAGGACACTGCCATTTGTTGACGTGGCTGTAAAGGAATATGTCTTATGCGGAAATTGGTAAATGTTGAAATGCATTAAAACATTTAATTAACGAAGTTAAGTCTCTGGAACATAAATCTTCAATAAAAATACATTATAACAAATTCCTAGGCACATTTACGGTCCTTGATTATTTTCGTTTTAAGAGGCCAGGAGTCTTACAAATTGATACTCCAACGCACTTTATGTTCATATCGTTTCTTGATGCCAGTGCGATTACATGGGACTTCATTTACGCTCTGTAAATGGGATTAAACGCGAATTTTCATCGAGATAGTCGCAGCATTATTGTTTTTGTAAAACTGTCGTAGATAAAAGGCAAGTCCCTGGAAAACTCTCCATATCATCCAATTCCCATCGATCGGGCTACGTTTCGTGCCCAAACTTGATGTGATTTATGGGATATTTCGTATATATTTTTGAAGCTGATTCGACACTTCTTGGTTGGCAGTATGCTGTTATGTAGTTCAAGGCAAGCTTTAAATAAATAGTATGCTAACGGATTGTTGAATCCTTTGGAAGAAAATAAATTATTTTAAGTTATTTGTTATATTATTTAAATACCTTTTTGCCGGCCGTATTGGGCAAGCTAATATTTAAACCTAGGGGCTTCCATTTATGGCTTAGAACCTCGTCTTTGAAATACATTTTCAAGTAAGCTTTTAGTATGCCCTTGTCATTAATATTTTCTATTCTTCCACTATATACTGCTTCACATAACATTCCTTTTATAAATTCCCATTGTATCCGAGTTGAATCAATATTCCAGAGATCTTCATTTAAAATAAGAGCAGTTTGTATGTCGGTATGATTAAATTCATAATATTTTGACCACCCTAGAAAAAATTAAACTAAAGCAATTACGATTATTATATTTAACAGAATTGGTTACCTTGAGGGATGTAATTTCTTCTTTCTTGTAACAAAGCATGTAAGCAGGAAAATACAAAAAACATCCTTGCAGAAGTTCTACTTGTTTTATTTTCGTATTTTTCTCCCAATGATGCGTAAATTTTTTGTATATTATTACCAATTCCGTGTGGTTCTTCATAAGCTATTTTTTAGACAACTTTGGGCTAAAACAGGGCTAAAATTTTGATTTGACGTTGTTATAAGCCATAATCTACAAATAAAAGGTATGATGATAGACGAATTTATTATAATGTAGCTATAAAACATGTTAATATATAATAAAATACTATTCCATTATGCCTGGTTTACACATTTAAGTTTGTTTTAGGTTCATATTCAAAATGATTTTTTGTTTAATATTAAAGCACTCTATACAAATCATCTTTAAGATTAATATTTTTTCATTAAATCATTCTTATCAATATTATTAACCATATTTAATTGAAAATATTTCCGAAATTAATCAGAATGATAATTTTAATTTAAGTGATATATTACGATTATTCAAAACTATTCACCTTTGTTTCTTTTTATGGCATGACTTACCAACATTAGTGAGGAAACAATGTATTTGCTACGTAATTCTGAAAATGACTAAGGTTTTAAACTAGGAATAAAAATTTAAACAAATGTTTAAGATGTAAATTTACATCGTGCTCCAGAAGAAGACACAGTGTGTCGAAACAATTGTCAGCAATAATAAACATAAGTGGTGATCTTAAACATTTAATTAAATTTTTATTCCTAGTTATTATGGATCTCCATCAAGTAACGTCTAAGTCAGTGCAGTAAGGTTTTAAAGCTGATAATAGCAAAACTAGACTTCATAAGACCTGGAATCCTTTTCTGTTTTCTTGGCTAGCGACTTGGATTGGTAACTTTGATATTTTTAGTGTTCCCTAGAGAACAGTTATGGGATCACTTCGGTGTCCGTCTGTCATACCCGATTTGACATATAAAGTAGAAATTTGGTATAAATATAGGAATTATGATGCTCCAACTAGAGGTGTGTAGTTTTGAAAGTTCAATTTTGATTTAAGGGGTTAACTTGTAGGGGTAACTGTAGGGGTAACTTGTAGGGGTAAAATGTCAAATAATAATAATTATACTAGTGATGATGGCAGGGTGTTGAGGAGGCGGACCCCTGTCGTACAAACAGCTACAGCACCACCACAACAACAACAACGACAAACGATCCAACCAACCGCCTCAGCTGAAACTACCCCCGATAGTTTTACCAGATCCGACATTGTAGGTGATGGAAATTGCCTTTTCCGTGCAGTTAGCTTACACTTATATGGCCACCAAAATCATCATGAAAGACTCCGAGAGGCTGCTCTAAGATATATACAACAAAACTGGTCGGAACTTAACACATTTTCATTAATTGGGGACGACGATATGAAAGACTTCAATAACTACTATAACTATATGAGGAAAAATGGCACCTATGGAACGAGCCTAGAGATACTTGCCCTCTCGGAAACCAAGAATAGCAACTTTCATATCTTCTCAAAACAACGAAGAACAAGAGATACAAAAATAACTTTTAGGGACAAGCCAACAATAATAAGCACAAGAAAACACACCAAAACTATTTACCTTCTACTAACAGGCAACCCAATGTCGGGACACTTTGAGCTTCTGACACCACAAAACACTAAAAACATCCCAAACAACAGTAGACCAATAAAAGAAGCATCGGGCGAGCGACGTAACGGTCGAGGACGTCGCGGGAAATGGCAGCTCGACCAAAACGATGAAAACCGGGCAACTGACAATGGACCTGCCAAAAGTGTTGTGACGGCGAGCAAGCCGACACCCACCAAGGCGGGAAAATCAGGGCAACGCATGAGTTATACTACAGGAACAAACGAGCACACCATGCGTTGCTTTGATAAAAGCACAAGTCCTGACAAAGAAACCACTGAGAAGGGAATCACTCGCCGCCTAGACCCACCACCATCAATCCCAAACGCAACCGACGAAGTATTTAATCAAAAACTACCGCAACGACAAAGAAATCCCAACAGCACAAAACCAAAATTCGAACGGCAAATAAGAATAGAAAACAAAATCAACAACATCAGGAGATATCTGGGACACCTTACCCAGTTTATCAGCGGGAACGTGTCCAAACAAGTCACACAGAGTATAAACAAGATCAAGTCCGGGTCTCCCAACAGAACACTGCCAGAAATCCTGGATACTCTAAAACAAAAATTATCCGTATATGCCGCAAGACTCCGTAGATACAAAGAACCAAACGAGAGGAAAGATACCAACAACCTCTTCCGAAGAAGCCAAACACAGTTCTACCGGAAAACTATGCACAGCAAACAGACAACAGTGACCGAACCACCAAACAAACAAGAACTCACAGATCATTCGAAAAGTATCTGGTCAGAACCCAAACTACCCAATAATAACACCCCCTGGATCAAAGCCAAAGAAGGCAAAGATAAACATGTGACAGAACAGGAAAATTCCACATTAACTACTGTGGGACCAAAGAGCATGATGAGGCGCCTGGATGCAAGAAGTTCCGGAGGTAGAATGGTCCCCCGTTCGGATCTCCGGGTGGGGGTTGGTTCGCAAGATAGATTTTTGCAACATACGAGGTATAAACTCGAACATAAATTCAATGCATCAACACCTGCAATCAAATAAACCTCATGTACTCGCTCTATGTGAAACCAAGGTCAGTCCATCGACCAGCACGGACAACTATCTCTATCCTGGGTAGGACTTCTATTCCCGATTTAGGCGTAACTTTGGAATCTGTCTTTTTGTCAGAAGCGACCTCTCTTGTCAACGAGAAGAAGCTCCGGAGCCCCCAAACTTTGATGTTATGTGGTTAAAAATAACGACTCAACAAACCACAAGGTTCATCTGTATCCTGTATCGACCACCAAGTGATACCAATTTTCGAACACTTTTCGCTTCTCTTGCAGACATCATCGATCATTTACAAAGTAACTATCCAAGTGCCGAAATTGCCATCCTGGGCGACTTTAATGTCCACAATATCAACTGGCTTAAATATTCAAATACTACCGACGAACAAGGTCGTGAAGCTGAATCATTCTCAATCAGTTATGGCTTAACTCAGCTTATTGACGAACCAACACGGATCCCTGATCGAGACGGGGAGGTTCGCCAGTCTTCTTGATCTGTTTTTTAAAACACCAATCCGGAGATTTACACGGTCACCGTAAATCCGCCGTTAGGTTCTTCCGATCATAAACTGCTTTCGGCATCGAGTATCCTGCCAATCAGTGACAGAGAGGCGCCTAGGCCGCGCAAGATTTGGCACTACAAATCTGCTAAATGGGAAGATCTTATGGAATACTTTCGAACTTTCCCTTGGATGGACATTTGTTTTCGATCCGATAACCCATCTGACTGCGCCAGGGAGGTCTCCGATGTTATTTTGGCTGGTATGGAAGCTTACATCCCTTTTTCGAAGAAATGCTCCTCCAACGGCAAGCCTTGGTTCGACCGAAAATGCAAAGAAGCTGTTGCTTCTAAACATATTGCCTATCGACAATGGCGTGAAAATTCTAACACCGTAAATCGTAACATCTTTGTTCATGCCCGGAACAGATGCAAGGGAATTATCGACGAAACCAAGGAGGCACACAATCAACGAATTAGAAACAAACTTCTCGCTTGTCCCAACAATTCCAGGTCCTTTTGGGTAGTCGCTAAGGCAGATAATTCCATTGCAACCACACCTGTTGAGAGAGCGAACTTGTTGGCAGAACTCTTTGCTTCATATTCTACTGTCGATTTCCAAGGAAAAACACCACCTACTATTCCCATATTACAGTCAAGGATGCCCGATGTTGTCTTCAGACAGCGCATCATAAAGCGTATTTTAATGAAGCTAGACACCAAGAAGGCTTCTGGCGCTGACGGAATACCTGCCATAGCTCTCAAAAACTGTGCAAGGGAACTAACACCAGTTTTCTGTAGACTTTTTAACCTATCCTACAGAAAGGGAATATTTCCGTCCTGCTGGAAATGTGCCACGGTTCAGCCGATACCTAAAAAGGTAAGAAGACCTTGCCAAATAACTACCGACCAGTTGCACTGCTTTCAATAATATCGAAAGTTATGGAAAAGGTTATCAATGAGCATCTTCTAAAATATCTTGAACGATTCAATATTATTAGCGATCACCAATATGGTTTTCGTAAACATAGATCAACCGGAGATCTTCTGACTTATGTAACACATGTTTGGAACAACGCAATTGAACACTTTGGAGAATCTCGAGCGGTTGCTCTTGACATATCCAAGGCATTCGACCGTGTTTGGCACGATGGACTGTTGGCTAAGTTACGCTCTTATGGTATGTCTGAAGGGTTCTGTTTGTGGCTCTCATGTTTCCTCAGAGAGCGTTCTTTACGAGTGGCGGTCGACGGATTTCTTTCTAACACCCTCACTATCAACGCCGGTGTGCCCCAGGGCTCCATACTGTCTCCTACTCTCTTTCTCATTTACATTAACGATCTGCTGGAAAAGACCGGGAATCCAATCTATAGCTTTGCAGATGACAGTACGCTTGTCTCTTCATTCACCTTGAACGATCGGACATCGGCTGCTCAGGCGAATATCCGCAGACAGCAGGAGGTCGTTCAACTTAACAAAGACCTGGAAGAAATTCTATCTTGGGGTGACAGTAACCAAGTGGAATTTAACGCTACAAAAACCCAAGCGGCAGTTTTTTTCTAAAAGGGTTAACGTTGCTGAACCCGACATAGTTATGTCGGGGCACTCCATTCCCCTAGCATCGTCGCTCAATTTGTTGGGCGTTAGTTTGGGAGCAAATATGTCTTGGCATGAACATGTTGCAGGCATAGCAAGGAGAGCTTCTCAAAAGTTGGGAATATTATTTAGAACCAGAAAGCTTTACACCCCACAGCAACTGTTAATTCTTTACAAAGCCCAAATTCGACCAACTATGGAATACTGCTCCCACGTTTGGGGCTCCGCTCCGAAACATACACTGCATTTGTTGGATTCTGTTCAGAGAAGAGCGGTCCGTCTGATTGGGGACCCGGAATTGACCGGCGGCCTTGATTCGCTGGAACATCGAAGAACGGTTGGCGACTTGAGTCTATTCTACAAGTATTTTCATGGAAGGATGTAGCCCGCTTAATTCCTCCCAAAGCGGTGCATGTTAGAAATACACGTCGCGCTGGTGCTTCGCATCTGTATGAGGTTCAGCTTGTTACTCCGCGTACAACGCTTTTCGAGCAATCTTTTATATGGAGAACGTCATCCCTTTGGAATAATTTGCCCAGCGCTGTGTTTCCCACCGAGTACAATTTACAGCGATTCAAGAACAACGTGAATCGCTTTTTCCGCACTCGTGCCGCTCCTGGAGCGCTTTAGGGACTTCCCTGCAGCACGTGTGCTAGACCCATAAAAAAAAAAAAAAAAAAAAAAAAAAAAAAAAAAAAACTGAATTTTTTTAAAGTCATCGAATGGAGTGTTAAATGAAAGCTTGTGAAAACACAAGGTCAAAAATATATATGATGTAATACTTGGGCACACTTTTCCTTGTATTATTAAAAAAAACTCTGTCCCCTCACCCTATCTCGAAAAGTACTGATTAAAAAATTTTGAAGAAATTCTGGGCTATTCTTCATAAACTGTAGATTGAGCGAAAATTATCACGAGTGCATTACGTTTGATAATATATCTGGTATATGGAGGGTGAAATCGGAAGTGAAAAAAAAATTTAACAGGTTTTCGAGTGGGGTGTCAAATGAAAGCTTATGAAAACCTGAATTCAAAAATATATATGTTGTAATATTTGCGCACACTATTTTTTGTATTATTTTAAAAAAATCTCTGCCCCCCCACACTATCTCGACAATTAATCTGGTATAAAAAACTATATGCCTTGAAAATATGGAGGAGGTTTTCCGACAGTATGGTGGAAATAAATATATTTTCAGTACCGTGCGTAGTTCCACTAGCGACAAAATATTTTTATTTTATTTGTTTATAATTAAACAAATATTTACGTAGTAAAGCCAGCCTAGGTGCAGAAGATAATCGTAACACAACCCTAATAGTGCGAAAGTTTAAGATATATAGATCCAATATACTAATAGAAAACAAACCTCAGTGTCATCCGATGTGATCCGCCAAAGGTTTTCATCTTAGAGTAAACCACGGCAAGAAAAACAAGATTTGTACCTGTGTCTCTAAATATCAATGGGTATCAGTATTAAATAAATATTTAGCTGTAATTATAAAAGTAAAAAGAACAATATAACTGTGAATACTATTGACCCCGGTTTGATATTAATATTTTGCCCACCATCTCCACGATATTAAACTATTTTCGTTTCCATTGTTCTGATCCTTGCTGTGATTACGATCTTTCGTTTAAATTCCTGCTGTGAACGTCAGTTTCAATTGTGGTCTCCTAAATTTTAGATTTAGTTTCAGTTCTGACGTGTTTGCTTCGCAATATTGAATTGATTCAGTATGTCACTGTTTTTGTCGCCACTAGAACCGAGATACTTAAACTTTATTCTTTGTATAATTTTTTCCTTAGCACCAAAGTTACGTTTTAATGGTATTTTGGATGTTGTTATACTCTTTGGTTTAATAACAGATGTTCTCATTGTATTTTTTTGCTGTTTTGTTAAATTGGTAAGCTAACCTCAGAAAATTATTTTCGTTCTCTGTGATCAGTACAGCGTCATCGGCATATTGTAGTATTTTTATTTTTTATCTATCTATTTACACCAAATACTTTATTTTTGCACTTGACGCGTGATTCCCTAGCCATGTTGAAATTATCAGAAAAATAGGCTATTAATACAAAAATTGTGATTTTATTTGTGTTTATCCGACTAATCACAAACCGAGGTATAGTTCCGGTCGAGTAACCACTACAAAAAACTGCGAGGATCGAGGATTTCTTATTTTTTAAGTTCAATACTTTTGTATGCGTGGTAGATTTTTATTAACCCTAAATTATCTTATGTTACTGTATGATTATTTGCAATAGCAAACTATATTTTTCTGATCTAGCGTACCTTCAATGAGCTAAATATTCTGTAAACCTTGTTTGAATCGATCTTCCTGTTTGCCCAACATACTTCTTGTTATAATCAGTCCAACTTATAGTATCTCATATATTTTATTTCATTCATGTTCATGAATTATTCTTTTTTTCCTAAAATATTTGGTAAGTTGTCTGATGACTTATAGACCAGCGTGAGGCCTACACTATTAAATATCTTATTAAGTCGTCCGGTATATTTTTGATTATATGGTATTGACGCATATTTCGTCCGATTGTGGTCACGAGTGAAAAAAGTAAAGTTATGCATAATTAACCTGAACTTATGTCTGTTTATGAACTTGTTAATCAAGCGTTCGTCATAACCAATGATTCTACCTCTATTTTTAAGAAACGTCCTTTCAATTTTTAGTCTGACTTCATTCAAACGGAAAGTGACTAAACGATGAACCAAGAAGTATAATGCTGCAAGTTTATGTTGTTTACAATGAAATAAATCATTAGAAATATATCTATTTGCTACGGCATCATCGTTATTCTCGATTTTACGAGAAAATCTAATGAAGTCGTATCGATTATTTTATTTACAAACAAAATTATCTACATTTGTTTTTTACTGTCGAAAACCACAAATACATCATCCACATACTCTTGGAAATGATTTAAATTTTTGACTGGTCTCTATTTCAAACTTACTCGTGAATAAATTGGTCATGAAAGGTGATAAACAGTTACAGCATCTTCTTTTTGAACAAAAATTCATCAACCAGTTTAAGAGATACTGCCATGTATGTGTTTTTTAGATTTTTAAATTTTATTTTCTTTAATACCTTGATCTTTTATTTTGTTATGGAATTTTAAAGATTTTTCTTACTAACCTATTAAAGGTATATTTTAAGATTCTTTTACCAACCATTTAGAATCCAAATATGTGTCGATGCAAAATGTGGTATTGTTTTTCTGGGATTAGGAATTTTGAGTAAACAATACAACTTTTGTATGGCCGGATTACTCACGTTTACTCACATTTCAATATGACCTATTGTTTTAGATAAATTATCTTTAGAAGGGGGAACTGCAAATTTAAGACCTTTATTTAAGATAAGGATTTCATTTTGTGTAACAGACTGAGACATAGCGTTTTCTGCCATGCTTAAGGGTTCCTGAAGGGTTTTCTTTTTGGATACAATCTTTTTTATTTTATATTAAAAAAGAAAATTCTTTTCCATACTAAAGTCGTATTCTTTGTCCAAAATAAACCTTGTCAAGCAGTGCGATATTAGGATCACTTACATATTTTCTTTTAAATGGTTGGTAAAATAATTTGAAAAATTACCTTTAAAAGAAAATAGAAACTTTTAGTTCTTAACGAAGGTGAATAATTTCTTTTGACGGTAGTTGTACTTATAAACGACCATCGTTCTGGATAAAACATATGTATTTTCATTTATTTTCTATAGTTTTTAGTGGATTAGTCCTACGTGAAGGTAGTTCTAAATTCGTATGGAGCGGTGTAGGTATCGAGAAGGAGTGTATATTAAAGGGAAAATGTCAAAGTTCAAAAATAAAAGTTCTATAAATTCAGTCCGGTTAATTTCTAGCCATACCTCGTATAAGGAAGATCTGTTCGATTATCTAATATGGGGATAGGGTGGAGTTTGTAAAGGGTGTAGGTTTCTAGATCCGTTAAAATAATTTTAAGGATAAAAATTGCTTTCGCTTTTTGAAAGTATAATTTAGAATTTTCGAATAGTAAAATAATAAGTTTGAATCGTTGAATTAAATTTGGCTTACTAGCTTTATTTCTAGAAGATACGTTTTAATTTGTTGATTCTGACCAACAACTAGAACAAGATATTTTAGTAAATAACAACCAAGATTAATATTTTTACTTACCGAAAATTATGTGAAAAATCAGCATTATTAATATTTTGAAAAAGGACTGGTAACCAATATGTAACTAGTTGTAAATTTTTTAAAATGAGCCATTTTCCATTTTTATTACATTCTGTTAGGCACGCTAACGCTTTTACTTCTTGTCCTTCTCCCATGGAAACCTAAATAAATGTATAATAATTAAATTTTAGAAACCATGTATTGTTTTATAAACTATCTTAAAATAATTACAGATAAAAGTAATGTTTAAGGGATTGTACGATCTGATTTATTGGAAAATACACATGATACTTCAAAAAAATTGGAATCGGTAACCTGTAAGAATCAACTGTCCACTAATGAGATATATTTATCGTTGTTGTTTTATTGCAATAAGTGTTGCCTTTGTCAATTAGAGCAACTTTAGTTCTTTCGCTCTTCGAAAAAAATGCAAAGTAGGTATTGAAATAATGTTTAAGTAAACTGGATATGGTGGAGTTTGCCAACATCCAGATTTGGACAATAACTCATATACCCGTAGTTTAGGTGAGCCAATATTAATAATTCACAAAGTTAACTACGACATTTATTTCATAGGTGGTGATTAAAATATATCAACTTATTTTAGTGTTTAAAGTAATATAATTGGAGTATCTTAAAGTAGAGTCCATCATCATATTTTAGTTTTTTTACGTTTTCTATTATTAAGCAAAACATTAATACAGATTAAGGCTTTGGGTCGTGCGGCTGTTCTACCAAATAACATTATCTGAAACTTTGAGGAATTTAGCTTAAGGCAACATTTATTATAAATGTCACATAACGAGTCTAAATTCTGATTAATTAAAGCGCATGAGGCTCAATGCGTCTTGTATGGAAATATATGTAAAGTTGCGTATCGTCAGCGTAAAAACGTGTCGTATATTGTCGAAGAACTTTGTGGAATTGCGACGTCTAAATAAAAGTGGTCCCCTAACAGATCCCCGTGGAACACTGCACATAACAAGAGCAAAGTAGGACATCTCGGGCATTCTGACTGCCCGTAATCTGTTTATTAAATAATTTCTCATAAATTTATATGCGTTATCAGTAAAACCCAGATAACTCAATAAGGCTAATAAAAAGGTGTGGTTTATTAGATTAGAAGCTTTTGAGTTGTCTAGAAGAACAAGAGTTGTAAGGAGGTTGGCGTCTTTAGAGTATTACCGTTTGTTATACTATCATGCAGATGTAATGCTGCTTTAATCTTGAGAGCACCCTAACTGATGTACCAGAAGTATTATATTTTTTTTTCTAATATATGGATAGAGTGTCAAGAATAATGATAGGTCTGGGATCCTTTAACTTTATGGGATTTGACGTTTTGTGAAATAAAATTATATAAGATTTCTTTCAGACTGTAAGAAATGTATTTTTAGATATATAGAAGTTAAATATAAGTAGTGTATCTACACGGCTCCCACATTAATGGCCAATCACAGCCCAGCATTTGGGCTGGCTCTGACGTCATAGAAATTTGGACCAATGAGAGCGTTGTATGAAGTGGCAACATTGTGTGTGTGTTAGGTGTGGCAACACTGTGTGACCGTTGACAGATGTGAAGTTTGCGCGCGCGCGCATCTGTCAAGGGGGCTGTGCGATGTTGCCATGTGTAATGTTCCAGGGAGGGCTGCAGGAGTGGGTTCCAGGAGGCCGGCCGGGGGGCCCCCCTTTCAGTGTCCTGCGCGTGGGGATTGCGTATGATATTGGTTGAATAACCTAAAATAGGGGGGCGTAGTCCTAGCTGTGGGAACTGGGGCCCCATTTGGGTGCATGGGGTGGGGGCTCAGGGAGCCCTATCGGTGTCCTACATGTAGGAATTGGTACCCCATTTGGTTGTGTTTGTTGTTACATGCGCAGGTGTATGGGGCTCAGGGGGCCCACGGAGCCACCAGTCACATGCACCAGCGTTTATGGCAAGAACAACATGGAGCCCTAGCTGTAGGAACTGGTACCCTATTTGGGTGGTGCATGGGAGAGGGGCTCAGGGAGCCCTATCGGTGTCCTACATGTAGGAATTGGTACCCCATTTGGTTGTGTTTGTTGTTACATGCGCAGGTGTATGGGGCTCAGGGGGCCTACGGAGCCACCAGTCACATGCACCAGCGCATATGACAAGAACAACATGGAGCCCTAGCTGTGGGAACTGGGGCCCCATTTGGGTGCATGGGAGAGGGGCTCAGGGAGCCCTATCGGTGTCCTACATGTAGGAATTGGTACCCCATTTGGTTGTGTTTGTTGTTACATGCGCAGGTGTATGGGGCTCAGGGGGCCCACGGAGCCACCTGTCACATGCACCAGCGTATATGACAAGAACAACATGGAGCCCTACCTGTAGGACCTGGAGCCCCATTTTTGTGATTAGTTGGTTAAATTGCCATCATAATGGTGAACGTAAAATAAAAAATTTCAGTATATAGGTTAGATTTGCAGCATGTGTAAACCTAACCTATATACTGAAATATTAATTTTACGTCACGTTCAAATAATCTAAGTGAAGGAAAGTAAAAGACGCATACACAAATTTTCAAAAAATACATATATTTATTTTAAAATAAAATAATGTTGTTACAAACTTATCTAAATGAAAGAGCGAGTAAAAATTTTATATGAATTTAAAGTAGATAATCATCATCAGAGTCGCTCTCGTAGGGATCTTTAAAACGTCTCTTCACTCCATATGGATGGTTAGCATGTAGTTTCTCAAGACAGTGATCCTATTCATATACTTCAAATAAGACTTCAGAAAAACAACTCTGACACCAAAACTCCATATTGTGATAATAAAGTATAGCTAACTGTAGTTTATCGCATATAGCATGATAATGATTGTTTATAATATTAAAGTTTTTAGTACATTGTTTAAAATTATTATAACATTTCTTACATATCCTAATATTAAAGTCCTTAACTAAATATGTCATTACATCGAAGTGATCTAACCAATCTGTAGTTGTAAGTACTGCATTTCTGGAAGCCATAGTAAAAGTCTTACTTAAATGCGAAACCCCTGAAGCACCCTGTAAAATGATCATGATCGTGTACGATAACATCCTTCGATTTAAATCGAAGCTCGCATATGTGACAATGTGTAGCATCTTCTACAGAATTAATAACCATAGGTGTTATATTTTTTAAGCGACTATAAATCGAACTAGATAACTGGGTCATTTCATTAACGAACCATTCAACACAATTGGTGCCGCGATAACTTTTGAAATGGGAAAAGGAGTCGTCGTACGTACATTTCAAATAAAAACCAGCACTGAAAGCTTCGTGCCGTTGGTACTTCTGAGTATTTCCACCTGATGACTCATTTAAAGGAATTAACTGACATTCAAAGTCAGCATATATGATAAAAGGGCATTTTTGTTTATAAATAAAATTTTTAAATTCAATAAATTCATACTTTGGAAACGTTACTTTGTATTCATTGAACTTCGTGCTCGGTTAATTTGTTTTCAGAAAAAAAAAAATTTAGACAACGATCACAAAAAAATAATTTTTTCTTTTGTTTACCAAGTTGTGATTTCAATAGTCGCGATAAGTGTTTAATCCAGCAATAATGATATTTGATGTTGATATCTTCGATATCAAAGTCATTTAATTTTGGAAAGTATTTATCTTGAACCAAAAGCAAATTGACATGTCTAGGTAACTTATTTTTGGTTAACCGAGCCGGAACCACATTGAAAGAAGAAGATCCCTTAGTTTCTATCAGTTCTAAAGCATAAACATTTACCGAAATATTATTATTTTTTTCGAATTTAGGAATTTGGTCTAATGTCATAGGTGATGGTAAATTTTCAATGTTTAGTACTGTTCTGTAATATGGATACGAAGAAGTTAGGTTATAATTATTGTGAGCTGGGAATAATGCGCTAACAATTGCCCAAAAGAAACCGGCAAGATCATTGTTCTTAATATTGATACAGACCTTTTTTCGTTCTATTTCGTTAGGTAGTTTAATGTAAGATCATCCGTTCCCCATTTCAAATTTATTAATATTAATTTCAAGATAAATTATTTGCTGTAAAGCGAAAACGCTCTGGCGTTCTTGAAATTCAGACAATTTATTAAGAACTTTATCATAAACATGCTCAAAGAACCATTGCTCTAAATCCGTACCCAAATCGATTCCTGGTATTAAAATATTTTAAATCAATAATATCAGATTCGGTACCTTTTTTAATAAACTCCCCACAAAAAGTCGTATTAACTTTTATAGTTGGAAAAATCCTCAAGATAGCTTTTATTTTCTTTCGAAATAAAATAAATGCATCGTTTAAAAATAAATTTATATCTTTGTGAACTAAATTAACGATAACTCCGGACTTAACAGAAAGCGTCGCGCTGCTAAATGCGAGCTCAATGCCAGGAGCGCGACACCTCGGCTGGTAGATCCTCACGCTATTCATCTAGTTAGGAATTGGCGAGCGCGAGGTTGACGGTTTCGTAGTTCTGCAAGTGGCCAGCGACGATTGGTGAGAGGACGCCACCGTCGACGCACGGTGTGCTCTCTCGCTCCCACTCACAAACACTCCGTGTCGTGTTGTCTCTGTCTAATAGCCGAAGGTAGCCGACGACACCCGAGCGCTCAAGCCGAGTGGAGTTACTGGAGTCGGTGGAGTCAAACTTTTGTATTCTGTCCTATGCGCCGACGGTCTGCGACACAAATCTAAAGAAATATGTTCACGGTGAATAGCTCTGTGACAAAAAATTAACCTCCTTGTATCCGATTACACCAAACGCTAACATCCCGATCCGAAAAATTATCAAATAATACTTTTTTAAGATTTTGAAATGAAGTAATGAGAATATTAGCTTTCGTTATGGCTTCCATAATAACAGTAATTTACAAAATATAGGGTTAGACTCACCTCTTAATATTACTGCGATAGTTCAATCTTGAACAGCGTGATTGGATTCCGTTTTCCAACGTCCTTTGTACCCAGGAAAACTACGGAGTATTTACCGTAAACAAAATCGACTAGGTTTGGTCTAATGATGTCAGTAACTCGTTTTGGTAAAAACACAACTTTTTCTCCCAAGTCCAACAAGATGGACTTGCCAAAACGGGTGTCGGTCTCCTTCGCACTGAGGATTGGATGGATTTGGTTAATTGGAAGGTCCTTTAGACTCACCACCGGCTTCTGCTCTGCAACACAGACGGAATTGATTATTGATAGATCCATCTAAAAATATAATAAGAACTAATCAATCAATGTAATTTTTTTCTCTCTATTTTTAAAATAAAAAACTATGCAAGCAGAAATGATTAATGATAGATCCAATCTAAAATATATTAATAACAAAAATAAATAATCAGACATTGACATTTCTCTCTTTACTTTAAATAAAACTGTTACTTACATTTTCGAATTTTCACTAGACCACACACGCAAAAGAACGTCACGGCTCACGCAGCCTTAAAATATAGTGCGAGAGTTGGTAATTAAATAATATCACTTCAAGTGTAATGTGTATAAATATAGTTATGTTTACGTCACATAAACCATAAAACACACTGTACGTAGTGGTCTTGCGGGAATGCATAATGTAATCGTATGCAAATAGTTGACCTCACGTTCAGGAAATGTATTTGCTGATAATGCTTATTATGATTCAAATTACAGTCTATTAGTTTAAACATGTTTAAAAAAATAAAAATACATATATATCTATATAATTTTTATTAATTGAAATATTCAAAATTACGATTGTGTTTTAGGTGCCTTTAATACCTTTTCCCTGTTCTTTCGACATGTAGTTAAACGGACCACGTATCTATTCTTTTGATCTCGTAGTACTTCTTCCCTTTGTAAACATGATTCAAGTAGATTAAAATTTGAATTCTTCTTCTCTTCCTGAATCTTAAGAATATCACGACACTGATTAAGCTCTTTATCAATGCTGTATATTTCATTAATCTGAGCAGTTAAATTGCTCTTTAAATGGGTACTCTCAGTTTTGAGATCAGATATTATGGAAAGACCAAAATTTCGATTTTCATTACAAGCATCCAAATGTTTCCGTGTATTCAACAAGTCCGATTCCAGTTCGATGTTTTCCCGTTTCGCCATAGCTAATCTTGTATAGTTTACAGAATCTGTTAAATTTCTTGAAACCGTTTCACATTCCTCTAATTTGACCATAAACATATCAGATACATCATGCTCTTGTTCATATAAATCTAAATAATAATCTGCCCTTTGTGAACATGCTCGATATAGACTCAAACTCGAGTTGAATAGCGTTAGCTAGAATGCAGCAGTAGATGAGAAATTTAAGTTTCATGTTATATGGTTGCTTGTATCCTTCTGGCTGACTGCTGTTGCTGTGTGAATCGGTTATATATTAAAAAGGGTATATTAGCACAAGTCTTAATCTCTAAGGATCATTTTAAATGTTATTATCGCAGAGTAAACGCGGAAAAGGGTTTGTAAATGCCCTAATTAATAAATTACCTTTTGAACTACATTTGCCAAAGTATAATTATTGCGGCCCCGGAACAAAGTTACAAGAAAGGCTTAAACGTGGTGACCCTGGAATAAACCCTCTGGACGCTGCGTGCAAGGAACACGATATAGCCTATTCTAGAAACAACTCGTTGAAGGATCGTCATAAGGCTGATTTTGTGTTGGAAAATAAAGCGTGGGAACGAGTAAAATCAAAAGACGCATCGCTTGGTGAGAAAGCAGCAGCTTGGACAGTTACTACAGTCATGAAGGCAAAGCGTAAAATGGGGATGGGGGTGCGTAAACCTACTGTATCATTTAAACGGCACATAGTCGATAAAATAAATAATACTTTGAAGAGAGGTGTAGATACGGGTAATTTAAAAAGTCATCTTTAATACCATTGCGGGCAGCACGAGCGGCTATTAAAAAGGTGGGTGGTCGTTCAAAGGTTCGTGTTCCACGAATAATACCATTTGAATCGAAAAGAGGTGGAATTCTACCGCTTCTTCCAATATTAGGAGCACTGGGAGGACTAGGCAGCTTAGCCGGCGGCTCTTCAGCCATAGCAAAAACCATAATAGATGCAAAGAATGCCAAAAAGGCGTTAGAGGAACAGAAACGGCATAATAAAGCTGTTGAACAAGAGCTCGGTAAGAAAGGATCAGGTCTATTTATGCGAAAAAACAAATGTGGTGGTTATGGTCTCTATTTAAAGCAAAAACCAAAAAACTACCAATAAAGCTACCCAAAAGGGCATTATATGATATAGAATTACAGAAATATGCGAAGAGACTCAAAATATCCCATTTTAGAGGAGTATTTATGCGAGATACTCTACCAGAGGGTCCGAAAGTATATGAAAGAGGTATACTTAACCTAGATTTATCGTGTAATGAAGGAACCCACTGGGTAGCTTATATTAAACGTAAAAATTCTGTTCTGTACTTTGACAGTTTCGGATACCTGAAACCACCGCTGGAGTTGGTGAAATATTTTGGAGCAAACACGGATATCTGCTATAATAGTACTGCTTATCAAACCTACAATCAAATAAACTGTGGACACTTATGTCTGGAATTTCTATATAAAAATAAATAACTTGCAACTGATTAGTCTTACTATTACATTTATCATAGTGCAATGTCCCAGGTGTTTACGTTGAAAAGCACTAACTATATACTATCTATAGATTTCATCAATCCTCTTTCCCTAGACGAAACTTCCGACTACGGACTTGCTTTGATTGGATTTTATTCTTACAATAGTATCCCCAATATAGAGAGTGACAAAAACAAGTTCACCTATACAGACGTTAAAACAAACGAGACCAAAACAGTTGCTATACCCACTGGATCTTATGAAATTTCCGACATTGAAACGTATATAAGGCGGAAGATCATACCAAAAGAAGTCAAGCAGGAACATTACGATCGATATATTTCAATAAAGCCTAACAATAATACGTTAAAGTGTGAAATTCAAAGCGAATATTTTCACGTGGACTTTAGGGTAGTCGATAGCATTGGCAAAGTTTTAGGATTTTCCCCGCGGGAGTTAAAGCAGGGGCAACTGCACGAGTCTGATCTCCCAGTCAATATAGTTAATGTGAGGACCCTACATATCGATTGTAACATAACTACAGGAGCGTTCTACAATCATAAACCTTCACATACAATTTACGAATTTGCTGTCGACGTTGATCCTGGTTACGCTATCAACGAGATTCCACGGAACTTAACCTATTTACCTAGCGTTAATAAACGTGAAATTTCCAATATTACTTTGAGTATTCTCGATCAAGACTTTAATCCAGTCAATTTTAGTAACGAAGACATCATCGTTCTCTTAGAGCTTAAGAAATGGGTTTAAGATTCAACTATAATAATATAAGCAACCCAGCTACACCATCAGTCATTAGTAGATTATCAACTAGTCTACAAGGTCTAACTCCTTCCAATCGTCTCTTTCTCCAAAGTTTAGGATACAATGTCAGACCAAATATTCGATATATACCGAAAGGCGCAGTTCGATGATACGATTCAAAAAATAGAAGTTCGCACCTACCTTCCCTACATAAAATCTTTCAATAATAATGATGTTATAGATATTCAAATAAAACAGGGGCATGCGTGGTTGCAAATGTATAACGCGGCTCTAATCATCGAAGGAAAGTTAACAAAAACCGAGGGTGATGGAACTGTAAACTTTGTGAATAATCCTTCTGCATTCTTCTTTGAGCAGATATCTTATAGCATAGATGGTCAAGAAGTAGACAGCGTGCGTGATCCTGGTATTGTAAGCTCCATTAAAGGATATCTCTGTTACAGTGCGAATGATACAAAACACTTGGCTATAGCAGGATGGAATTTTCCAGGTAATCCGATAATAAATGCAGCAGATAATACGTTTGTCATGCGTGTACCTCTGAATCATTTATTCAACGTATTCAATGACTATCAGTTGGCACAATTTGGAAAACAATCTATACGTCTAGTGAGAGCTCGCACTGATAATGATGCTATTTTAACAACCAATACTGCTAAAGGAGAGGTGACCATTGAAAATATATCGCTCAGGGTACCCGTAGTATATCCAAACGATATGCTAAAACTTTAGTTGTTGTAGTCTATAAAGACAGACAGACCTATAATTATTCCGTTCCGTAAATGGGAATTTCACGAATTACCTCAATTAACCGAAAATGCTCAAAAAGAAGTTTGGAGTGTTAAAACAGCTACACCTCTGAAAAGCCCACGCTATGCCATTTTGGCCTTTCAAACCGATAAACGGGGTAATGCTACATCAAACACATCACAATTTGATCATATAGATATTAGCGATATCCGGGTAATGTTAAATAATGAATATTACCCCGCAGAGCGTATGCGCCTCGACTTTGAACATAATCATTTCGTTGAAGCCCACTATAATTACACCGAATTTTACAGTAGTTTTAAGGGTTCGCATGATAAAGATCCCCTGCTGGATTATATTACCTTTAAAGATCGCGCTCTATTTGTCGTAGATTGCTCACGACGTAATGATCCTATAAAAATGAGCACCGTCGATATCAAAGTAGACATTGAAGCGAGAAAAGGACTTCGTAATTTTCTGTAAATTTATCAGTTGTCAAGAGACTGTATCACGATGAAGTTGGTTGCCCTCGATGTCCAGGGATTTAACATACTTTATGATAATGGAGTAGTCGAATTCCATGCCAAAGAAATAACGATATCGAACAGTTTGCAAACGAGTCATTATTTACTAAAACCGAAAGTACAGTTTTCAAAATTAACCCGATACAATAAAAAAGAAGTCATTAAAGCTGAAATGGATCATGGTTTGAGGTATTCTTCCGGGTACATAGAATATAATCTAATAGAAGAAATTCTAGATAGAGGCCTGTCCGACTGTGATGTGCTGTATATTAAAGGAAACCATGCAGCTAGGTTCATTCAAGACAGCGCTACCACTTCTCATTTCAAGATTGTAAATATAGATACTCTCAACGTTTGGCACAAGCCATCATTCAAAGATCAGAAACCTGCATGTTTAGATCATATAGATTGCAACAGCAAGGTTCAGTGCAGTAAAACAAATTGTTTTGAAATAATTACCTGGCTTAAGAAGTTCATCCCATAATGTCCTGCATCGATCTACATTTAAGTAAGCTGAGACAACTAAAACAAGATGTTTACGAATATGAGAAACGTGTCCAGATGTATAAGGGTTTTGCCAACCTTTCTTTGAAATCATGGGAAGACAATGTATTTAATAATAAACTTAGATTTAAGAAATTTGTAACCAAAGTAATTAATAAAAATAGTTAATTCAAATTTATTTTATTAGTATATGTAAGTCCTCATAACCTCTAGTATTAATTATGAATTCATCCAGTCAAGATATACGTGAAACCTGTAGAAAAATCGATAGTTTTGTTAATAAATTATCTTGTTGCGAAGCTAAGGTTAGATGGATTTCTCAGCGGGAATATTTAACAGCTTATATCGATCGCAAGCAAATAACAACAAATTTGGGGGAAAGACATTACGTAACATGCGTATGGTCGCAACCTGGGGTTAAAGAAGGTCCTGATACGTGTGAATGCGTCCAAGTTAGCATGGTGTTACGACGTGTCAACGATGAATTGCCTAACGAATGTTGCAATGCGCGATGTAGTGTTCATTGTAATAAACATATCGATAGGCTGTTAGATTGGCTATCGGAACTAGTTACCATCCTATCTTGCTGTTTAAAGAAATAATATATGCAATGTACGATTGAAACAAGGTGCATTTAACAGTATGAAGAGCATTAAGCAACATAGTTTGCCTATTATAAACTTGGACTTTTTCGATGCTGACAATAAACGTAAAAATAGACATGGTGAATTACTGCCAAATTCATTCCGAGCGATATTTATAGGTCCCAGTGGTTGCGGTAAGACGAATGCTCTCCTAAGCTTATTGTTTAGTATTAACGGGGCTAGATTTGAAAATATATACATTTATTCAAAGTCTCTATACCAACCAAAATATCAATTATTGGAGCAGGTGTTAAAAAACGTGAAAGGTGTAGGATATTTCCCTTTTAAGTGCAATGATGAAATTTTAGATCCGAATGAAGCAAAAAATAACTCCATATTTATTTTCGATGATATTACATGTGAAAACCAAAATAAAATAAGAGAATACTATTCAATGTGTAGACATAAAGGCATAGACGCAGCGTACCTGTGTCAGACTTATTCAAAGGTACTAAAACAACTTATAAGGGATAACTGTAACATCATAGTGCTATTCAGACAAGATGAAATAAACCTGAAACATTCTTATGAAGAACATTGTTCTCCAGATATGCCATACAATCAATTTAAAAACCCATGCTCTGAATGCTGGTGTGAACCTTATGGGTGCTTTGTAATCGTAAAGGATTTTGATGTGAAAAACGGTCGCTATCGTAAAGGATTTGATGAATATATAAGTATATAACAATATAATGCCATTCATTTGACATGATGACCTCATTAGATTCGTATATTACTAAAAAAATCAACGAACTATCGCGTAATATTCGGAAAAAATATCGCGCACTCAAACTGAATCGAAGCGAAGAAAATGTAGAACTAAACAGAATATTTAAACCTATTACTGAACCTTTATTGCTAGACAAAAGCCGAAAAAGGACGTTGATGACGATAATGACGACGATAATGACGATAATGACGACGATAATGACGATAATGACGACAATAATGACGATGTTGACGATAAGAAAACAACGTTGCCAACGTTGTCAACGTTGCCAACGAAGAAGGAAGAAGTTATTCTAAAGAAAAAGAGGATAGTCCAAAGTACGCAGCTGCTGCACAACCAAATTGGCGAAGTCGTTCCGAAGTATCGTTTTTACCGACCGAATCAATCGGTGAGTTTGATACTACTACCGCAGATGACGATGATGATTCCATATTTACAACTGAAACGTCTGCCGCGGAACAAGTTAGTCCTGCAGTCTATGAGGAATACTTGAACGACTATCCTAGATTGGCACGCTCCTACATCGATAGATATATAAGAGATGTGGATAAGAATAAGTTTGATACGACGTATGGTATAACTCACGATCATTTAAGAAATAAGTGGTTACTTGGTAAGGACGAATTAGACTTTGATCGTCAAAAAGACCAATTTACCATTAAAGGTAGAACCTTTAAAGGGACAAGAGGACTATATGAATTGCTCTTTATAAAAGATCCTCACAACTATACGTTAGAAGATTCAAAACATTACAGGAAAATACTAGAATTAACGAATGTGCATAAGACTGGGTTTAATTCAACAGGTAAACTGAGAAGTTCTAAAAATCCCAAGTATACATCAATAATTAAACCAACAATCGATAGGAACAGACTCAGGGCACATACACATACTGGAACCGCGTTGCACTATAATGACAATCCTATAGAATATGTCTATTGGGATGACATTAATGAGTTGGTTGACAGGCTAAGACTGCTTATAGCATCCCAGCAAGCTGGTAATACTTCACATAGTAACGAAATAGAGTCAATAATCAGCGAACTCAAGGAGACTGGTATTATATATTAACCTGTGTTTACCCATAATCTCTTCAGTTCATAATGACGCTCAATAAATTTGGCACCTCTTCAGCTAAGCATTCCACACGCTCAGAGTCCAGTTCTATAGCTGTAAATGGATTACAGTATACAATCGCTGGAGATGTTGATATGGAAAATAAGAAAATTACTAATGTTAAGGCACCTTCTTTAAACCATGATGTTGTTAGTAAGGAATACCTAGACACTGAAATTTCACAGTTCAACGTCAAAGTCCAAAATATTAAAGACGAACTTACTAAGATAGAGCAAAAACTCGATGAGCAGTTTTCTTATACAAATCATAAGATTATCAAGCTAATTAAGAGTAATGGTGAGCAACTTGATAACATTAATCAAAAAACTGAAAAACTAAAGAAGGATATTGACGCATATAAAGAAGTACATAATGACACTATAGAACTTCATATAACGAATTTAATGTCACGTATAGAAAAGCTGGAAAGAATAACTGACCCACGCATATTCAAGTCACTTGCTGCGTATGAAACATCGCAAAATATTGCAACGCCAACGAACAAGACGTAAATAATGCGTAAACAACAAAAACAGACATCAAAGGAAAAACTTCAGCTTGTAAGCGAACTGCATAAGCCAATTAAAAGAAATTTTAGGCGACGTAGGACCATCATTAAATGATCAGTTGTTTGAGGATTATCATACGCTATTCAACTCGAGTTTCAATCTATATCTAGCATGTTCACCAAGGGCAGATTATTATTCAGATTTATATGAACAAGAGCATGATGTATCTGATATGTTTATGGCCAAATTAGAGGAATGTGAAACGGTTCCAAGAAATTTAACAGATTCTATGAACTATACAAGATTAGCTATGGCTAAACGGGAAAACATCGAACTGGAATCGGACTTGTTGAATACACGGAAACATTTGGATGCTTGTAATGAAAATCGAAATTTTGGTCTTTCCATAATATCTGAAACTGAGAGTACCCATTTAAAGAGCAATTTAACTGCTCAGATTAATGAAATATACAGCATTGATAAAGAGCTTAATCAGTGTAGTGATAATCTTAAGATTCAGGAAGAGAAGAAGAATTCAAATTTTAATTTACTTGAATCATGTTTACAAAGGGAAGAAGTACTACGAGATCAAAAGAATAGATACGTGGTCCGTTTAACTACATGTCGAAAGAACAGGGAAAAGGTATTAAAGGCACCTAAAACACAATTGTAATTTTGAATATTTCAGTTAATAAAAATTATATAGATATATATGCATTTTTATTTTTTTAAAACATGTTTAAACTAATAGGCGTAATTTGAATCATAATAAGTATTATCAGCAAATACATTTCCTGTACGTGGGGTTAACTATTTGCATATAATTACATTATGCATTTTTATTTTTAAAACATATTTAAATTAATAATCGTAATTTGAATAATAATAAGTAAGTAACGTCAGGACGAAGTCAATGAAACAGTTGGATTGACAAAGAACACGCATATTAAGATAAGTAATAGTATTTTTTAATTGTCAGTCAGTCAGCCATGAGATATTATTTATGTATCGGATGTTGGAGTGCAACGGAACCTGCTACTGCTGCTGCTGCTGGACCACTACCTCGACAACTAAATAGAAGAGGCCGAATACCACGTGCCCTTGAACAAACAATTAAAATAAGGGACATTTGCCTGTTGTGCAACCGAATAACTATATGGTATCTGACCGAACAATAGTGTGGTAGTGGTGTTGGTTGTGATGGTAATCCTGAGTATCTAGTTCATCTTCTAACAAACTCAGTAGTGATAACAGTTCGTTATTGTAATAAGTATTTTTTAATATTTTATTTTGTAGTACCTGTAAGTATAATTTTAAAACAATTTAGATATTATAACAAGCGTTTAACTATTGTAATTGATTATTATCATATATGTATATCTAGCTATATTACAAATGTTATCATAATATATCATTTCTGATGATCGAGTTACTATACAGAAGTTCTGTTTGAATCCTTGTGATTGCGACTCTGACTGAGTTGACCTCTCCCTCGCACACCTTTATTCTCTCTATACCTACCATTGTTCACCTTACTGTTTCTATATTTTATTATATAAACTAATGTATTTTTTAAACTTTAGTAGATAAGGTTATAACAACGACATTATTTTATTATACAGCAAATATACTTTTAGAAATGAATAATCTTATAAACATGATAACCATAATAACATATTACCAAAAATTTCTCTATTTTCAGGGTAGAGGGTACATATTAATACCGCGAAAAAAATCATTAACAAAATTGCTTTCAAATGTTTTATGACTTTCTTCTCCACGTTTCATAATACTTCAAAGTTTATTTATTTTTTATAGAAAACTCAGTAGAAAAGAGTTTTAAAACAAGTAAAACCCTTTAGTGTTGGTTAAGAAAATCCGTTGTCTGAAAAATAAAAATATGAAAATTCATTGAAACTATAGGTAATTAAGTTGATGATTATTTTCATTTTCTGTCTAATCCAACGTTAACATTTTTTGCTGCTGGTTTTGCTGGGTAGGCTGAACTCTCTAGCTAATTAAAAAGTACTTATTATTATCAATGTTTTCTGAAAAATTCGTGTTCAAATGTTCTGTGATTAATTGCTTAGTGGTTCAGTGACTTTCATGGTAATTTTAAAAACTTTCTGAAGAAGGATGGTATAGGTGAAATTATTGGTTATAATTTTTATGTTATTTCCTTATACTAAATTTTTACAATACTTTATATACAATATTGGGATAAAAATATATACCTAGCAACCCCACGTATTTAAAATAAATATATGTATTTTTTGAAAATTTGTGTATGCGTCTTTTACTTTCCTTCACTTAGATTATTTGAACGTGACGTAAAATTAATATTTCAGTATATAGGTTAGGTTTACACATGCTGCAAATCTAACCTATGTACTGAAATTTTTTATTTTACGTTCACCATTATGATGGTAATTTAACCAACTAATCACAAAAATGGGGCTCCAGGTCCTACAGGTAGGGCTCCATGTTGTTCTTGTCATATACGCTGGTGCATGTGACAGGTGGCTCCGTGGGCCCCCTGAGCCCCATACACCTGCGCATGTAACAACAAACACAACCAAATGGGGTACCAATTCCTACATGTAGGACACCTATAGGGCTCCCTGAGCCCCTCTCCCATGCACCCAAATGGGGCCCCAGTTCCTACAGGTAGGGCTCCATGTTGTTCTTGTCATATGCGCTGGTGCATGTGACTGGTGGCTCCGTGGGCCCCCTGAGCCCCATACACCTGCGCATGTAACAACAAACAAAACCAAATGGGGTACCAATTCCTACATGTAGGACACCGATAGGGCTCCCTGAGCCCCTCTCCCATGCACCCAAATGGGGTACCAGTTCCTACAGCTAGGGCTCCATGTTGTTCTTGCCATATGCGCTGGTGCATGTGACTGGTGGCTCCGTGGGCCCCCTGAGCCCCATACACCTGCGCATGTAACAACAAACACAACCAAATGGGGTACCAATTCCTACATGTAGGACACCGATAGGGCTCCCTGAGCCCCCACCCTATGCACCCAAATGGGGCCCCAGTTCCCACAGCTAGGACTACGCCCCCTATTTTAGGTTATTCAACCAATATCATACGCAATCCCCACGCGCAGGACACTGAAAGGGGGGCCCCCCGGCCGGCCTCCTGAAACCCACTCCTGCAGCCCTCCCTGGAACATTACACATGGCAACATCGCACAGCCCCCTTGACAGATGCGCGCGCGCGCAAACTTGACATCTGTCAACGGTCACACAGTGTTGCCACACCTAACACACACACAATGTTGCCACTTCATACAACGCTCTCATTGGTCCAAATTTCTATGACGTCAGAGCCAGCCCAAATGCTGGGCTGTGATTGGCCATTAATGTGGGAGCCGTGTAGACACACTACTAATATATATTTCAAAACGGAGATAATTTCAGAGCAGCTCCTTAATAACATATTTACACTAATATCTTTAGAACTCACAGCGGCAGATATAATTACTAAAAGTGCTTGGTATATTTCATTCTTTTCTATTGCTATAAATTAAAATGTGATTCTTTCGTTATGTTTATTACTTAGCAACAAATTTAAAGTTTGTTGATTAGGTAAAGTACTTTGAGTGTTTGGAAATAAACTATTTATTTGTTGTGGATCACAGAGGTCCCTTTGAAGAATAGAACTTAATAATATTATTAGAAAAATTAAAACAAAATATAGATAACTAATTATTGCACCATTACACAAGACTGAGTAATGTTGTTGTTTTTAGTATTTATAATAGTAATTAAAACAGTTTATACATAGCAACTGTATCACTAGTACAATATCAAACGAAATTAAAGAATTGCATGAACAAACTAAGCTTAAAATCAGACAGTTAGTAAGTTAATTCAAAGTAAAATTGCCTATTTCGTAGAGCCTGAAACAGGTAGTCCTGAAATAAAAAATTGTGTAACTAAAAATCGTGTTATACTCGTACACCTTAACATCGATCTAAAGGAATTTTATAAGGATCATATTAAAAACAGTGCATTAACAAAATTAGAAAAATTTCAATAAACGGATTCTAGTTGCGCCCTTTATAAGATTTTATGATTTGAAATTAACCTTAACTATTATACATTTATTAACGATGCTAACATATTCGCTTGTATTCTTATGCCAAAATATATTAAAAATTGGGTCTTAATGTTCAAAACAAGAGTGAATATTTGTAAGCTATTGTGGCTGCACTACATCCATGCCATATGAATGAAAACCCATACACAACTTCATATTCTCAGTTCAGTCACATTTTAAAATATGAAGAAATCTGTACCTTCAAAAATGTAAAAAAAAAATTCCTTAAATATTTTTGGATATGAGAAAAAAAGGGATTGTGTTTATACATTGTTTGTTGCTCTCATGTTTCCTCAGAGAGCGTTCTTTACGAGTGGCGGTCGACGGATTTCTTTCTAACACCCTCACTGTCAACGCCGGTGTGCCCCAGGGCTCCATACTGCCGCCTACTCTCTTTCTCATTTACATTAACGATCTGCTGGAAAAGACCGGGAATCCAATCTACACCTTTGCAGATGACAGTATGCTTGTCTCTTCATTCACCTTGAACGCTCGGACATTGGCTGCTCAGGCGAATATCCGCAGACAGCAGGAGGTCGTTCAACTTAACAAAGACCTGGAAGAAATTCTATCTTGGGGTGACAGTAACCAAGTGGAATTTAACGCTACAAAAACCCAGGCGGCAGTTTTTTTTTAAAAAAGTTAACGTTGCTGAACCCGACATAGTTATGTCGGGGCACTCCATTCCCCTAGCATCGTCGCTCAATTTGTTGGGCGTTAGTTTGGCAATATCTGTTATATACAATTTACAGTCTTTTTCGGCCATTTGAGGTACTTTCGTAGGCTTTGGACTTTAGTGTAGTATGTACTCTTGAAAAAAACTGCAATAAGGCTAAAGATATGTCGAGTTTCTCTTGAATGAAAATATTGAAACATTAAAAAGCAATTTTTCCAACCCGTTTCATATTTACGGTACAGCTTCCAAATACAAAATTAAAATTCTATATACCCACTACTTTTTTCAGGCAAACACCAAATAAAAATGCGCTGATGGTTGTTCGAATTAGTACACAGACAGACAGGTGGATAAATAAATCGAGTGCTACTTTTTTCTTAATAAATATTTTGAAATAGTCTTGGAGGTTATTACCCAGAATTTGTGTGTGTAAAGAAAATATAATATTAAGATAGCCTTCTAAATTTTAGTGTACAACATTCTCTGCTTACCTCTTCACATTCATAACTAAGTTGTTTGGCTAAATCTCGTATTTCCATCGATGGATCCATGCCAGTTGTAGTTATTAACAAAATTGGCTCTTCTGCAGTTGATTCGTTGAAAGTACGATGTAAACTTAAAACGGGGGGGGCTCTATTGTCCGTAAACCTGAAAAAAAATTACATTTCGTTAAAGTCCAAATATTGAACTACAATTATGTATGTATATATATATATATATATATATATATATATATATATATGTATATAAATATATATACTATACTATATATATTATATATACATATATATACATATATATATATATATATATATATATATATATATATATATATATATATATATATATATATATATATATATATATATATATATATATATATATATATATATATATATATATATATATATATATATATATATATATATATATATATATATATATATATATATATATATATATATATATATATATATATATATATATATATATATATATTATATATGTATATATATACATATATATATATATATATATATATATATATATATATATATATATATATATATATATATACATATATATACAGTTAGCTTCGAGCAGTAGCAGCAGCAGCAAAAGCACTTGAAAATGCCAAATGAGATTTGGCAAAACGTCGTGCAAATTCATTGTTAGACAAACGGATTGAAACCCGGAATTTTAATGTATTACATTCCACCATCCGTAAAAACCTCTATTGTAACGTATATATATATATATATACGAGTATATATATATATATATATATATATACGTATATTCACAGACAATTTCATTTCACATTATAAATGAAATTTATTAAATCAAATATATGTCATATAGAACTTTTGGGATTTCAGGGTGAAGAACTAAACCAAGTGGTATTTACAAACCTCTTTTTGATGTGAACTTGACACCAATAAGACAGTCACAGACTGAGCTAATTAGTAGTCTGAGGGTGCACGATCTGAGCTGTATGCGTCAAGCCTTTCCAGCCCAACTCTCTTAATTTGTACCGTTAAAGATATGTGTGGTCTGGCTTTGGTCATGGAAGATAATGCTTTTTCTGTTGGTTAATTCCTGTCTCCTTTTCTCAACTGCTCGTTGTAATCTAATTATCAAGTAGTAGTATTTTTAATCTACCTCTATAGTTATTGTTTTTAAAAATAATAATTCTAGCAAAAAATTAAAATGTTTAATAATACTACTAATAAACTACGCCCATCCATATAATAAGTAAACATATTCTGGAAGGATATTTATGAAACAAAGCAACACTTAAACGCCGGCACTCCTGTAAAAGACTGCTTATAGTTCCAATAGCAGAATAATGTCATGGAAAACACAAATAGCTTTGCCGCTCGAGAACCGGATACCAATAAAAATTTTTGGTGGAAAAATTTCTCTAGTTCCCATGAACATCTAGATAGAATATTTAATACCTAGTTAAATGAGGGACAACCTATTCCTCAGTAGTTTCTAGACGAAAGAACGATACATATTCCAAAAAGGGCCGATTTGATCAACTCCAAAACCGATCACGTGCCTATACTATTGTTACAAAATATTTATTCGCATTTCCTACAACATTACTCAGCACGATTAAACTAGTTCTTTATGGCCTCTTAAAGTAGCGTGAAGGAAAAAAAGGATATAAAGGTTGAAAGGAGATCCTTCTGATTCTTAGATATATTACTCAAGACTCCGTGCAATACAATGGCATGGTTCGATTTCGTTCGAAACAACATCTCACGAACTGATCCTTAACCTGTAGACTAAAATTGGAGCTTCTTTGATAATCCGTGTAAAATGTCCAATGCTGGTCTGAAAACCTAAATTTATCATAATAGCAAGTACCTAAAAGGTAGAAAGTAAGCTGGTGACTTTTAGAAGAGGATTCTTTCAAGGTGACTTTAAGCACATTTTTGCTACTTCCTCGTTCAGTTGCTCTACGCCAAACACATGGGTATAACTAGTCCACTAGGAAATTGCAAGCATAAAGTCATTTATCCATTTTATATGGATGACTTTAAACTTTACGATGCCTCAGAACGAGATCTAAATCAATCCCTTAGGGAATGATTGGAATGAAAATTGGATTTGATACATGTGCCGTTATCAAGCTCGACAGAGGACGTTATCTTGAACATCCAAAGTTATCTAATTCTAGACCGTTTAGATGCCGATGAAATATATAACTATCTAGGTATTGCACAAAATCTCATGCAAGATACAGAAACTATTAAAATAGAACTCGTTAGCAAGTATAGGATATTACTAAAAAAATCTGGTCGCCAAAACTCACAGAACATAGTAATGTTATTTTTATCAATATGCTAGCTGTATTGGTGCTTCTCTATACCTTTAGAATAGCGAGGTGGACGAAAGAAGAACTATGAGAACTGGATGTTAGCATACGAAAAATAATGCACATGAATAGAAGTCCCCATCCTCAATTCTCTGTTCCTCGAATATACCTTTTATGCTATTAGAGTGGAAGAGGATTTTTGAGCTTAAAGTAGCTGTATTGTGAATTATGATGTTACTAGCGTGTAAGGTTGCCAAACGTTCCGATTCTTTACTGGACATGGTCTGCGGCCATGAACAACACGGAGTGAAGCCTTTTTGTTTAGGACTGCGGAAGATCTAGCGGGAAAACTTGATCTCGCAGTAAACTTTAGCGACGTCATCGAACAACAAAATGATGAGATTAACATCCTAGAATTAGAACCATCTAGAATAGTTATTAAAATAGCAGAACAACGATAATTTTAAAGCCAACAAACCGAAAAACTCTAAACATGGATTGTTTTATAGGAACATAGAATCGCTGCAGCTGTTGAAAAAAATTTAGGTTTTCACAGTCACAAAGTCTTACGTTAGAGACCGAGGATTTTTTTACTAGCTTGTCAGGATAGTGTGCTTAATACCCTATTGTATCGTAGTTGATTTACCGAACCAGCCGACATTAAATGTAGGGCATGCAACAAAGAACCAGAAAGACTAATGCATTTACTTTCAGTGTGCTCTATTCATGCTATGATCTTACATCTATCGACATAATGCAGCATTTCGTGTCCTATTTTGCAATCTGACATTCGTACTGTATTCATGACGTTCCTAACCTGCAGTATCTTCCGGGAGAGGTCAAGTCGATTGTACAAAATAATAGAGCCGCGTTTACTAGAATTTCGACGACGAGAACTCGTTTGCAAGCCAACAAACGTGATATAACATAGTACTTGTTGATAAACAGCAAAGAAGATTTATGTAATTGAGTTTTTGGCACCTGCAGACACAACGCATTTACTGGAATTCTGTTTTTTCGACTACAAGGCGTTTACAAGCCAACACACCTGATATAGTACTTCTTGATAAAATAACAAAGCGGTTTTATGTAATTGAGTTTTAGGCACATGTAGAAACAAATATAGCTGTCGAAGAGGAGGAAAAATGTTCTAAGTGCAAAGATTTAAAATATGAACTACGTGCTATGTTCTCTTTACATTCAGTTATAATGGTGGTCCTAGTCATTGGAGTTTTAGGAGGAATCACGAACATATTCCTAAAGAATCTGAAGAAGATACCCGTTTGGTTTTTTTCGCCTGATTCACTTGCAATGAAGATGCAGGGGGCAATTGTGCCCTCGATTTCTTTCAGAGAATCATAATAACATCAATCCATACGATCATAGAGTCCACCATGAAATGCTGTTACGTTTCTCTGAATTAGAAGGAAAAATACTAAATAATATTTTAAGCCAAAAGACGCAACTATTAACAAAGTATAGATTACCTTCCCACACTATCCATCATATCCGCACAGAAGTATCGAGCCGATTAGTGTTATCAATAGCAGATCTATCAATGGAAGTAGAACTCCTGGGAGTAAGCCTAGAATAGCTAAAGATATATTACGTAAGGAAGCAGATATAGTTCTACAGCAAGGCATGAATCCTTTCGCAAGATCAAGGATAAAACTAGTAGAGAGAAACTTAATATTTTAAGTCGTACAAATAATATAGTTACTCTTAAGATCGATGAAAGGCCTTGAAAACTTTCACGACTGAATATATACATCAGCATTAACTACACTAGAATTATATGGACAAAAAGTACCAAAAAAATAACATAACAACTAAAATAACATCAAAAGTAAAGAAACCTTAACGGGAAAGCACACTTAATACAAAAATTATTAATATCAGAAGATAATGTCAGTTGGAAGGTTAAGAAGAGAGCACAAATAATTACGAATCTTTACGCTGACGAGACCAACACGAGTACGTTAGAACTGCTAGAATTCTTGAAACAGAGAGTTCGGATGTACCCTTACAGACTGCAACCAGAACTTTAAAATAAACTAGCGCATATTTTATCAGAAACTTCTTAATCACTCAAACGAAAAACGCCAAGAAAGGTGGTCCAAAGCTGATGAAGTTAAGCATTTTTGGAGTAATACATGGGAAACTCCACCTAAGTATAATCAATGCAGGATGCATTCGACTTGTAAGGAAGTTCTTAAGAAAGTATTATCAAAAGCGCAGAACTGGAAGGTGCCATGTCCGGATGACTTACGTAATTACTAGTATAAAAAGCTTCCAGCTCCACATCATAAACTAGCACAATTGTTCACGGCCATTGTATCACGTTGAATCTATGCCCAAATTTTTAATAAAAGGTCTCACATATCTTCTTCTGAAAACAGAAAATCCACAGGAGAACCCGTCGAAATATAATCCAATAACATATTTACTTATATTTTACAAGATATTTAGTGGCATAGTACATGGGATAGATAAGAAAATATATCACTATATGGCCACGAATAATCTCTCGCTGAGAAACGGGAAGGGTACAGAAAACAACCACAGGGCTGTAATGAGCAGTTGATAGTCGACTCAATTTCAGCTGAAGATGCGAAAAAGAATAGACGAAACCTATACATACAGAAAGTCTCTGGTAGTGTTCCAAACACATGGCCTATAGAGAGCTTGAACATGTACAAACTAAGTCCACAAATAGTCAACTATCGGAGAACCGTTAGTTCCAAGTGGGAAACCAGTCTCATAGTTAAAAGAACTGAATCTGAAATAGCACGCTTAGATATCCGAATAAGAAGGGAAATATTTTAAGAAGACGCACTCCGTATGCTTTGGTTCTATGTGGCAATGAACTCCCTCTCCAGCAAGCAGGAACCATCTTTTATACATGAGCGATTTTAAGCTTTCTCTGAAACTAATAGTGGATTAAGGAAACTAATGCAAATAACCGAGAAATCCTCAAACGATATATCCATGGCATTTGGACTGGACGAAAACCTTCAGCTATTGTAGAGACCAGAAGGACATGTAATAACAGTGATGGACAAAAATGAGATCTACAAATACCTTGAATTTCGGAAGTCCAAGTTATTTGTAGGGTTGAATAACAAGAAGGTGAAGAAATAATTGATGGATAATCAGGATCCTACACCAAAATTGGAAATCTTTGAGAATACTTAAAAAAGCTATAAGCTCACCATTTTATGTGGTACTTATCAATTTAGACTCAAATTTTACACCACTTCAGCGTTTAAGAAAAGAGACTTCGTGTATAACCCAAATTATTTTATCGCAAACCAAATCGACATCTATCGAGGAAATAGGTGATGTTGAAGATACCCAACACACATTAGAAGAACTTTTCTGAAGAAGCGAAAAACAGTTCTACCGAAAAACTGTTTACAACGAACCAATAGCAATGACTGAACCAACAAATAAACATGAACTCATAGATTTTTGGAAAAGTATCTGGTCAGAACCCAAACTACACAATAATAACACCCCCTGGATCAAAGCTGAAGGACACAAACAAAAACATGTGACAGAACAAGAAAATTTCACACTAACTACACAAGAAATTACAGAAACAATCAAACACATACACAAATGGATATACCCTGGAATAGACAATATACAAAACTTCTTGTACAAACAGTTTACCATCACACACGAAGCATTCACACACCAAATCAACAAAGTCATTCTACAACCACACACATACCCCACTTTCTTGCACAAGAAATAACATACGTCAAACCTAAAAGCTCAGACACCACAAAACCGTCAAACTACCGAACTATCATCTGTCTTCCAACTCTATACAATAGACCATAATTTCCAAGAAAATAGAACAACACTTAATAGACAACAACATTCTCACAGAAGAGCATAAGAGGTGCAGGAAAAATAGCCGGTTACATAGACTATAAAAAAGCCTTCGACTCCATATCCCACAGCTGATTAATCAGCAAACATGGAACACCAAAATTCACCTAAAACACAAACCGAACGGATCCAAACAGAAGAGCTGTACATCAGACGGGGTATATTTTAGGAAGACTCGCTCAGCGCTCTATGGTTTTGCCTCTGTCTCAAGCCACTCTCAAATACATTAAGCAGAATAGACCATGGTTTCTGCATCAGACACCAAAAAGTGAACCAACATAAAATAAACCACCTCCTATATATGAATCACATAAAACTCTACGCTGCCACAGAAACACAGCCGAAAGAACTCCTTAAAATTACAGAAACATTCACCTTAGATATCAATATGGAATTTGGTATAAGTAAATGTAAAGTGCTCCACATTAACAGAGGCCAATGAAAAGGCCACCATGAGCCAGAAACCATCAACAATGAAACACTCGATAACATGCTCAACAAAGAAACATACAAATATCTAGGCTTCCATCAAAGCACCAAACCCAACCACACTCACATCAAAACAGAGCTCAGAACCGAATTCAAAAACAGACTCGCAAAACTTATTAAAGTAAAAAAATCAACCCCAAAAATTTCACTAAAGCCATCAACACGTTCGCACAACACATATTCATTTGGTATCATTAAATGGTCACACAGAGACATAGAAAACATTCTCATCCCTGTACGTTCTCAATTCACCAAATACAGGAAATTACACCCCAACGCATGCAAAGAAAGACTTACATAGTCACACCCAATTACAGCAGGAAAAGATGAAAACGTGGACAGAAAAAACACTCCACGGAAAACACAGACACCACGTAGAACAAGACCACGTACACCTGGTTACAGAATGGGCAGCTATTCCCTGAAACAGAAGGCTTCTTAATTGTCATCCAGGATAAAGTCATATTAACCAGAAACTACCAAAAGCATATCATTAAAGACTTAACTATTACAGGAGCCAGATGCAGGAAATGCCACCAGCATAAAGAAACGACCGAACACATAACAAGCGGATGTAAAATATTAGCAGGAACGGAATACACAGCCAGACATGACTCAGCGGCAAAAGTAGTTCACCAAGCGCTAGCCACAATATACAAACTCATAGAAAACACAGATCCCTACTACAAATACACACCAACATCCATACTTAAAAATAAAGATTACAAGCTCTACTGGGACATCAGTATCCATAAAGATAAAACAGTTTCCACCAATAGACCCGATATTACTTTTCAATATAAGAAAGAAAAAGTCACCTATCTAATTGACATAGCTGTACTCAACGACACAAACATCCAAATGAACTTTACAGAAAAAATCTCCAAACACACAGATCTTGGCACAAAAGTTAAAAACTATGGAAACAAAAAAAAAGTCATCATTGTCCCCCTGGTCATATCAGCCACAGGCCTTACACCAACAACATTCACACCACACTAGTACAATTAGGACACATACACAAAAACATTCAGAAGTCAGTGATTTTTAAAAGATATAACATTGTCAGGTCATTCCTTAGTACACAATGGTAATAACGTTTGTGCTGATTTGGATTGGGATTGACATAGCTGTCCCTAACGACGCAAACATCTAAACGAAATACACAAAAGAAATCTCCAAATACACAGACCTTGTAACAGAAATAAAAAAGGCTATGGAAACAAGAAAAGGTCATCATTGTCCCCCTCATCATATCAGCCACAGGCCTTAGACCAATAACATTCACACCACACTTAGTATAATTAAGACTCAACACAAACAAAACAGAAACATTAGGAAGGCTGAAAGTGTCTTTTCCTTTGATTAACTGCACAGAACGTCTAATGTCGCTCTGAAAAATTAAATTTACCATAACATCAGGTACTCAAACGATAGAAACTGAGCCGATGAGGAGTCTTTCGAGGTGGCTCATTAAGCCCACTTTTATTCTGTATCTCACTGCTTCCTCTCAGGAGATCGCAGGCATAAGGTCACTCATCTATTTCATATGGATGACTTTAAACTTTATGCTGCTTCAGAATGGAATCACTTAGATTAGTTAAAGAATTTCATTTTAATTTCATTTTCATAGTAAGTACAGGAAACCACTAAAAACGATTTGGTAGTCAGAACTGACAGGATGTAATAAAGTTGTTACTACCAATATGCTGGCTATACTGGTACTTCTCTGTTCCTTTGCAGTAGCGAAGTGGGCGAAAGAAGAACTTGGATTTTAGCTCCCGAAAAAATCATGCACGTCTTCATCCGCGATCCTCTGTCCTCTAATATACCTTTCACGTCTCACGGTGGAAGAGGACTTTTGAGCTTAGAGTGTCTGAATATTCAAAACGTCGCAGGACTAGCGTGTAAGATTGCAAAGAGTTCTCATTCTTTCCTGGAATTGGTCTACGACCACCAACGGAGAGGAGTGGGAGTCTGTTTAGGGCTGCGGAAGATGCAGCGGAAAAACAACAAAATGATGAGGTTAAGATTCTAGATTCAGACCCACCTAAACTTAAGACAGTCATTAAAACAACAACAGTTTTATAGGCAGCACACAGAAAAAACCCCAATATGGAGTGTTTTATAGGAATATTGATTCGCTGTAGCTGTTGAAAAAACTAACATTTATTTTTGTACAATCAGCAAGTCTTTAGTCAGAGACCGAGAGATTTTTACTAGCTCGTCAGGATGCTATGATTAATACCCTACTGTATCGTAGTCGATTTACCGAACTAGTCGACATTAAGTGTAGGGCATGCAACAAAGAACCAGAGTCACTGATGCATTTACTTTCAGCGTATCCTGTTCACGCTATGTCATCTTACATCCATCGTCATAATGCAGCGCTGCGTGTCCTATATTACAATCTTAGACATTCGTAAGGTATTGATGACGTTCTCAGACTGCCGTATCTTCCGGGAGAAATCGAGTCAGTAGAAAATGACAGGTGCCGCATTTACTGGAATTTTGCCTTTTCGACCACAAAGCGTTTGCAAGTCAATAAACCTGTTATAATACTTCTAGATAAAACAGCAAATAAAATTTATGTAATTGAGTTTTCGGCATATGCAGAAACAAATATAACAATCAAGGAGGAAGAGAAACGTCCTAAATACAAAGACATAAAACTACGAACTTCGCGCTTTGTTCCCTCGACATTCAGTAGCAATGGTCATCCTAGTTTTCGGTGTTTTAGGAGGAATTAAGAATACATTCCTGAAGAACCTTAAGAAGATACCGGCTTGCTGTGCCGCGGCTGACTCATAAATAATGAAAATATAGGAGAGCAGTTGTCCTTGGGTCACTCAGATTACTCAGGCAAATGAATTTGGTCGATGGTCACTAACTGAACGGACGTGAAGCGTGATCATCATTTTCGGACCACACCGCGTGACAGCCTATGTGGGTTGGAGCCACAGAATTAGTTACGTCGGATTCTTTCTTCTTTTTCAGATGAATATTCATAAGCCCTACCTCTCAAATACCTCTGAGGAATCCAGTATCAACTCCTCACAAAAATGGTGTTTCTGGAAGAACACAGGTCGTTACACCGCAGACCACAATGGCTGAAAAGCCTAAGAAGCTCATGAAATGGACAACTGAGATAAATTCTTTCATTATGCGCTCCTATTTCAAAATAACAAAATTTGAAACTGACTTAACTAGTTATCGATATACCCTTCACCGTGCTTTTGTTGAAAAGTACCCCGATCTGTGAAATATGACTGAGCAGCAAACTGCAGACCAAAGGCGAGTAACTATCAAAAAAAATTTACTACCTGGACCTATTCTGCAGCAGATCCGAGATAAAATTCACTTGGAGTTATAAACAGACAATAACGCTGACCATAACTGCACGGACTGAACACATAGGCGGCGAGAAACAAAACACCAAACTAGACGCAGAACATCAAAATAACTCAATTCTTAATGCAATGCACAAAACTTAACAAAGCGCTGAACTGGAAAAATGTTGTTGCCTGGGGATCACCAGGGCATGTCTGAAGCCGGCGCTGGACATGACAGCACGTAGAATGTCGGTGGCAGGGTGTTGAGGAGGCGGACCCTTGTCGTACAGTACAGCCCCACAACAACAACAACAACAGGCAAGCCAAACAACCGCCATAGCTGAACCTATCTCCGGTAGTTTTACCAGATCCGACATTGTAGGTGATGGAAATTGCCTTTTCTGAGCGATCAGCTTATACCAAAACCACCATAAGAAACTGCGAGAGGTTGCCTTGAAATACATACAACAAAACTAGCAGGAACTTAGCATGTTTGCAGTAACTGAAGATGACGATATAACAGACTTCAAGGGCTATATTATTATAATCATATGAGGAGCAACAGCACATATGGAACGAGCTTAGAGATACTCGACCTCTCGGAAACTCAAAATAGCAACTACCATATTTTCTCAAAATAAGGAAGAAAAAGGAGACCCAAAAATAACTTTTAAAGACAGACCAACAATAATAAGCACAAAAAAAACCCACTGAAACAATTTACTAATAGGTAACCCAATGTTGGGACACTTTGAACGTCTGATACCACAAAGCAAAGCATTAAAAACACCCCAAACAACCATACACCAATAAAAAGAGCATCGTAACTTAACGGTCGAAGACGTCGCGGGAAAAGACAGCTCGAACAAAACGATGGAGATGCAGCAAGAGAAAATGGACCTGCCGAAACTGTTGTGCCTGCGAATACCCACCAAGTCGGGAAAAGCAAGGAAACGATTCATCCAAATCAGTCCCAAACACAACGGGACAAAAATAACCACCTGAGTTAGACCCAGCCCCATATGTTTTGCAAGGACAACATGCAACTACCAAGGCTGGCCAACTAAGACAGCGGTTACAGTGAATAGATGACATAAACAGAACAGTGATGCACTGATACTACACCGCCACCAAACTCGAAACAATGACATCAGGTTACAGACAGAAACTAAAAAAAAAACACAGGAACAGGAAAAAAAACTACACAGACTTTTCTTGGCCCAATATCCACATCTACAATTACTCGTTACAGAACAGAGAGTAATAGAGCAAAAAAGAGTCATTACCAAGAAAAATCGCCACACACCTTGAGATACCATCACTCGTTTAATTTTCATACAAAACACGCAAAAAGTCCTCAACACAATCAACAAGCACATAATACAGCAACAACAGCAATCACCACTCTAACACAAAATAATCAAAAACTCGAGCAACGACAAAGAAACCCCAACAGAATAGAAAACAAAATCAACAACATCAGAAAAGATTTAGGACACCTTACCCAGTTTACGAACGGGAACGCGTCCAAATGTGTCACACAGGGTCTAGACAAGATCACATCTAAATCTGCCGACCGAACAATGCTAGAAATCCTTAATACTTTGAAATAAAAACTATACGTATATGCCGCAAGATTCCGTAGGTACAAAGAATCAAATAAGAGGAAAGACACCAACAACCTCTTCCGAAAAAGCGAAGAACAGTTCTATTAAAAACCTATGTACAACGAGCAGACAGCAGTGACTGAATCACCAAACCAACAAAAACTCACAGATTATTGGAAGAGTATCTACACAATAATAACACACCCTGGATCAAAAGCCGAAGAAGACAAACATAAATATGTGACAGAACGAGAAAATTCCACATTAACTACACAAGAAATTACAGAAACAATCAAACACACACACACCTGGAAATGCCCTGGAATAGACAATATACAAAATTTCTGGTACAAACAGTTTACCATCATACACGAAGCATTCACACACCAAATCAACAAAGCCACCACACACATTCCTCACTTTCCTTACACAAGGAATAACATACTTCAAACCCGAAAGCTCAGATACCATAAACCCGTCAAACTACCGACCTATCCCCCTGTCTTCCAACCCTATACAAGATTATTACAGCCATAATTTCCAAGAAAATAGAACAACACCTAATAGGCAACAATATTCTCACAGAAGAGCGGAATGGGTGCAGGAAAAATAGCCGAGGATGCAAAGAGCAGCTGATCATAGATATCGTGATCATGGGACAAACCAAAAAAGAACACAGAAACCTTCACACCGGTTACATAGACTATAAAAAAGTTCGACTCCATACCCCACAGCCGGTTAATCACAGGCCTAGAAATCTACAAAATCAACCAAAACCTCAGGCAATTTCTCGCGCAAATTATGAAAACATGGGAAATTAAAATTCACCTAAAAACACAAACCGAACGCATCCAAACAGAAGAGCTGCACATCAGACGGGTATATTTCAGGGAGACTGGTTCTGCGCTCTATGGTTTTGCCTCTGTCTTAATCCACTCTCAAATACACTAAACAGAACAAATCATGGCTTCAACATCAGACACCAAAAAGTGAACCAACATAAAATGAACTTCCTATATATGGATGACATAAAACTCTACGCTGCCACAGAAACACAGCTAAAAGAAATCCTTAAAATCACAGAAACATTCACCTTCGATATCAATATGGAATTTGGTATAAGTAAATGTAAAGTCCTCTACATCAACAAAGGCCAATGGAAGGACCACTATGAGACACAAACCATCAATAATGGAACACTCGATAACAAGCTCGACAAAGAAACATACAAATATCTAGGCTTCTAACAAAGCACCGAATCCAACCACACTCACATCAAAACAGAGCTCAGAACCGAATTCAAAAACAAAGTCACGGAAATTTACAAACAAAACTCCAAGAATCTCACTAAAGCCATCAAGACGTTCGTTATACCTATACTCACATATCCATTTGGTGTCATCATTGGTCACACACAGATACAGAAAACATTCACATCCTTATACGTTTTCAATTCACCAAATACTGGAAATTATACCCCAACGCATGTAAAGAAAGACTTACCATAGAGAGGAAGGCAGGATTAAGAGGAATCATAGACATAAGATCATTACACACAAAACAAATGCAAGCACTTATGAAATTCTTTCACACCAAGCAAACTAGCCTCCACACAGCAACTTTAAAAGCAGACAAAAACTACACACCTCTCGACTTATCCTGAGCAGACCACCCAGCAAACACACACACACAGTCACACCTAAATGCAACAGGAAAAGGTGAGAACGTGGTCAGAAAAAACACTCCACGGAAAACACAGATACCACATAGAACAAGACCACGTAAATAAAAACAATCATACACCTCGTTACCGGATGGGCAGCTATTCCTTGAAACAAAAGGCTTCTTTCTTGCCATCCAGGATAAAGTCATACTAACCAGAAATTACCAAAAGCATATCATCAAAGACCCAACTATTACAGAAGACAGATGCAGAAAATGCCACCAGCATAAAGAAACGATCGAACACATAACAAGCGGATGTAAAATATGAGGCGGAATGGAATACACAGCCAGATATGACTCAGCTGTAAAAGTAGTTCACCAAGCGCTAGCCACAATATACAAACTCATAAAAGACACAGATCCCTACTACAAATACACACCAACATCCATTCTTGAAAATAAAGATTACAAGCTCTACTGGGACATCAGTATCCATACAGATCAAACAGTTCCCGCCAATAGACCTGATATTATTTTTCAATACAAAAAAGGAAAAGTCATCTATTTAATTGACATAGCTGTCCCCAACGACACAAACATTCAAACGAAATATTACAAACAGACATAAAAAGGCTATCGAAACAAGAAAAAGTCATGATTGTCTCCCTCATCATAACAGCCACAGGCCTTATACCAACAACATTCACACCACACTTAATACAATAAGGACTCAACACACACATACACAAAAGCATTTAGTGATTTTGAAAACATGTAATATTGTCAGGTCATTCTTTAATACACAATGCCAAACATGGAACCACATTGACCAAATGTGAGAAAGAAGAAGAGAATAATTATAATGAGAAAGAAGAAGAGAATAATTATAATAATTTTAATAAAGAACCTTAAGAAGATACCGGCTTGCTGTGCCTCGGGTGATTTATTAGTAATGATGATGCAGGGGGCAGTTATCCTTAGTTCTCTTAGGTTGCTCAGATAGATGAATTTGGTCGATGGTCACTGACCGAACGGACGTGAGGCGTGATCATTATTTTCGGACCACACCACGTGACAGCCTGTCTGGGTCGAAGCCACAGGATTTGTCGAGTGGGATACTTTTTTTCCCTTTGAGTCATAATAATAATAATAAGGAAGGAAGACTTATCGTATTGACATTCAAATCCCTAACAATCACAATATTCAAAAGTAGTATCCTGAAAAAGATAATAAATATGAACAACTTGCATAAGAAATTAAACAATTATGTCATCAGGAACATTTCTGTGTGGTCCCATTAATTATTTCAGCAACCGGGGTGGTTCCCACAACCCTAATAACTAACTTAAAAACTCTTGGCGATTCAGAAATCAGTCATCTTGTCTACAATATGTATTGTAAGCTCCCTTTTAAACTAATCCACATAAATGCAATAGCGCTAAGTATCTTGAGTTATTCCGATACTTACAACTGAACCTACCAAAATAGAGAAATTTAACATAGAATAGTAATAATAATAATAATTACTAAGCGAGTATCAAGGCTGGCAAACCAAGACAGCGGCTACAGTGGACAGGTCAAATGGACAGAACAGTGACGCGCTGTTACTACACCGTTACCAAACTCGAAACGATAACATCAGGCTACAGACTGAAACTATACAGGCTTTTCTTGCCCCAATATCTACACCTCCAATTATGTGTTACAGGACAGAAATTAATAGACTAAAAAAAAGAGTCATTTCAAGAACAATCGCCTCATACCTTTTGAATTGCAAATCATCAAAGATACAGTGGCTGCCCAACTGAACACAATCCAACAATAAAGATAATAAAACAGATACCGAAACAGCTCCACACACAACAACCCATCCAAACACCAGAAGACACAGGCACACGCAGGCACATAACTCACAATAATATTACACAACAAATGCAACCACCGCACAACAACAGATCACAGATAAGAAAATGAATTATTCACCATCCTCAACTACATCTACACATCACTTCGATTCACCTCTCACACAAACATTCAAAGTAAAAATGGATCACATCGAACTCGGTGGTTAGGCACCAACATCCTACAACAAGAGATCCCATCCGTCGGGTAATCTTCGAACAAAACACACAACCAATCGTCAATAAAATCAACAAGCACTTAATATCCGAGTATATAACAGACTTAAGCACAGTCGAAGACATTCACACAATAATATACGCAGCAATCACCACATTAACACAAAACAATCAAAAACTCCAGTAACTAAGAAACCTAAGAGCACAGAATCAAAATTCAAATGGCACATAAGAGTAGGAAACAAAATCAACAACATCAGAAGAGATCTAGGACACCTTACCTTAAAGAAACGCGGCAAAACATGTCACTTTGTCAAGTCGGTATTTATTAACACTTTTCGTAAGTTAGTCTCCACGTAATTATTACCCGATTATGGTAAATGTCGACCACTAAAAATGATACAGTAGGGAAGTACTATGTAGAACAAATTAGAGTACAAAGAAAGACAGTGGATTCTAACACTACATTTTATCAGTTAAAGTTAGTTTTCTTTTTAAAATTCTTTAAGTCAGTAACAGATCTGTTGCAGCGAATTATTAGTTAACTTGTAATTTTTACCGAGATGGTCATCAACCTTTTAAGATTTTCCGGGATTTCAAGGGCATGTGCGCCTTTTTGTGGATTATGTTTTATTTTCATGGGGCTAAATATCAGCATTTTTGGTCAGGTCAAGGTTGGACATCTCCTTAAATTATATTACATTACGTTATATTTGTATTATATTTACATATTAAAAAAAATTCCAAGAATAACATAAACAATGTATTTTGAGTTAGTTATATTCAAATTAAAATTTTAAGAGCATCAGGTTGAGATATCTATTTAAATTTAGTTCAATCTCTCGTTTCATGTAAATTCCATCTTTAATTCAGAGAAAATGGCCCTAGAATTTATAAGCTATGGAAAGGTTTGTGTTTTAAATAATTTATTTGCAAAATTTTCTTTGTTTTATTGTTTTGAAAAACATTGAAATCATGTTGGTGTTGCTAGCTATATTTTCATAGATATAAAAAGATTATCATGTAAATATAATTTTTCTTATTTTATTTAAAGAGGTGTACATTCATAAATTTTACTCAGAATGAAGTAAAGTATGTCTTCTCATGGATCTTGGTTCAGTTAGTTTGTTAATATTGTAGATTTTGTTTAGTCACTTGCAATTTCCCCAGAAAATATCTGAGTACCATGCTAGACACAACTAGGCGGAGCCCTGTTTGGCCTCCGTACTGCCTGTGGATTGATTAAATCGGTTTGATTTTGACAATATCATAACATCCAATTTATAAAAAAAATATAGCAGTGATAAAAATATTTTCCATTATTTTTAAAAATGTAAAATTCATACGTTTGTTTTTATCCCTCGTTTTTATTTTAGGTTGAATGTACTAATATATTTCATATGCCAGCTTCTTTGAAACAAAAGTTAGTTTATCAATCTGTACATATTTCAACTCTGAATACGACTTATATTTACTTTGTTACCCGCTTAGACATAACTTTGAAATCTGTTATTTCCGTTAGAAGTTAATAACAAGAGGACATCTAGAATCCAAAGACTGGATGTGGCATGTGGTTAAAAATACTTAACACAAACTTAGAAAGTTACATCATCACAGTAAATCCTCCGTTGAGTTCGAAAGAACTCTTGCCTGGTTAAGCCTTTGTTTTAGCTTTGACAGTTAATCTTACTAAGAAGATTTCTGATGTCATTTTGTCTATCACGAAAATGCAAAAAAGTTGCTTCGAAGCATCTTGACTACCAACAATGGTGTGAAAACCCTAACATCCTAAATGGTTACAACAAAAAATACTGTATTCGAATAGGATTTAAAAAATAATTAACGAAACCAAGGAGGCACATAATCAGATAATTAAAAACAAACTTCTTGCCTGCTCTAATGGTTCACTTCTTTTTGGTTAACTGAAAAGACAGTTGTGCACGGTCAAACAATACTATTATAACATCGGTGGAAAAATTTGACTTATTAGCTAAACTGTTTACTTCACAGCATACTGTCAGTGACAAGGCTAAATTACTTGAGAGTCCTGACATAATTATGTCGAGTTTCGGAAAGGTAAATTTATTCAAAAAAACTACCGCTTGGATTTCTGTAGCGTTGAATTCTACTTGGTTACTCTCACCCCAAGTTAGAATTTCTTCCAAGTCTTTATTAATTTGAACGACTTCCTGCTGTGGATAATTGCGACAAAGCTGTAGATTGAATTTCTCGATTTTTTCTGCATATCGTTAATACAAAGAAGATACAGGGTGCACGTATGAATTGTCCTCTGGTTTTTTCATATGAGCTATAAATAAAATAATTAGGAAATGTAGTAAGAAAATAAAAAAGTTAACGATAAGATGGTAAAATATGCAACAGGTAGAAATATGTATATATCCTAACGATTTAGTATTGACTGCTGGAAACAGCAAAAGCTTTCAAAAAAATTTATAAATATAGAATAAAAAAGCGGAATAGTACGGAATGGTTTTAAATATTATGAAAACAAAAGTACCGGGTATAGTGACAGAGGAAAAAAAATTACATTAGTGGCAGAAGGAAAGAAGGTGTAACAAGTAGGGATATATAAATACTTGTGGACGACAATTCACAGATATGGAACTTTGGGAGATGTATTAAATCACCGAATCAAAGCAACGAGCAAATTGTTTTCCTCCTTAAATAGAACTTCCGAATATGTTCGAACGGTAATACATGGTTGCAAAACTTGGCTTCTTACAGAAAAGTAAAAATAGCGTATAGAAGCAATAGAAATGAAATACTCGTATCTCAGGAGAGTGTCGTGTGTTAGAAATCAGATAATATAAGAAGTACAAAAAGACGGAAATAAATAAAAAAACCAATGTCGTATATAGTATGGAGATTTAAATAAAATGAACAAGAATCTACAAGTAAGGAAAGTATTGGAAGCCAGATCGATGAGAAAGAATAAAAGGGAAGAACGATCATACATGGAATAATAGTGTATTAGACTTATTGTAAAAAAAAAAAGGATAAAGTTGAATGAAAAGAAAGATCTGGTAAATATTAGGGTAGTATGGCATATTTTTCAATGCTAAAAAATATGAATAATATATATATATATATATATATATATATATATATATATATATATATATATATATTATATATATAATATATATATATATATATATATATATATATATATATATATATATATACATATATATATATATATATATATATATATATATATATATATATATATATATATATATAACATATATATATATATATATATATATATATATATATATATATATATTCTATATATATATATATATATATATATATATATATATATATATATATATATATATATATATATATGTCTTCGACACCGTAATGGTACGAAGAGGAACGGATTATCTATGTAAGCATGTTTTCAGACCGCTAGACGTGAAGCAAGCTTTAGGCGCCTCCCGTCGTACTCAAAAAATATGCAAGCAAACTAACACCGATTTTTCTACAGAGAAGGAATATTTCCATTCTACTGGAAATGCACTCGGGTTCAACCGATATCTAAATCATACACAAATGCCAAATAACAACACACTACTCTCTTTGCTTTCAGTAATATTGGAAATAATGAAAAAGGTCTTACTAGTGACCACCCATAAGGTTTTCTTAAGCACAAATGAACAGGATATCCCTAAATTTCTGTAATACGTCTCTGAAACAAAGCAACTGAATTTTAAAGAGGGTGTCGACTGCTTGTACTTCGACCGTGATTAGTATGATAAAATGTTGGCTATGATTCGCTCTTATGATATGTCTAAAAGGATAATGGATTTCTTTCTCATACTTTCGTTACCAACGTTAGTGTCCTAATTTTGCCATGTCTATAAAGTAAGCGCCTGTTATTTGTAGTGACCAATATCCTTTACTTTCTACCTAATATATTTTTTGATATGTTTAAAGAAAAGCTAAGTATTATTCTGATCTTACCTGAAATTTGAAGAATATAGAACTCAATGGCCGTTAACAATCTATCAGGCTTTAAAGATTTTATTACTAGAAGTTTTTGAAATTCTGACAATTTGCAAGATACTGGAAATGCCTTTTCGCACTGTGATGATTCCATAAACTCTTCCCACAAATGCCTTTCATTGAATCCACATTTACCAATAATGTCAGATATTGTAACCTAAAAAAATCTTCGTAAATAAAAAAAATACACTAATTAATTTATTTAGTAAAAAACTATATATTCTTGTATGCAGGTATAACAGTGACTTCTTTAAATTCAACAACATTCGTACCAAGTTTTGTGCGGAATATAATTACAGCTTTTTTCAGTGTTATAATTTCTACATTACAAATTCCCGACTGTTAAATAAAATGCAGTATCTCCGTCATCGGCCAATCTTCCGCGTTAAGATTTAAAATGAAAGTTGGGAAAGGATTCAAAGATCAAATGACATATTAAATTTGTAGATATCATCCTTAGTTTAAGATATACAGCTTCATTATGGAAAATTACTTGTTACGCTGTATATACATTACAAGAAATATTTTCTATATATCTATTAGACGAAACATGAAACACCAGTTTTATACAGAAGTTATGCGTTTCAGCTGCATAATATTATATATATGAAGTTTAAATGGGACACCCTGTATATACTTTTTGAAATTTGGATTCCTTTACGCATTCTGGAATATTTTCATAGGCCGTAAATTGCCCAAAGTGACCCACGATCTATAGTTACTGTCAAAAACAAAGACTTAAACTTTTATTTTCAGAATCTTGACTGCTATATTAACTAACAAAGTCACAAAATATAATTTTAACTTAATTGTCACGTTTCATTAAAACTGACTCCCAACGACAAATGAAGTTACCGAAAATATCAGCACCTCTCTATTTTTGTCTCGTGTTTCATGGATTCCAAAGAAGCTTCATAAGATATTGATATCTGTCTGGTTCCAGGTTACGTACTATGTTTAATGTCCCTATTTTTATTTATTTTTAATTTCATATTTCTAAGTTTAATTTATTATCCGCTCTACTCAGCTGGATAACTCTAGCTCCAGCGCGTAGCCAATTTATTATGTTTATTTATTTTAATGATATATTTAACAATATATTAGTGTTCAATAGATTTAATAAAAACCCTTAGATTTATTTTATTTTAACGACATTAAGTATATCTGTTTCCTTTTTTAGTAGGTTTATGAGAGAAATAAGCAACGAATACAATTATTTAAAATACTTATTATATTTTCTACCCATTATACACTACAGTTTATATGTATATGTATATATAATGTTGATTCGTTTCTGTTTTCTTTTCAGAGTAGCTACACAATAATTATTTTTCTCTACAGATTGTTCCACCTATATCCATTTTTTGGAATAATTCCCATGATATTCAATTTTAGAAAATTTATTCTAAACACTGTATTATATGCTGGTGTAACAGTTGCGGCTTGACTAAATAATAATTTTTTCACATTCTTCTCTTTTTAGGGAATCTGGACTGTAAAAATTAATAGAAAGAATGGCATCAACATAATTTTTGTTAGCTTCCGTATTAAAGGTTGTGGAAAATAGCCTTTCTTAAAACTCTTCCAAACCAAAACTTGAAGGAGGCGTACTAAGTGGCACAGGAAGGTAGCTCAGGTTAGTTCAGGTCATTTTCTATTTACACCATTATCACCTTTTAATGAGAGTGGGCGTTAGTCTTTGTTATAAAGTAGTCCAAAACCAATTCATTTAAAATGATCAGGTTATGAGCTATAACAATAACATTTACAATTCTTTTTTAATTGAAAATATATCATTCATACATGTTTTAATTATATCTTTGGAATCTGTCTTTTTGTCAGAAGCGACCTCTCTTGTCAACGAGAAGAAGCTCTGGAGCCCCCAAACTTTGATGTTATGTGGTTAAAAATAACGACTCAACAAACCACAAGGTTCATCTGTATCCTGTATCGACCACCAAGTGATACCAATTTTCGAACACTTTTCGCTTCTCTTGCAGACACCATCGATCATTTACAAAGTAACTATCCAAGTGTCGAAATTGCCATCCTGGGCGACTTTAATGTCCACAATATCAACTGGCTTAAATATTCAAATACTACAGACGAACAAGGTCGTGAAGCTGAATCATTCTCAATCAGTTATGGCTTAACTCAGCTTATTGACGAACCAACACGGATCCCTGATCGAGACGGGGAGTTCGGCAGTCTTCTTGATCTGTTTTTAACCACCAATCCGGAGATTTACACGGTCACCGTAAATCCGCCGTTAGGTTCTTCCGACCATAAAACTGCTTTCGACATCGAGTATCCTGCCAATCAGTGACAGAGAGGCGCCTAGGCCGCGCAAGATTTGGCACTACAAATCTGCTAAATGGGAAGATCTTATGGAATACTTTCGAACTTTCCCTTGGATGGATATTTGTTTTCGATCCGATAACCCATCTGACTGCGCCAGGGAGGTCTCCGATGTTATTTTGGCTGGTATGGAAGCTTACATCCCTTTTTCGAAGAAATGCTCCTCCAACGGCAAGCCTTGGTTCGACCGAAAATGCAAAGAAGCTGTTGCTTCTAAACATATTGCCTATCGACAATGGCGTGAAAATCCTAACACCGTAAATCGTAACATCTTTGTTCATGCCCGGAACAGATGCAAGGGAATTATCGACGAAACCAAGGAGGCACACAATCAACGAATTAGAAACAAACTTCTCCCTTGTCCCAACAATTCCAGGTCCTTTTGGGCAGTCGCTAAGGCAGTTAGTCAAAATTTTACCAAATCCACCATACCACCACTCACACGGCCAGATAATTCCATTGCAACTACACCTGTTGAGAGAGCGAACTTGTTGGCTGAACTCTTTGCTTCACATTCTATTGTCGATTTCCAAGGAAAAACACCACCTACTATTCCCATATTGCAGTCAAGGATGCCCGATGTTGTCTTCAGACAGCGCATCATAAAGCGTATTTTAATGAAGCTAGACACCAAGAAGGCTTCTGGCGCTGACGGAATACCTGCCATAGTTCTCAAAAACTGTGCAAGGGAACTAACACCAGTTTTCTGTAGACTTTTTAACCTATCCTAAAGAAAGGGGAATATTTCCGTCCTGCTGGAAATGTGCCACGGTTCAGCCGATACCTAAAAAAAGTAAGAAGACCTTGCCAAATAACTACCGACCAGTTGCACTGCTTTGCATAATATCGAAAGTCATGGAAAAGGTTATCAATGAGCATCTTCTAAAGTATCTTGAACGATTCAATATTATTAGCGATCACCAATATGGTTTTCGTAAACATAGATCAACAGGAGATCTTCTGACTTATGTAACACATGTTTGGAACAACGCAATTGAACACTTTGGAGAATCTCGAGCGGTTGCTCTTGACATATCCAACGCATTCGATCGTGTTTGGCACGATGGGCTGTTGGCTAAGTTACGCTCTTATGGTATGTCTGAAAAGTTCTGTTTGTGGCTCTCATGTTTCCTCAGAGAGCGTTCTTTACGAGTGGCGGTCGACGGATTTCTTTCTAACAGCCTCACTATCAACGCCGGTGTGCCCCAGGGCTCCATACTGTCTCCTACTCTCTTTCTCATTTACATTAACGATCTGCTGGAAAAGACCGGGAATCCAATCTATAGCTTTGCAGATGACAGTACGCTTGTCTCTTCATTCACCTTGAACGCTCGGACATCGGCTGCTCAGGCGAATATCCGCAGACAGCAGGAGGTCGTTCAACTTAACAAAGACCTGGAAGAAATTCTATCTTGGGGGTGACAGTAACCAAGTGGAATTTAACGCTACAAAAAACCCAAGCGGCAGTTTTTTCTAAAAAAGTTAACGTTGCTGAACCCGACATAGTTATGTCGGGGCACTCCATTCCCCTAGCATCGTCGCTCAATTTGTTGGGCGTTAGTTTGGGAGCAAATATGTCTTGGCATGAACATGTTGCAGGCATAGCAAGGAGAGCTTCTCAAAAGTTGGGAATATTATTTAGAACCAGAAAGCTTTACACCCCACAGCAACTGTTAATTCTTTACAAAGCCCAAATTCGACCAACTATGGAATACTGCTCCCACGTTTGGGGCTCCGCTCCCAAACATACACTGCATTTGTTGGATTCTGTTCAGAGAAGAGCGGTCCGTCAGATTGGGGACCCGGAATTGACCGGCGGCCTTGATTCGCTGGAACATCGAAGAACGGTTGGCGACTTGAGTCTGTTCTACAAGTATTTTCATGGAAAGTGTTCGAAGGATGTAGCCCGCTTAATTCCTCCTAAAGCGGTGCATGTTAGAAATACACGTCGCGCTGGTGCTTCGCATCCGTATGAGGTTCAGCTTGTTACTCCGCTTGTTACAACGCTTTTCAAGCAATCTTTTATATGGAGAACGTTATCCCTTTGGAATAATTTGCCCAGCGCTGTGTTTCCACCGAGTACAATTTACAGCGATTCAAGAACAACGTGAATCGCTTTTTCCGCACTCGTGCCGCTCCTGGAGCGCTTTAGGGACTTCCCTGCAGCACGTGTGCTAGACCCATAAAAAAAAAAAAAAAAAATATCACATTTTATTATTTTTTACAAAATCCACATTTCAGACAAAATTACAAATTATTTCCTGTGGACAAATCTATGGAACACTGCTTACAAACATAAAGGTTGATCTGATGCAGAGGCAACCCGTTCTCTAACACTTCCTCTTGACGTGTTTCCAAGTCACAAAAACAGAATCTTTCCATTTTGGCTTCTCAGCATCTAAGTGGATATAAGAGAAATGGTTATGAGAAGGAGTATTGCAATTTTTACAGAAAGTGTCACCTTTGTCGATAACGAAACAGTTCGGCCACATCTGATTTTATCACAAAGGCGCTTTTTCCATTGTCCAAACTTAACTGAGGAGTCTATAGCAGCACAAAGGCTTAAAGTGCAAATGCTTGGAATAAGCGAATTACCCTGGCCAGACTTAGGGAAATGCCAAAACGAACATGGCACTCTACTACTCTGGAAATGAACTCGACGATCGAAATCACCGTAATGGTGTGGGAATATTTATATCTGCAGAATGTAATAAATATGTTACTAACTTCTTTCCAATATCGGACCGTTTAATACTAATACAACTTCACAGCCAACCTTTCACCATCAACATTAACCAGCTATACGCACCAACAACCGACAAGCGATATGATCAAGAAGTAGTAATTCTTTATGACACATTCAATAAAAATTCTGAGTCAAATAAAATCTGATGAAATAACCGTAATTATAGATTACTATAATGCTAAAATTGGAGAAGGAACACCATCCGACCTTGTTGGAAGATTCGGTATCGGTAAGCAACCACAGAGGAGGACACGAGTTTTGTCAGGAAAAAAAAATGATCATCGCGAATACATGGTTTAAACTTCCAAAATGATGCCTCTACACGTGGATATCACCCGCTGAAGATAACAACGATGGATCTATTAGAAATCAGAAGGATTATATTTTGGTGAATAAACGCTTTAGGAATATCATAAAACGAGTAACAACTTACTGGAGCACATATTGGCTCTTACCATATCCCTCTAATACCAGAGTTAGAGAATACTTACATAAAACAATATATATAACAAGAAATCAGTAGGGAAGTTAATCTAACAGAGAATGTCAACGGAGATGTCCCATCCCTGCGGAAAGATCTGAAGGATAAACTAAAAAGAGTGTGATAAATACTTGGAATCGGAAACCAGAACACTGAGGAAAAGTTGGATGACCGTAAATATTTTAGATTTGATGGAGAAACGAAGACTTGTAAGAACGAATAGGGAAGAATATAGGAAAATCAATAAAATCATTCGAATGGAGGTGAAACTGGCAAAAGGACGATGGCCAAAAGAAAAATGTGAAGAGATGGAGGGACTCGAAAAGAAGCAAGATATTTTTCAAATGCACAAAAAAGACAGGGATATAGTTGGTATGCATGGTTTTAATTCATCAAATCAACCTATTACACGAGATGAAGATACCAAAGAAGCCTACGTAGATGAGCTTTTCAGTAATACCAGACCGCTTAAAGATAACAATAACAACTGGTCCGGAAATCTTAACGGTATAAAATTGCACACGCAACTTCCGTTACATAGAATAAAAGAGCCACAGGACCTGACGAAATTCCCATTGAGATCATTAAACTTATAGAAGAGAAAAACATAGGACAGGTCACAAAATTATTTAATCTAATCTACAACACAGGCACGATACCAGAGGACTGGTTAAAATCCACATTTATTACAATCCCTAAAAAATCTCATGTCAAAAATTGTAATGATTACCGTCTAATCAGTTTGATGAACCACCTTTTAAAAATCTTTTTACGAACCATCCATTCCAGAATCCGTACAAAATGAGAGTTCGATTTCGATAATAGTCAGATAGGATTTAGAAATATATCTGGAATACGTCAGTTCTTGTCTGGTGTCAATGTTCTTCTACAGAAATATCGCGACCAGCGTAAAGATGTTTTTGTCTGCTTCGTCAATTATAAGAGAACATTCGACAGAGTTAGACACAACAGCATTGCTTCAACAACTGCAGCAGGACGGTAAAAACATTACTGGGACGAAACAGCTGAGATTCATATAAAAGATTTGAAAACAAATAATATTAACATACAAGGCCGAGTCCAACAGGATTGTATCCTCTCTCCACTTTTGTTCAATTTATATTCAGACAAAATTTTCAAAGACGCCTTAGAAAATATCGAGCTAGGTATTAAAGTTAATGAGGTTGTGCTAAACACCATAAGATATGCAGATGATACCCTGATTATGTGTGATAATATGGATGGTCAGCAACATCTAGTGAATAGAATTAGCGAGGCTGAACAAGGTTTAGGTCTTAACAACAAAGTCAATGGTGTTTAGTTGAGAATACGAGGAAGCAAAATTGGCACTTAACAGTGGATCGATGGAATGGGTTTATCGATTTATATCCTTGAGAAGTTTACAGATAACATGGATCCCAGAGATACAATGTAGAATTGAATGGATGGTCAAATGCTATATCTGGTAGGTACTATCGTATGGGGTAGAGTGCTAAACTATAAAAATAATGTTGTAAGTAATGTTAAATCGACTAGAGGCATTTGAAATATGGAATCACTGCAGGATGGATGGATAGCCCTTTTATGTTAAAACATAAAGCTAAATTTGAACTTTTAAATAATATTGCCATAAATATTTATGGATTAGAAAAGTTGAAAATCGACATAATCTATTGTTATGAAGTTGTAGGACAATCACATTAGACAAAACAAAGGCGAGAACGTCATGTTAATTTACTATTGATTCGCGATAATGAAGGAAATTTTCATTATTGTTGCATTAAAGATTTATCTAGATCAGTTTTCAAAACATCATGGAAAAAAAGTTTCTTTGCGATGGATGTTTACAATATTTTCCAAACAATGACGATTTAACGAGACATAATGCTTCTGATTATGATAATGTTAGGATCAATTTACCATCACCGACACCAAAAATTGATAAGTTTGGCAACATAGTGGTTGGAAATATTTTAAAATTTACTAATATTCAAAGACAAATTGAAATTCCTTTCGTTATCTATGCTGATTTTGAATGTATTCTTAATCTATTAGGTAGCAACTTTTATGATTTAATCATAAAAGTCCTTAAACTATTAAACAATACGAGCATATTCCATATTCTTTTGTTTATTATATAAAATGTTTATTTGATTACAATGCACCTAAGTATGAACTTTAAGGGGGTTTAATTGCCATCAGGTTTTTATTAAATTAATAGAACGAGATGTGTCTGACATCTGTAATAAATATTTAAAATTAAACAAGCCTATGAGTAAATTGAATGAGTTGGATAGGATATAAGTTGGGAATGGGAGTGATAATTATGAGGATATATAGAATATTCGAAAAAAGATAAAAATATTCCAATATAAATTATTCCTGAACATCTTGACCAAATAAAAATTTTAAAACATGAAGACGACATAAAAATAATTAAACAGAAATATGGGACCTATGTTGGAAATGTGAGATCTTTGTCACAATGACACTACTCAGTATATATCACCATTACACCAAACACTTTATTTTTGCACTCGACGCGCGTTTCGTTAACCATGTTAGCTTAATCAGGAGCGATGATTGACTCAGTCATCGCTCCTGATAAAGCTAACATGGTTAGTGAAACATGCGTCGAGTGCAAAAATAAAGTGTTTGGTGTAGAGGTATTATATACTGAGTAGTGTCATTGTGACAAAGATCTCACATTCCCAACATAGGTCAGATATTTCTGTTTTATTATTTTTATGTCGTCTTCATGTTTTAAACATTTTGATTTGGTCAAGATGTTCAGGAATAATTTTATGTTCGAATAGGATATATCCTAATTATACAAACGAGTGTCATATTTGTAATTTTATAACGATTTAATAGGGAAATATATCGCTGACGATGACTGTAGTAGGGCAAAGGTTGTGTGAAATTTGTTCAACGGATAGGTCAATATTCTGATATTTATTTAAAATTGCTGTTAGCAGAAATTTTCTATAATGTTAGGAAAACCTGTTTAAATATCAATAAGCTAGACCCTGCATGTTATTACACTTTTCCAGGATTAAGTTTTGTTGATTGTTCAAAATTCACAGATGCAGAATTAGAGCGTTTAACTGATCTTGATATGTTACATTTTTTAAAGGAAGATATAAGAGGAAGAGTTAGTACTTGTTTTACTAGAAAATTTGTCCCAAACAATAAGTTTCTTGGAAGTTTCGACTCATTTAAGCCTAATAAATATGTATTATATATTGATGCAACTAACTTATATGGTTATGTGATGTCTCAATATCTTCCACAGGAAGATTTTATTAGGCTCTTTCAAAAACAAATTGATAGTTTTAATGCCATAACCATTTCAGAAACATCAAAAAAGGGATATGTTTTAGAACTTGATTTAATATATCTTACTGTTCTGAAAATTATGAAGCTCTTAATTCCAAACATGTAAAAATAATTTCACATTTATTAAATAAACAACGATATGTTCTTCATTATACTGTTAATGTTTTCGAAATGGACTTAAAATAGACAAAATTCACAGAATCTTGCAGCTTACACAATATCCATCGTTAAACAACTATATAGATGATATATATAGATAGACTGAATTAAGAAACGAGTTTAATGGAAACAATTATAAGTTTATTAAGAATAGTATATATGGAAAAACCATGGAAAATGTTGAACATCGATCGGACATCCGGTTAGTTACCTAATTTGAAAAAGTGGTAGGAAAGAGGGTGTTGCAATTTTAATTGCAAAACCACATTTTAAAGAATCAGTAATTTTTAATGGAAACTTAGTTGCTATTCAAGTGAATAAAATACTAATTGAATACGACAAGCCTGTTTATGTACTTGCCCTCTCGAAAACCCAAAATAGCAACTTTCATATCTTCTCAAAACAACGAAGAACAAGAGTTACAAAAATAACATTTAGGGACAGACCAACGATAATAAGCATAGGAAAACACACCGAAACTATTTACCTTCTACTAACAGGCAACTCAATGACGGAACACATTGAGCTTCTGACACCACAAAACACTAGAAACATCTCAAACAACAGTGGACCAATAAAAGAAGCATCGGGCGAGCGACGTAACGGTCGAGGACGTCTCGGGAAATGGCAGCTCGACCAAAACGATGAAGACCGGGCAACCGAAAATGGACCTGCCAAAAGTGTTGTACCAGCAAATAAGCTGACACTCACTAAGGCGGAAAAAAAAACACAGCAATCACCATTCTAACACAAAATAATCAAAAATTCTCGCAAGGACTTATATGGAGAGCATCATTCCTTTAGAATGGCTTACCCAGGACTCGGTTTCCCACCGAGTACAATTTACAGTGATTCAAGGACAACGTGAATTGCTTTTTCCGCACACGTGTCGCACCTGTAGCGCTTTAGGGACTTCCCTGCAGCCCGTGTGCTAGACCCATAAAAAAAAATGTAGGATTTTCTATTTTAGATATTTCTAAGACTATTATTATGCATGGTTTCTTTTATTCTTAAAACCCTTATATCAAGACAAGGTAGGTAAAATTATTATACACAGGTACTAACCCTTTTATTTTGGAAATAGAAACAGTTAATGTTTTATGAAGACATGGAAAATAATATTGATTTTTTTTGACACTTCTAATTATAAAATGAATAATGTTCACAGTCTGCCAATAACTAAATCTGTAAATGGTAAATTTAAAGATGAGAACCCATAGAATGTTTCTATGGAACTGGCGCTAAAGCATATTAATTTACTTAAAAAGGCTAAGGGGATTAAAAAAAAAATATAGTATAAATAAACAATTGGATGTTATCGATTATAAAATAATTCTAAAACTTGTATTCAATGTGTTCGATCTAGGATGTATATGTACACAGAATTAATTAATAAGTTAGCTTTATCACCGATAGATGATAAAAGATTCAAAATTCCACATTCCTACGATATGCTTGCTTTGGGATATTGCGATATTCCTTTTTATCAATAAGTTGGAGTAAATGACGAATTTTTTTATGTTTACTGTACTCCCTCAACTTTAGCTGGTTGACATACTATATATAACAACGGAAAATATTTCAGTTTTCAATTGTACATTGCATTGCGTATTTAAAAAACGTGTTTAAAATTTTTGAAAAGGAAATTAATATAACCTACAGAAGTTATGAAAAAAGTTTAATTTCTTTAAAAACATGGAATGGAAAGTGGAATCTTGAAATATTAACTGCTTCTGACTTTTATTATTTAATGAAGGAATATATTCGTTTATGTTATTATTGTGGTGTTGAAATATTTCAATGGATGTATGAAGATTGTCCTATTGACAAACATTATAAACTTTATAAACATTGTGATTTAGTAGATTGTTTGTAAAAAAAATAGAAAGGAAAAGGTGTTACAAATTAGAAATTATTATAAAAATATATTTTATCTATATTTTTATGATTTTTATCCAAACTGTCTGTGCCTACCTTAATATATAAATAATATAACAATTTGTAAATATTTTTATTGTTATTAAATTCTTTGTTATTGTAATAATATTTTTTATGTCCTCTATCTCACAGTTTTATAGTGTTTATATTACATTTATAACTGTATGTTATATGTATATAACCCATATTATTAAAGACGTGGTATGATATGTTTTTCAAATGATGGTGATCTGACCACCAACAATTTATGTTATAATATGATGTTTGAAAAAATTAACAGTAATAACACTCGCGTATTTTTTCAAAATTTTATACTATTATAATAAGACCATTTTTGACACAAACTGGATAGAAAATCTTCATATAATAAATTGTACAAGAAATAACAGCAAAAACATGTGGAATAATTTTAATGTAACAAATAAGAAAACCTCTTTTAATTTTTCCACAGACTACAAAACTATTGAGACCAGTGAAAATATAAATTGTATTCTATTTTTTATTTTACATATTTTAATATATATTTGTGTATCGTTACTCCTCACATTAACAGGAGTTATATATTATAGGTATTGGAAATGAGAATTCTTTAGTTTAAGTTTGGGGGAAGGGGAATAGTGGAGGGAAAAATAATTTAATAATATTTTCACTATAATGGCAAATTCATATATTTAGATATATTCAACCAGTACCGAATGTAGCAATTATTCCAACCCTGTTTCTATAATGAACGGTGGATACTCTACTATAAACAATGATACGGTTAAACATAGAAGCTCAATTTCAAAATATATTATTTAAACAAATCTTCATGAAAATTTGTAAATGTTGGAACAGGTTTGTGTGATTTTTTTATTAAAAGTTGTTTCTGATGGACAAAAAAGATTCAGAGTGACTTTAAATGAAGAAGATTGGAAGAATTTATTGAGATATAAAGGTGTTATTGTGAATTATTTTTATTTGTATACCGAAGATATGAGCCCATCAAATTTGATATTATAACAAAATATTTTGAAAATAACAATAAATCGTCCTATTATAAAAGTATAAGAGAATGGTGGTTATTATGTGTGTTTGTCTTCTGAATCTATAGACAAGTTGTGGCCATTACAAGAAATTATTGATTACCGAATTCAAATGTGTAAAATACAAGAATTTAAGAAATACTTTAACGTGTTCCAGTCATTCAATAATCAATTACCCAACTTGTTAACAAATGTCTATAACACTTTAAATCCTCTTCAGAACCCAAATAGTGAAAATGTGTGTACCATGTTGGCGTTAATGAGAGTTTATCCCAACGAAATGGAACTAAAAGAAAATTTTTCGAAGAAATTTGTGACTTTCTAAGAGAAGCAAAACAAAATGCATTTATTAATTGCTTGGAATTATGCATATCGACATGTGACGAAAGCGAATGGGAAAAAATTATTAAGATATGTTAAGTTTTAAAAATGAGATCAAAGGTTGTGAAATATTTTTCCCACAATTTTGTGTAAAAACCATAGAAACCTAATATATAATTTACCATCCACATTCTGATTTTAGAATATGTAATTGTGGCAATAATTCTTTATTATTTTCACTATTTTTTGTGATATTGTCAAACTATTGATTATTTTAAGCTTCCTCTATAGTTTAGGTTTTTTCCCTTAATAATTTTATTTGTTCTAAGAAATCATCATTTATTTTTTTATAAGTTTTCTTAAATTTTTGTTCCAACAACTTAACATTTTCACTATCATTTTTATGAAACAGAAAATGAAGTTTCACAGATCTCTAAACTTTTTCAATATTTTTATTCATACTATCATGCACCTTTTTCAAATTTTCCACTTTTTGTGAAACTCTATTATTGAGCAGAACAGTCAAATTTTGAAATTTTTGAACCATTTTCTTAGGAATGTAGTTTTTCTGATGTAACCCTAATTATTTCATTTCTCAATTCCTGTCCCGAACTATCCAATATCGCATATTTCCCTACTCAGTATATATAACCACTTGCACTCGACATGAGTTTCGCTAACCATGTTAGCTTCATCAGGAGCGATGATTGATTCAATCATCGCTCCTTATGAAGCTAACATGGTTAGCGAAACACGCGTCGAGTGCAAAAATAAAGTGTTTGATGTAGATGATATATACTGAGTAGTGTCATTGTGCCAAATATTCCACATTCCCAACATAGGTCACATATTTTTGTTTAATTATTTTTATGTCGTCTTCATGTTTTGAAATTTTTGATTCATGAATAATTTTATTTTCGAATATTTTTTTTGTAACATTCTATATATATTATTATCGCTAACTCTCTTATCAAGATTCTTGACGTCCGTTATTAACCGGGATTTCAAATTTTCAATTATTTTGTTTTTGACATATTTTGTATAGCTATTGAAATTTTTTAATATTTTATTTTCAATATTTAAACTCATTGATTTTTCAACAGAAGGAACATATGAGAAAATGTAATGTTGTGAATTATGCGAAACAAACTAGTCATGTTATAAATCTATTAATTAATTTGTAACATGTATTTATATAATAACATTGGCTTCTTTGAGTTCTTCTCTAATGGAAATTATTTCATTGTTCTGTCCTGTGTGACCTGCAAACATAGATGTTACTAATAAACGCAGTTTATGAACCAATTTATTACCATCATTCCAATATTCCACAGTGTGTATTCGGTTTATTAATTTTTAAACTTAAACTTTATTAGATCTGGTCTACCTAGGATTAATTGCTATTATACCTAGAAACAAATTTTGAAGAAGATTAATAATTCTAGTTCTGGTGAGGTATTTTCTTTGTAAATGTGGCAATATTATTGTAATATACTTTTGTGAAGCATTTCCTTGAACCTGTTCACCAGGATTGTAATTTCTACGATCAGCGTTAGTTCTTTTTAAAATATCCATATAATTATCAAGATATTTTTGGGTGTAGCCTGTAGGTTCTTTTTTAAGTAACAACTTATATAATCCTGTTGTTCCAAGATATTTTACTACTACTTGTATATCTTTACCAATAATTTGAACAGATATTTGTGTTAAAGTTAGATAAAAATGTTTCATTTTCGTAATCGAGAACTATTCCGTATAGATGATCAAATTTGTGTCCTGTGTTCCTTATACCACCTTCAATATACTGACGAGGAAGTTCATAAAATTGGTCCAGCCAGTTACTATATGCTTCTATATTAATGAAAGTAGTTATTGTTTGTTTCGTTTGTTTTCACATATGAGAGATATTGTGGAATGTTTTCTCGGACCCTTGTGAAGATTTTGTTGTTTCTGCTACAGTGCTTGTGCAAAAGAAGTAATTGTAGTTCACTATCACTATAAAAAAAGGATGGAGTTTCATATGGACGATTTGGAGTTTTCCAGTTTTTTTGCCTTTTTGTATAGTTGATGTGCTAGCAAAGAAATTTCTCCATTGTGCTGATATGTAAGAGAACGAATGTTTTGGTGGTGTTGATGATACATAAAATTTTTTTATTGGGGATTGAAACTTTTACTCTTCACTAGTATTTGTTAGTACATTTTTCCCAAGTGTTGGCACTCGTTTTTGTAGTGGTTCTGTAATTTGTTTGTAAGTTTCCAGTTTAGCCTGAGTCCCAAATTCGGCAGTTTTTAAACTTTGGTGTTTTTGTTTAACAGCCTTTCTTGATTTAACAAGTTCTCTCGCCAATCATTCATTGATAATTAAAATGCTACCAAGTTTTAGTCTATTTTTATAAATGAATATATGAATCGAATACTTTCTGGTACCTGCTTGCTGTCTATTACCAGAAATCCTAATTGATCTTTCCAACATAATAAAGATAATTCTTTAAATTTATTAAACGACATATTAACATTAACATGACCATCATAAATATGTTTTAAATTTGTGTTGTCTTGTTGAAATGTAATAATTAAATTTTTATTATCCCGAATCAGCTTTTACGTAACGAAATCTATAGGGAAATTTGATTTATTGCCCCATTTTAACATTCTTGTATGTTTTCCTCTTAAAGCACAAGTTGTTTTCTATAGGTACTGTATTCGATTTACTACAAAAACAATTAAACGATCAAAGTACATCTAAAAATTGAACGAAAACATTAACTGCATTGATATTTTTCTGTACTTAGGGTCTAAGGGCTGGAGGTTGCCGCTTTTTAGGTAAAAATCACAAATTAATTATTATTATTATTATAAAAACATACCTGAAGAATATTCATTTCATTAATAGCCGCTAGAGGTAACCAATTTGGCATTTCAGTATTTTTGCTTTCTGGGTTTTCAGTTTTTTGGTGTGTTGTAATACCTAGGAAAATATTTAATTCATTCTCAGGTATTTTTTGTGGAAAAGTTCTATATACTAAATGAAACAAAAAAGGCAGTCGATCAGTTTTGAATAATCCTCTGCTCATATAGTTATATATTAGTTGAAATAGATGTTTCTCTGAAGTTTTCATAGTTTCATCTTGTACCTGAAAAAAAAAAAAACAGAGTCTCTATACTTGGATTTTATAAACACAGACTAATTACTTCTCGATAAGTTTTTAATACTACGTAGAAAGTTTGACATAATCCTAACATTTTGATTTAGAAGACTTTGACACTCAATGGCGGTTAATTTTTTCATTCATTGTAATCACATTTTAAAATAAAAATTACACAAATCTATTATAATAATATAGGAACAATTAACTTTCTAGTCAAAGAAATAAAACATCAAATCATGACAATTTTTCAGTATTTTCTCTATAATTATATCATTATTGCATATAAGTTTTAATTATAAACATATATGTTAGGACAGCTGGTCAAAAATTTTATTAGGTAGGTCTGTTGTTACGTACTTCTTGGGTATCCAAGATAAAAGTAATTTACTGTGGAAATTAGATTAAAGAAGAGAATTTATATGAACGTCGGTAGTTCTTGCCTAGTTATACTTGGCAACATATTCAGGAACATTCGGTGTCAATACTTCTATTAAAAAAAAATTAAAACACACAATATATGACTGAGGGAAACTAACAAGTTATTCTAAAGTTGTAATTATTCAAGTGGAACTTGCCGACCAATAGCAGATTTTACTTATTTTTTGTAGTAACCAGCATGAAGGACTATAAGGGACAGGTCTTCTGTTCTAAGTGAGGCTATCTTTACATCTCATAATTTTAATGCTATTGTATGCGGTTCTATCAGATATCATTTTAATTACTCTTAAATTACGTACTGTTACTATATGACTATGTTAAAGGGCATGTTTAGCATTATTTGATTTTTTTGATCTATCGTACCTTAAATGGGCCAAATGGTCTTTAAGCCTTGTTTGAATAGATATAAAGTTTACGAAGCATACTTCTTGTCACAATATCTATAAGTTATGTATTATACTCTACCAGGATCACGGTCGTGGACTTTTTAAGGTATTTTTCAGGCTTACCTTATAAAACATGTTGTTGGGTATCCTGCTGTATTTTGAATGACATTGCATTGATACATATTTGGCTTATTTTTCTCACGTGAAAAAAGTGGGAATATTAATATTTAAACTACATTTATGTCCATTTATTAACACGTTTATTAAATTTTCGTCATAACGATAGGCTCTAACTATATTCCTAATACGAATAATTTCCATTAAAGGGGAAGTTACTAAATAATAAATTTCAAAAAAAGTAGTAAATCTGTGTTGTTTATAATAAAATGAATAGCCAGGAATTGATTTATCTCTTATGGTTTTTTTCCGTTCTTTATTCTCAATTTCAAAAGTATGCATGCAATTTCTATAACGACGAAATTTCTTTACTAGTAAATAATATGTATATCCTTGATAGACCACCCTTTTAACTCCACTTTAATTTTTTGAAACGTGATGGTCTTCTAAATCAAGTAAATACGGCCATTGGTTTAACAAACACTTGACTGCGAGCCAAAACTGGCGACTGATGAGTGAAATGTGACTTGGTGCATCATCGTGTAATAAGGAAAAGCTATCTGGATCACGATATTGAGATCTAACCGGAAAGTTTTTATTTCATTTCTGCGCCAACTACACCTCCGCTTCACTACAAGAAATATCTTTTTGTTTTACACCCTAGAATTTATGAATTTTACTCATATCTCCATAAACATATCTTTACAACCTTTTACATTTGCAGCATATGTATTCCATATTTCAGTTTAAATTTTATAATACGTTGTTAATAGTGAAACGACCATGTATAAGAACGATTTGTTTTGTAGTAGATTCTCGATATACCGAAATTTGGAGCTTCCTAAGTTTAAGTGGCAACTCAGCTTTCAGGGGTAGTATAGAAGAGAGGGCACCGTTTTGTCCTTGAGGTGGAAGAACCAAGTAACTGGTCAACAGCATAGGATCAGGCAGGCAATCGGAAACCACCTGATTATTTTCCCGCGAGAGCACTATGTAAAATGGATCGGCAGTTTACTAATGTGCTATGCGATCCGACTAGCGATCGGCGCTGTGTTGGTTCCGGGCTGACCAGTCTGAAGTTGGCTACCGGGCATGCAGATGTCAGCGACCAGGCACCTCATGCGAAATGGGCTACTGGAAGAGCACAGTTACGATTGCGTCGCGATATTACGTTTGGTACCTGAAACATAACGGGACTCCTGCAGACAGGGAAACTTCATATTCTGGAAAACGAACCTAAACGTGAGATCATACAAATAGTTTCTGAGACTCATTGGAAAGGCACTGGACTTGAAAATGTCCCGGAAAGAAATACCATCTATATGTCGAATGGAACTACAGGTAGAAATGGCGTAGCCCTAGTTGTTAATAATAACGTTGCTAAATGTGTCAAGGAGTATCTACCTGTCAATGATCGCCTGATTAAAATAACCATTACGGTAAAACCAGTCAAAGTGCATATCATACAAGTGTACGTGCCAACATCACTCTCTGATGATGAAGCAACTGAAGAAGCCTACAATAAGATTGAAGAAACTTGTACAAAAATCCCATCAAAACAGATCATAATAGTGATTGGAGATTTTAATGCTAAAATTGGAGGTACAAATGACAATGACCAGATTCGGAATATTATTCGAAAATATGGGCTTAGTGTTAGAATTGAAAGCGGAGATCGTATATTTCAGTTTGCTATTAGTAATAGCTTCACTAATACCACCTTCAAACATCATCCAAGACGACTTTCAACCTGGGTGTCACTGGACGGGCACTACAAAAATCAGATTGATTATATCCTGATTAGCTCTAGATAGAGGTCATCCATATTGAATGTAAGATCCAGCCTAGGCGCGGTATGTGGTTCATATCACAAGTTATTAAAGTCTCATATGAGAATAAAACTAGCCACCCTTAAAAAAACAACAAACAAGAGAATTACAGTGTCAGACAGTACTCTTTTCCAAACAATAATCAACTTTAACATTCCGGAAGTCACAGAAGATATAGACAAAACGTGGACAGATATTAAGAAGTGGATAACAAATACTGCTACACAATGCTCGGCAAAAATACAAAAATGATCTCAAAAATATGGGATGGCCGACGATACCCTAAAGGTTATAGAAACAAGAAGAAATATGGTTTTAGAAACAACACATCGGAGCGTCAAGACAGAATCAGATTAATCAATAAAGAAATCAAGGTAGCTTGTAAAAAGGACAAAAATGTATTCTTGGATAATATATGTGAGGATCTAGAACAACATGCTACAAACAATCGACCACAAGAACTTTATGAAAAGGTAAAATATCTATCGAAAGAATTGAAACCTAAAACACAAATAATCAGAGATAAGGAAGGTAGAATAGTCACTGACATGCCAGGAATCATTCACGTTTGGAAGGATTACTGTATTTTTTGTGGCTCAATTAGTGGTTGACTGCAGTGTCGTCAAAGAAGTCGCAGAAGAACAAGAGCCATGTATTCTTAAGTCTGAAGTCAGGGAGGCTATTTAAAGGTTAAAGAATAGAAAAGCAGCAGATACTGACGAGATCACTGCGGAAATAATAAAGATTATGGGAGAAACCGCCGTGACTATGCTATATCAACTGTGTAATGATGTATGGAAGATGGCCGAAAGACTGGTGCGAAGTTGCATTTATACCCTTGCATAAGAAAGGATCTCCATTGGACTGCAGCAACTATAGAACAATCGCTCTAGTGTCACACGCTGCTAAGGTGTTTCTCTGGATCCTAAATGAAAGGTTAAAAACTTTTCTACTGTCGCGGAATTCCAAATAACCTATTTTTTTTATAGACTACTCTAAAGCTTTCGACTGCATACAATGGAACAAACTCTGGTCGATTCTAATCAGCATGGGAACACCTGTACATCTTGTAAATCTTATTCGATCCTTGTATGAGAACACAAATGGCAAAATTAAACTGAATAATTCTTTTTTCGATTCTTTTATCGTAGAAGCCAGCGTCAGACAGGAATGTATTCTGTCACCTTTACGTTTTAACATATATAGTGAACATGAGTTCTATTTTGGATGGCTGGAGTGGGGGTGTGACAATCGGTGGACAAAAGCTAAGTAACCTTAAATATGCGGATGATACTGTTATACTTGCAATTTCAATACAAGACCTGGAATCAATTATGGAGCGCCTGGAAATCACTAGCAAAAACTATGGATTGACAATTAATAGAACGAAGACCAAAGTAATGATTGTTACTCGTAATGAAGATCTGTCACACATAAATAAAATTACTGGTTTCACTGTTGTAGACCATTTCAACTATTTGGGATCCACCATAACTAACAATGGTGGTTGTGAAGCGGAAGTAAAAAGACGTTTGGTAATGGCTAGAAACTCGACCATCAAACTCACTAAGGTCTGGAAAGATCCAGCTGACACAAAAAATACAAAGTTAAGATTGTTCCAACCTTATATTCCCCATAGTAACATACGCATCGGAAACATGGACCATTAAACCAGCTGACAAAAGACGAATCGATGCGTTTGAGATGTGGGTATATCGAAGAATCCTCAGAGTATCATATACCGAACACCGTATTAATGTACCTATTCTTGAAGAGCTTGGTATAAATGACCGACTTTCAAATAGAATTAATAGACAGTACCTGAAATATTTTGGTCACATTATGAGGAAAGTGAATGCCATGGAAAAGCTTGTAGCAACGGGGGAGGTAGAAGGTAAAAGATCAAGGGGACGGTTTTCGACAAGATGGTCCGACCACGTAAGATCTCTCCTTGGGATGGATATGCACGAGTCAAGTCAAGTCTCGCAGGATCGAGATGCCTGGAGATTGACTATTGAGACAGCAACTGCATAATGTTACCGATACTCCTATTGGGGTGAAAGGATTGAGAGAGAGAGAGGTGGTATACCAGTTATAGTATTTTCATTATGAATTATTAAAATATTATTTTCATGTATATTGTAAATTGCATTAAATGCTTTAAAAAAAAACTAGTCCAATAAAAAACTTAGCATATTTTTCCAGACAAATAGGAGAATTAAACTCTCCCATAAAAATGGAAGAATTTTTATTAATAACAAAGCTGCAATACATATCACCCTAATATTCTTGCAAAGAATGAGGTAAGACTAGTTATCGTGTGTTATTATAAATAAATTTTAGAGATAATTGATCACAATTAGTATGGTTAAAAGTTTGTTGCTTGTTGTAAATACAATTTACAATGTTTTTTATCGCTATAAAAGTATGAATTTGAATCAATAGGAAGTAGGAAATCACCATAACTATTAAAGTATAGTATATTTTTTTCCTGTTTATACATAAGCTGTTCAATGAGTAACCATTCCATTATAATTCCCTAAATTAGTAATATCACTTTCGTGATTTTTAATGCTTTCAGGTAATTTATTCTAAATAAATACACCTTGAAAATTGGGAATTCATAAAAACTTGACATATGTCATTCAATTATAATTCTTAAGTGTTTTTCGAGGCATATGCTTTAATAGTTTTTCGAATAAATTTTAAACACAAACTGCTTTCTGTTTTGTAGATATACATCGATAAAACTCTTTTTTTTTCAAATTGCTATAAATTCCATGATTTCATTATGTTTTTAAGCGCTAGCTAATTTTATATCATTTACAGCTTTTGTAATGCCTGCCGCTCGACCTTTGAGAGCGCCCAAAGCAGACAAACAAGCAAATAACATATAATTGATAGAGAAGCTCCAATCTTGTTTTAGAATTTACTACCTTGTCATTTTTCCTTATAGGGTTTAGTACAGTTTTAATACTGTCGTTGAAACTTTTGAGTTTTGCCTCTAGTTTCTTTTCTACCGATGAAATAATGATATTGCTCATCTCATATGATTCCTCTTGTCGTTTTCTTCCTTTCCTAATTTTCTTTTTCTTACTGTTTAATATTTTTTCTAGTTTAGTTCTAGCTCCACAAAAATTATACCTCGGCAAGCGTAATTTAAATGGTAATTTATTTATTAAAGAATTTAACAAGCCACGCCCCCTTTTTCGCTATGTTTTGTAAATGTATCGTTTAAGATACGATCTAGACATTATATATCGTAAAAATGTATATAAATATAAGAACCGAAAAACAATTCATTCAAGTATTAAAAAAATGTATTCTCTGAATTAGATAATGAAGAAAATATAATTATGCCAAAGGAAATAAAGACAAACTCTATAATAATATTTGATTACATACTCTGTTATAATCAGACTTTTGTTTTGGAAGAAACAAAAACACAGGTTGTTTTTATTTATGTCAAACATCTCAATAACTCGTCTATTTCTAAACAATTTTAGCAAGAAAATTATAAATTTAAAACAAATTTATGAAATTCCATCATTTCTTAACAATGATTTTACTATCAGTCCAATCCTCTCTTTATTATAAACAAAGGTTACAGCAGAAATCACATCTTCTTCAAAATCGTCGAAGAGTCGACACCTGTCTGATATTTTAAAGCAGAGGAGGCAAAGAATAAACAGACTATTTAGTACGGAAGCCAATAAAAATTGGTTGGATTAATTTGATGAACTACCTTGTAAGTATATTCATGCCGCTTTCAGGGAAACAGAACATCAATTTAACAATCATTATGGAATAGTTCACGATTAACCTAGAATTAACACAAAGGTATTTTGAGATTATTGGAGAGGTGAAAGTATGAGATATAAGATATTCTGGTACAGCAGGTTTATATGAATTGTTATTTAAAAATAAATCTGTTGGTTATGGCTGGATAATTATATGGATATTTTAAAAGAACTAATGCATATTCAAGGAATTATAAGCTTAACTAACAGTTTCCTGGGAACTGTTCATACAAGTATTCTTGGCTTTGAAGAGTTTGTACCGAAGCAAACATATCTTAAACGGAGATAATAACTACAAAACTAATAATAATAATAATAACTACAATACCTACAAAAGCTGTTTTTAGACAACTTTTCCTGGGATCTATTAGTATCTATGTTCGTAATTTATTGGTTATTTATTTTTATTTTGCTACAATTGTATCGAAATTAGTGTTTTTAGTATTTATGCAGTGTTTTTTTTAGTTTTTATAAAGAGTAATAAGTTGCTTAAATATTTATTTTGCTTCTTAAGTTTAGTTTTGATGTTTCTATATACTTTTGTACGAAGAACGTTTTTTAAATAATACTTAAATAAGTATCATATTCCATAAACCTTTTATTTTTCGAGTACAGGCTGGGTGCTATCAGATGTAGTTTTGCCGCTTCCTGGAACACCTAAGGATTTCTTGGGGAACAGACCGACCTTAGTCAGCGGTTTACAGTCTCTGGAAAGGAAAGAGCCAAACTATTGGGTTCTGCCTCAGCTTTAGTCAGCCTATTAAATGCGATAAATTTATAGTAGGAATACACTTCAAAATATCTCATTTCTGTGTATATATATATATTTTAATTTCATTTGCTTGGTAAATATTTGAATCACCAATTCTGTTCGTATACCATATTTCAGGGAAACCGCCTCGTTTTTTGGCACTCTAAAGCATCTCTCTATCAAGTTTTATGGGAGGATGCTGGCTTCTTATTAAAAATGTTTGCGTTTAATCACCCTGGATCCAATGGTGTTTTTCCTTTCTATTTAGAGTTCCAAGTAGGGCAGGTACTTGTGGACTTTCTGAAAAAGATATAGACCCTACACTCTGAAATGTTTCACCAAGAAATACGTATATCTTGTTCCTTTTCCTGGTTTAGTAAATCTCAGGCTATATTGATTGACATTTATCCCTCATTTTTCGATTTGCTTTGATGTCCGCTGATACAACAAATAAGATTGTAATTTTGTAATTTCTTATGTCATGACAATTTATCGCCCTTTTTGATTTTTAGTTTATTTTAATGCTTTCTTTTGTAAAATATTTTATATATAATATAACATAATATAATATAATATAATATAATATAATATATATATATATATATATATATATATATATATATATATATATATATATATATATATATATATATATATATATATATATATATATACATTAAAATTCCGGATTTCAATCCGTTCGTTTAACAATGTATTTGCAAGATGTTTCGCCAAAACCTCATTTGGCATTTTCAAGTGGTCTTACTGCTGCTGCTACTCGATATTGTGATCTTGCTGCTGCTGCTGCCGCTCGAAGCTAATTGAGAAACCGAAGTCGCCGTCTTTTACAGGTCGGCGTCTACGCAGATTGTAGGTGGGGGGGAGGTCGCAAGTGTTCGTCCGGGCATCGGTGTATGCCGGATGGGTGCCCGTATCAGTGATAATTCCGTGTTCTGGCGCTATGCTCACTGTTGCCTTCTCGATGTTTTGGTTATTCCTTGGTTTAGTTAGTAGACCCTTTCATATAGTGGAAATATTTAGTGCATCATCCCGCTTATTTAGCTGTCCATTCTTTTCGATTTCCAAGGCCGCTCTGACTATGCGTGTTTTATAGTGTGAAATCGAGGCTATTTGTTTAGATCCTTCAATCATGATGGTGCTGAAAAAGAGTTGATGTTGTTTGTTTGTTTTTGATACTTATTTTATGTTCTTGGATCCGGATGGAGATTTTTCTATTTGCTAGCTCTAAGTACAATATGTGGAGGTCTCCGCATGGGATGCTGTAAACTCCATGGTTTTTCAGTTTTCTCTTGTCCTTGGGGTTACCCAGAGTGTTTGTGGTTTGTATGCTGTGCCTATGTTGTGTTTTCTTAGGACTCTTCCAATTCTGTCTGTAACTCTTTTCACATGCGGCAATAGGACTCTACTTTGGTTGAAGTCGCATTCTTCTATCCTTGTCTGTGGATTGCGCTGCCTTTCTAATGCTCTCCGTATGGACTGATCTTTATATACATTTTGCTTAAGGGCCCTAGTGATTTGTGTAATTTCTTGCTGTCTCGTGTCTGGTTCGGTGAGTCGGTATGACTCGATACGAGGGTGTTGGATACCGACAAGATTTGGGATGGATGGTGGTGTGAGCCAGCGTTTAAATATCTGTTGGTGTGGTTGGGCTTCCGGTAGACTGAGTATTGAAGTTGATCGTTGTTTTTCCGAGTTATGAGCACATCAAGGAAAGGGAGGCTTTTTTCTTCTTCTGTTTCCAAAGTGAACTGTATCCGGTGGTGGATTCTATTTAAATAGGTCAGGACGTTGTCTGTCATTTCGTCCATGGGGCCAAATTATAAAGATGTCATCAACATATAGTTTCCGGAGTTTGGGTTTGAGTGGTCAGTTTTTAAGGGCCTCTGTTTCATATAGAGATTGGCTATTACTGGTGAAAGGGAAGATCCCATGGGCGCTTCATGTGTTTGTTTGTATATCTGACAGTTGAAGACAAAATAGGTATTTCTTAGACAGTGTTCCGATAGTACTACAACATGAGCTGGAAAATCCTTGTTCATTGTTATTTTGTCTAGTGCTTCATCCACTGGAATACTGGGGTAGAGTGAAACATCTAGAGTTGCCAGAATGTAATTTTCCTCTAGTTGAATGTCTCTGATTATGTTCGTAAGGTGTTCGGACTTTTTAATGTATGACTCAGCACTTTCAACGATTAGTTGAATGATATTTGACACATGCTTTTCTAAGTTTTGTGTAGGTGAGGCCACCGCGCTAACAATGAGTCTAAGGGGGACGTTGAGCTTGTGTATCTTTGGTATGCCATACAATTTTGGGCATCGGCTTGACTTCTCTCTTGGAATTATGAGTCTCTCAACCTCTAGTTCCTAGTTCGCAGCCTTTATTTTGGTCTCTGTAGTTTTTCCAGATATGATGTAAGGTCCCTGGCAACTGGCTTGTAGGTGTCATCTTGTAGAATGGTTTCCATTTTTGTCATGTAGTCTTCAGTATTTAGGACCACTGTAGCATTGCCCTTGTCTGCTGGTAATATGGTGATGTTTTTGTTTTTCTTGAGCGTTTGAATTATTCAACTTTGAGGTTTGGCTTAAGAGGTCTGCTTGTTCTCAGGATTTCAGTGATATATTGTCTTATTCTTTCAACATTTTCTTCGGGCATGGTATCTAGGGCAACCACTTCATTTGAGATTATATCTTCAACTGAGATTGATTTTGGTGTTACGGTGTAATTAAAACTTTTGCTTCGTACTGATTCTTAGTGGTCTGTAAGATGGTCTTTGTTTTTCTCAGATTTTTTCTCGTAGAAGCGCCTGGCTGGCTCTTCTTTAAGATGGATGTTGCATTTTTTGTTTTCAGGTGGTATGATAATCTGGCACATGTTGGAAGGAGATTATCGTTCCGTCATCAGGAAGGTTAGTTCGCTACAAACCGACCACCGAATCAGACAGGAGGCAGCAAGAAATTACACAAATTACTAGGGCCCTTAAGCAAAATGGATATAAAGATTAGTTTATACGGAGAGCATTAGAAAGGCAGAGCCATCCACAGACAAGGACAGAAGAACGCGACCTCAACCAAAGTAAAGTCCTATTACCGTGAAAGGAGTTACAGATAGGATTGGAAGAGTCCTAAGAAAAAACAACATAGGCACAGCATATAAACCACAAAACACTGGCAGATATCCTGGGTAACCCCAAGGATAAGAGAAAACTGGAAAACCATAGAGTTTACAGCATCCCATGCGGAGACACCCACAAATTGTACATAGGGCAAACAAAAAAAAGAATCTCCACACGGATCCAAGAATATAAAATAAGTATCAAAAACAAACAACATCAGCTCTTTTTCAGCACCATCATGATACCGGTCATGTTGTGACCGGTAATTTTGAAGGATCTAAACAAATAGCCTCGATTTCATACTATAAAACACGCATAGTCAGAGAAGCCTCGGAAATCGAAAAGAATGGACTGCTAAATAAGCGGGAGGATACACTGAATATCTTACTACTTCACTACATGGAAGGGTCTACTAGCTAAACCAAGTAATAACCAAAACATCGAGAAGGCAATAGTGAGCATAACGCCGGAACCGGTAATTACCATTGATACGGGCACCCAGCCGGCAAATACCGATGCTCGAACGAACACTTCCGATCCCCCCAACCTACAATCTGCGGTTTCTCAGTTAATTTCGAGAGGCAGCAGGAACAAGATCACAGTATTGAGTAGCAGCAGCAGCAAGAGCACTTGAAAATGCCAAATGAGATTTAGAAGAAACGTCGTTCAAATTGTTAGACGAACGGATCTGTGAAAACCTATTATAACATATAACATTTTATATATATATATATATATATATATATATATATATATATATATATATATATATATATATATATATATATAACCTAATTATTGCCGCGAAGAGTGTTATGCATAACATTTGTTTTTTACGGTTTTCAGCGTGTTACACGGTTTTTTAATGAAATTTTGTATTTGCGTCATTACCTCTGTAATGGCTTTTTATTTACCTATTTGTCTTGGGTGTCGGCCTAACTATTTTTCATGTCACTCTAGTTACTTTAGCTAACTTCTAGTGGAAAAAAATAAACTCCAGGGGTTGAGACGTCGAAATCGACAATTAAACTCACTTAGTCTCCTACGGGGGGGGGGGGGGGGAGGGGGGCGATACAGGATACAGGGAGGTCGTTATTGACCGGTTACGGGTTACTGCATACGGCGCAAATTGGTAACCAACTGAATTCTTTAGGAATTGTCTGAATCAGGGCTTCGGTTCATTGATGGCTTGTGGCGAACATTCAGATTCTAGAATACACACACAAGTTCAGTCCGCGCTAAGTCAATTGGTTTCGGAATCTAATACTACTTATGGTTGGCGGATGTTCGGTCGGCAGTTGGGTCGGCGGTTGGAGGTCAGTTGCTGGGACTGATCGGTAGAAGCCCAAAGAAAAAGGGCTACTGTTAAGTGCGACGGTATTTTGTAAACGGCCCTTAAGCCGTCTCTGCGGTAGGAGATCAGGCATCTGGCAACTTTGAACTGTACTCGAAGCGATGATATTAATTAATTCAATTTTAAAAGACACTTCAAACTGAATTACATATCCTTATATGGTCTAACTAATTACTTGTACCTCAGAAAGGACCAAAACGATAGCATGAAAAATATAAATTTTACTGTTACACTTTCCACTTGATAAATTTCCTTACATGGCTTTTAATGTGATACAGCCTCGATACCTTTTCTGATATACGTTTCCTGTCTAATTAAAGTCCATACTTTATGTTTTTTGGGTTTGGTGTTTTCGGTTTGACTTTTGTTTGACTCTCTTTTTTTTTGCAAAAAAGTTACACCTATTAAATTTAACCTCTCATTGTTAATAACACAAACCTTTTAATTCGGTTAGGCCTTAATATTTTTCTATTTTATTTTACTGAGTCGTTTGCTTTTACTTTAAACATTTTGTATTGAACTACATAAGAGCAATACTTTCCCGTGTATGTACGTAGTTGTAAATTCTATTGTTCTCTCTTTTGTAATTTATGGTTTCGATACAGCGTGGCACATATATTTTCTTCATATGAATATTCTATATCCGCACTCGTGCCGCTCCTGGAGCGCTTTAGGGACTTCCCTGCAGCACGTGTGCTAGACCAATAAAAAAAAAAAAAAAAAAAAAAAAAAAAAAAAAAACATTGTCCATTCGTTTTATTTTATCTAACATTAACAGGGTTTGTTAAAAGTATTCTTATCGTCTGGACTTATTTTTAACTAACATATAATCACATGGTTTAAATTATTTTTTGAACTTTTTTACTTAATTTCATTGATGTTTTACTTCTTGTATTAAATTTTCCATATTCCATTTGGAGGTTAGCATGTCAAGATTTGCTGGTTCTTTTCTCTACTAATCTATTTTTTTTTGTTGTGAAATTAACCCATTGTCCACAATAGGTTAATTTCATGTTGTCATCCTGGATAGGAAAATCATTTGATAAGTTCGAGCATTTTAACTATTTTATTTTTATACAAATTAATACTGAAGTTTAGAACAAAGAAAACAAATGGTCATGTTTTTTTACAGAGTAAAATATGCCTACAATGCTCTTTTTGATGTTCCGTACGGAACACTTATAAGATCATTTTGGTGTCTGTCTGTCGGTCTGTCATATCTGAATTTTTCCGAAATTATTTGACATAGAAAGTTGAAATTTGGCACTAATATACGACTTGATGGCCCCATCGGAACAGGGTAGTTTTGAAAGTTAAATTTTGACTTAAGGGGTTAGTTTTGGAGGGTGAAATCGGAAGTGACAAAAAATTTTTTTTACCAGGTCATCGAGTGGGGTGTCAAATAAAAGCTTGTAAAAACGCGAGTTCAAAAATATATATAATTTAATACTTACGCACACTTTTTTTGTATTATTTTTTAAAAAATGCGAAAAATCGCTGTCTCCCTTTTATCTCGAAAAGTACTGTTTAAAAAATTTTGAAAAAATTCTGGAATATTCTCCACAGGGTGTAGATTAAAGGAAAATTATCACGAGTTTATTACCTTTAATATTTTATGTAGTATATAAAAAACAAAAATTTCAAGGTTATCAGTTTTCAACAAACATCGGAAACAAACTTTGTTGAAAACTCATTTGGGTTGCGTTTTGTGAAGTCATTGATAATTTTATACCTCCATAACAAAAATATTTATTTTAAAAGCAATCAACGTGCGGAACACTAATTGCGCAAGTCCGACTTGCACTTGGCCGGTTATTTGATAATAGAAATTTATATACACATTGTTTTTATATGCCCTTGTAAATAATTTTTTTGCATGTTAAGCAAGGGATGTCTTGCAGGAACTTTTATGGACCAAAATAAATTATTGTTCATTTTAACTACAACTTTGTTGTTTTGTTGTTAACATCATCGATGGTGCTAAAGAACCTTGATAGAACATACCTAAAGTGTTCTAAATAATTGGAAACCCATTCTAACAAATTTCGAGAAAAATTAATAAAATATTTTACGCTTCCATCTTTGTACATAAAAGTATTTCTTAACAAGAGAAAGCCGGAAATGTTTGTTATTTTTGCTTACCTGAACCGTTTTTAGGCATAGTAGAAATAGTTTCTCGAAAGCAAATGCAGACAAAGAATATAATATACTGTATTTTGCAAACTCTCTGCATGCCATGTACACCTTACTGCCGAATAATGAAATATCTAGAAAAACTTCATATTCTTCACGTAATTGATCTTGTATATTTTTGGACTCCGCTAAAGCACCAGAAATAGCCATAACACTTGCTTTCGTATCATTTAAAGTAGAAATCAATTTCTGAAAAATAGAAATATAAAAATTAAGTATTTGAGTATAACTCTACCATTGGTTTCGATGTTACAAAACAGGATAAAGATATATTTTTTAAGTGTTCACTTTAAATATTTATTAATATTTCTGTAGATTCTAGATACGATTCATGTAATACACCGTATACTTAAATCATTTAGTCAATTTTTCTGATACTTCTGGTTAATACAGGGTTGTTATTTTTTGGCAGAGAATGAAGATTTTATCATAAATGATACCTTACGTTAAACTACTAACCAGTAGGCATAGATAATGCCAAATTAAATGGTCAGCAACACCTATAAGGAAGCACATTTCTCCAGTATGTATATAAATGAAACGCTCTATATTTTATATCATATTTTGGATTCCTTATCTCGTGTTTAGCTTTTTCATTTTCCATTTTTTACTAAGAAAATATTGTCTAATTAAATATTAAAATACCTCTGCTTCCAGAACTTCCAGAAACTCAACTCCAGGTTAAGCTAATTTAAGACTCAAAGGTATCACATTCTATAACCAAATTCAATTTAGGGCATATGAGGTGGTTCAGAAACAACTTTATCTTGGTTCGTGACAAAAATTGCCAAAAGTTCCGTTTTTTTTTTAAATGGAAGATCCTGTATATTATTTTTATTGCAAGAAACTGCTGAAATATTTTTTCGTATAGCCTCTGGAATTACACAGCCCCACAAAAAAAAAGTGGGATATACCTTTGATGCGATATATCAGATCCGTAGTATTTTTGCCCGCTGATCACGAATCTGACGTCAGAATATCGCCATCAGATCTCAATTTTTTTCTAACCTCAAAAAATAGGTAAAAATTAGTAAAAATTAAGAAAAATATACTCCTAAAAAATTGATTCAAGCTTTTTCATGAATCCAAAGATGTATTAATATGTATTTGGACACGCTAAGCTAATATCCATCGGTTGGATTGAGCCATACAGTTCTGTTTTCTTTCTAACCTCAATAAATCAGACAGATATAGTGCTTCTCGAATGCAAAAACGAATTCAAATTAAAATTCAACCGATCCTTACCAAATTTGGTACACGGGGATTTTTTGGGTCGCTGATCACGAATCTGAGGTTGGATTAGCAAAATTCAAGATGGCAGATGTTTTCGCGCCATTTTGAACGCCGAGAAAATTCATCGGTCGATTTTTTTATTCTTCTACCTGCATCCAGGGCACCTCCACGTGGTGACGGTGGGCAACGGTGTTACTCCACTAGCCGGCAGAGTCCCTCGATAACGGCTTAGATGCCGTCATGGCAGGTAGAAAAAAGAGAATTACGAAGCAGGGACTCGGAAACCCAGTATCGGCGGTTGGTCAGGGTGGGAAAGTGGGCCCGCAGCCGTCGTCATCCAGCGACCGTAGCTCTTCATGTGTGGGTGACTTGGCTCATGTAGAGTATAATGCTACAAGAAAACGGTCTCACCGTACAAGGACTTTTCATAAGTGCGATAAAAACAGTGATTCATTTTGTTATATTTGCTGTCAACACGTATTGAGTAAAATGGGGTCACCGATAACGGATAAGATTAAAACCTTATATAAGGATTGTTTTAACATTGAAATACAGCACCAGGATACAGATTGGGTTCCCCACATCATTTGCAGTTCTTGCAAAATAATGTTGTACATCAATAAGAAGGCGATTAAATATTCCAGACCAGCAATATGGAATAGACCATACAGTGAAAATGATTGCTACTTTTGTATGAATGTTGTATCTAGGCATAACCGAAAAAATAAAAGCACTATTACTTATAACGATGTTTCGACAGTAACAAGACCAACTAAACTAATTCCGCCTCCTAAACCACTTGATGCTGATGTTATAGAAACAAATGATTTCACCTTATCGGTTCATGCCGAAAACATTGAGACTGTCGAAAAAGATTCAAACACTGTTACTAATGAATGTTCTAGTGACAACCTATCATATACTAGTGACACAGATAAAGAATTTCTACCATACAACCGTAAACCAGAACCAATACTCGTATCACAGTCAGAACTTAGTGATCTAGTCAGAGATTTAGGCTTATCCAAAGATGGTTCAGAGCATCTTGCTTCCTTTTTAAAGAAAAGACATTTACTTAAGCCAGAAGCTACGATTTCTTATTATAGAAACAGAGATGAAGAATTTCGAAAATATTTCACAATGGACGAGGAATTGTCACTTTCATATTGTACCGATGTAAAAGGTCTAATGGATGAATTTCAAAATAACTCATACGATCCTGAAGAATGGAGACTGTTCAATGATTCTTCTAAACGAAGCATTAAGGCAGTTTTGCTGCATAATACCAACGTTTACGCTCCCATTCCGATTGCTCATTCCACAGTTATGGAAGAGCAATATGAAAAAATGAAGCAGCTTTTGATAAAAATAAAATATGCTGATCATAACTGGAAAATATGTGGAGATCTGAAAATTGTAACAATATTGCTTGGCCAACAGTCAGGGTTTACACTTTATCCCTGTTATAAATGTCTGTGGAATAGAAGAGACAGGGAACATCATTATAAGAAAAAAATTTGGCCAACAAGAGAATCGTTCACTCCTGGTGAAAATAATGTATTGTTTCCACCATTGGTAGATCCAGGAAAAGTTCTTATTCCCCCGCTTCACATTAAGCTTGGACTTATGAAGCAATTCACGAGAGCATTAGATACAAACGGCCCATGTTTCAAATATTTGCATAAAAAATTTCTGAAATTTTCTGAAGCTAAAATTAAGGCAGGCGTATTTGACGGGCCACAAATAAGAAAATTGTTTCAAGATTCATTATTTGTTACTAAAATGAATAAAGTTGAAAAAGCTGCTTGGCTTAGTTTTAAAGAAGTCGCAACAAACTTTTTGGGAAATAATAAAAGTCCTAAGTACAAAGAAATAGTCGAGAAAATGGTAAAAAATTTTCAAACATTAGGTTGCTTAATGAATCTAAAATTACATTTCCTGGACTCCCACATCGATGATTTCCCAGATAATCTTGGTGACTACAGTGAGGAGCAAGGAGAACGTTTTCACCAAGATCTTTGGATTCATGAAAAAGCTTGAATCAATTTTTTAGGAGTATATTTTTCTTAATTTTTACTAATTTTTTACCTATTTTTTGAGGTTAGAAAAAAATTGAGATGTGATGGCGATATTCTGACGTCAAATTCGTGATCAGCGGGCAAAAATACTACGGATCTTATATTTCGCATCAAAAGTATACCCCACTTTTTTTTTGTGGGGCTGTGTTATCATTTGGTCAATGTGGTTCCATGTGTAGCTAACGGGCTTAAACCAAGTCAGCACAAACGCTATTACCATTGTGTGTTAAGGAATGACTTGACAATGTTACATGTTCTAAATGTTTTTGTGTTGAGTCCTAATTGTGAATGTTGTTGGTGTAAGGCCTGTGGTTGATATGACGAGGGGGACAATGATGACTTTTTCTTGTTTCCATACTCTTTTTATTCCTGTTGCAAGGTCTGTGTATTTGTCTGTCGTTGGGGACAGCTGTGTCAATCAGATAGGTGACTTTTCCTTTTTTATATTGAAAAGTAATATCGGGTCTATTGGCCGGGACTGTTTTATTTGTATGGAGCTCGTAATCGTTATTTTCAAGTATGGATGTTGGAGTGTATTTGTAGTAGGGATCTGTGTTTTCTATGAGTTTTATGTTGTAGCTAGTGCTTGGTGAACTACTTTTGCCGCTGAGTCATGTCTGGCAGTGTATTCCCTTTCGGCTAATATTTTACATCCGCTTGTTATGTGTTCGATCGTCTCTTTACGTTGGTGGCATTTCCTGCATCTGTCTTCTGTAATAATTGTGTCTTTGATGATATACTTTTGGTAGTTTCTGGTTAATATGACTTTATCCTGGATGGCAAGTAAGAAGCCTTCTGTTTCAGGGCATAGCTGCCCATCCACCATGATGATACCAAACGAATAAGTGAGTATAGGTATAGCGAACGTGTTGATGGCTTTAGTGAGATTTTTGGAGTTGAGTTTTGTTTGTATAAGTTTCGTTTTTGAATTCGGTTCTGAGCTCTGTTTTGATGTGAGTGCGGTTAAGTTTTCTGCTTTGATGGAAGCCTAGATATTTGTATGTTTTTTTGTCCAGCATGTTATCGAGTGTTTCATTGTTGACGGTTTCTGTCTCATGGTCGCCTTTCCACTGGCCTATGTTGATGTGGAGCACTTTACATTTACTTATACCAAATTTCATACTGATATCTAAGTCGAAGGTTTCTGTGATTTTGAGTAGTTCTTTTAGCTGTGGCAGCGTAGAGTTTTATGTCATCCATATATAAGAGGTGGTTTATTTTATGTTGGTTCACTTTTTGGTGTCTGATGCAGAAACCTGTTTAATGTAATTGAGAGTGGATTGAGACAGAGGCAAAATCACAGAGCGCTGAGCGAGTCTCCCTGAAATATACCCCGTCTGATGTACAGCTCTTCTGTTTAGATGTGTTCAGTTTGTGTTTTTAGGTGGATTTTGGTTTTCCATGTTTTCATAATTTGCGCGAGAAATTGCCTGAGCTTTTAATTGATTTTGTACATTTCTAGGGCTCTGATTAACCAGTTGTGGGGTATGGAGTCGAAGGCTTTTTATAGTCTATGTAACCGGTGTGAAGGTTTCTGTAATCTTTTCTGGTTTGTTCCATGATCACGATATCTATGATCAGTTGCTCTTTGCATCATCGGCTATTTTTTCTGCACCCCTTCTGGTCTTCTGTGAGAATATTGTTGTCTATTTTCCTGGAAATTGTGGCTGTGATGATCTTATATTGGGTTAGAAGATAAGTGATAGGTCGGTAGTTTGACGGATTTATGGTGTCTGAGCTTCCGGGTTTGACGTATGTTATTACTTATGTGCGAAAAGTGGGGAATGTGTGTGGTTGTAGAATGGCTTTGTTGATTCGGTGTGTGAGTGCTTCGTATGTGGTGGTAAACTGTTTGTACCAGAACTTTTGTATATTGTCTATTCCAGGGCATTTCCAGTTGTGTGTGTGTGTGTTTGATTGTTTCTGTAATTTCTTGTGTAGTTAATGTGGACCTTTTTTGTTCTGTCACATGTTTATGTGTGTCTTCTTCGACTTTGATCCGGGGGGTGTTATTATTGTGTAGTTTGGGTTCTGATCAGATACTTCTCCAATAATCTGTGAGTTCTTGTTTGATTGGTGGTTCAGTCACTGCTGTCTGTTCGTTGTAAATAGTTTTTCGGTAGAACTGTTTCTCGCTTCTTCTGAAGAGGTTCTTGGTGTCTTTCCTCTCGTTTGATTCTTTGTATCTAGGGAGTCTTGCCGCATATACGGATAGTTTTGTTTCAAAGATCAAGGATTTCTGACAGTGTTCTGTTGGGAGATTTGGATTTGATCTTGTATACACCCTGTGTGATACGTTTGGACCCGTTCCCGTTTATAAAGTGGGTAAGGTGTCCTAGATTTCTTCTGATGTTCTATTCTTATTTGCCATTTGAATTTTGGTTTTATGCTGTTGGGGCTTCTTTGTAGTTGCGGGAATTTTTGATTATTTTGTGTTAGAGTGGTGATTGCTGCTGCGTATATTATTGTGTAAATATCTTCGATTGTGCTTAAGTTTGTTATGTACTGGGATATTATGTGCTTAATCATTGTGTTGAGGATTCGTTGCGTGCTCTGTTTGAAGATTAAATGAGGGATGGGATTTCTTGTTGTGGGGTCGGTGCCTGACTATCGAGCTAAATGTGACTCCATTTCTGCTTTGAGTATTTGTATGAGGGGTGATTAAGGGTGATGTTGTGTAGATAGTGTTGAGGGTAGTGAGTGGTTGGTTTTGTTGTCTGCGATATGGTGTTGTGCGGTGCTTGCTATTTACCATGTAATATTATTTTGAGTTATGCTCCTGCTGGATAATGGGTCTCATTGTATTCGACTGGGTGGTTGTGTGTGTGATGTTGGTCTGGTATCTGCTCTATTGTTTCTATTGTTTAGTTGGTCTGTGTTCAGTTCAGCAGCTACTGTATCTTTGATGGTTTGCAATTCGAAAGGTGTGAGGCGATTGTCTTGGTAATAACTCTTGTTTGGTCTATTACTCTCTGCTCTGTAACAAGTAATTGCAGATATGGGTCAAGAAAAGTCTGTGCAGTTCCAGTCTGTAGCCCGATGTCATTGATTCGAGTTTGGTTGCGGTGTAGTAACAGCACATTACTGTTCTGTTCATTTCATCTGCCTACTTTAACCACTGTCTTGGTTTGCCAGCCTTGGTAGTTGCATGTTGTAGCTTGGTTTAGCTTTGGTGGTTGTGTTTGTCCATTATCTGTGTCGGTTGTGTTTGGGATTTATTTCGGTGGGTCCAGGCGGCGAGTGATTTTTTTTTCAGTTTTGTGATTTTATTATAGCAACGCTTGGCATGTTGGTTGATTTCTGTGGTGCAATTCATGCGTTGCTTCGATTTTCCTGCCTTAGTGGGTGTCGGCTTACTCGCCGGTATAACACTTTTGGCAGGTCCATTTTTGGTTGCCCGGTCTTCATCGTTTTGGCCGAGCTGCCATTTCCTGCAACGTCCTCGACCGTTACGTCACCTGCCTGATGCTTCTTTTATTGCTCTACTATTGTTTGGGGTGTTTTCAATGTTCTGTGTTGTCAGAACTTCAAAGTGTTCCGACATTGGGTTGCCTGCTAGTAGAAGGTAAATAGTTTCGGTGTGTTTTCCTGTGCTTATTATTGTTGGTATATCCCTAAAAGTTATTTTAGTATCCTTTGTTCTTCGTAGTTCACACTTTTGGCAGGTCCATTTTCTTTTTACCGGTCTTCATCTTATCATTATTATTCGACATAGTGTTCCCACGAGTAACAAAGGAAAGTAGGGTCGACTGCGACAGAGCCTGGATGTCACAGTAAGGCTACTTACTTCCCGAGAGTGCCCGGCATCCGGGGAAACCGTTGGCGACTCATAAACGGTGAGTCTTTCATCTTATCGGCACGGTAAACACCTTAATATTTCGTTTTTGTAACAAATAATCTGGATAACACAGGACAGCACAACATGACTTAGGGGCTAGGGGAATCCTGGGATTCCCCTAGCCCCTGATGGCAATTTTTCCTTTATGTGGGCTATCCTTACGAGTGGGATTTTTTGCACCCCATGCATAGACATAGAGATTATTATTATCATTATTATTAACTAATAAATAGCGACACAACTAAAAGTCCATCATAAAACAATATTCCATACTTTTATTAAATAAATCATAATTATAAAAATTGTTTAAGATAAGTATGGAAACATTATACCTAAAAAAATAGGACCTGGAGGTGAGTTTCTGGAAGTTTTGAAAGCATAGGTATTTTCATATTTAATTAGGCAATCTTTTTTGAATATAAACAATGGAAAATAATCACACTCTCGATAACTATACAAGGGCCTACTGATAAAGAAGTTTTGTTACCTAATTCCAAATAGACCAAAAAGTGATTAAACTAAATGCTAGAAAATATGGGAAAGGTTATTCAAGGAACCAGTCATTTGAAGATGAAGTTCGCACACAGAGGGAGGTGCTGTCTAGGCTCAGTTTTTTTAATATGTACGATCTAGCTACGGAGAGCATTAAAAACCTTGGCAAATATGCTGTAGAATTTATGGTTGCAGTTTAGATTCGTGTATTTTACGATTATTTTAAATTATTTCATGGTTTATTTCGTTTTGTCACCACAGTAATTTTGCCTATATCACGCTAATGACATAAGGCCTGGAGCTTTCTATTTCTTTACACTTTATCAGAGCATTGCAAAAGAAAATATAAAGATTTTAAGCCGCTATTTTTTATTTGTTAATTTTGCACCTTGACTTTAGTGATGTATTGCCTTGAAAAATTTGTTTTGTCCGTATTTTGGACCAAAATATTAACTAATAGATGATTGTCTATATTACTTATCATGAAAAACCTCAGGTTGTGTTTCCAAGTCATAGTTGGGTATTTTGCAATAATATCTGACCTAGTTCTAAACTTACCCGTTTCTTCAACTAAATTCAGTACAAAGACAGATTATCTTTTATAACACCTTGGCTAACATACAATGATATTTTTTTATTCTTTAAACAATAGATATATGTACATTGCTCTTTCTGGTAAATCGCTAGTTTGAAAAAAAAAAAACTTCTTGGTTCCTACACCGAGATATTCATTTTAAATCTTGGGAACTATTTGATTTGGGCGAAGGGTATGTTTCGTGAAAAATCCAAATATTAAAAAAAATGCATTGTACATCATTTAAAATATTTTATATTTATTCATTTTTTCAAAAACGCTTGACGTAAATTAATTTGGCTTAAACTCGATTAAACTTTTTTAAAATTTTTTGACGTCAAAGACAAAATTATTTTGATGGCTGTAAAGTATGGTGAGGTATTATGTACTTAAATACTTTAAATATAGCATAAATTTGTTTTATCGATTGTCTTTAAAACTTGATAAATGTCAATTATAACATCTATTTTTAAAGAGATAAAATGGTAAAAAAATCTTTTGCAAAATTTTGTGGGCGTCTCGAGTAATGAGTAAATGTGAGATTACTAACAAAAATAATCTGGGTTGATACCTGATTATTTAAAATATTTTCTTCGGAATTAACTAAGCATTCAAGTAATTGGTTTTGTAAAATATACAACTTTTCTTGTAATTCCTCATTTTCTAAAAGAAGTTGTTTTTTTCTAGATTCTAACTCTGGTTTTTCCTGAGTTATTGCAGATGACAGTAGTTGTTCTGAAAGTTAAAATAAAGTTTTTTTAGTCCACAGTTTCAGTTACAAGGGCGGGTTTTGAAAGAGCATTTTTGTCTTTGAGGATGCTGGGACTCAATAGCTCATTATAAATAAGTAAATAAAATTAATTTGGAAAAAAATGTTTTATATTGACATAGCAGAATTAACTTTAAACTATTAACAAAGATTATTTTCAGAAAAAAATCGTCCATTTTTTTTGTTACCTTGTCTTAAAAGTCTTATGTCAATAAAATTCCAAATCTTTATAGATGCAGCAGCTAATACAGTACAGTGATGCAAAATGCACCTGTCAAATACTTATTCTACATTTGCACGAACATACAATACAAAGCTTCTTCTTTCATATATGGTTACCCATATAGGTAGGCAATTGCCTGTTTTACTCCTCTTAAGCCTCTTCTGATGTTCATGTCCAACATTCTCGCCATCGTTTCGGTGGTCTTTCTTGTGTTCGCTTACCCACTGATTTCTTAGCTTTGGCACACTTGGCTAGTCTAGTGTTGTCCATTCTATCGACGTGTTTATTCCATTTCTTTCTCCCTTGCCGTACTACCTTCGCTACGTCTTGTATATTATTCATTTCTCTTAGGCCTTCGCTTCTAATTCTGTCGTAGAGTGTCTTTCTATGAATCGTTCTTATTATCTTCATTTCTACTGTTCTCATCATTTGCATCGTTTTGTTTCCGCCGCATATGTCAGGATTGGCCTTATGACTGTCTTATATATTCTTTCGTTGTTGAGGTATTTGTTTTTTTTCCATATTATGTCTTTCATGCATCCTGAAATACGCGAGGCTCTCATAGTTATCTTTTTGACTTCTTGTTGTATGTTACCATTACTTGTTATTTCTGATCCTAGATAATTAAATTTCATGACCTGTTGTATAATTTTCCATCGATTTCAAGTTTACACCTTATGGGTTCTTTGGCTGTTACCATACATTGTGTTTTTTCAGTGTTGATTGCCATGTTGAAGCGTTTAGCTTCCTGGTTGAAGGTATGAAATAGCATTTGTAGGTTGTTCTCAGAGTCGGCGATGAGTACACTACAGTAAATAGCATATAATATGAAAGTACGTGTTTACCATTTTATATACTGTTTCTTTGGAAGTTGTTTTATGATTCTATCCATAATCATATGAAAAAGAAATGAGCTCAGTGAATCTCCTTGTCTTAAACCGTTGTTGATGTTTATTTGTTCGCTTGTCGTATATCCTACTTTAATTGCTGTTTTACAGTTTTTGTTCATTTCCTGTATTATTTGTATTATCCTTTGATTTACTTGGTTTTCTTTCATTATTTCTATTATATCTGTGATGCGTACTCTATCGAATGCTTTTGTCATGTCCACAAAACACATATATGCTGGTTTATTAAAAATCTAGTGACTTTTCAGTTGTTTGTTTTAAGATAAATATGGCATCGATAGTGGATCTATTTTTTCTGAATCCTTGTTGCTCTTCTTTTATCTTAATATTCTTTGTCATTATTTCCAAGATAAGTTTCGTGAGTGCTTTCAAGGTGCTATTTAAGAGCCACGATAGTTTTCGGGGGATGCTTTCTATCCCTTTTTGAATATGGGGATCGTCATGCTATTTTTCCATTCTTTTGGTATGGTTTTCTGTTCTATAAAGCTTCTGAAAAGAACGCTTATTTCTTTGTGTAATTGTTGTTCCCTATATTTCAGTATTTCGTTGGTTATGTGGTCCGATCCGGGACTTTTTACTGTGTTACTCCTCATATGTTAGGAAATGTTTTAAAAAAAATTACATTCACGAACAATTCTGTACACTGGGGCGTGGGCACGTCAAAATGCATACTAGATAATTTTTAAAGTGTATGGTTTTTTATTTATTTAACTTGCAAATTGTTTGCAATATATATTTTTTTTTTACAATAAAATTTTGACACTACATGTTCTTAAAAAAAAAAAAAAACCTTAAACTACATGTAGTTCAAATTCAAAAAATAAAAATCTTCTTGCGATCTTATTTTTATTAGTTAAAAACTGACAAAATACGATTTTTGTCCAGTCGATCTAAAATTTTGTACACTGCCATAAAATGTATTTCTAAAAACTTTTTCCAATAAATATTTTTGATATTTGAACAAAGAAACTAGAATTTAGACTTTAAACTTTAGAAAATTCAAATTTCCAGCCAAAGGACAAATGGAAATCGGCACTGCAAAATGATTTTTTTGGGTCTCAAGTGATACAGAATCACACAGAAAATCATAATATACTGTGCATTGGGTATTATAAAATAGCTGTATGAGGTATTTTAGGAAATAAAATGTAAAAATGTTGATTCCTTATAACATACAGTTTTAGACTAATAAAGCTCCGTTTTGGCATTTATAATTTATTTAATCTTTAGGAAAATTACTTACCAGTGAAACCTGATTGTGTGACGTTAAAATTTAAAACGATTACATATGGTGCCACTTCCGCAGGTATAAGTAAATGTTCCCGTCTACTGCATAAAATCAACTTAAATTCTGAATTGTAGTTAATTTGTCTTCCCAATATGCAAACCATTTTTCTTTCACCTGTAAATAGCACGAAGAATGAAATAAAAATTATACGGATTGCTAGTTAGGGCAGAACTAACATTTTTGTAAAAAATTTTTAAACCAGGTTTTAGGTAACATAGATCTATTAACGGTAACTTACAGGGAAGTTAGAGTACGTAAAATATACGTTCACAATCGCCGGAGTGGCAAATCCAGATAGTGTAGTGATAAATTAAAGAATTATAAGTCTTTACTTTATAGTGCAATATTAAGTATTGTTATCGTATTAGTATGTGTGAGTATCTGATTAGTTCGTTTGTAGAAACGCCTATTTTTATATAATATTTGACTATTCTTTTATTGTTCCAGTTTGAAGATTTCTACAATCCACTTTCTTTAGAGCACATCTAGGAGTCTCCGCTATAATTTATAAGTCTCCATTTTGATTTTTCTTATTCGTATGTTTAGTTGTACTGTAGACGTACAAATATTCTATTAGAACGCAATTTTAATCCTAGTTTTGATAGAGCAATTGAATGATGCAACTTCTAAATAAAATGTTCCGTAGTTGCTTTTAATACTAATCCTCGTTGGTTAAGTTTCAAATATTAATTTAAACATGTTTTCTCATAGTTCCAATTAATTAGTTAAACATAATAGAAAAATAGTATTGAAAGCAGGTGGTGTATGGAGACTTTTTGAAATTACTGTACATATATATATATATATATATATATATATATATATATATATATATATATATATATATATATATACATATATATATATATATATATATATATATATATATATATATATATATATATATATATATATATATATATATATATATGTCAAAGTTATACTTATATTTTAGTTTTTCTTAAGTAGCTTTCTTAATAATTGTACTATTTGATTCGGTGCTAAGGGGTTTTCTGAGACAATAAATCGGAATCAGCACACAGTTTTGTTGTAAATTGTAGGGGGCGCCACTTATTGCACTATGTATACTTTAAATTGGTATAACCTTTTTATACCACTCTGTACGATATTTTTAATTAAATATTCATATTTTCGGTCTTCCCTTGTCTAAAAAAGCTCACTTGGTAAATGTTGCTCCGAGCACCACTTTCTGAGATAGTGAATGTATCAATTTGTGGGTAATCTTTTATGCCCTTAGCCAGTTGGTTTTTACATTCTTACTGTTGTTGGCCCGTTGGTCTTTAAATTTATTATTGCTGTTATCCTATTTGCCTTTAAGTATGCTCCAAATTTCAAAGACTATTCTTTTGGACCTGTCCTAAGCCTGGATCAAGTGTGAAGCGTTTTCGAATTTAATAATGGAATTAAAAATGGAAACAAATATCCCATTACCTCAAAAACTGTTGCTCGGAGCAACATTTACAAGAAAGCTTTTGAGATAGGAAAATATTTAATTAAAAATGTCATACAGTGTGGTATAAACAAGTTATGACAATTTAAAAGTATACACAGTGCAATAAGTGGCGCCCCCTACAATTTACAACAAAACTGTGAGCTGATCTTGATTTCTCATCTCAGAAAACCCCTTAGAACCGAATCTTTTCCAAATAGTGCAATTATTAAGAAAGCTACTTAAGAAAAACTAAAATAAAAGTATAACTTTGACATCGTGTATCTCAAAAATCACGAATTTTTGGACTAAGGTAAGTTGGGTTAAATAGCCATATTTTCATCCCAGAAATCCACAGTAACTCTATGTACACGGAATACTGGGACACCCTATATATACATATATAAATATAATAGGTAATATTTTTCTTGGGTTTTGGTTGTCATTTAAAACAAAAGCTTACTATTGGTTACAACAACGTTTCGCATATTTTGTTGTGCTTTATCAAGTTTTTCTTTACTAAAAAAAATTTTTTTTTTACATTAAAACTAGTTTTCTAAAAAACAATTTCACATTATGAGTTGAAATTTAAAATCGCCTAAAAATATTTACAAAAATGATAATTTACTCAGTGACATACCTTGGAGTTTCTTTTTATATGAACTGATGTCAACTGATTGTTATTTTAACAGTCAAGATGGCATATATTTTTTTATTACTTTTTAATTTTGAGGTAAGATTTTATTTTTTGTTAGTTCGTATTTTATACAGGATGTTTGTATCTGTATATATTCCATAAAAGACCGTTCAATTCTTATGTTTCGTTTACAGTTAGTAGTTTAAGATTTTTTCTTTATATATATATATATATATATATATATATATATATATATATATATATATATATATATATATTATTATTATTTAATTATTTAATTAATTAATTTATTAGATTATGGTAGATTTGACTTAAGCCCTCGATATCTTGTTTATCATTTATTGTTTCTTTTTCTCGTTTTATTTCGATCATCTATTTGAATATTAACTTAGTATAGTTTGGTTCCTGTGTTAAGATTTTAGTATTCTTGAAGTCAAATTCATGTCTTCTTTGTGTTTCATGTTTATGTAATGCAGCTGAAGCATTTTTGGTGTATTTATGACCGTTTAGTCTGTTGTCTAAGTATTGAGTTGTCATTCCTATGTATTTCTTTGGGCAGGTTAGATATGGGATAGAGTAAACTACGTTAGATTTCGTTTATTGAGGTAGTTTGCTTTTAAGTGGTGTAAATAAAAAGTTTACTAAATTTTGGGCTTTATGGCAAACAGTAATGTTATGTTTTGGAAGAATATGACTTATTTTTTCCGAAAGACCGGCTGTGTATGGCATAGCAATATATTTTTTATTATTTTGTTTGCTGTTTTTTTTATTTGTCTTTTTGTCTTTGTTGTAAAATAAAAAAGTTTGAATATTTTTCAAATTGTGTTTTCTGGAAAATGGTTGTTGTGTAATCTTTGTTTAACTTTCTGTAGGGTTTTTAGCCGATACTTTGCGGACGTTAACGCAATAGCTCTATCTGTGAGACCTATTATAACGCTGTTTATTTGCTTTTTTGGATGATTTGAATTGAAATTAAGATAACGGCCTCACCAGGACTCTTTTGTGTACCACCTAGTGGCTATTCTTTGTTCACTTTCTCTAATATATATATATATATATATATATATATATATATATATATATATATATATATATATATATATATATATATATATATATATATATATATATATATATATATATATATATATATATATATATATATATATATATATATATATATATATATATATATATATATATATATATATATATATATATATTTTTTAGAAAACTAGTTTTAATTTAAAAAAAAAATTTCGATAGTAAGCTTTTGTTTTAAATGACACCCAACACCCAAGAAAAATATTACCCATTGTAAAGAAATGGTTGAAGATAAATAAAAGAGAAAATTTTATATATATATATATATATATATATATATATATATATATATATATATATATATACATATATATATATATATATATATATATACATATATATATATATATATATATACATATATATATATATATATATATATATATATATATATATATATATATATATATATATATATATATATATATATATATATATATATATATATATATATATATATATATATATATATATATATAATATTATTACTCGATATTTTATGGAATATGTATTTTGTGCTGAGACATTAATAAAAAAAAAAACCGGTCAAGTGCAAACTGAACTTGCGCAATAATGTTGCGTACGCTTTGGGAGGAATTAAATGGGCTACATCATTCGAACACTTTCCTTGAAAATACTTGTAGAACAGACTCAAATCGCCAACTGTTCTTCGTTGTTTGAGCAAATCAAGGCCGCCGGCCAGATTCGGGTCTCCAATCAGACGAACAGCTCTTCTCTGAACAGAATCCAGCTGAACGAACTCCTGCTGTCTGCGGATATTCACCTGAGAAGCCGATGTCCGAGCGTTCAAAGTGAATGAAGAGACAAGCGTACTGTCGTCTGCAAAGCTGTAGATTGGATTCCCGGTCTTTTCCAGCAGATCGTTAATATAAATGAGAAAAAGAGTAGGAGACAGTATGGAGCCTTGGGGCACACCGACGTTGATTGTGAAGGTGTCGGAAAGAAATCCGTCGACCGCCACTCGCAAGGAACGCCCTCTGAGGAAACATGAGAGCCACCAACAGAACTTTTCAGACATACCACAAGAGCGTAGCTTAGCCAAACACGGTCGAATGCCTTGGATATGTCAAGAGCAACCGCTCGAGATTCTCCAAAGTGTTCAATTACGTTGTTCCAAACATGTGTTAACATAAGTCAGAAGATCTCCTGTTGATCTATGTTTACGAAAGCTATATTGGTGATAGCTAATAATATTGAATCGAAAATTAGAAGATGCTGATTGATAATCTTTTCCATGACTTTCGATGTTATTGAAAGCAGTGCGACAGGTCGGTAGTTATTTGGCAAGGTCTTCTTACCTTTTTTAGGTATCGGCTGAACCGTGGCACATTTCCAGCAGGACGGAAATATTCCCTTCCTGTACGATAGGTTGAAAAGTCTACAGAAAACTGGTGTTAGTCTCTTGCACAGTTTTTGAGAACTATGGCAGGTATTCCGTCAACGCCAGAAGCCTTTTTGGTGTCTAGCTTCATTAAAATACGCTTTATGATATGCTGTCTGAAGACAACATCGGGCATCTTTGACTGCAATATGGGAATAGTAGGTGGTGTTTTCCTTGGAAATCGACAGTAGAATGCGAAGCAAGCCAACAAGTTCGCTCTCTCAACAGGTGTGGTTGCAATGGAATTATCTGGCCGTGTGAGTGGTGGTATGGTGGATTTGGTGAAATTTTGACTAACTGCCTTAACGACTGACCAAAAGAACCTGGAATTTTTGGGACAAGCGAGAACTTTGTTTCTAATTCGTTGATTGTGTGCCTCCTTGGTTTCGTCGATAATTCCTTTGCATCTGTTCCGGGCATGAACAAAGGTGTTACGATTTGTGGTGTTAGGATTTTCACGCCATCATCGGTAGGCAAGATGTTTAGAAGCAACAGCTTTTTTGCATTTTCGGTCAAACCAAGGCTTGCCGTTGGGGGGCATTTCTTCGAAACAGGGATGTAAGCTTCCAAATAACATCGGAGACCTCCCTGGCGCAGTCAGACGGGTTGTCGGATCGAAAACAAACGTCCATCCAAGGGAAAGTTCGACAGTATTCCATGAGATCTTCCCATTTAGCAGATTTGTGGTGCCAAATCTTGCGCGGCCTAGGCGCCTCCCGGTCACTGATTGGCAGGATACTCAATGTCGAAAGCAGTTTATGGTCGGATTTACGGTGACCGTGTAAATCTCCGGATTGGTAGTTAAAAACAGATCAAGAAGACTGGCGAACTCCTCGTCTCGATCAGGGATCCGTGTTGGTTCTTCAATAAGCTGAGTTAAGCCACAACTGATTGTGAATGATTCAGCTTCACGACCTCGTTCATCGGTAGTATTTGAATATTTAAGCCAGTTGATATTGTGGACATTAAAGTCGCCCAGGATGGCAATTTCGGTACATGGATTTGTAAATGATCGATGGTGTCTGCAAGAGAAGCGAAAAGTATTCGAAAATTGGTATCACTTGGTGGTCGATACAGGATAGAGATGAACCTTGTGGTTTGTTGAGTCGTTATTTTTAACCACATAACATTAAAGCTTGGAGGCTCCAGAGCCTCAACTCATTGGCAAGAAAGGTCGCTCCTGACAAAAAGACAGATTCCAAAGTTAAACCTAAATCGGGAATAGAAGTCGTACCTAGGATTGGTTTCACATAGAGCGAGTACATGGGATTTATTTCATTGCAGGTGTTGATGCACTGAATTTATGTTCGAGTTTAAACCTCGTATGTTGCAAAAATCTATTTTAAAATTATAAGGGCTGCATGTCGACGCCCCCGAACCAGCCCCCACCGATCCGAACGGGGGGCTATTTTACCTCCGGAATTTTTTGTATCCAGGTGTCTCATCATGCTTTTTGGTCCCACAGTAGTTAATGTGGAATTTTCCTGTTCTCTCACATGTTTATGGTTGTCTTCTTCGGCTTCAGAACTTTTGTATATTGTCTATTCCAGGGCATTTCCAGTTGTGTGTGTGTGTGTTTGATTGTTTCTGTAATTTCTTGTGTAGTTAATGTGGACCTTTTTTGTTCTGTCACATGTTTATGGTTGTCTTCTTCGACTTTGATCCAAGGGGTGTTATTATTGTGTAGTTTGAGTTCTGACCAGATGCTTTTCCAATAATCTGTAAGTTTTTTTTTGTTTGGTGGTTCAACCACCGTTGTCTGTCTATTGTACATAGTTTTCCGGTAGAACTGTTTTTCGCTTCTTCTGAAGAGGTTGTTGGTGTCTTTCCTCTGGTTTGGTTCTTTGTATCTACGGAGTCTTGCAGCATGTACAAATAATTTTTGTTTCAAAGTATAAACGATTTCTGGCAGTGTTCTGTTGGGAGACCCGGATTTGATCTTGTCTATACCTTGTGTGACTCGTTTGGACGCGTTCCCGTTCATAAACTGGGTAAGGTGTCCTAGATCTCTTCTGATGTTGTTGATTTTGTTTTCTATTCTTATTTGCCATTTGAATTTTGGTTTTGTTGGTTGGTTGAAAACAATTATTCTTCAAATTTATTCATTGCTGCAACAAAAAATTAGGAAAACCCCCGTAAGACTAGTAAGCTTTCAGGGTTCTCTCTACGATATCATCCCGAAACTTCCTGGAAAAGAACATTTCTCGAACTTAATATACATTTAATAACTATTACAAGCAAATTATGCATAAAAGCATCAAATTATTTAGTAAACTTAGTTAAAAATTCAAACAAAGACCCATTGCTGAGCGAAAAACAGAGATAAACGACTCACTTTGAAAAAGAAAAACATAGATCAAGAGTAAAACAATGTAATTTTTTTCGATAAAGCTTCATTTTGGGGTTATGTTATCATCCCACGCGCCTGGTCAATTTCCACTAACCTTTTTGTCCAGCGCACCGTCAAACACCCTGTGAATATCCATGTTTAGGGATGTCTTTCGGTAAAAGGTTTTGGGATACTCTTCATCTTTACCTACAATTTGAAGGCTGAAAAAATGCTCCAGATTGACAAGATTTATACTAACTGCCAAATGGTGGTTTATCGATAAAAATAAGGATTGGATTCTTCAAGAGTAGAACGACTCCAAACATCGGAGTAAAGCGTGTAGCCAGTGGAAAGGAGAATCCGGTATTGTTATCCTAGATTGGCCATCTCAATCGCCCTGTGACCAGTCGAGAACGTGTGGTCATATATCAAACAAGAGCTTCGTAGTAAAAAGGTGTACACAGTGAAACAGCTGTCTGAATACTCGGCAAATCTCTCGAAAGTGTGCCTGAAGATACTAAGCGATCATCGACGCTGATGGAAACTTAGTTAAAAAAATTCAAACAAAGACCCATTGCTGAGCGAAAAACAGAGATAAACGACTCACTTTGAAAAAGAAAAACATAGATCAAGAGTAAAACAATGTAATTTTTTTCGATAAAGCTTCATTTTGGGGTTATGTTATCATCCCACGCGCCTGGTCAATTTCCACTAACCTTTTTGTCCAGCGCACCGTCAAACACCCTGTGAATATCCATGTTTAGGGATGTCTTTCGGTAAAAGGTTTTGGGATACTCTTCATCTTTACCTACAATTTGAAGGCTGAAAAAATGCTCCAGATTGACAAGATTTATACTAACTGCCAAATGGTGGTTTATCGATAAAAATAAGGATTGGATTCTTCAAGAGTAGAACGACTCCAAACATCGGAGTAAAGCGTGTAGCCAGTGGAAAGGAGAATCCGGTATTGTTATCCTAGATTGGCCATCTCAATCGCCCTGTGACCAGTCGAGAACGTGTGGTCATATATCAAACAAGAGCTTCGTAGTAAAAAGGTGTACACAGTGAAACAGCTGTCTGAATACTCGGCAAATCTCTCGAAAGTGTGCCTGAAGATACTAAGCGATCATCGACGCTGATGGAGACTGGACTAACAAAAAAATTTAAATAAACACATTTTTTAATGAACAATGCGTGGCACGTTCTTACTTGACCGACTGTACATTTATATTTTTTATTTTGACATAACTCTGCGAAAAAGCAAATCAATTATTTTAACAGAAATGGTTAATTTTATAATGTGTTTTGAAGTTTAAAAATGCCACAGCAATATTTTTGTAAAATGCTCAAAATCATCAAGTTTGCCATTTCAGAATATAGTTTAATGATTTTAAGCTATACAAGTCCAGTCACACTCTTATGAATTTTTTCTTTATTAATGTTACTACCGATAAATTACCTTGATAAATAAATTCTCCTCTAAGAACTGGTAACAAGACATGAAAAGCGTCTTCAGCTTCCTCAACTATCAAGATTTTACCAAACCTGAAAAGAAAGAAGTATTCAGTTAATTGAGCCATTACCATAGTTTTTTAAATAAATTTTTCAATTGTACTAGTGCTGCATAAAATTAACTTTCAATTTTAGTCTAGGTATTTGAAAAAAAAAAATAATAAAACTTCTCAATGAAGGATTTTATGAATCTCTTTTAACATAATCATATTAAATTTACTAAGCTTGTTTATGAATATATATTTTTTCTTCCTCTTTTTAAATATATCTAGCTGCATTAAAGATGATGCAACCCACTAACTATTACAATAGACTAGGGAAGGGACTAATTCCTTAGTTTATGGTATTAGCGCATAGAAGGCTACTTTTTTATGGATAACTTTTTACCGAACCGTTCGGCAAATTTTCACTAGCCTTGAGTGATACCCCTAAATATAATAACTGACGTTTTAACAACTTTGGCACCAACCAGCTCAGTCGAACTTTTGGATATTCAACACATTTTTTCGTTATATTGATAACGTTTGAAATACTCAAAATATAGCGAGGACTATTGATCTTTACCCATAACACTTAGAGATGTCACATTAATTTTATATTAGTTGTTTCAGAAATATATTGCAATAAACAAAGTGTTCAAAAAGGTTTGACTTTTGCAAAGCATGTGTTTTCAGCCAAAAATCTGGAACAAAAAAAATTGGTCAAATGGCATTCGTAAAATAGTCGCCCGGTTGTCACAAGTTAGATGCTACGTTTTTGCTGCTAAGTTTTGCGGCAGACGTGAGAGCAGTGTATCAATTTATCTTACATTTAAATTATAAAAAGATTCCGTTGACTTTGCCTTCAACAAAGTCTTATTTCGTAAAGTACTGTACAACTTCAACAGAATAGCGCAGAAGTTAGACGATTTTATTAGAGTTAAAGTTTTGTCTAAATCTTTCCCGTTTAAACAGGGAAAAATATGACTGAATATTTCCAATGTGTAGTTAAAAATGACCGAAATGTTTTCAATCAGTGTACAGTAGATAGATAGATATAATGCCTAACAGGTGGCTTAAATACCTACGATATCTCTTAAGAGTCCGTTGTACACTTGCCTAAATCTAGGATTGTGGCAGGTCAATAGCCTTTAAGAAGGATACTAGCTTTCCAGGTTGAATTCCCTTAATACCCTCCTGGTCTAACATTCCAAAAGAGTTTGCCTTGCTTGGAGAGCGCTGTTTCTTCCTCTTTCAAACACCATCTCTAATTTGGACAATATTTGACCGCGTTGTGAGTTAGGTACTCATTTAAATAGCGTATTAGTGTAAGGATTGCTGTTACCATCTTCAAGTTTTTCTGGTTTAATTTTAGTGGAGGAGGCTCCCTTATGAGACTCTTATTTGTTCTAGTGGCCTGACTAGTATTACTAAAGTTGTGGAACCCGACATAGCTAACGGTAACACTCCATTTCACTACCATCGTCATTCAGTTTGCTAGCGTTAATTGGGAGCAAATAATATGTCCTGACATAAACATGTTATACGTTCAGTAAGATGAGCTTCTCTGCTCCCAAATACACTTTTGAATTGTGGATTCTTGAATCTCTGACTTCAAAAAATATTTAAAAAATTGTTCTTGAGTCTCCTTTATATATATGTATATATATATATATATATATATATATATATATATATATATATATATATATATATATATACATATATAAAGGAGACTCAAGAACAATTTTTTAAATATTTTTTGAAGTCAGAGATTCAAGAATCCATATATATATATATATATATATATATATATATATATATATATATATATATATATATATTTCAACGGAAAGTGGTTGACAGATATATTTGATTTAATTCCTTTCAAAGTGGTATATGCAATTAAGCACATCCATGTCAGGTACTTCTCGAACCACAATCTTTTATAACTCTGTTGTGAATATTACTCCTTTAGAATAAACATAAGAAAGGTAAAGCGATTCAAGACTAATGTGAATTACTATTTCTGCATACACACCTCATTTATAAATTTTCTAAAGTGTGTGTGTGCTGTGCATATATTAAACAGTAAGGGTGGCGGCTTATTTCTTCATTTTCCTTTTGTAGATAATTTATAAACTGTATCGGTGCCCAAGGATTCATGGCCAAGTTCTTTTTTGAATAAGTATTTTTTTGTCCCCTATTTTTATATTTTCAATTACATTCTGCTTTATTATTTTTCACCTGCCTTAATGCTACTCTACGGTCGTACGCACTTACTGTACTCTTTTAATTGGCGACTTGTGAATATTACTCTTTTGTTAGTTATGGGAATAACTGATTAACAAGTTTTGTAGTTCAATCCTCATAGAATATCCCCACTTGTTGTAGCACTTCCTTAAAATATACTCTTTATTTCCGTCTACATGTACAAATATTTCTTTATGCTTCCTAGTCTGAAGAACATAGAGCCTTGATCTCCCCTAAACCTTTTATTGTGACACATTTCTCATTTGCATTCTATTTTTTTGCTTTTAATTCTGTTCTTTTAATTAGTTTGTTAATATTCGATTTTTCTGTTCATTTATGTCCCTTGTCACTACCTCTCTGCTTTCCTGTACTTAGGCTGCTTACTTCATTAATAATTTAACAGCTGTGTTGTACTGCCGTTAATTAGTATCTTAGTTGATCTGGGTCCATTATTTTTTTCTCTTCTCCAATATCCATAACAATGAAATTTTTTTTCGTTTAATGATCCAGCATTTTCCTTCTTTTTGTTTCTCTGCCAATGTGCACTTTTGATCTCATTATTCCGTGGCCGAACCAGTAAAGAATTTTAAATCTATCGCTTATTTATTACTATCGATTATTTATCCGTGAAGTCAACTATCAATTTTTCTGTAGTTTTTACTCGCCCATCATGATATTGAAAACTCCCAATAATATAAAATAGAAAGTTTATTTTATCCTAATAGCTGCTGTATTTTTTGTAACATTCAATATTTCATCATCTGTGTTATTACTTGATGGTTCAAAACAGGACCAATTTGAATTTGTATTTCTCGAAGGGATGATATAAGCAATTTAGTTTGGTGATACAAGTCTTGTAAAAGTAATGTGTTGCCTACCTTTTCTTAAAAGACCGGGTATCCAATCTACAGCTTTGCCGACAACAGTACGCTTGTCTCTTCATAAACTTTGAACGCTCGGACATCGGCTGCTTCCAAGTGGAATTTAACGCTACAAAAACCCAGGCGGCAGTTTCTTCTAAAAAAGTTAACGTTGTTGAACCCGACATAGTTATGTCGGGGCACTCCATTCCCCTAGCATCGTCGCTCAATTTGTTGGGCGTTAGTTTAGGAGCAAATATGTCCTGGCATGAACATGTTGCAGGCATAGCAAGGAGAGCTTCTCAAAAGTTGGGAATATTATTTCGAACCAGAAAGCTTTACACTCCACAACAACTGTTAATTCTTTACAAAACTCAAATTCGGCCAACTATGAAATACTGCTCCCATGTTTGGGGCTCCGCTCCCAAAGATGCACTGCATTTGTTGAATTCTGTTCAGAGAAGGGCTGTTCGTCTGATTGGAGACCCGGAACTGACCGGCGGCCTTGATTCGCTGGAACATCGAAGAACGGTTGGCGATTTGAGTCTGTTCTACAAGTATTTTCATGGAAAGTGTTCGAAGGATGTAGCCCGTTTAATTCCTCCCAAAGCGGTGCATGTTAGAAACACACGTCGCGCTGGTGCTTCACATCCGTATGAGTTCAGCTTGTTACTCCACGTACAACTTTCTTCGAGCAATCTTTTATATGGAGAACATCATCACTTTGGAATAATTTGCCCAGCGCTTTGTTTCCCACCGAGTACAATTTACAGCGATTCAAGAACAACGTGAATCGCTTTTTCCGCACACGTGCCGCTCCTGGAGCGCTTTAGGGACTTCCCTGCTAGACCCATAACAAAAAATAAAAAAAAATAACTAGGAGCAATACAACTTCATAAATATTATATGTTATAGCATAAGCAATGTCTAGACTTGAATGTAAAGTTGTTTTATATTAAATTTACATCCAATAATTTTCTTTTTTATGTAGTTTACGTCTATCTTCTGTACTGCACGTTTTCTTTATCGTACAGTTTTCTTCGAACTGAGAAAATCTGGAACTGTTAAATTCAAGGTACAACTTCTCTTCCAGAAATAATTATCAGGAACTAGGCTGCGCCGGTAAAATGTATGATATTTAAATTAGAATTCACTAGTAACTTTTACTAGCATCGGCGGTATTTTGTTTCTTAAAATCAATAGAAGAAATATTCTGATAAAGTCAGGATATTGTTTATATATATATATATATATATATATATATATATATATATATATATATATATATATATATATATATATATATATATATATATGTATATATATATCCATTTAATCAGAAATAAATTAATTCTGTCCATAAATATGTTACACGAAACTTGTGTGCATCATATTGCCTATAACCTGAAGCAAGAGATAATTCGACAACTCAAGACAGAAAAAAAAAATTGTTATATAATAATAGTTTACAAAAAAGGTGATAAAATATTAAAAACAAATAATTCTGGTAACAAAACAGATGTCAGTTCAACCTTTACTAGTGCAAGTGATACACGACCAATTTCAAGAAATAAACGCATGACACCTGTTTAAAATAATTTGACTTCCAGTTTTTTCTCTGTTTCATTCCCTGGGAATTGAAAACTGTTTTTTAGTTTATCTAATCAAAGGAAATGAGAGTAGTGATAAATTTTAAAACTTACATTTCCCTCGGAATAATTGCAACTGTGAAAATATGTCTTAGAAGCAGCATAAAAGAATAGTAATAATAGATCATGACACTGTATTCCAGTTCGTTATGCTTTTTACCTATTATTGCTCTATTTAACACTGCCCTATATAGAGTTGTGTAAAGAAGCTGCTATTGCTGTAACATATACTGTTATAATTTTGAATACCTTCGCATTTATCTAAAAGATTGCAAGCCTCTCATATGGGCGTAATGTTGTCTACAATATGATATGGTTTTGGAGAGGTTTATAGCGAAGCAAATAAATCAGGACATCCTTTGTCCTAAGGATATGATCGTCCGATGGTATTTTTATTTAACTGTTTATCACTTTTAACCTTCCACGTCTCTTGACGGAGAATAGCCATTAGCACATAGAAATATCTGCGTGATATTCAACTTGAGATGGTATCCCAATACAAAACAAGATATATTGTCAGAGTAATCTAAACTAGCATGAATTAATCTCTTGCCTTTCACCATATACATATTTGTAATAAGAGTTGAAAGACGTTTTTTATGACTACGTCATAATTATTTACTATTAGAATTAATATTAAGTATGAGAATGGTTGATACACTTGACTTTCGGCCGTGTATATCTTATTTGATCGAACTATATGTAAAAACATAGTGCTTTTAGCGCACACATTTTTGATTTCCAAGTCAACCTTTTTTTTTTTTGGTAAATAAAGTAACTTTTTCTAAAACATCTATTGACCGGAAATTCATTTCAACTACATTAGGATTTTGAAATATTTCAGTTATCATCAGTAGTGTTAATACCAACATGGTTCGCGACAAGCAGGTTGAATCTAAAAATAAAATGTTTGATGTGCGCCAAAGGTTCCAAAACCCTAATATGGTTTCAACCATGATAAAATGAATAACTTACCTGATTGATGCTTCTAGCACAGTATAAAATTTTTCAGAGTTGAAATTAATGTACTCAAAATTTTGTCCATTTTTGCTATAATGTTTTCTTAACCACTGAACACAGGTAGATGTAGGATCAATTAATAACGGTGACAAAATACCCTAAAAAGCATACCACTTTTTTAGTGTATAATTTTCAAGAGTTTACAATGTGATTTTTAGAACATTAGAATTTGGAAAAAAATTTATCGTCAGAATAATACTAAATTACCATATAAAAGTAACAAAATCTACATCTAACTATCAAGTTTAATAGTTACTTTGGACAAGATAGCTAAAGTTTTAAAATTAATTATGTAAAAATAGTAACATTTAAATTTTTCCTAATCCATTAACTTTTCATTTAAAAAATACATTAAAGGAATTCAGTATATATTCAGTATTATATTACATTACTGTATAAATCTATAGACTACAAGTAAAAACTAAAATATAATGTATAGAAATAATAATAAACAAAATGTACTTTGTATTTTGGTCAGTATGGAAATTTCTTTAAGTAAAAGATGGCAGCAAAGATCATTGGTTTTGCTCACGTGTGTTTGTCATATTACCCGCCCGTAGTGTTTCATGCGTGAAAATAATGACATGTTGAGTTGTTTCATGCATGCCCGCAACTACTTAGTTTCTCGCTATCGGAGTGATTCCAAATACAGACGTAAATCGTGATTTGGATTTTCAAACAGTCTTTAACCGTTAATAATAGTTTTGTAATAGGAGTGCTTTGTAATTCACGAAAACGAAAAAAAAGTATAAACGAAAAAGTTCAGCTCAATGTTTTTTTACATAAAAAGAGAATGAAAAGTTTATTAAGATGCGAATTTACAGAATTACTACTTTGGTTATATATTGGGGAAGTAAGTGATTATGGTATATAATAGTTCAAGTGATAAAGCATAAAATTTTTCTCACACTAGTGTTAATTGAGACTGAAGATAATTTAATAAAAATAAAAATAATCTATTTCATCATAATTGAAACTTGTGCAAATAAGTATTTAAGTAGATATTATTATATTAAATAAGGAATTTTATAAGTCTCCTAAAATTAAGCCTTTTTTTAATCCTAATTTAGAATTCCTAAATTTAGAACCAAAATTAGATGTGCTGTGGAATATAGTCAAAAATGAAAGCTTCCCAGTTTCAGAAGAATAAATTAACAACTGGGTTAGCTGTTCTATAGATTCACCCTAAACTACGACTTTGCACCTTATGGCGTTTTTGGCGATAGTGACGCTTTTGGTATTTTCAGTCGATATGCTCATATTAAGCTGTCGACAGGCTTGATAAAATTTAAAAAGTGTTCTTTGTAGGTCGTCTTCATTTTCGGCAATCAACGCTGCATAGTCTGCTTAACAAACCAGACTAATTCTGTTGTTACTCATTCTGTATCCTATTCCTAGTAACTCTACGTCTTCTATTATTTTATTCACTAAAATATTGAACAAAGGCTTGAGGCTGTCTCCTTGTCTAATTCTTCCTGGCGTTGGTATATATCCTGTACTGTTCTCGCTTGTTTTAATTTTCGTGTTATTGTCCATGTTGTCTTTATGACAACGTTTGCCTGTATCTCTTTCTGCATCAAGTGAAGTTCTCAATAATGTATTCGAACTTACTACTCAAAAATAAATGTATTAGAATTTTATAACACTCTATATATACATATATATATATATATATATATATATATATATATATATATATATATATATATATATATATATATATATATGTATATATATATATATATATATATATATATATATATATATATATATATATATATATATACATATATATATACATATAAATATATATATATATATATATATATATATATATATATATATATATATATATATATATATATATATTTAAACCAGTACAATTAAGAGCTGTGGAAAAATTATGATAAATGACGCTTTGTTATAACTACCGAGAAAATCGACCGTGATGCTTTTTCAGCATCGATGCACCCAATATATATATCAAAAATAATTGAGGCCAATTTTGATAATAACCTTGATTGTTTTAATAATTATCAGCCTATATCAGTTCATTCCTGGACACGAGCCTCCTTCCTTTGTCTCCAATTGTATTGGTTTCATGCCTCTCGCATCCAGGATAATCCCACCGGTCGTCCAGCACATTGGTGGTCGACCTCTGGATCTTCCTCCTAGATATAGTCTCCACTGAAATATGATCTTGTTCGATCTCTCATACCGGCACCTTGCAACATGTCCAACGAATCTCCATTTTAGCCCGTCAATAGCCTTTCCGACGCACTTTATCTTTGGTACGCCCCTTATTACTTCATTTATATTTTTTATCTTCCTTAAGATACTCCGAGCATCTGTCTTTCTATAGATTTTTGGGTTGCTCTAAGTACTTTTATCGATTTTTTCTTTATTGTCTAGGTTTAACAGCCGTGGCCCTTTACAAAGAGTATACACTGATGAGACGAGAACGGAGACGCACTGGGATATTTTTATGTGCCATTATGTTCTTCAGTTTTCTGAATACTGGCCATGCTAACTTTTTCCTTCTAATCATGTCTTCTGTTTGGTTTTCTTTTAATAACGATATTATATGTCCTAAATAAACATAATTTGATACGTTTTCTATCAATTAGTGTCTAATTGTTATATGTGGGTTTTCTTTACACATTACTTTAGTTTCTCCTACGTTCATTTTAAGTTGAATTTTTGCTTGACTTTTCTCACAGTTCCACCGATATTTGTACAAGTTCTTCATTAATTTTAGACATTAAAACAATATCATCTACTTACCTTAGATCTTTTAGTATTTTTCCATTTATGAATATTCTCTCAATAAGCCCTCGAGTTCAAATGTAAACAGTTCTGACGATAACGGTTCCGCTTGCCTTATACATCTTTCTGTTTTGATCAGTTTCATGACACCGTTGAGCTTTATTGTAGAAATTGCGTTTTGTTTTATATATTCTGGAAATCACGTATAGCGGCTATCTATTCTGTCATCGTTGAGTGATACCATTATTTCTTAGTATTTCACTCTGTCAAGGGCTCTTTGAAAATTAATAAATGCCATACCGAGATTCAAATTATATTATATTGCATTTTCTATTGGAATCCTTATTATCAAACAATAATCGTACAAACCGAACTCCTTTCTAAAGCCAGCTTGTTCTTTTAGTTGATATTGATCAAGTTCATTTGCGATTCTATTAGTGAGGACCGTTGTACATAATTTGTATATCTGTAATAACGGGAAATTGAACAGTAATTTTCAAGGTTAGCTTTGTCTCCGTTCTTATATAAGAGTATTATAAAGGCATTAATCCAGTTGTTAAAGATTTTGCTTTGATACACGAATTCATTAAATAACTCACATAACTTTGTTAATAATATATTTCCACCAAATTTAAGCTTCGTCAAAACTTCATTATTACGTAGTACTTTACTATTTTTGATTAAATTCAAAGCATAAATTATTCCATTTATTATGATCCTTGGAGCTAATATTTATTTTGTGTTTTTGGTATTTCCCTGGTTGTTATTTTGCTGGACTTTTGCACTATATAAATTCCTCTACTACACGTAATATTTCTTTCTGATATAATATTTCGTTCTCAAATTGATCCTTAAACGTTACTACTCATTTACGATAGTTCTCTTTGCCAGGCTTGATCATCCTTTATCGTTTTCCAGTAATTTTGCAATTTCGCATCTTCTTGGTTAGTTTTCTGAATTCCTCATATTTTCCTTACTTGAATAACTGATTTTTTCTATTAGACGTTCATTTTAGTTTCTAGGCTCAGTTTGCTTCTTTTCTTTTTTATTGTTAATAAAGATGTTAGTGTATCACTGGGGTTGTCAAGGTTCCTTATAGTATGTTTTGAGTTGTTTAAATGTCTTATTCCCTTGCTCAACCTTTCTTTGTATTTGGAGATATTTATTTTTAATTCTGTTAGGTTTGGAGCATGTTTTTATATTAGAGTGATTTCAATATTTCTTATTACTATAGCCACGAGGAATTTTTAACAATTCATTATTTGGATCTATATGCACCGGCAAATTGTTTTAGAACGAAAAAATCTTTAAAAAATAACGAATTATTAAAAAGTGAAAAAATTCGTGATGATTCTGCAAATAAAAATAAGTAGTTTTTTGTCTCTCATAATTTCTCTAAAAGTTTTAGTTTTCGAGCAAAAAATTGTTGAATATGCAAAATAAAGCAAATACGCTGTGATAAATATCTCCGAAAATTGAGTCCATAAAAAAAAAATTTCCTACAAAAGTTGTAGATTTTTTATGTAGAATAAAATTATCAGAGAAAACTTTTTTACTTTAGTTTTTCTGCAATTTTTTGGAATCCACTCTCAGATTTGAGTCGGTATTGAGCCCAAATCAGCACAATTTCTTAACATGCCACTCAAAATTCAAAACTACATATCATAAGCTTTAATCTGGACCAGATTTTGGCCTCATAAATTGCATCAATTTATGGACTAATGGGGGATCCGGTTGACGAAGAATGACCCATATATATACATATATATATATATTTATATATATATATATATATATATATATATATATATATATATATATATATATATATATATACACTTCATAAACTCTTCAAAAATCGAGCTAGTCGTAGTAAGGTGTGGTATTAGGGTGGTGTCTTAAATATCAAGAACCATATATTTTGATTTCTAACTTAATTCAGTGGTTCCTAAAATAAGGATTTTTATTAAATATGTTATATTTTTTAATTTCACAAGTTGGAACACCTAAATTATAACCTCTGTAGAGTGGCTCAAATCAGATTGATAGTTGTTTGCGCTGATTAAATTCTAAGCTGAGTCTACTAGATGTAACTAATTTTTTACGGCACCTGTTTAATGATAATGGCATTTCCTACTGATGTCTTATTATTAGGTAACCCTTCAGCTTCCCACCGTAATTGTTCCCTCTCGGTGGAAAAATATGATATAAAGTCAAATTCTTCTACTTTTAATTCTGAACACCAGTTTTTTACAATATCCCTAGAAAATGAGAAATGAGGCTGTACATATATTTAAGTTCATATAACCATAAAATAAAATAATGTTCAGAAATATACAGGGGTTTATTGGACGAAGACCGTCAGTACGTTTTATTCTTGCATTACAAGTACGGTAGTTCAAGAATAATGGACAACCTGGGCTTACGTGTGCCATGTTTCTGTCTATTTTAGAACCCGCAGCTAGTCTAGGTCTCTACCTAGACGAGCTGCTATGACAACCGGTATCTTGCAAAAAAATCACGAGTAGAGATTTAAGAACAATATTTCAAAAGACATTAACAGCGATCAAATCTCAGTGTCATTTAAGCCAGCCCAAGCTTTTAAGGCAATAGGGCACCAAGTGTAAAAATAAATAGAAAAATTTAAATCGAATCAGTGTTGACCCCGGAACAGAGATTGATTATAACACGCCCATCTTAGCGATATTGCCAAATCGAAAAATTTCACATCAGATCGTCAGATATAATCTAGGTTTGTTTGCTACTAATATCATTTGAGATATAGTACTTGCGGTCTTACTAGGGTGCGTGTTACACGTTTTCATATATATATATATATATATATATATATATATATATATATATATATATATATATATATATACATATATATATATATATATATATATATATATATATATATATATATATATATATATATATATATATATATATAAATATATACATATACGAACAAAATATGTAGGGCAGAAACTAGCATATGTTTCACTATAGCTAGCACTACAGCTAGACAGCTAGCTTAAGTGAAGATGACAACTAGACATCTCGTAATAAAAATACGACAACATAACAGATTAAAGAACTATATCTTAGCAGGTATAAGTAGTCAACAAACTTTTACACCATCTGATGTGAAATCACCAATTATTAATTCAAAAGAAAAGCCCACAGTCAAAACCATGAAAATTCGTGTTGCTTCATTGTAGGCAATAAGGTTTTTTACTGCTAATAAACATTTAGCGGTAACTTTAAAAAATCAATTAAAATAAGAACACTGCTGATTCCCGCATAGAGCCGACAGTTCTATAGTACCTTCATCTTGTCGACACTGGAAAATCAGAAAGATTTCACACCGTATGGCAATTAGGTTTGTTTGCTACTTTTATTATCCTCACCTAGGCTAGCTGACGAACTCTGAAGTGGAGCGAAATAGGGTAATCCTTGTAGCGCATTTTCCAAGGGGCTAAATATAATTTTCGTTTAAAATAAAGTTTTTATTTTTTTTAATAATTTTTAACTAAGTTGTCAAAACTAAAATTCTATTTTGAAAAACTCATAATAATTAGAAGTTATTAATAACATCGTAAGGTAAAACAGAGTGTGTTCACTTCACAGCAAATGTTATTTAATGGACACTTCTGTACCTTCGGATCGAAGTGTAGCGAATAAAAAAGCTGAGATAGATCCTAAAAGACAAGGACCTTCAATGGGGACAATGCACTTAATTAGTTTCACTAATCATAGGTGCCACTGGCATTTTACATAATCTAATACAGAAAAGTCCTATAAAAGACATCAGTTTATTGACTGAACAACTACAAAAAATGGCATTAATTGGAACATAAATATTTTGGATGCGCACTTAAGAAGAATAACATAATCTTGAAAAAGAGTTATTTCTGGAATAGAAGTTATCCAGTGAACTATCGAGAATTGATACGAATAAGAATAATAACAATGATAACATTAAAACGGAGACATAAGGTCCCTCATATATTTTATATGGAGGACCTTCAAATTTATGCTGCTTCATGACAAGCTAATTAATCCCATAGCGTAGTTTAAGAGTACACACGGGACATTGGTAATAGAGAGATACAGTAAGAAAAAAAATACATGCGGGGAGGTGGACGATAAAAAAAATGGAATTTGGATATAATAAATGACAAGCTTGACAAGGAACGTTATCGTGAAATCATAGAATATATAGTTATTAGATGGGAAATATTATACACTTCAATGCCGGAGAAACGTATAACTATCTAGGATTGGAAGAATATCGTATGCATGCATGCATGATACAGCAAACATCAAAACTGTCCTCCGCAGGAAGTATAGGAAACGACTAAAAAGATCTGGTAGTCAAAACCCCCGGACGAAAAAAACTTGGGGCTACTAATATGCTTAATTAAAATATACAATATTATAAAATCGTATATTACTATATATATTTTTCTTTTGGTTTTTGAAAAAAAACATAGTTTAATGTGATTTTTTCTTAAAATAAAAAACCATGAATACGTGTACATATGATTTTAAACTGCTCTAGTTCCTTATAAAAATATGTTTTTTTTTCCGGTGTTATTAGTCATTGTACTCGTACTTTACTATTAAATGCTCCTAATACTGTTTGTGTTTTTAATAGGGTTTGCAAAGTGTGAAAAATATTATTTTATGAGAAATAATTTATAAAAGTAACATAATTCTATTGGATTTATTTCACAGACATGAACTTGAAAAATGCCACCTTAAGAATTAGATACTTGGAGCAAAAATTTATTTTACTGATTACATCAAGTGAATTACTTACCTTCTCTTATACTCCGGTTCTTCTGAAAGGAAAGTTATAATTGCTGCACCTAACAGGGAATTATTAGGTAAAGTTTGTATTTCTTTGGATAGTTGTTCCAGCTGAAATAAAAATTGCGCCATTTAAGTAACTAAACTAAGTACAATGAAATTTAAAAAAAAAAAGAATTATCAAAAATATTATCTTCGGCGCTTTTTTGTAACCGTTTATATGACATCAGATTAGAGCATATGTTGAGTGTAAGCTATTAATAGAAAAATATTATTTATTTATATTTATTATATATACTTGATAAAATATTGGTGTTATATTCGTACACTAACATAGGTACGGGAAAAAAGCGCACTTAATTCAATAGATATATTACGCTGAAATTTACTTAGACGCTAGAAATCCATTACCGTCGATAAGCGAATCTGAAATAATAAACAAAAAAAAATCGACTCTAAAGAAATAACGCCATGAATATTTTTTTCACGCTGCCACTGGTTTACCATACAATTACACAATATCGGCGAGTTTTAACGAGAATGTCAAGTTTAAGTTCAAAAAAGCTTTATTAATACTCAATAAAATTTATAAGGTCGGTTTACAGTTTTCGATTTCAGTGGATACAGTGTGGTTTTTAGTACATTTACCCACAGCCTTGCGGGTGTTTTAGTGGTATAGTTGGTATACCAGGCCTTATGTACCCGATATCTTTCAGTCATTTCCGGGTGCTTATCCTTAATGACTATTATTATTTGTGTTTTTGTGATGGCATGTTGGCTATTGTTATTAAAATTAGGATAATTTTTTAATTCAGTCTTCTGGGAAAAATTAAAAAAAAAAAACCAGCTTAGACCAGGATTTAAGTTTATACAGTTACTACAGTATTTTTCACATTTGAATAGGTTTTTTTTAAAACAAATTTAATAATAAAAACATATTACAAAAATTGTTACCTTTTCAACTAATTACTTTTTGACACTAAAAATCGACATTCCAATATATTTTTTTAAGAAGTAAAAATTTTAACAACGTAATCCGCTAAAATTTTATTGGCTCCATTTTAAGGAGGTAGCCTGTGCTCTTTAAAAAGAAGCCGGCCATTTATTAGACTGTCGTCTTTAAAATCTAAATTTATTTATAATTTATTCATTTGGGTTTTTAAATTTATTCACATTTTTTGGCTTTCTTCAACACCAATTCTCCCCGCCGTTTAATTTTTATCGTTTTGTATTATTTTTTTTTTAAATGCCCGTAATGAATAATAGTACTTTTTTTTTCCTTTACCCTTGGCTCGGATCATAGTCCATCTGCCAGACCTATTTTTACCACACTTGCTAATTATTTTAACGGACAACTTACACAACACCCAGGCAGACAGGCGGAATCGAACTACCGACCCTCTGATCAACAGTAGGATGCATTATCTACTGCGCCAGGGGTCCTCCCAAATAATAGTACTTTAAAATATACCTGCAAATTTTTTGAAATTTTTTATTTATTTTTTCACAAAATACCGATTTTTTAAGAAAAAAATATAAATTTTCCGTAAAAGAGATATTTGGATAGTTCCGGATCCTCTCTATTTACTTGGACTTGAAATTTTCCAACGTTATAATAGGTTTTTGGAGTCGCAGATTACGATAAAGTAACCTTTTTTTTTAATGTGTAGGATTTTCAAGTATTTACCAATTTTGACCATTTTTCGCTTTTTTCAAGATTGTTTAGCTGCTATGAGAATGAACATTACATTTGAAATGATTGACAATTATTTAAAGTTTAAGTGTACCAACTCTACCATAAACCTAAACTAAAATGATTGGTCCTTGAAAAATTGGCCAAATTTGAACATTTGTCAACATTTTTCGAGTTTTTTTAGTGAATATATGAATATACGCTACTTTTTAGCTATTCCCTATTATCTCAAGAATGTAAACCAAAAACGTTGACCCGAAATAGTCTAATCTGCAAAATCAGGCCAATTTCAGCCATTTCTTCTTTTTCTTCTACTGTGTTCTAGTCAATAGCTGTAAATTTCTCATTACTTTTGTGATATTGGAAAATTATTTTTTAATATTATCTTACGATAAACTTATTTCAATTATCCCCAACCTAACACAACTAGGCAAGCATACGAGCATTTTAAAAAGAATATTATTAAAAAAACGATCAAAAATTAAAGTGCCCACAGAATTTTGTCCAAGTTAGTAGTATTTCATTCAACTGTGTGGTGCTCAAAACAATTCCGATCGCCAATAATAGGTTTTTTCAGGTGCCTGCGGAAGTGTTTACTTTATGTTGGCGGTGAGTTGAGTAAATTGTATTAGCTTTTTTTAATTGCTTCTTTTGTTTATTTGTGTCTGTCACATCCGATTTTCTCTGAAAATATTTGAGATAGAAAGTTTGAATTTGACATAAATATAGGAATTGATGGCTCAAATAGAGCCCTATAGTTTTGGAAGTTAAATTTTGACTTAAGAGATTAGTTTTGCTGAAATCGGAAGTGAAAAAAAAATTACTACGTCATCGAGTGGTGTGTCAAATTAAAGCCTGTGAAAACACGAGTTCAAAAATATATAAGATGTACTATTAGCGCACACTCGTCTTTGTAGTCTTTTTAAAAAATAGCCGAAAGCCCTGTCCTCCCACCCTATCTCAAAAAGTACTAATCAAAAAATTTTAAAAAAGTCTGGAATATTCTCCATAAGTTGAAGATTGAACGAAAATTATCACGCGTGCATTACTTTTGATAATTTATCTGGTATATAAAAAAAACAAAACTTTCAAGACTATTAGTTTTCAACAAAGATCGGAAACAAACTTTGTTGAAAACTTATTTGGGGTGTGTCTTGTGAAGTCATTGGTCATTTTATACATCTGTAATTTTTTTTTTTATTTTAAAAGCAATCACCGTACGGAACACTTATTGCGTAAGTCCGACTTGCACTTGGCTGGTTTTATTTTAATTGTATTTTTCCTCCTTTGGTTGGTTATCATTGTCCGTTCAACATATTTTTGTAAGGAGTTAAAGTAATTGCCACAGATATAGTATTTTTTGTAGTATTGGACATAAAGATTGAAATTTTTTTTTAAAGCTTTAGCGTCACATTCGGAAGTCGACGGTTCACTATTTAAATGTGGCAATCTATTTGGAGATATCAGGTTGCTTGTTTTCATTATTGGTAATAATAGAAGCATCTTTTAAGATCGATGTGCTTTTATTACTTCATTTCGTTTTTCTTGCATTTATACCTTAAGCAAATTTTTGGGAAAGACGTTTTTTCAAAGATTCAATCTCCAGCCGCTTTAAAACCCGTTCATCAATTATAAACTTGCAATTTGATATTGCGTTACTTGACGACCTGGACTTGTCCTCAACCATTTTTCTGTTGCTTGAATATAATAATTGATCACAGGTTTAAAAAAAGACACGTCTAGGGGCAGCAGCCGGTGAGTAGTAAGGCCTGAAAGGTGCAACATTAGCCCTTGCTATGCTAAACGCATCGAGGTTCTTCCAATGCGTTGTATTTTCACCAAGCACTAGTAACATTATATTTTCAGGTGTGGCTTTAAGAAGCTTATAAAATGTTTCATACATTTTACAAATAAGTTTCAGTTAATATAGCCAGTGTCTGAAATGGTGACAACATCCTCAAAAGATGTGCCATTCCCCAATTCAGGATTTTGTCGCGTCCTTTTGAATATAAGCATTGGCGGTTCAGGCACACTGGCACAAGGAAGAAAATCTATTTTTAGAGGGTCGATTTCCCTACTCTCCTCTACCTTGAAAAATCGCCTGTTAAGGGGCAATGATCGGTTGTTCTTCGGTCTTCTAAGGAATTATTTCTTTTCAATGTCAATATTTTATAGGCGGGTTAAATTTATAAATAATTTGGTGAAAGGGGGTTTTGCTTTTGTTTTTAATTTTTTAAAAATTTTCGAATATGAAAAAAAAGTATTGAATGTGCTTCTACGTGACCCCACGAGTTAACTTTTTTTTTAATATATATATATATATATATATATATATATATATATATATATATATATATATATATATTACTTTCTATGAGGCATCTGTTAAATAGAGCTTGAAGAGACTGTATTATCGATGTCCATCCATAGTTTATCATTTTTACAGTTGTTACATCGGGAATTTCTTCAGATCCCACATTTCTCACTACCACTCTATTTTCTTTTTCTTTCCCGGGCGGTGGCGATATTTTTGTGTCATATAGTGTTTGATACTATTTCTCTGTAGTTTCCTTTATCTCTTTGATTTGTGCGATCTCTTGGTTATCGTTATTAGTAAGTTTTATTATTTGATGTCTCCCTTCATTCATTTGTTTGTTTAGGTGTTTCAAACTTTTCCCCTCTTTCTAAGTTTCTTCTATTTTCGAGTTTCTGTACAGGGTGAGTCAACGATAGAGTAAAGTTCATTATCTCATTTGTTTCGGGAGTGATGAGAAAATGTTAAATAGAATAGTTTTAGGGAATGTTAAGGCGCACAGTTTAAAATTATTTTTGAGTATACAGGGTACTTTAAAAAATTGTGGCCAATATAACATGTTTTTTTAAATGGAACATCCTATTTTCTAAATTATTTTTAAATTGTAAAATTTTATAACTTTTTTATTAATAAATGTTATATACCTAAACCTGGTAGTTTTTCTAATATTTCATTTTTTTTTTAATACTCTTTCTGAAGGTGGAATACTCATAATTGGTACGTGCGTTCTATAGAGATGAGAAAAATATATATGTAAAGAAATTTGAGTTAGATGCTACAGGGTGTTCAAAATAAATTTACACATTTCGACTATTTTAAATTAAAAAATCTCAATTTTTTTAAATGGCACACCCTGTATATTTTTATTTTTTTCTGATAGATTTTACAAAACCCTCTAAATTTTATTAAGTATGTCATATACTTATTTCTAATAGTTTTCGATTTATTTTGAATTTTTCATTTTTTACCCTTGTTTTTAATACACTTACGCTATTGTAAAAACATAAACAAACAGTTAATAATAATTTTAATATAGTTTAACTTGTCTAATGATTAATTATTATGACGTAATAACTGTTCAAAAATATGCGTGTCTACTTGAATACACATGTTTAGTCGCTTTACTATATTTTCCTTCACTTTCCTTAGCATTATTGTCCTGCATGCATCCCGTATCCTATTTTCCATATCTACTGGTGTTGTAGGGGGATTCACATAAATACGATCTTTAATGTAGCCCCACAAAAAGAAGTCTAAAGGTGTTAAGTTACATGATCGAGGAGGCTCCTGAATGAATCCATCTCTACCGATCCGGTGGTAATGAGCAGGAGCTTTGTCTTGTTGAATCCACGTTTGTTCCCTTTCGAAGTTATCAACTTCTTCAAGAAGCTGGGGTAATTCGTTTTGCAAAAAATTTAAATATCTAGACCCGTTAAGCGGTTCGCGGAAAAAATATGGACCAATAATTCGAAAATTTAATATTCCACACAATACATTAAGCGACCAATGGTTTTGGTTTTGAACTTCCCGTACCCAAAATGGATTAACTGTTAAATAATAATGCATGTTATGGCTGCTAATTGCTCCATTACTGCGAAAAGTAGATTCATCAGAAAACATTATTTTGGATAAAAAATTTGGATCGGCCTCTATTGCTCCATTCATGGTGGTACAAAAGTTTACTCGTCGTTCAAAATCACGGTCTTGAAGTTCTTAGTGTAGCTCCCTATGAAAGGGAAGATACTTGTATTTTCTCGTGGTGCGATTAGCCGTAGATTGGGATGTGTCAGATAAGTCAGCTAGTTGACGGCTGCTGACCTGGAGATTTTCTTCAACATGAAGTAAAATCTCCATTTCTTTTTCCTCATTGGTAGCATTCTGGTTTACTACTTTCCGTTTTGTATACTCAATGCTACCACTACCATCAAACCGTTCCATTAAGCACTGAAAAAATTTTATAGATGGTATACGTCTATTAGGATACTTCGCTCCGTAAGGCCTTACTGCCAAATGACAATTTTTTCCCGCCTCGCCTAGTATATAAACCATAATAATTAATTCAGTTTTTTGAAAAATCCATAACTATTACCTTTATATGTCACTACAACAAATTAAACTATTTTTACTTACCTAATAGACATGTCAAAATTTGACAATGCCTACATTTTTGTTTTGTTTTGGCGTAAGTGTATTAAAAACAAGGGTAAAAAATTCAAAAATTCATAATAAATCGAAAACGATTAGAAATAGGTATATGATATACTCAATACAAGTTGGATGGTTTTGTAAAATCTATCAGAAAAAATTATAATATACAAGGTGTGCCATTTAAAAAATTTGAGATTTTGCAATTTAAATTAGTCGAAATGTATAAATTTATTTTGTACACTCTGTAGCATCTAACTCAAATTTCTTTACATATATATTTTTTTTCATCTCTAGAAAACACTCAGAAACAATGGCGCTACTGGCAATTTTTTACAAAATTGAAAACTAGTATTTTTTTAAAATAATTGAAATATTAGAAAAACTACTAGGTTTAGGTATATAACATTATTGATAAAAAAGTTATAAAATTTTACACATAATTTAAAAATAAAATAGAAAATGGGATGTTCCATTTAAAAAACATATGTTATATCGGCCACACTTTTTTGAAGTGAAATAATTTTAAACTGTGCACCTTAATATTCCCTAAAACTATTGTATTTCACATTTTTTCGTCATTCCCGAAACAAATGAGATAATGAACTTTACTCTATCATTGACTTACCCTATACTGTCTGACGTCTTCTCTGATCTTTTTCTTTATTTTTTTTTGTTTATTTCTGTCAGTTCTAATCTGCATTTTGTAGGATCATTTCTTAATAGTCGTCTCTGTTTCATGAGATTTTGTGTAACTTTACCTAATTTTTGTGTTTTTTCTTTTTCAATGTTGCGATTTGTCTTGTAGTCATGAGTAGGCTGTTGGTTATTTATGCGTTTGGTTCATCAAGTTCTGTTTGGTAGTTTATATGTTTTATATGATTTTCCAGTGCTTCTCGATATTCGTCTTTGCTTTGCTTGACTATTCCTGTTGGTGCTTTTAGGTTTGTATGCGTTAACAATCTACGTCTCTCCTGCTTCAGGTTTATTCTTATTTTTACTCTGAGCATCCGATAGTCACTGCCAATGCTTATCGTGTCCAGGACTGTCGTGTCAATTACAATACTTTTATCATTTGATGACACATAATCAATTTCGTTTCTTGTTATACCATCTGGGCCTTGTCGTAGAATTGGTTAATTTCTTCTTCCTCGTTGTCTGATGTCGGTGCATATACCTGAATGATCTTACATTTGCATCTACTTTTCATCTGTATGTCTACTGATATCACTCTTTCCGATATGGTTTTAAACTGAACAACATTTTTTGCTGTTCTTTTATGTATAAGTAGACCGACTCCTCCAAATTTCTTACTTTCATTGCTTTTATAGAAAAATTTATGGTTACTTTTTAGGGTGATACAAGACTATCCTGTTCTTCTTACTTCCGCTAAGAGCAACACTGTCCATTTTATATTTTTCAGTTCTTCTTCCAATTCGATAATTTTTTTCTTCGGATTCTAAAGTTCTTACGTTATAAGTGGCTACGTACCATTCTATTCTTTTGGGTTGTCTATGTGCTGCGGGTATACGATTATGTTTTATTTTCGAATTTTTGTCCCCCCCCCCCAGAATCCATGGGACTGACTGCAAGAGCAGTGCGAGATTCTGAGCTTCCTCTACTCACCTGGGGTCCTACGTTTTGGAAATTCGACATATTCATTTTTAATTTGGGGTTATATATATATATATATATATATATATATATATATATATATATATATATATATATAGGGTGCCCCATATGTATTGAATAATGATGCCACAGCAATCAGTGTATCAAAAAAATGCAGCAACGTTAAGTTTTTTAGAAAAAACTGCCGCCTGGGTTTTTGTAGCGTTAAATTCCACTTGGTTACTGTCACCCCAAGATAGAATTTCTTCCAGGTTTTTGTTAAGTTGAACGACCTCCTGCTGTCTGCGGATATTCGCCTGTGCAGCCGATGTCCGAGCGTTCAAGGTGAATGAAGAGACAAGCGTACTGTCATCTGCAAAGCTGTAGATTGGATTCCCGGTCTTTTCCAGCAGATCGTTAATGTAAATAAGAAAGAGGGTAGGAGACAGTATGGAGCCCTGGGGCACACCGGCGTTGATAGTGAAGGTGTTAGAAAGAAATCCGTCGACCGCCACTCGTAAAGAACCCTCTCTGAGGAAACATGAGAGCCATAAACAGAACCTTTCAGACATACCATAAGAGCGTAACGTAGCCAACAGTCCATCGTGCCAAACACGATCGAATGCCTTGCATATGTCAAGAGCAACCGCTCGAGATTCTCCGAAGTGTTCAATTGCGTTGTTCCAAACATGAGTTACATAAGTCAGAAGATCTCCTGTTGATCTATGTTTACGAAAACTATATTGGTGATCGCTAATAATATTGAATCGTTCAAGATATTTTAGAAGATTCTCATTGATAACCTTTTCCATGACTTTCGATATTATTGAAAGCAGTGCGACTGGTCGGTAGTTATTTGGCAAGATCTTCTTGCCTTTTTTAGGTATCGGTTGAACCGTGGCACATTTCCAGCAGGAAGGAAATATACCCTTTCTGTAGGATAGGTTAAAAAGTCTACAGAAAACTGATGTTAGTTTCCTTGCACAGTTTTTGAGAACTATGGCAGGTATTCCGTCAGCGCCAGAAGCCTTTTTGGTGTCTAGGTTCATTAAAATACGCTTTATGATGCGCTGTCTGAAGACAACATCTTTGACTGCAATATGGGAATGTAGAATGGTGGTGTTTTTCCTTGGAAATCAACGGTAGAATGTGAAGCAAGGAGTTCAGCCAACAAGTACGCTCTCTCAACAGGTGTGGTTGAAATGGAATTATCTGGTCGTGTGAGTGGTGCTATGGTGGATTTGGTAAAATTTTGACTAACTGCCTTAGCGACTGCCCAAAAGGACCTGGAATTGTTGGGACAAGCGAGAAGTTTGTTTCTAATTCGTTGATTGTGTGCGTCCTTGGTTTCGTCGATAATTCCTTTGCATCGGTTCCGGGCACGAACAAAGGTGTTACGATTTATGGTGTTAGGATTTTCACGCCATTGTCGGTAGGCAATATGTTTAGAAGCAACAGCTTCTTTGCATTTTCGGTCAAACCAAGGCTTGCCGTTGGAGGAGCATTTTTTCGAAAAAGGGATGTAAGCTTCCATACCCGCCAAAATAACATCGGAGACCCCCCTGGCTCAGTCAGATAGGTTATCGGATCGAAAACAGACGTCCATTCAAGGGAAAGTGCGAAAGTATTCCATGAGATCTTCCCATTTAGCAGATGTGTAGTGCCAAATCTTGCGCGGCCTAGGCGCTTCTCTGTCACTGATTGGCAGGATACTCGATGTCGAAAGCAGTTTATGGTCGGAAGAACCTAACTGCGGATTTACGGTGACCGGGGCACTCCATTCCCCTAGTATCGTCGCTCAATTTGTTGGACGTTAGCTTGGGAGCAAATATGTCCTGGCATGAACATGTTGCAGGCATAGCAAGGAGAGCTTCTCAAAAGTTGGGAATATTATTTCAAACCAGAAAGCTTTACACCCCACAACAACTGTTAATTGTTTACAAAGCTCAAATTCGACCAACTATGGAATACTGCTCCCACGTTTGGGGCTCCGCTCCCAAACATACACTGCATTTGTTGGATTCTGTACAGAGAAGAGCTGTCCGTCTGATTGGAGAACCGGAATTGATCGGCGGCCTTGATTCCCTGGAACATCGAAGAACGGTTGGCGACTTGAGTCTGTTCTACAAGTATTTTCATGGAAAGTGTTCAAAGGATGTAGCTAGCTTAATTCCTCCCAAGGCGGTGTATGTTAGAAATACACGTCGCGCTGGTGCTTCACATCCGTATGAGGTTCAGCTTGTTACTCCTCGTGCAACGCTTTTCAAGCAGTCTTTTATATGGAGAACATCATCTCTTTGAAATAATTTGCCCAGCGCTGTGTTTCCCACCGAGTACAATTTACAGCGATTCAAGAACAACGTGAATCGCTTTTTCCGCACACATGCCGCTCCTGGAACGCTTTAGGGACTTCTCTGCAGCACGTGTGCTAGACCCATAAAAAATATATATATATATATATATATATATATATATATATATATATATATATATATATATATATATATGTATAGAATAATGATTCCACAGCAATCAGTGTATCAAAAAAAATGTTTAAATAAAAGTTATAGGGTGTTATACGGTGCATGTGATGACGTTGACAGTAACTATTGTGTGTTCGAAGAAATTATGCCATCTTAATTTTTTTAAAATGGAGAGCCCTGTACATTATTTTATTTCTGAGTCCTACTAAAAATTCTAAATATTATTTGGCTAACACACTATATGTCTAAATTGAACTGTTTTGGAATTATTGATATTTGAAAATAAGGAGATCAAATTAAAAAAAATTTAAGCTGGCTTGTGTTAAATATTTACTTTCAGGTAAAGCCTTAACTAGTCAAAAAATGATTTATTGACGAAAAAATTTATTGTTGCACCCTGTATATATATATATATATATATATATATATATATATATATATATATATATATATATATATATATATATATATATATATATATATAGGGTGCCCTATATGTATGGAATAATGATGCCACAGCAATCAGTGTATCAAAAAAATGTTTAAATAAAAGTTATAGGGTATTATACGGGGCATGTCATGATGTTGGCAATAATTGTCAGTTCGAAGAAATTATGCCATCTTAATTTTTTTTTTAAATGGAAGTACATTATTTTATTTTTGAGTCCTATTAAAAATTCTAGATATTATTTGTCTAACACACTATATGGCTAAATTGAACTGTTTTGGAATTATTGATATTTGAAATTAGGGAGATTAAATTTTTTAAAAAAATTTAAGCTGGCTTGTGTTAAATATTTACTGTCAGGTAAAGACTTAAGGAGTCAAAAAATGATTTATTGACGAAAACATTTATTGCTGCATTTTGTGAAACGGCAATTTGAGCATAACATCATAATGGTACATTTAACAGAAACTGAAAAAATCACTGTTAATGATGGTTGGTTACGGAGACCGTAACGCGTTGAATTTTGCGAGGTCATGAAGGAACGAATCAATAATGATCCTAACTTAATCCATAATGTTGTTTTTTTCTGACGAGGCCACATTTTGTTTTAACAGAAGAGTTAACAGGCATAACTGCCGGTACTGGTCTACTGAGAATCCTCACTGGATAGTCGATAGTCATTCTCGAAGGCCACAAAAGATAAACGTGTGGGCAGGGATTCGTGGACGTCATATCATTGGTCCCTTTTATATCAATGGAAATCTTACAGAACAGCCGTATTTACAGTTACTCCAAGAGCAAGTTATTCCAACTTGTGCAGGTCTTTTTCCCGACGAAAATAATTGGGATACCCCTAACAGGAATCTATGGTATCAACAACTCACTATGAAACCAATGTTCGTAGATATTTGGATACGATTTTTCCTAATCGATTGATAGGCAGAAGAAGTGCTGTAGAAGGGCTTGCAAGGAGTTCCGACCTTACACTACTCGATTTTTTTATGGGGTCATTTTTAAACTAAAGTTTACCGAAGTTGACTTGAAACTGTAGAAAATTTACAACAAAGAATTCAATATGAAGTAGTACAGATCACCCCGGATTCTCTGTAAAACTCTTTTCAGGCTGTTTATGACAGATTGTGTCATTGCCTCGCTGTAACAGTAGACATTTTAAGCAATTGTTACCATAAAATTAAATCTAGACTATTTATTAATAGTTTCTTGTATTTCTTTTATTTTAATTGACAATAATTCCGAACAGTTTAATTTAGATATATGGTATGTATATAATATCTAGAATTTTTAGTAGGACTCAGAATAAAATAATATATAGGGTTTTCCATTTAAAAAAAATCAAGATGGCGTAATTTCTCCGAACTGTTAGTCTAAAACATTTTATTGTCGATGATTAATAAATGCTGTAGAATCATTATTCCATTCATATGGGGCACCCTGTATATACATATATATATATATATATATATATATATATATATATATATATATATATATATATATATATTGTGTATTCAATATCGTGCAAAAACTGTCCAAAAAAATATATCGGAATGAGTTGTCAGCTATTAAAAAACAGACTGAATGGATACAAATGTACAAAATATGCGCCCACTGCGCTCAGCAAACACAAAGCTGAATATAAGCACAGTTTTAATTTTAATGACACTAAGATCTTAAACAAAGACCGGAATTATGCCAAGCTGCAGATCAAAGAAATGATTGAAATCAGAAAAGATAAGAACGCAGTGAATGATAGGACTAACGTAAGAGGAGTCAGTCACATCTACACAAATTTAATTAAGAATTAAATGTAAGAAAAAAAAAAAATATACATCCTCGTAATAGTGGGAATTTATATATATATATATATATATATATATATATATATATATATATATATATATATATAATAATAATTTTTCTGTTGAATCTTTTGTTTACATAAACTTGATTGGTTTTTCTTGGGTACTTAGGTTCTTTTGGAAAACACAAACTAGTTTATTTGACGTTTCGCCTTATTTTTTTTAGGGATTTGCAAAAATTATTTATTTTTTGTTATTCATTCTAAAATTAGAAAACACAAGGTTAAAATCTTTTAAGTCAAATTACACTTTTAAAAACATATAGCTATATGTTTTTAAAAAAGTGTAATTTACTTAAAAGATTTTAACCTTGTGTTTTCTAATTTTAGAATGAATATTAAAAAATCAATTTCCACTATTACGAGGATGTATATATATATTTTTTTTTCTTACATTTAATTCTTAATTAAATTTGTGTAGATGTGACTGACTCCTCTTACGTAAGAGGATATGTATATATATATATATATATATATATATATATATATATATATATATATATATATATATATATTTATATATATATATATATATATATATATATATATATATATATATATATATATATATATATATATATATATATATATATATATACTTACTTAGGTACACCATATACACATAATAAAAAACAAAAAAAAAAACAAAAAAAATTTATCAGAGTAAAGAATACGATTATTGATAAGAACCATAAAATAAAATTCACTGGTGCACCGACAACGAAACTTTATAGGTACTGTTATAAACCCTAAAGAAATGACGACGTGAATATTTTTTTACGTCGCCACTGGTGTACCACACCACTGCACAATATGGCTGAGCGTTAACCAGAATGTCAAATTCAAATTCAAAAAGCTTTATAAATTCTCAATAAAATTTACAAGGTTGGTTTACAGTTTTAGACTTCAGTCGATACAATGTGCTTTTTAGTACATTTAACAACTGTAAGGTCTTGCGGTCTGGCGGTGTTCTGCTTAGCTGATATCCCATTCCTTATTTACCCGATAATCTTTCAGTCATCTCCGGATGTTTATCTTTTAATGACTATGATTATTTGTGTTTTTTTGTGAAGGGACTTTGGTTATTGTTATTAAAATTAGGATAACTTTTTAATTTAGTCAGCTGGGAAAATTTTTTAATAAAAAAACTTGAAGCTGAATGTAAAGTTACACAGAGTTACTACAGTTCATATTTCAATAGGTTCTTAACCGGTTTTCTAAACAAAATTAATTATAAAAAAGTGTTATAAAAATTGTTACATTTTAAAATAATTTCTCAAGTTTCATATATTAATATTTTATTATAATGAGTAAAAAGTTTAACACATGTAATTGACTAAAATTTTATATGCTTCATTGTAAAATGGACAACATCATTAATAAATTAGTGAGGTAGGTTTTTAAAGTCCGGCTTTATTTTCTTCTACACAAAAATCCTTTCTTTGTTATCGATGGCCCGCCGCGGAACCAAGGAATTTTTTGAGTGCTGACTAAGTGTTGACAGCTTTTTATTTCAGGTTTGTAGGGTTAGTGGAGGTTTGAGTATATCATATTTTTTTTGTTATTGGCGTCTATCTTCTTTTTGATTCCTTCTCTTGTTTGTCTTTTTAGTTCTATTTTTCTTTGGTTGCGGTGATTCTTCCAATATATTTTTGTAAGGACTTGTAATTTCCACAGTTTTTTGTATAGTATTTTTTGTAGTATTTGACATAAAGCTTTGGCATTAAATCCCGAAGTAGATGGTTTACTATTTAAGTGTCGTAATCTATTCGGAGACATCACTTTGGTAAGCACATTGCTCGTTTTCATTATTGATAATAATAGAGATCGATGTGCTTTCATTACTTGAGTTTGTTTAAGAGAGAGAGAGCATTTATATTATCAGCTGCTTGAAACAAAGTTTCGGGAAAGAAGTTTTTGTCCACGGGCCAAACTCCACCCGCTTTAAATCTCTGCACAATGGTACCAATGATAGCAGCTCTTTGGCAAGCTTCTGTAAATAAACTTGCAACTTGATATTGGGTTATTTGACGACCTGGATTTATCCTCGATCATTGTTCTGTTGCTTGAATATAATAAGAGCTCATAGATTTAAAAAGAAAAAAACATCGAGTGGCATTTTTCTGTTCTATTGTTAAATTATAACATATTTGAAGAAATCGAAAAATAGTTTGTATAATGCACCAAACACGCTTGTCAGCAAGCTAGATACATCTGCACATTATTTTTAAAATCAATCTCAAATCTAAAATTCTTAATTAGAAATTTAGTTTAGATTTTTTTCTGATAATATGTATTATTTGGGTATTTTATGATAACTTTATACATACATACACAATATTTTTTAATATAAATCACTAATAAACCTATTTTAATTAGAAACACGCGACATGGGACCCTAAAGAACCGGCTCAGCAGCTATGGAATATTGAGAAATTATATCTTTTCAATTAATTGTTTTAGAATACCATTATATGTAATTTATTATTCTTAAGTTAAACAACGTCTAATATTACAGCAAAATGATTCTTGATTTTTATTTGTTTGAGGTATACCATTGTTATGATTAGTCGTGACATACCCTAGTGTTCCAGTAAGCACACATCCTGTCACGCAAAATTCAAACAGAAAAATTTCTGTTCGAAAATCCTGCGCTAATATCCTTTATTATATACGCACACAGTAGGAATATTTTAAGATAATTCCGGGAAGAGTGAAATTTTACTATATTCCAGGAAAAAATTAACTTTTTTTTATTTTAATCTATTACAAACAGATTTTTCGAAACTTTTATGATTTATTTTAGGCGTCTGTTAAGGTTTCTTTTTAAGAATCATAACCAGCCACAGATGTTAGTTGTAATGATTATGAGTTAGAAAGTTTTCTTGTGAAATACGATCTCGGAAATTCGGAAATAGAATAACTTTCAATTTATTTATAATTAATGTTTTTTTTTTCAACATTTCTTCTATTATATTAATTGTATAATTTAGAGTTCACTTATTTTTATAAATTTAAACAAAAAATTTCTGATATTCTTACTACTGTATAATTCAATGAACCATTTCTTGTAGAAATGAAAATATATTTTTGTAATATAACAAACATTAGTGCGTGTACGGTACAAATATTAAACTACGTACCTGTTCTTGCCATCTTTTATATTCATCTTCCAACATTGAGACTAAGTTTTCAGCAGTGATTAAAGTTTGATGAACTTGTTTTAAATCAATTTCAATTTCAGCAGCTTCTTTGGTATATGAAGATAGCTGGTCCTTAAGTTTGGCAACACTCGCGTCTACGTCTAATAAGCTATCGTTAAGTTCTACGAGTTGAGCCTCCGCATTCATTAAATTTCTTAAAAAAAGTATAGTAATTTTATTTTATGTATAATATGGTAAATACATATATATATATATATATATATATATATATATATATATATATATATATATATATGTATATGTATATATATATATATATATATACATATATATATATATATATATATATATATATATATATATATATATATATATATATACATATACATATATATATATATATATATATATATATATATATATATATATATATATATATATATACATATATATATATATATATATATATATATATATATATATATATATATATATATAAACACATGGGCTGAAAAGTCCCGGGCCTAACAAAGAAAACACGGTTTTTTTGGTTCAAAATTAGCTTTATTCATCAACGTAATCTCCATCAAGAGCAACGCAATCATTCCAGCGCCGCTCTAACATTTCAATACCACTTTTGTAGAACGATTTATCTTTTGCCTCAAAATAGGCCTCAGTTTCAGCGATAAACCTCTTCATTCGTGCGAAATTTCTTACCGGCGAGCATTTTTTTCAGGTCTGCGAACAGCCAGTAGTCGCTGGGAGCCAAATCTGGCGAATACGGTGGATGTGGGAGCAATTCGAAGTTCAATTCATGTAGTTTTGCCATTGTTTTGATTGACTTGTGACACGGTGCGTTGTCTTGATGAAACAATTTTTTTCTTTGCCATATGCGGACATTTCTTTGCAATTTCGGCCTTCAAACGCTCCAATAACGCTATATAATATTCACTGTTGATGGTATTTCCTTTCTCAAGATAGTCGATGAATATTACACCACGCACATCCCAAAATACCGAGGCCATAACCTTTCCAGCCGATTGTTGTGCTTTCGGGCGCTTTGGACGAGGTTCACCAGTTGCTGTCCACTCAGATGACGATCGTTTTGATTCCGGAGTGAAGTGATGGATCCATGTTTCATCCATTGTCACATATCGACGCAAAAATTCCGGTTTGTTACGTTTAAACATGGCCAAACACTGCTCAGAATCATCAACACGTTCTTGTTTTTGATCAACAGTGAGCAAACGCGGCACCCACTTTGAACAGAGCTTTCTCATAGTCAAATGCTCATGCAATATAAAGCCAACACGTTCTTTTGATATCTTTACGATGTCAGCTAACTCACGCAACTTCACTTTTCGATCATTCAAAACGATTTTATGGATTTTTTTGATGTTTTCTGGTGTTACCGCCTCATTTGGACGTCCACTGCGTTCTGCATCATCGGTGTCTCTACGACCACGTTTGAAGTCAGCAAACCAACGTTTTATTGTTGTTTCTGATGGAGCGGAGTCCCCATAACACTTTTCAAGCCATTGCTTCGCTTGAACGGTATTTTTTCCCATCAAGAAGCAGTGTAAAATTAAAACACGAAATTGTTTTTGATCCATTGTTTTGAAAATAACAAAAGTAGCGTCACTCTTAGCACAATAACTCACAAACTAATGAATAGAATATCATGAAATTTTAACAGCTGTCTTTTGAAGGTTAGTATTAACTGAAAAAAAGGTGACTGCAATAAAACTAGCGCCATCTATGTGTTAGGCCCGGGACTTTTCAGCCCATGTGTTATATATATATATGTATATATGACGCCTAAAACCGAAAATTACACGAAAAATGAGCACTCGTGGAGATTTTGCAGTGAGATAACACTTTTTCTTACAGGAGCACTATCGCTGGCTCATCATATAATATAAATTAACAATTTATTGTAACCTAACCAAGCCTAACCTACTCCAAAGAAAACCTTCATACCTTACACAACGGAAAGGAAAATTAACGTAATAAAACTTGAGGCGTCATAACTTACAGAGCAGAAAGAGAACTTAACCTAACTTAACCTAATATAACAGATTCTAACCTAAGTAAGTCAGTTTAAACTAACTTAGCCTAAGGCATGTTAATCGAAAAAAAAAACATGATTCTTTCTAGCTTAGACGTCGGGAAGGCAAGTTAAGCTAATATATCTTAAGACATCATAACTTACACAACAGAAGGGCAGCTTCACCTAACCTTATCTAAGCCGACTTAACCTAACCTCATTTGAGGTAGCTTAACCTAACATAACCTAAGGCATCATAGCTTACACAAGAGAAAGGCAGCCTAACCTATCATTACCTAAGTCAGTAATCTTCTTTTATTTACCTAATATTGAATGGTCCGAATAGGCTTAATAACGACATAGGCGTTTATTTAAAGTGTTGTTTAACAACATTTTGTTAAAAGAGTGAATTTCAAGATTTGTATAGTTTTTTTTTAATATATATTACCCCTATTAAACCCTTTTAAAACTGCTACCTTTGTTAAATCAACCTTTATTATGTGCATAGTTGTATATTATCTCACCATCCAAAACACCTAATCCTAGATGATCGATAAAGTCAACTAAGAAATTGTTAAAAAAAAAGAAAAAAAATCCTAAAACCTCAATCCATAAATCTTGCATATTTTTGAATTAGATTGCTGAATAAAAAAGTCCATTTGTTTAAATGATATATGATACCAAAGTTTATACAATCACAAATTACAAAAAAAAATTTTTTTGGCTTGTATAATCAAAATTTCGAATGGTTCATGTTCTTCAACACTGATTTTTAGGGGAAGTCAATACAAGACAAATTCAAAAAGCTCTTTTTTGTCAAAAATTATTGCTATTTGTTTATAATTTCTTTGAGGTTTTATTACATTTTGTTGAATTTTAATTATAAGCAAATATCTATGACTTTTGATAGAGAAAAGATATTTGTTAAATTTTTGGTGTGATGACTACCCTTGAATTTTAATACTAAAGAACATGAGCCATTACAAGAATTGATTGCACAAGTCCAAAAAAAAATCATATATTATTTAAACAAATTAATATTCTTAATTTTCTCTTCAGCCATATGCTAGGTATATGGACTGAGGATTTCAGATTTCTTATCTGTTTTTTATTGCATACTATTTTAATTTGAAAATATGTCATTTATATAGGGGTCGAACTACTTTGAGTTTTGAAGTTATTGTGCATAGTTTCTTTTCATTTTTATTTGATTATAGCAATATGATTCGAACATTTTTGTAATATTTGCAAAAATAATTTTTTGCAGATTATGAATAATTAGTTAACGAATTTTTAACTACTCCTTAATCCTTTTCATATCATATTATTCTTGCTGTTCGCAGAAGATACGCACAGATCGATGTATAAAACTTTTTGATAAAGAAACACATGATGGATAAACTTTGCCAAGAGTCTCTAAAAATATATTATCGAACTACTAAAATATACCAGAATATTTCAAAATTTGCGAGACTTGTGGGAAACAGTATTATGAAAGGAAGAAAATTAGCTCAGCTAATGAGCTAAATTCAACACTAGATTCACAGTTCGATTCACAAGATGATTCACAATAGAGATGGTTCACCTACAAGTAAAAAAAATATATTATCTCGAGAAGAAGAGTTAGAGCAAATGCTGAATGTTATAAAACAAAACTTTTCTAGTCTGTCTGTAAATGACCGTTTTCGTATATTAATACTTTCATTAGCTCCTGATTCCTGGAGCATTCGTAAAATAGCTGAAGAATTTGATACTTCACGAAAAAGTGTAGTCAATGCGAGAGAGTTGAAAAATATTGAAGGTATTTTGACAAGCCCAGTTTTAAAAACGGGGAAATCTTTACCTGATGAAACGAAGATGATGAAAATAGTAGAATGATGAAAAATATAAAAGATTCAGTTGCTGTCACAATAATGGTGAAAAACAAAAAAATACAAAAGCTGTTACTACTTTCTGATATAAAATCTTTGCACGTTACATTTAAGGAAAAGTTCCCTGAGTACCCTATTGGACTTACTAAATTTTCACAACTTCTACCAAAATGGATTGTTCTTGCTGGAGCTAAAGGTTTGCAGAGCGTTTGTGTCTGTACAATCCACAGAAAAATTAACTAAAAATTCGGAGGTCCCTCTTAAAAATTATCATGACTGCATAAAATTTGTCTTGTACGAAAATCCATTGCCTAACTATTATTTAGGTAATTGTGAATCTTGCCCAGATATACAGAAATTTTCTGATCCTGTTTCCGGTACTTAAGAAGAAAGAAATATTTCAGAAGTTATTTTTAGTACATGGCAATCAACTAACAGATGCACACTTAAAAAGGAATGTCTTCCATTATATGAATTCATTACCGAACTATGTACTCATTTAGAGACATTAGTTCTCCAACATTTTATTTCAAAAACACAGTCCAAATACATCTGAGAACGAAAAAATAGTTTGAAAGAAGATTCATACCGATTTTTTAGAAAATTATGTATATATTGCCCAAGATGCAGCTCATGTCTTCCATTACATAACGATCAGTGCATTGTTCATCATGTAGTTTTTTACTACAAATCTGAATCGGAAATAAGGCACCAAAGCTTAATTTTGTTGTCGGATTGCACAACTCATGATGCTGCAGCTGTTTATATGATGCAGCAATTTGTCATTCCAGAGAAAAAAAAGGTGTCCAAACGTTAAAAAAATTATTTATGTAAGTGATGGGGCTAAACAGCACTACAAGAACAGATTTCAAATGTGCAATCTTATACATCTTAAAAAAGATTTTGGCATCACTGCCGATTGGTATTTTCATGATACCGCACACGCCAAAGGAGCATGTGACGGTATAGGAGCCACCCTAAAAAAAGAAGCTTCGCGTGCGAGTCTTCAAACCAAACGATGGTATCCTGACATGGATGGGCAGAACAAAAGTTTCAAAATATCAAATTTTTTTATTATACGATACAACATAAGCAAACTAAAAAAATCCTGGCTAAAAGAGTTAATGAGGCCCCGGCAATAACAAAAACTTCATCCAGACATGCCTTCCTTCATTATTGAATAAAAGAAAATAAGTTTATGAAGATACACACTCACACTCACATGCGCGCGAATACACACTCACATAGATACATATACACTCACAAACACACATTTCTATGGGAACAGATTACCGCCACGTCCTCGTCGTTGATCCTGGGTAAAGCTAAGCGGGTACCACAATAAAGCACACAAATTTTCATTATGTATATATATTATGCACGCCTATGTGTCTAATAACATTACGTCGATCTCTCGAAAAATCGGATACGCAAAAAATATTCTATACAATATATGATACCTTAGGCTATTTTAGGTTAAGATGTACCTTATGTTATGTTAGTTTAAGCTGTCTTAGGTGAGGTTAGGTTAAGCTTTCTTTTGTTAGGTTAAAATAATTTACTCTTCTGTTGAATAAGCTATGATGCCTTAGGATATGTTAGCCTAACTTGCCTTCCTGACGCCTAAGCTATGAAACTTTATGATTTTTTTCGATTAACCTGCCTTAGACTAAGATAGGTAAAGCTGACCTAGGTTAATTTAGATTAACTGTCTTAAGTTAGGTTAAAAGTTGCTGCATTAGCTAAATTAGGTTAAGCTCTCTTTCTGCTTTGTAAGTTATGACGCCTACATTTTTATTACGTTAATTTTCCTTTCTGTTGTGTAAGGTATGATGCATTAGGTTTTGTTAGGGTAGGTTGCCTTTCTTTGGAGTAGGTTAGGCTTGATTAGGTTACGATAGGTTGTTAATTTATATTATACGATGAGCTAGTGATAGTGCCCCGGTAAGAAACAGTGCTATCTCACATAATTGATTATTTTTCGTGTAATTTTTGGTTTTAGGCACCATATTGAATCCGCCATGTTGGTATTACATAAAATTATATTAGTTACTCTAATTATTACATCAATATTGCATTTTGTTTTAGTTTTGAAGTTCAGTTAACTTAATTCCGCTTAGAAATCATGATTTTTTTGTTTCTAGCCACCATATTGAGCAGCCATCTTGTTTTTTTTCAAAAGAACCAAGTTGCATTTGAAAGCTTACGTTTCAACGAAGAAATTGACATCCTTGAATTTTTTTTTTTTCGTTAATTCCATTTTTGGGTACTGGGATGACCCTGTTGACGTGAAACTTTCCATATATATATATATATATATATATATATATATATATATATACATACATATATATATATATATATATATATATATATATATATATATATATATATATATATATATATTTATTTTTATATATATTCAAAAATTATATTTTGTTGTTGTCTACACTGCGGCATAATAAAATTACAATAAAAGTTAAGCAATTGTTTTAACAGAAATGTAGTGGTTATTAGTGGGTGTCACAAAATTTCAGTGTTAGATGATTGTTTGTGGAGGTTATTCTTGTTATCAAATGATTTCTTTTAAATTACTGTAATTCAGAAGTAGGTTTGTTTTTTTAGCACCAGTTGCTTTTTTTAAACTAAAAAAGGTAAAATTTCTTTAATTTGTTACTCAATACCATAACAAATTGATAATTTAAGCATAGCAATATTATAACAATCCAGGTTATTATCATATCAATTCAGTGTCAATTGTTTTTAATGTGTGTGCCTATAAACATTGGCGTACATACTGAAAAAGTAAATTTATACTTTGCAGGCTCGATTTTCTCATTAGTTCTATCTAAGTACCATTTATTACTATTAATAATAGTTTCTCTCGACACAGGGGTGTATATACACGTATATCTATATATACGTCATTTTCAGGGAATATGATAATTTTCTTTTTTAATAATTTTGCAATTTAAATCGAAATTGTAAGGAAAGGGGAGTATAAGGTTTTAGCTGTAAATATTTTTTAAACTCTTTCTGGGATTAATATCGTACCTTATCTTAAAAATATTGGCTGGAAGTTACTTTTTTTTTTGAGAAAGTCAGAATTATATATATATATATATATATATATATATATATATATATATATATATATATATATATATATATATAGATATAAATATATAACTCTATATATATATATATATATATATATATATATATATATATATATATATAGATATAAATATATAACTATATATATATATATATATATATATATATATATATATATATATATATATATACATATATTATATATTAGGTAAATAATATGCTTAAAATTTGTCCATTACATCATCTTAAAAAAATTTCTCAAAATACTATTGAAACTATACAGTATCTAACGATCCCCACCCCTTTCATCCCCTTCCCTTATTGAAATTCAAAGCAATAAAAAAATAACTTAATTGTCAGATTCCTGAACTGTAAAAGCCCTGAAAAGAACATTTAACACTGTATATACGAAGCTAACTCTCCAATCTCTTCCCTGACACCTTTCGCCCCTTATATCTTTTACTGTAAATATTTATATCAAAAAGTTGTTTATTATCTTAAAGAGAAACAAGAAAACGTATTATATTACTAATAAAATTAAACAAAATTTATCGACCCCCACCACATTCTCCCATTTCGCGGGAAGCAAAATCGCATCCCTTTATTATGTGCTAAGTTTGAAATTGATATCTAATTTCATTCGAGTGTTATGTTGCCTAGAAACTGAGACATACAGACCGACAGAATTGATTACCTATGTTTTTCGTGATCTAGGGATCCTAAAACGTGAAGAAATAGAAGAATTTCGCAAGGTGATTTTTTTTTATAGAAGTTTACAAGGCAATTTCAAATGAATAAGACGGAGATAAAAAAAATTATTGAAATGTAACATATTACTTTGAAAATAAAGTGTTTACAGTTTAGTTCCAATTTCATAGTGAATATGAATACTTGCCTTTACAATACTTGTAATATCTATTTTTAAAGTAAATGGTTTTTTGCGGAGACAGATCTAAAACTATCTCATATACATTGCTAACGACTGAATTCAAAGTGATAATTAAGAAGACATAAAGAAACAATATAATAATGAATGACACATGGCGTTACATACATATATCTAACTTCATACTGAAAATGTTTATTTACTCATAAACTCAATGACCTTTGGTACGAAGCCTCAAACGGTATCAAATCAGGCAGAAATTATCTCTACTTGTACCAATTACATTCTGCTGCATATATATGCAAATATACATCAATCAAAGCTGGTGTAGATCAGAAAATTACTCTATCCAAAAAATTATATTATGTAATAAAAAAGTGTTCCGTTAACTAGGATAGAACGGACATACAGATAGATCTATCTATCACGGCCAGCAATATAAATTAACCAGTAATTCAGTTTACGTCTAAATTTTCCGAGAATTTCCGTGAAACTGAAAACCACCGCTTTCATAAACCAAGACAAAAATTACAATGAACAAAATTTTCATGTAATAAGTCGAAACAATTTTCCAATTTACCAACCGAAATGATTACTGACATAAATAATAATTATATTGAAAAAAAAATTAGACTTATAAATTATTATTCGATACTGGTCTTTATGATGAAATGAAAAATAACTTAAACGTAAATAAAATTTCTAGCATCCCTCTATAGGACGTCTATATCGCCATTTTTGTAAGTTAAAGAAAACGTTAATATTTTTTTATACTTTTAAACTTTCATAAATTTTTTAACTGGATAATTGGATAAAAATTCAATTTCATAATCGACTCAGTTTTCAATTAAAAAATTGGTAAAGTCATATACTCAGTACTTCTTTTGCGATTACAAGCTCATATATATTGTTCTCTGAGGTTACTCTATAATCACATCCCTTTACATATTATTGTTGTTAAGATTGGATATAACGAAAACATAATATACATTTCAAATGTTTCGACTCCAAGAACACTTAAACAACACGACATCTCCTCTAAACCTCTCTCGTACTCGTTTAACTCTAATATACGTATGTGACTGTAAATATTATCGCTTACAGTTTCATTCATTATTTTAATCAAAATTCAGGAAAAATTATACTACTACTGAAATTCTACAAAATTACCGACCTCCACCTTTTTCACCCCCTTTTCTGGAAGCAATATCGCTCAAAAACATAGGTCTTTGAAATCAATCTCTCATTTCGTTGGAATATCACCCCTCAGGGGCTAGAAGTGTTTCACTACTAGTACGGGGAGTGACGCCCCCGAGGGTCCCGAGTCTCGTTGTGACGTCCAGTTTTGTCCTATATGTCAAATGGCAATCCCAATGTGTGAGAGACCGTGCAGAGAGGATGCATGACTCAGCCAGCGTGAGTCGTGAACGGTTCCTGTCTGATACCGAGCGCCCTCAGGCAGTAATTAGCTTTACTATGGTATCCAGGCACTGCCATAGCGGACCATCCATTCCTGTGCTATTCGTGGGAACCAAATGAATAATAAATTTGATTTTCCTCAACTCAACGGGCCCAAAAGGCCCCGACTAAGTACTTCACCCATCCTACAACCTACTTATGAGCGGTTCTTCCAAATAAAAAGACTGGACGGCTCATTTAAAGAGGTTTCACCTTTCGTATTACATAAAAGTCTTGAAAGCTTCTTTGGAACATTGGTCAACACCCGCAAGCTTGCCGACGGCTCACTTCTAATAGAAATTCAAAATGAGAGACAGTCTGACAAAGCAAAAACACTAACAAAACTGCACACTTTTGAGGTAACAACCATAAAACACCCTACATTAAACGTGATAAAAGGAGTGATCACCTGTTCGGATCTGGCCTTTTGTTCGGACGATGAAATCCTTGAGGGCTTGGCTGATCAGGGAGTCACTAAAATATATAGAATCCCCCTAGTAAGAAATTCCCTGACCGTCGTTCTTCCACATTTGTGTTATCTTACAAAACGCACTCCCTACCGGCTATTATAAAGGTTGGCTGGTACAATGTAAGAGTCAGGCAGTATATTCCAAACCCCCTCAGATGTTACAAATGCCAGAAATTTTGTCAACATGCAGAAAAATGCTCTTCACCACAACTTCGTCCGCCGTGCGGTCATCCAACACATGAAGAAAACGACTGTAAAACTCCTTCCCATTGTGTAAACTGCAAGGGTGAACACTCACCGCGTTATAAAGGTTGTCCTGTATTCAAACAGGAATTTGCTATACAAAAAATCAGAGTAACAGACAGCACGTCGTATCAGGAAGCAAGAAGAAAGTTTACAGCACTCCAACCTCCCTCAACAACACTTTTCAGCGCAATAGTAGCATCAAAGAAGCATACTAAATCGATATCAACTCAATGTGACTTCCCCTTTACACCTCCCCCCATCCAATATCCCAACCCCCCCTTCCCCACCCTCTTCTCCCTCTCTTCCTACCGGAGAACGCCCCTTCCATCCAAAACACCAAATCCCCTCTCCTTCCACCAACCACTTCTTTGCCCCCCCCCTCCCCATTAATACGGAAAATGGACTTTTCCAACAGAAACCGGAAAGAGACACTTCCGTCCCCCAAACAACCAGCAAAATCAGAACTCCGGCCCCCGACATTCAAAAACTTCCATAATCAATCAACAAGCAAATTGCAAAAACGAACCAGCAAATCATCCAAATCCTCAAAAGAATCATTATCCTCAGATAACATGTCGATTGAGCAACATTCCCAAGATCCTACAAAAATCAACAACAAGAATACCAAAAGAAAATAAATTTTCCATCTTTCATCATTCTATCCCATCTTACAGTGGAATGTTAATGGGTACTTTTCACGACTAGAGGATCTTAAATTAATAATATCTACCCATCACCCCAGCATCATCTGCCTGCAAGAAACCCACTTTAAGGAAAATCAAATCACAAATTTAAGAAACTACAAACTTGTTCATAGAAACAAAAACGATACAGACAGGCCAACCGGAGGGGTAGCCATTTTCATAAGGGACTATCTAGACTTCTCTCCTCTACAATTACAAACAAATCTAGAATCCTGCGCAATAACGATAAACCTTACAAAAAAAATAACAATCTGCAACATATACATCTCTCCTTCACAATCATTCCAACCACAATCATTGCAAAATCTACTAGATCAACTACCTCCCCCATTCATAGTCATGGGAGACCTAAACGGGCACAACCAAATGTGGGGTTCAACCTTTACTTCCTCCAGGGGCGCCAACATTGAGGACCTAATAACAAATAACAACTTGTCGCTGCTAAACCAGCTCTCCCCTACCTTTAACTCCTCATCCACTGGCTCCTTCTCTTACATCGATCTAGCCTTCTGTTTTTCTTCCATCTCAAACCTGTACAAATGGGATATACTTGACGACACAAGCGGCAGTGATCATTACCCCATTCTTCTCAGATCTTCGATCCCTACACACCCTTACCCTTTAAGTCCTAAATGGAATTTTGACAAAGCTGACTGGCAGCACTTTGCCCGCAAGTTACACCTACCCTCATCCAACATTGTAGACATAAACAGCTACCTCTCAGATTTTATGGCAAAAATACTTTCGGCAGCTAACGCAGCCATTCCCAAAATCATTCAAAACCCCAACAAAATCCTAGACCCATGGTGGAATCAGGAATGCTCCATAGCCATCAGAAATTGCAAGAAGGCATTAAATAAATTCAAGCGACAATCATCACCTGCCAATCTTATAGACTTCAAAAAGAAAAGGGCCTTAGCAAAGAGAGTCATAAAACAATCTAAAATAAACTCTTGGCAAAAATTCACATCATCCATAAACTCAACAATGACCTCTTCAGATCTATGGAAAGGAATAAAAAAAATGAAAGGCTCTCACCCTAGGTTCATCCAAGGTTTACAATCGAACGATGTATGGATCTCGGACCCCCAACAAATTAGTAATCTTCTCGCAGAAACTTTCAAAACAAAAAGCTCATTGTCCAACTCGCCAAACCCCAACAAATATCCTCATATCTCACCTAACAATTTTGACACTAACGACTCCTTAAACTACAACCTTCCATTCTCTCTTCTTGAACTCACAACCTCCATCAATAATGCAAAACCAACAGCAGCTGGGCCCGACGAATTTTTTTTTTTTTTTATGGGTCTAGCTCACGTGTTGCAGGGAAGTTCCTAAAGCGCTCCAGGAGCGGCACGAGTGCGGAAAAAAAGCGAGTCACGTTGTTCTTAACGATATACATATACCTATGATCAAAAACCTTCCGCTATCTGCCCTTAAAATCCTCCTGGAAATTTACAACCATATATGGCTGGAGAATGATTTCCCACTGAGCTGGACCACTTCCCTTATAGTCCCCATACACAAGGTAGGTAAACCCAGGGGATCACCCTCTAACGAGTCATCTGGCTAAAATTCTAGAGAGAATGGTCAAGGAAAGATTAATTTGGTTGCTAGAAACAAAAGATCTACTATCGGCTCAACAATTTGGATTTAGAAAAAAACAAATCACTAGACTACTTAACCCTATTGGAAAATGACATAAAGACTTCATTTAATAAAAGCAACCACTTGGTAGCCATCTCTTTAGATCTCGAGAGCGCCTTTGACACAACTCACAAAGACTTAATAATCAATAGGCTAAAACAAATACAACTCAAAGGCTTCCTCCCAAAGTATATTATCAACCTGCTGAAACCACACACAATAAAAGTTAAGGCAAATGGAATTCTTTCCAAACCTACATCACTGTGCAATGGAATTCCACAGGGATCCGTTTTGAGCCCAATATTATTTGCATTGGCTATCCAAGGTCTCGAGGACCACATTCCCTCAAACTCCAAGACAAAATTTTTCGCGGACGATATACTAATATACCAATCGCTCCCAAACAACAATGAATTAACTACAACACTGCAAACCACATTGAACTATGTCCAAAATTGGGCCGATCAAGCTGGATAGTCATTCTCCACAAGCAAATCTGCCGTCATCCACTTTTGCAAAAAAAGGAATTGCCCTAGGATTAACGTTCTTAAATTGTCAAACTAAGACATTCAACAAAAATAACACATTAATATATTGGGAATGATCTTCGACTCCAAACTAAACTGGGTAGAACATATTAAAAACATAAAAAAAAGGACGGCAAATAACCTAAATATGATAAGAATGTTGGCCAGTAATCAGTGGGGTAGCTCTTTTACCGCTTTAATAAAAATCTATAATAGCCTTATCCTTCCTAAGATTCAGTACGGCGATTACATCTACGACTCCACTCCTGAATCATACAAAAGACCCTTAAACTCAATACAAAACCAGGCACTGAGACTGGCCACTGGCGCCTATAGGACATCACCTATTGCAAGCCTGCAATGTATTGCCTCGATTCCACCACTACATTTAACAAGACAAAAATCGTTAATGCACTTCTACGCCACAGGAATGTTCAAGCAGCACATCAAGCAACCCTTATACCTAAACCGTCCAACTAATATCCAACTAAAAAAGAATACCATTCAATACAGCATAAAATCATTTCTTAACCTACATAACATAACACTAAAAACCATAGACTCATCAAGCTTCCCTATATTTCCACCATCTTGACTTATCCTTATTGAAGTTAGATAACAAAAACACTCCAAATGAATTAAAAAGACAAACTTTTAGAAGTTTAATATTTCAAAAATATAGGGATCACTACCATATGTATACAGATGGCTCGAGAACTCAATCAGGGGTAGGAGCAGCATTAGTAACTAACTCTACCACAAAAAGATTTAAACTGCCAATCCACACCACAGTATATTCGGCAGAACTATTAGCGATTAGAGAAGCCCTTAAGATAGCCATAACATCCAAGCTATCCACTAAATACCTAATAGTCACGGATTCACTAAGTTCAATCAAATCAATAACGTCAAAAAACTTTAAAAACAGGTACGTCCTTGACATCGTTGATCTAATACAAATTGGTTTCCAAAGAAAAATAAACATCACAATCATGTGGGTCCCCAGCCACTCCAGCATCAAAGGAAACGAAAGAGCAGATCTGGCAGCCAAAGAAGCCACCAACCGAGGAACTTTAATCTCCACCTCTAGCACCCCTCAAGATTTCATATCTCTCATAAAAAGCACTATTCAAAACATCTTTCAACTAGAATGGGACCTACTGGAAGGACCAAATAAATTGAGCGAGTTCAAACTAACTGTCTTTCCTCCTATGGAATCTGACACCCTCACCAGAAGAGAGAATGTCATACTGAGAAGAATCGCAATAGGACATACACACTTAACCCACTCTCACCTACTCAAGAACGAATTACCACCAAAGTGTCAGGTCTGCAATCAAACCCTAACAGTAAAACACATACTCACTGCAACACACTACAGGCCGATAAGACTAAAATATGTTATAGACAACCCACTACACCACATTCAATTCAGGATTAGGAACACATAAAATCACTATTTAAATACCTAAAAGACATAAACATAATACAAAACATATAACACGCTCATAACACCATCCAGAAATACGGCGCCAAATGACCACAGACGTCAACGCGCCTCTTCTTAATATCCATCCATCCATCCATCGTTGGAATATCAAACATACAGATAGATATATAGGCCAACATACCGAAGAACATCAAGCATTGGCCGGTGTGATACCATCACATCGGCACGTGCTGAGTGAAGTTGTTTCTGTAAGCAGAACTTCTTTATAAACAGTTTAACATTGAAATACCTGCCAAGTATTACAAGTGATATTTTAATATAAGCAAGTTATATACATTTTACTTTTTAACACCGTCAGAAGAAGTTTCAGTATACAGTTTTTTAACATGTTATGCCAGGGAAGTTTTAGGAAGGTAATTTAAAGACCATAAATGAAAAATTGGAAATTTTAATATTGCTCTTTCAACTTCAACTGATAAGACACTAATTTTTAGTGCGACATCTGTGAGCTCTGGTTTTTTTTTTACTTTTACACTAGGCGGGCTGAACTATTAAACGTAAAATAAATGGTGTACAATTTAAAAAAACAAGTTTATAATGTGTTAAAAAAAGCTGGAACCCTCTTTCTGTTTCTGACCTAAGAGCAGGATATTAGCAAAGGTAAGTAAAGAAAAAAATGTGATACTACCACAACATATTTAAAAATGAATTAAAAACACTTATTACTTATTAAATAATTAAGAATAAACCAACTAAAATTTCAACTTATCATCATGTCTCTTAGTGTCATATTTTTAGTGTTCCGTACAGAACACAGTCCGTCTGTCTGTCCGTCTGTTTGTCTCTCTGTCTGTCTGTCCGTCTGTCACACCCGATTTTCTCCGAAATTGTTTGATATAGAAAGTTGAAATTTGGCACTAGGAATCAGAGTTGTGTAGTTTTGAAAGTTAAATTTTTATTTAAGGGTTTAACCATAAGGGATGAAATTGGGAGTGAAAAAAAATTACCAGGTCATCGAGTGGGGTGTCAAATGAAAGCTTGTAAAAACAGGAGTTCAAAAATATATATAATGTAATACTTGCGCACACTTTTCTTTGTATTATTTTAAAAAAATCGAGAAAAATCGCTGTCCTCCCTTTATCTTGAAAAGTACTGATTAAAAAAATTTAAAAAAATTCTAGAATATTTTCCACAGGGTGTAGAGTGAACGAACATTACTAGGAGTGCATTATCTTTAATAATTTATCTGGTTTATAAAAAAAAATAAAAAATTCAAGGTCATCAGTATTCAGTAAAGATCGGAACGCAACTTTGTTGCAAACTCATTTGGGGTGTGTTTTGTGAAGTCATTGATCATTTTATACCTCCGTAACAAAAATTTTTATTTTGAAAGCAATCAACGTACGGAACACTAATTGCGTAACTCCGGCTTGCACTAGGCCGGTTATTATCTATTGTCTAGAAAAACCTAAGGTTCTAGTTTTCCTCAAACCTGTAGTACATAGTTTAATATCAAATGAAATTATTTACTAAGATTTGGATGCTTTTCATATATTTAGAAAAATTGTCGAATTTTAAGATGGGTAGGTTCGATTTACTTTACACTATTTAGTGAACCCAGAGAGGTAATTCACGAAATTAAACATGGGCGAACCTCTGAATGATTTAATCCGTATTTAATAGAGTTTGTAACCATAAGAAACTGTAGCTTTATTTATAGATTCATAATATGCTACCTCAAAAATCCTCCAATTTCATATTTTATGTTGATCAATTACAACTACTTAAATTTAAAATATTGATTCGAATTAAATTAATTAAATATCAATCTAATAATAAAAACTGTTGTAATAATCTTAAAAAATAATTTCAGACATATATTTTTTCTTGATCACTTCGTATATACAAATTTTAGTTAATAAAACTAAAAAATCGAAGAATCAGAGAGTTTTCGTAAAAATATTTTATCAAATTGTTTATTGAGCAATACGTCCGAGGGTCGTAGTAATATGAACAGCTCCAATAAAGTTATTTTTAAATAACTCACTGCTGCAATTTATGTTGTTCTTTTTCCAGAGGTTTTATTTTGTCTAAAACTTTAGAATATTTAACATTAGCTTCCACCCAGGCAGCTAAAGGAGCAGCTGCAATTGAGGCTCGTTTTGCATTTTTTACATCAAATGACTCTTTCTTTGTGTTCATAAGTTTTTCGACAGCTTGGCGATTTTCAGTTTGAATTCGACTTGCATCAAATGATCTAAAAAAGAACATATTAATGGTAATTTTAGGCCAGATTAAATATACAGTCAGTCCAAAAAGTCTTCATACACCACCTGCTTTCTATACTATTTTTCTGTTATGTTTAACTAATTAATTGGAACTATAAGAAACATGTTTAAATTAATATTTGAAACTTAAGTAACCAGGATTAGTACTAAAAAGAACTACGGAGCATTTTATTTAGAAGTTATATCATTGTTATAAAAATGTAAACAAAATTAATGTCAAAAAAGTCTTTATACACTCAAGAACTGCATTGAAAAAGACACGTTATAATCAGTCGTATTTTATCAAGCTATATATTGCTCGCTAAACTGAAAACAAATGAATCATTTTCGGCCATAAATTATAATCTGTCACTTGTTGCTAGTAATTTTGCAGTGGGTTTTCAAAATAGTATTTAAAATGAGCGAGAGAAATTGTGAAAATCCATTTCAAGTTCGAAAGATCATAATTGATTGGTGGAAACATGGAAAATCGTAACGAAATATAGAAAACAATTTTAAAAAGTCGCATGCTACTATTCAGTACATTGTAAACCAGTATAGTGTAGTAGTGTTAGACAAATAATTATAGATCCCAAGAAAAGTGCACCAAAATTAAAAGAAGTACGGGAACTATTTTCGAAAAATGTTTGTTCACAATTGTTTACACAGGGCAGGCTATAAGGGGTGTGCAGCCAGGAAGAAGCCGTTAAATTCGGAAGCTACTCGCAAAAAGCGGTTAGCTTTTGTTAGGGAATACGTTACTAAAAGTGATGAAAATAAAATTAACCTCTTTGAGTCTGATGGCACAACTAAAGTTTGGAAAAAGAAAAATACCGCATTCGATATTAAAAATATTCGTTCCAAGGTGAGACAAGGGGGTGGCAGTATTCTGCCTTGAGGACGCATGCCCATTGGAGGGGTTGGAAATTTACATTTTATTAATGATACCATTGATCAGCATGATTATATGAACATTTTGAGAGACAATTTAAGAGAAAGTGTCCAAAAATTAACACTCGAAAAAAGATATATTTTACAACAGGACAATGATCCGAAACATATCGCAAACTTGGTGCGAGAATAGATGATATATAATGTGCGACAGCAGCTTCATACACCTCCGCAATCACCCGATGTTAGACTCCATCGAGTATTTATGAGAGGAACTTAAACGGCGCGTTCGGAAACATAATGTTTCAAATAGAGAAGAACTAAAAAACAGAATATTGAACGAATGGGAGAATATGCCAGCAAAAATTACTAGAAAGCTGGTTGCAAGCATGACAAAAAGGTTACAGGAGATTATCAAGGCCAACGGCAGTCCCAGTAAATATTAGTTTAAACGAAGTTGTTATTTTCCATTAAACTCCGTCAAACTATTATTGGTAATTGTTATGTTTATGGAGACATTTTTCGCCAATATGCGGACAAAGGGATTCGCGTTGGTTTTGAATAGCTGCAAATTGTTCTCGGTTGGAAACAAACTCTTTAAGTAACTCCTTAAAAAGTGCTAAGGTTCCTCATATAAAAGAATTATTGAAAAAGGTCGGACGAACAGTGACAAGCGGAACCTCATACTGATATGATGTATTAGCGTAACGTGTATTTCTAGCACGCTGAGAGAAATCAAGAGGGCTACATCCATAGGACACTTTCCATGAAAGTTCTTATAGAACATACTCCAGTCACCAATCATTCCTTGATGTTTTAAGAAATCAAGGTAGTAACCTTGTAGGAGAGTTTTGGGTGTTCAATGAGGCGAATAGTACAGGATTAAAAGTCGTTGAGTCTAAAGCTTTCTAGTACGAAATACTGTTCCCAGTTTTTGAGAAGCTCTTTGCTATGCGTGCAATATGTTTATACTAAGACATATTTGTTCCCAAGTTAATGCCCAGCAAGCTAAGGAATGGAGTGTCCCAACATAACTACTACTAAAATAATAAGTAGATGCCCAGATTCAACCAGGTATCGCCAGGTGTGATAACATCGCATCGGCTTAGGCTGCGTGAAGTTGTTTAACGTTTTGTGGCTGTATCGATATCCCCAGACTAGCATGATGAAGGTCCCACAATCAAAAAATTTCGAAGGTAAAATAGTCCACCATTGAGACCTCCGTATGGGGGCGTCAACATCCAGAGATCGCAATTTTCAGAATAGATTTTTGGAACATACAAGATTTAAACTCAAACATAAATTCAATGCACCAACACCTGCAATAAAGTAAGCCTCAGGTACTCGCCCTCTGCGAAACCAAGGGCAGTTTATCGATCAGCACCGTCAAGTTTCTCTATCCTGGGTACGACTTCGATTCTCGGTTTAGGCGTAACTTCGGAATTGGAATATGTCCTTTTGTCAGGAGGAATTTCTCCTTCCAACGAGAGGAGGCTTTGGAGCTCCGAATCTTTGATGTTATGTGGTTAAAATTAACGACTCATCACACCAGAAAGTTTATCTGTTGCCTCTATCGACCACCGAGTGATAATAACTTTAAAACACTTTTCGATTCTCTTACAGACATCATCGATCGTTTACAGATTAATTATCCAAGTGCTAAAATTGCAATCCTGGGCGATTTTAATGTTCATAACATTAGCTGGCTTAAGTATTCAAATACGATCGACGAACAAGGTCGTGAAGGTGAATCATTCTCAATTAGTTGTGGCTTTACTCAACTTATTCATGAACTAGCACGGATCCTTCATCGAGACGGAGAGTTCACCAGTCTTCTTGAACTATTTTTATACACCAATTGAGAGATTTACACTCCCCCCGTAACTCAGTAGTTAGATTCTTCCGACCATAAACTGCTTTCGACATCGAATATCCTATCGATCAGTGACAGAGAGGTACCCAAACCGCGCAAGATTTGGCATTACAAATCTGCTAAATGGGAAGAAATCATGAAATATTTTAGAAATTTCTCCGTTATCATTTCGGCTGATATGAAAGCTTATATCCCTTTTTTATAGACATGCCGTTCCAATGGCAAGTTCTGGTTCGACGAAAAATGCAAAGAAGCTGTTGCTTCTAAATATCTTGGGTACCGACAATGGTGTGAAAATCGTCGTAAATTGAAACATCTTTTTTCGTCTCTGGAACAGATGCAAATAAATTATCAACGAAACCAAGGAGGAACACAATCAAAGACTTAAAAGCAAACTTCTTGCCTGCCTCACCAATTCCAGGTCCTTTTGGTCAGTCGCTAAGACCATTGTTTAAAATTTCAGTAAATCCACTATATCGCCACTCACACCGCCACACTATTGCAACAACACCTTGAAAAAGCCGACTTCTTTGCTAAACTCTTTGTTTCACATTCTACTGTCGATTCCCAAAGAAAAATACGACCATCTATTCCTATAGTTCAATTAAGGATGTCCGATATTGTCGTTAGGCAATGTATCATAAAAAATATTTTAATGAAGCTAGATACCAAAAACGTTTCTGGCGCTGAAGCAATACCTGCCATAATACTCAAAAAATGCGCGAGCATACTAACGCCAGTTTTCTGTAGATTTTTTAACCTATCCTATAGAAGGACAGTTATTCCTTCTTGATGGAAATGCGCTATATTTCAGTCGATACCCAAAAAAGGCAAGAAGGCCTTGCTAAAAAACTCCCAATCAGTTTCATTGCTTTCAATAATATCGAAACTTATAGAAAAGGCTATCATCATCAGTATGGCTTTCGTGAATAAAGATTAATAGGAGATCTTCTAATTTCTCTAAGAGAATGCTGCGGCTGCACTTGGTATATCCAAGTCGTTTGATCGTCTTTGGCATGGTGAATTGTTGGTTAAGCTACGCTGTTATGGTATGTCTGAAAAGTTTTGTTTATGGCTTTCGTACTATGAGTGGCAGTCGATGAATGTCTTTCCAATACCTTTAGTATCATTGCCGGTGTGCCCCAAGGCTCCATACTGTCGAACTGCCGGCAGGAAGCAGGAATCCAATCTACCTCTTTGCAAATAACAGAACGCTTATTTCTTTATTCACATTGAACGCTCTAATAGCGGTTACTCATACAAATATCCGCAGATAGCAAAATGTTGGTCAACTTAATAAAGACCTGAAAGAAAGTCTATCTTGGGGTAACAGTAATCAAGTAGAATTTAACGCTACAAAATACCAGGAGTCAGCTTATTCTAAAAAAGTTAACGTGGTTGAACTCTATATAGTTATGTCGGGGTACTCTATTCCTCTAGCAATGTCACCCAATTTAATGGCTGTTAAATTGGGAGCAAATATACCTTGGCATGAACATGTTGCATGCATAGCAAAGAGAGCTGCCTAAAACCTGGGAATGTTATTTTGAACTAGAAAGCTTTACACTCCACAACAACTATTACTTATGCCCAAAGCGCAAATTCGACCAATGGTGGAACACTGCTCTCATGTTTGGGGATGTGCTCCCAAACATAAACTGCATTTGTTGGATTTTATTTAAAAGAGAGTTGTTCGCCTCATTGGAGATCCAGAAGTCACCAGCAATTTTGATTCCTTGAAACATAGAAGAACGGTTAGCGACTTGAGTCTATTCTACCAGTATTTTCATGGAAAGTGTTTGATGGAAGTAGTCCGCTTAATTCCTCCCAGAGTGGTGCATGCTAGGAATGTACGTCGCGCTAATACTTCTCATCCGAATGAAGTTCAGCTTATTACTCCTAGTATAATCCTTTTCAAGCAGTCTATTAGAAGGACAACCTCATCCTGTTGGAATGATTTTCCCAGGACATATCTACTTCCTTACCAAATTTTTTATTAAATCTTCATACAAGTTTTGATAATCTTGAATGACAAAATCCAATTTAATGGCTGAGACTTCGATAAGTGTATTAAAAGTATTTGTTAAATATAACATCATTTTTAAATCTCAACTACCTAACTTTAAAATTTGTTTAAGTTGATCAAAGGATCAGTCAATAAGTCAATTAAAATTATGATGCTGTGCAGTGCAGTATCGAAAATCCGTTTTCATTTATGATTAAACCAATAAAAATGAAATGCAGTGTAAAAACTGTAAAAATTATATTTTCTTCAAGATTTTATATTAATTTTTCTTATAAAAACGTTTATTTGGTAATATTTGCAATAAAAATATTACATTGTCAAAAAGAACGAGAGGTTTTACATTGCATGACAACTTAGGCGGGTCTAACTTTTCTAATCTAGTAAAGATTTAACTCATATTTAATTAGTATTATTATATAAGTGAAGGTGCCTACAATTAGCAAAATATGTTTAAATGTTTACCGTATTTCCTCTTTTACACCTCTTTTTGCCAAAAAGGTTTTCATACTATTCCATGAAGTATCCTGAATTCCCATTAGTTTGAGAACTCCTTCTAATATGTCCCTTATTATTTCAGGAGGTGCTCTCAAAGATCGTATTTCAGATATGGATTCCGTTTTAATATTTTCTACAGCTGCACCAGCTTCTTTTATTAGCGGCTCTACTTCAGCCAATTCTTTTTCTATTTCCACTTTCCTAAAACATAATATAATGGAACCAGCAGGTACCGGCGAGAGGGCCAGCGTGGATTAGCTGATGTTTTCATAGGAACGTTTTATCATACAAGGCTCTTTCAACCTTAATAACTTAAGAAGTTTAGTCATTTCTAAATTCTATAAATTTGTCATTTCGTCTAAATTTCATTATTAGAAAGCAACTAGCAATTTCAGTTTTTCTACGAATTCATGTTGGCAATCTTTGGCACCATTACCTTACTTAGCAGTTTACAAACATCATATTTATGCATTAGACGCGCCTTTCGCTAACCTTGTTAGCATCATTAGGAATATCGTTCCGAACAATTTTAACACATTAAGCGAAGCACGCATCAAGGGCGAAAAAAATATTTTATATAGTAGTGATAACTCTTGTGTATTACAAATTTATAGTGAAATATCTTAACAAGTGTGTGTATTTTTCCCAATACTCGGTCGTTGCTAAAGCCTTACAATTTCCCGTCATCATTCTGTATAGGGGGTATTATCATTTTATTAAGGGCTAATGCCACTCTAGAAATTTGAAAAAAATCAACATTTTTTTTCGGCTGATATAATGCTTTAGAGCCTTAGAAATAAGGTACAAAGGATTTTATAAGTGTAAGAAGGTTATGGTGTATATTTTATCAAGTGCGCGTAATTGTCTCGCAGCGCTCTCCGAGATGCTTTAATGATTGCACTTTTCTGAATATTGAAGACATCTATTTATTTACAGAATTTAAGTTCATCTAGAATCAACAAAATATCAATTTAGAAGGCCAATTATATGGCGCAGGCATCGCAGATTAGAGTTATCTAGAAAATTTATATAATTTCAAAACATGTTTTTCTCAAAACTACATTTTTCAAACTGACCATAACTTCCTCAAATTATCACCGATTTATTTGAAATTTTAATTGTACTTTCAAAATTACATTGCCTAGCGAAGTGCGTATGGATTTTACAATTTGTTTAAAACGTTTTTATATAAACGATTTTTTACGTGATTTTTTATCGAAAAATGAAACATTTTCTTCAAACATGTACCATTCATAAAAAAAATGAATATTTTTTTTTAAATTTTTAAAAATTTAAATTTATGTACTTCCCTTATGTAGAACTCAAAATACTTTGCACTTTATTCCAGGTAAAAAAACTTGAGGAAAAATCTTTCCGGTCGCAAAGTATTGTTTGTACGATGACTGAGTACTGGTGACGCAATTTTGTAAAAAAAAATGTTTAAAAAATTTGTAAATGTACTTTTAACTATATTTCAAAAAAAAAATTGTGAAAATCAGGCTTTTTTTCTTAGCTCTAGAGTGGCATTACTCCTTAAGTTTAAAATAAAACGTTGTTTTTGTCCTAATTTATTACTGCTCCACTCACCCATTAAAAAGAAGAAGACCAGCTTAGTTAAGCTGCTGCCATTCACTTTTTAAATTATATTATAGAAAACTAGCAGAATTTCTATAAAGAATCAACTATGCACTCATGTCACTGACAGACAAATACGAGGAACTAATTTAAAATGCAGTAATCACTACTTTTTAATGATTAACTTAAAAACATAGACACTGAGTTGGACTGAGTAACTTAAGTTAGTACAAATTATTGTTTATTTCTTTTGTCATTATAGAGTTTGTCAAATAAATAAGTAGGCCATGGCTTAACAATTAAACGATTGATTAGCCAATCCTGCCAAAATAATCTCTCCAAAGTTAGTGAATTTTTACGTGGGGCAGATTCTCTGCGGAGTAGTTTATTGTAAAACAATTTAACAGTCCTGCTAAAAAAAAAATGAAAAGTATACCTTTTTATAAGCTGTGTATTTTTCTTCTTCAGTCTTGATTTTTAGTATTTCCATTTCCTCTTTATGAGTATTAGCTCCTTTAATAGTACTGCTTATCATATCTAAAGCAAAATTAGCTTTTGACTGCTTTTCTGCTAATTTTTCTTGTTTTTCTGCTGTTTTTTGTTTTAAAGAATCAACTACATTTTTTGCATCTGTAAGTTTGGACACGCCTCCCTTAAAATGAATACAGAGCGTATATTGAAGTACTTAAAAATTTAGTGAGTGCGTAAAAAAGCAACAACCTCCAAGAGTTGGTTGTCCGGGAGGCAAAATAAGTAATGTAGATAATTTACCGATAAATTACCTGAATTATTTAATGTATAATAAATACGGAGCGTGCAGCATTAATTTATTAATTATCGTCTACTTAGCCTCTATATTAGGCAGAGCGCTGAGATAATTTTATTTTTATTTAAATTTAATTTAAGAAGGGTACTATATATATATATATATATATATATATATATATATATATATATATATACATACATATATATATATATATATATATATATATACATATATATATACATATATATATATATATATATATATATATATATATATATATATATATATATATATACATATATATATATATATATATATATATATATATATATATATATATATATATATATATATATATATATATATATATATATATATATATATATATATATATATATATATATATATATATATATATATATATATATATATATATATATATATATAAATTTTATCATTCACCGCTCCGCCTCAAAATTAATTCACACACCCATATATAATATTATTTAAAGACGAGTATGATGACAAACCTGGAACCCAGTGACTTAATACAGATCGATTTAGAAAAAATGTTTATTTGGGCCACGAAATAAGGATTACCAGAGATAATCAAATATGTAAATTACCGAGAAGGATAGCATTGGGCTCAGCTGTATATGGAAAATTGAGGGACATCTTAAGATCTAGCATCTCCAGAGGCTTCAAAAAAAAGCTTCTGACAAATGTGTTCTGCCGGTTTTTACATATGGTGTCGAGACCTCCCGAGCTAAGCATTACCTTGAGGGATAGGGTAAGAAATTAAGAGTAACGCAAAAGAACAGGGGTATACGACGGTATAGAGTGCATCAAGAAATTAAAGTGGAAATGGACAGGTCAGATTGTAAGGTCACGAGATGGAAAATTTACTAGAAATAATATGGAATGGAGCCGGAGGGTGGACAAGCGTAGCCGAGGAATACCTCCCACTAGATGGTTAGACGATATAAAGAGAATCTCGACAAACTGGGTTACAGCGGCGCAGGAGAGGAAGACATGGAAGCACCTAGAAGAGGCTTATGCCTAACAGTCGGTGCAAATTGGGGCTGGATGATGACAATGACGATGATAATGATGATGATAATGATGATGATGATGATGAGTTGATGATATATATATATATATATATATATATATATATATATATATATATACATATATATATATATATATATATATATATATATATATATATATATATATATATATATATACATATATATATATATATATATATATATATATATATATATATATATATAGATATATATATATATATATATATATATATATATATATATATATATATATATAGGCAGTTTTTTACTATGTACCTAATTTGGAAGACATCACTCATCAAAAAGTTCCCTAAATAAAAGATTTACGAACCTCATTTCCACCCCACAGAGGTTTGTAATAAAGAAAAAGACCTTTTACGACACTGTAAACAAAAGAGTACAATGAAGATGTTTATAGCAAACAGAATGTAATGGAATTAACAATGAAAATCAACCCAGAGATTCATTCCCGCCAAATTCTTTGCACTTTTTTGTTTACAGTGTTGTAAAATGACTTTGATGTCTACAGCATCAACTGATTTAAGCATTCAAACACCATCATGGAAAAAGGGCATGAAGCGGAAAACCTTCTCAATCATTTGTGGTTTTCCTCAATTTATAGAGGAACACAGATAGATTTCTGACCTTGACGGGGAGTCCGCCAGCTTTCCTGATCTGTTTTAACCACTAATCCATAGGTTTACACTGCCAAGTCCATCTTTAGGTTCTTTAGACTATAAACTAGTTTTAACATCTAGTACTCTACCAATTGGCGACAGAGTGCTGCCTAAACCGCGCAAGATTTGATAAGGTCAAATTGCTATATGCAAAGAGCTCACGGAACATTTTCGAATTTTCCCTGTGTTAGACGTTCCTTTTAGATTGGACGACTCATGTAATTACGTTAAGGAGGTTTCCAACGTCATTTCGGTTGGTTGGAAGCTTATATCTCTTTTTCGAAGAAATGCCCTTAAGCGGCAAACCTTGGTTCGATTAAAAATGCCAAGAAGTTGTTGTTTCTGAACATCTTGTGTACACAGTAATCCAGTACAGTTTCACGCTGCAAAAATCCAGACTGCAATATTTTCTAAATAAATTAATGTTGCAGAACCTGACATAGTGATATTGGGACACTTCATTCCTCTAGTATCGACACTAAACTTGTTGGGTGGTAACTTGAGAGAAAATATGTCTTGGTATGAATATGTTACATAAGTAGCAAAGAAAGCTCCCAGTAACTGAGAATATTTTTTCGTTCTAGAAAACTTTATATTCTGCATTAACTTTTAGTTTTGTCTAGGTCTCAAATTCGACCAACTGTCTCCATGTTTAGGAATCTGCTTTCAAACATATTGTTTAAATCTCGTAATTAGAGACGCATAACTCTATCTCTGATTCGTTAGAAAATCGAAGAGTGCTTGGACTTGAGACCATTCTGTAAGTACTTTCATGGACAGTTTTCGATAGACTTAATTCCTCCCAGATTGGTGCATAGTTAGCATCCACGTCGCGCTAATATATCATATCGGAAAGAGGTTCAGCCTGTTATTCCCTATACCATCCTTTTCAAGAAATGTGCTCATTTTTTCGGAATAAATTTTACTGGACTATTCAGGACCAACGTGAATTGCTTTCTCGGTGTTTGCGTCGCTCATGTAGCGCTTTAGAGATTTCCCTGCGGCACGTGTGCTGTCTCTGTAAAAAGAATTATTAAAATTGTAAATTCAAAAATTGCCAAAGTGTCTGAGGCCTTTAAATTAAAAGATTACATGCTTTCTTTAAAATTTTGGAAGTCTTTTTTATACATATATTTTTAATTTGACTCCAAGGACGACAAGTCTAGGTATAAATCTTTTGGAATATTAAACGTATCCAATTTGTAGTACACACGAATTAATAAAAATTGTAAAAATATCATTAGCATACTTACTAAAAAACTATCATTGATAAACAAATACACAATTTGGCATCAAACTAAATGTGAATTCATCAATTAAAAAAGAAAATTATCCTTTTTGATGGACATAGCATATATGCTGCAGAGAAGTCCCGATTCACGCTGCAATTGCAAATATTTCAGTGAAATTCGTTCCAAAGAGATGAGGTTCTTCATATATAAGAATTCTTAAAATGGATAACATGGGGGTGACAAACTGAACCTCATACCGATGTATTAGCGAACTTTGTATGATAATGTCTCCCATTCTTTGTGACACTGTGGAGTTACTGTTGATAAGCACAAATATCTATTCATAATTCAATAATCAAACATTATTTGACTTTTGATCAATAAATTCAAAATTACCCACCTATATAATTTAATTCATAATCCAATAAGTAAATTGACTTTTTGTATATATATCCGTGTTAAACTTATACGTAATAATAAATAACGAATCATTTATCTGATATAATGAGTTGAAAAACAGTACGTATGTTCTGTTTTTGAACTCATATTACTATATACCAAAAAATAATAAAAATAGTACCCGTGTTATTGCTATTTGACTCAAATTGACGGACAATTAAGCAGTAACTGGAAAATAATTGGAATAGTACTCTCACAATTGGTATATATTGTTTTGTCGGTATATCCCAGCGGTGGCCAACCGGTCGATCGCGATAATATATATATATATATATATATATATATATATATATATATATATATATATATATATATATATATATATATATATAATATATATATATATATATATATATATATATATATATATATATATATATATACAGGGTGCCCCATATGTATGGAATAATGAATCCACAGCATTAATTAATCAATGTATCAAAAAGTATTTTAAACAAAAGTTATGAGATGTTATACGGCGCACATGCTGACGTTGACAATAAAATGTTTTGAACTGTCAGGTCGAAGAATTTACTCCATCTTAAATTTTTTTAAATGGAAAGCCCTGAATATTATTTTATTTTTGTGTCCTACTGAAAATTCTAGATATTATTTTTCTAACATACTATATGTCTAAATTGAACTGTCTTGCAATTATTGATATTTGAAATTAAGATCAAATTTAAAAAAAAAATTAAGCTGGCTTGTGTCAAATATTTACTGACAGGTAACGACTTAACGCGTCAAAAAATGATTTATTGATTAGAACGTTTATTGCTGCATTCTGTGAAACTGCAATTTGAGCGTAATAACATAATGGTATACTTAACAGAAACTGAAAGAATCACTTTGTTTGGTTACGGAGACCGTAGAAGAACACAACAGGAGGTGGTGAGATCTTTTTAATGCCGAATATCTGAATCAAGAACATATTATCCAATCCGTAGTTAGTAAAACATTAAAACGATTTATATAATCAGGTCATGTTAAGGATCGTTCTAAATCTGCAGTTCCAAAAGTTAAAACAGTTAGATGTTTTATTGAAAATTACAGAATCCCCATAAAGCCACTCGTCAGCTTTGCCTAGACCATAGCATAAGTAAAGGTACCTTAAGTCGTAGACTGAATGAAGCAAAATTGCATCCATACAAACCCCAAGAATTATTTGAAGATGACTACGATAGACGCGTTGAATTTTGCGAGGTCATGATGGAACGAATCAATAATGATCCTAACCTAATTCATAATATTGTTTTTTCTGATGAGGCCACATTTTGTCTTAACTTAAGAGTTAACAGGCATAACTGCCGGTACTGGTCTACTGAGAATCCCCACTGGATAATCGACAATCATTCTCAAAGACCACAAAACATAAACGTGTGGGCAGGGATTTGCGAACGTCATATCATTGGTCTTTTTTATCGATAGAAATCTTACAGGACAGTGGTATTTACAGTTACTCTAAGAGCAAGTTATTCCAACTTGTGCAGGTTTTTTTCCCGATGAAAATAATTTGGATACCCCTAACAGGAATCTGTGGTATCAACAGGACGAAGCACTTCCTCACTATAAAATCAAAGTTTGTAGATATTTGGATGCGATTTTTCCTAATCGATGGATAGGCAGAAGAAGTGCTGTAGAATGGCCTGTAAGGAGGTCCGACCTTACGCCACTCGATTTTTTTATGGGGTCATTTCAAAACTAAAGTTTACCGAAGTCGACCTGAAACTGTAGAAGATTTACTACAAAGAATTCAAGATGTTTATGACAGATTGGGTCATTACCTCGCTATTAATGGTATACATTTTGAGCAATTGTTACCTTGAAAATAAACCTAGAGTATTTATTAATAGTTTTTTTGCCTTTTTTGTATTTTAAATTTCAAATGACAATAATTCCAAAACAATTCAATTTAGACATTGGTATGTTAGATATATAATATCTAGAATTTTTAGTAGGACCCAAAAATAAAATAATATATAGGGCTTTCTATTTCAAAAAAATCAAGATGGCGTAATTTCCTCGAATGTCAATGTCAGCATGTGCGCCGTATAACACCCTATAACTTTTATTTAAACATTTTTTTTGATACACTGATTAATAAATGCTGTGGAATCATTATTCCATATATAGGGGCACCCTGTATTTACATATATGTACGAGGGTGGATTGAAAGGTCTTGTAAAAAACAAGATAAATAACATTTTCTGAAGAAACATAAATTCTCAAAACCATCATTGAGCTCAATACATTTGGTTCAGCGAGATTCTAATTTTGTTATTCCCTCTGAAAAAAAGTTTCGAATTGTTCGATGAAAATGTTTTCCCTCAAAGCTGTTCGATTCGAAGCTAGTTCGATTTTTTTTTATCGTTCACCTACCTTAACCTTTTCATATCCTAAGGATATCGGCCAGGATGCCGTAATACCCGACAACGTTGTCCAAGTGCCGAAACATACCTAGACAAGCGGTAGTGCTCCCACGGATGTTTATTGCATTTCTGCGAACAAAGTAGTATTTGTACGAGGCCAGGACAAATATACTTAAATAAATTAATAAATAAGTATTCCGACCTGCTGGATTGAACCCGCGATCCTCTACACCGTAAGCAAGGTACCTCGCTACAGAGCCAAGGGCGACCCTCTATTATGAGTTGACCCTGAATATGTGCGTGTGTTCCGACTTGGAGTAAAGCGGTATCCTTCTGGGAAGGAATAGAATGGTCCTCCTTTACTATTGAGATAATGCAATGGACACTGTGAGGGTAAGTCAGGTCAAGGACCAACACGCTCGGGATGCAACTGTTGAGCCACTAAGCATCCTGACTGGTAAAAAGCCTTGTGTTTATAGGAATAGAGTTAGGGGTTTAGGATGATCCTATCAAATATTGGTAGTTTAGGAGGAAGCAGAATTGTTGCCGTGCCGTAAGCGGGTGGTGTATTTTTGCTCTGACAGCCAGATGGTATTCAAAGCAATCCGGACGAACTCAGCATGAGAATGCGGAGATGCCTTAGATGAGTTGGCTAGGAGGAAACAAATTGAGCAATTGCTGACCCCTAGACGTCAGGAACGAGGTTGCAGAGAAACTCGCTAGACTCGCCGCTGTGATTCCTTTCCGGGGATTAGGTATATTCAGGAGACAGGACGATCCACAAAACAGGACATGCCTGCCGTCAAAGAATGGATAGATCGAACCTCGAGAAAACAATGGTACAGGAGTCTAGAGTGACTGGAAGTTTCAATAGTATTATGAAAATTTTTTCAGTTTTTTTTTTGTGAAAGAATGGCCAAAAGCACAATGATTTGTAATAAAACATACAAGGGGTTAAAGGGAAGGAGAAGGATGGTTTCATATATTTAGCGTGTTATAGAACTTTTTCGGGGGTCCTGGAGTCAAGGAGTCTAAACACTGCATTATTTTTCATTATATTCAATTTTAACAGAGGAATAGAATAAAGGAGGTGGGAGTTGTTAAAAAAAGTACAGTTTTAACAGTATTATTACAAATTTTTCTGCTTTTTAGTTCGATAATGAAAAAATTTGAATCACTAATATATAATATAAAACAGTAAAACATATAGGAAGTTAAAAGGGTAAGGGAAGAGGTTAATATAAGTCGTATTATACGTCTATTGCAGGATTGTTATCGAGGAATAATTATTACATTTTCCTTACTTTTAATTTTAACAGGGTGTGAGGTGAAAGTGGATGTGATAGTATATGAGAATGTATTATGAGAATTTTTGCAGGTTTTTGGCTGAGATATTGAACAAACTTTTAGCATAATTATTTATAGTAAAAGATACATAGTGATGGAGGAGCAAGTTAGAGTGGTGGTAGCGTACATATCGTAGTATACGGTCATTTCATGGTTTTTGGAGTTACAGAATCTAAAAATATTATTTTCCATTACCATTACCTTCATTAGAGCCCTATTTCTGCTTAATTTTGTTTCATGGGTAATTAGAAAGTTCGGATTGTGTAATTTATTGAGTTGAAATTCTTAGAATAAGTTATTTCTTAGTGTGAAAAAGTAAGATTCAGTTTTTATTTTAAAGTTGCGTGCTTGGCAGGAATCTACAGGATAAATAACTTTCTCAATTTTTTTTTATGTTACAATACCCGTGTAATATTCAAAAGACTTGAGGATAGAAAAAATACAGTTTGGTGTAAAATATTCTAAAATATAACAATAAATAAAGAAACTGTTTACCCAAATTGTGTACTGACATTCGAGCAGTGTCGTAGGTCATAAATTATTTGGTAACTTCGCCTTTCAATATTTTGACTTCGACTCAAGTGAAACGTTATGTAGGACTGTGTTCTTGACATTGGCGTTTCATTTCAACGTTATGTCTTCAGTGGTGCAGCAGAATCATTTTTTAAAATTACAGAATTCTTAGTTTTCCTTTTGATTTTCTCACAACCAGATTTTTTCAAGATTTTTACATTTCAAGTGATTCATTTATTTCATTTTTTATGCTAGTAGAGCTTTATCTAAGATCGAGCGTAACTATTTTGTTTGAAAAATAATGCCTTGTTGTATTGTTTAACATCAAGAAATTTATCCCTCACATAGAAGGTGCTTAATTTACACTCACAACCGATTATTATTGGCGGCCCTGGCTTCATAGTATACTTCTGGTAAATTTACTCAGGATTACGGGTTCTTTCCACGCAGGTTAGGGTACTTATTTATTTAAGTACATTTAATTTGGCCACATACATAGGTAAATGCTCGCAACATCATCACGTTGTGTAAAAATTGCTGTACTGTGCAAATGAGTGTTTTAATACCTGGACAACGTTGACAGGGAATATGACATATATGCCAATATTTTAGTGATATAGAAAAAGGTTATATCCTATTGAGGTGGGGAGGCAAACAATAAAAAAATGGCTTGTTGTTCCACTCTATTAAAATCCTTGTAAGCTAGAACGGTGGGTGATCATACTGAGACAGCACACTTTCCATTAGGTGCATAAAAAAGGAGTTCGTAATATCGTTTCTGATACAGTTTCTCATCCTCTCCATGATCAGGAAGTTGAAGAATTCAGTTTCAGTGTCCAGGATGATGTAGTTGTTAGTGTTGTTCGATTGTGTCGATCCATGGTACTACAATTTATGCTATGCTAATAATTATACTCGGTAGAAAGTGGAAAATTACTTGGTGTATAATTTGTTTGGAAGTTAATACGAGTTTATAGAAATTTTTGGAACGAGAAAATCATTAATGGTTCTCCATTTCTGATCCCTTTTGTTTTTATAAAACTTTCTATCGATTACTGGGACAATATTATTGGTCACAAATGTGCTTAAATATACGAGGATTTATTAAAGCTTATGAAGTGTGCAAAGCTCAGAAATCCCTAAACACTTTCTTATGAAACTTATGGACGAAGAAAACACTTAAGTATTCTTTTGAAGTCATAGCAGTACACTAAGTAAGCCAACTTCTATGATCAAAAAAGGGAAAAAAACTCGCTGTCAATAGTTTCTAGTTAATTTATGAACTTGTTATTTCCTTTAATAAGTTCCCATTTCCAGTATAACTAGAATGCAGTAAAAAAAACTTTCTAGTCCGTGGTCCTAAGCTTCTTCTCATATTTGATAATTGATAAAATCGGTCGTATTTATAAATATTATGTGTATAATTCTGCGGCTACAACCTAACTATATTTTGTTCAGTGAAGGTGATTATATTTAGTGTAGAAACAATATTACTTTAAGGGCTGTAGATAAGTTCATATCAAAGTTGTTTACAAATATATATTGTGTTATACGTAATAGAATTTTTGATCTTGTTTATGATTTTTATAAAATAGACAGTAGTAAAACCGGAAAGTGGCATACTTTTTTATTATTATTTTTTATATTATATTGCCCAAATTGGCCTGATTTTTTAGACTAGACTATTTCGGTTCTTGTTACATTTTTGGTTTACATTCTTGAGATGGTATGGGAATAGCTAAAAAGTAAAGTAAATTAAAATTAAATGGCCAAAATTGCTGAACATTTGAAAATCTTACACATTTAAAAAAAAATGGTTATTTTTGTCGTAATCTGTGACCCCAAAAACCTATTATAACGTTGAAAAATTTCGTGTCCACGTAAATGTACAGGATCCGTAACTATCCAAATATCTATTTTACAGAAAATATAATTTTTTCATAAAAAAATCGGTTTATATTAAAAAAATAAATTAAAAGATCAAAAAACTTTCAGGTAAATCTTAAAGTATCGTTCATTATAAGTATTCTAAAAAACAATGAAAATTAAAGGACAGATAGAATTGTGTCCAAGTTATTAGTACTTCATCCGACTGTGTGTCGTTTGGAAATTACTTTTGATTTCATAATTTTTTTGGATTTGGTTTGCATGAACTAATTTGACTAACCTATTCTGACTTCGAAAAGAAATGGTGTTACACGTACTTATCAATCCAAAGTGTTAGTTATTATTTTGCTACTAGTTTGGGTACCCTTCTTCTTTCGGAATAAGTAAATGTTTATTTTTTACAATATACAGTTTACATAACGGTAAATGATATTTAAAGTACTTTTTCTGCCTTAATTTTGTTGTGTAGGATTCCTAGTCTCGTTGTCACCTTATCAGTTTTTCTCGACACGTTTTTACCACCACGTTTTTATCCCCCCCCACCCCCCCACTCCCCCCCCCCCCCCCCCCCCCTTTTTTTTGTTTCTCCAGAGGGAACTGTGTATACGTACATAAAACTGGGAGAAAGTTTAATGCAGGAATGCCATTTTATTGGTGGAAGTTCGTTCCACCGATATTATTAATAGTACAATACTCGTCTAGAGCAAATAATGTCTCTAATTTTTTAAACTTTTGATAGCCGAATTAGTGATTCACTTTAGTATTAGTAAGACATTTTTTAAAGGAAAGCTCACATTTTCCAGAGAACGTTCTAGAATATCTCAAAGGAAAGGAATATAAAATATAATTCTTATTACCATGTACTCTAGTACTATACTAATTTACCAAAATAAAGACTATTTTCTCTTAGACTTTTTAGTCCGTAACATGTTTTGTTGTTAACAAAAAGAGCCAAAGGCCATTCTTTTGTACATATACGCTTTAAAGAAGTTTAAGCCGTAGTTTTGACAATTTTAGTGAACTAATGTTTATTTTAGTTAAAACTTTTTGTTGCATTGTTTAGTTGCTAAGACGCTATTATTTTTCTTGCAGTTGGAATATTCATGAGACCTAGTGATGTGATTTTTGCGGTAGGTAGTAGGTAAGTAGATATATAGTAGGTATGGCCGAAATTTTTGAAAGAACATATTCAACAGTGTTTTGAATATGTGTTGGGGCCCACGTTGTTCGACAAAAGAGTCAGTCATTCGCATATGGTAATATGTTGATGTTGCTCTCATATGATCAAAAATTGTACTATTTTACTATGTTTCTATAAGCGTAGCTTTTTTCCTCTAGGCACTAGGCCCAGAGCCTCATCCGAACCCCTAGGTGAAATATTTCCCTAATTTAGAGTAAAGGAGAAATTGTTTGTTTCCTCTACCTCACCTCTTACAAGGTGATTATATATTATTATTTTTCAATATTTACACAATATCACTAAACTTTTTAGTCGTAGGAACATTACACAAAAAACAAACTTGAATTGAGAACCAAATTATTTTTTTTATTATTAGTAGGTAGCGAAGATCATCCATTTATACTCTATATAGAACTGTATAGTAATAATAAGTTTGACTTGTTACACCTCTTAGTTAAAATTACTAAAAAAACCCTTTATACATAATTATATTAATTGTTAATACTATTTAATATAATAAAGTAATAATTCAAAAAAAAAACACATCGGTGGTTACATACACTACATTTCTGACGAGATTGGCATAATAATATAAATATCATTTTGTCTTAATTGCACGCACAGTAATTCACTTGTTACACATTGTTGCAGAAGTAATAAATACAGCAAGAAGATTCGTAAGAGTTGAAATTACTTCATGGATTATGAATTTATGACTTTGAAGGATTACCGTTTATATTAATTTCGTTTACCTATTGGAATATGAATGTCAATTCACATTCCAATTGTCAATAACTTAAAGTGTAATGGCAATTCATATTTTCAAAATTAGAATATTAGTTAATAAAGTAAGTAAAATTATGAAGATTATATTTGGTTAACCGAAATATCGTAATAAGAATTAATTTTTTAAAAATAATGTTTCTCTTTTGCTTTATTAATTCCAATATTCTCATGTATTTAAATAGAACTTAATATTGCGGTAGCAGAGAATTAGTGTTCATGTATATTACATTATTAAGTTACATGTGGCTAGTCACCGACTAATTAGTTGAATAGTTGGTGATTTATTTAGTTTTGTTTAGTCTCGTTAATTCTTAAATATTTATATGCAAATAACAACTGCATTTAATTTGACGATTTATTGTATATAGACAGCTATCAAATTAATAGGATAATATGTTGTATATCATTTTGATGCGTAATTCAATATTTTGGTTGTCTTTATGTTATTTTAGCCGAGAAATATAGAAAACTTTCAACTAAAAATTATTAATACACATAGTACTAAAAGCAGAAGGGGTACGCTACCTTTTAAAAAATAGTCCCAGGGTTTACCAGAGACAAACATTATCTTATAAACCGATAATCTCGATATATTGTCTTTACCTAAGTATCGAATGTTGCCTTAGAGTAAGTAAATCAAACCGTTTTATCGCAGAACTTTACTTAACTACTCATATAGATTACCTTAAGTTTGGACATATTTAACTCAATAACCATGTTTTTTTCTTTATACATAGTATAATATAGTTTAACCATAGAAACATATTTCGATGGGAATGCGTTTGCTACAGATTCATAGATATAACCAAAAGCATTATTATTCGTTACAACTTCATGATCACCTAATCTATAAAAAAGTAAGAAGCCGTTAGCAATCTACCTATATTCTATAACATATAATTCTTTCTACTAATAGTAGAAAGTATTAATTTGCTATAATTACATGAAATATTAGCATTTTATCAATGTAAAACTGTACTAACATGGCTACAAATCTGCTGGGAAATGTTTTAACTGTACTGTCATTCCATTTGTCTAACCAAACCAATTCACTGTTTTGTGAAAAAGCAGGACAATTTAAAAATATATCTCTAAGTTTTATATTATCTTGATCCAAACATACAAGGATATGGAGATGTTCCTTTATATCTAAAATAATAAAATATATTAAAATGGGAAATAATTCTATGATAAATTACACACGCCAGCTCAAATCATATTAAAATGATTTTTATTCATTTTGATTAGTAGTTTATTTACGTGTACCAACTCATTCTGATGTACAACATGCCTCAGTGGTTTCCATTATTATATATGATATTTATATATAACAAAGTCGAGAAAGAAGATTTATAGTCTAAATGGTAATTTTTAGGAGAATGTAAGAAGTAAAATCTTGGCCGTGTATATTAGCACTTGTTAATGATTTTCTAGTGCTTATCACTAAAACTCGACACCACCATAGATTTGAATAAATCTTGCTTAAATGCACAAGTGTTAACTTTTTATTCCTTTTGTTAAATTATAGTTTACCTGTTACCAGAGCAGGAGGGCACTTATTTTAAAAAGAACGACTTAAGCAACTATAAATTCTATAGACCTATCACGTTCTTAAACTCTTGTTACAAATTAATCATTCGTGTTATCTACAAGAGATTACTCAGCACGATTGAACCGGCACTTTAAGACATCAGGAACCAGCGCAAAGGAAACAAGAGATCCGAAGGTTGCAAGGAGAATTTTCCGATTGACAGATGTATCACGTAAACGTTAGAGACACTTAACAAGATTTTAGTCTATAAAGTATAATTAGGGTAGTTTTAGTGCATGTAAAGGTCAGTAAGGTGTGTAAGTTTCAACATATCGTTCCGACCCCTGAAGTTTACTTTTGTCACGAGAAGCTGCCCGAGGTAAGTAGATTCCAAAGCATGCGAAAATACTTACATTGGCACCTCAGATCGACCGATAGAACGAAAGGATCTGCTTTTTCCTATAGGAAAATAAAAAGCTATTTATATTTCCATAATTCCTAAGAAACACAGAACATCACTCAGAGCTTGAATACATGGAAAGGACCCTTTCAGAACCCAATTCTTGTATTTGGGCGTGTATAGGATAATTTCATGTTCTCCATAACGGAGTGCGAAAACCGAATGGTTAAGTTAAAATAATATTAGTGAAGTTTTTAACTGGTGACAAGTATATAAATCGTTAGGTTTTTCTCTTAAAAGGCTTTTCTAAACAGAAATTTCTATTACACCATATATAACTTATTTTAGTAACTTTTAGATAACTGGCACAACAAACTACGTTATTAATTGGATGGAAGCGAAATATGTATCAACGATAAGTAGTTATCAGCTGTGAGACAATACATGGCCCACAAAAATGATTGATCGTGGTGACACATAACCAAAATAGGAAGGCATTATTTTTTTTCTGTGACACATCGTTCAGAAGTTAAATTCTAAATTTAAAAAGTGTGACTTGTGAGTATCTTGAAATTTCTAGCAATTCAAAAATATGCTTAAATATAAAGTGATCCATTTAAAATTAACAAGTTGCCCTGAATTTTGGTATAATAGTGCATTTTTAAAATGTTTTTAAAAGCATGGCTACAGCCACAGTCAAAGATTTTTCTCATATGTGATCTCAACCATCATTTTTTCAAACTCTAATTTGTCGAAATATTAAGTAAGTATTATGAAAATACTAACGATGTACATAATGTGACTGCGCTTAGTAACTAGCTCGGTATCGTTACTAAACATTTTTTATCGTTTTATCACTAGTCCATAATGCTTCGCGCCACTAATACATTATTCAAGTTATTTATTTCATAGCTTACCATTTGGACAATAACTTTTGGCTCATTTGACTAACATTTCTTTTTTTATTATCTTATTATTATTCTGAGCAACCTTTACACTTGTTAAATAATATCACTGGCATTTGGCAGGTGATGATGATATAAATAATGCCACTCGAGCCTATACAGCTGTTCAAGGAAAACCAAGGGTTTAAGCTACTTGAATATAATGACTTACAATATCATCATTGCTAGGAATTTACATCGTACCGAGAAAACAAGATAATCTTACTAGAGGAATGAAACATATTTAAAACCGTAATTTCGTATTTATTTTTTAAGAAAAATGAGAGACTACCAAAATAAAATAACAGGTTTTAAAAATAAAAATTTTAAACTTTTACTTACTATTTGCAAAGACCTCTAAAGGATCTTCGTCAAAACTTGAAAGTTCACGCTTCTCTTTAAGTCCTTTTATAAGCGAATCTATTTCTAAATCTGTAAATAGGTCTGCTACCTCTCCGGATGTCATTAATAAATTTATGATATTTAGGTTTTTTTCGTCGGAGAAAACATAGTCTTCCAAAATAAGGACAACGCCTTCACAGTCTATTCCTGAGTGCTGAAGGGCCTTAAATAATAATAATATATTATGTATGTATATATATATATATATATATATATATATATATATATATATATATAAATACATATACATATATATATATATATATATATATATATATATATATATATATATATATATATATATATATATATATAGGGTGTTAGAGAAGTTACTGCATATATTGGAACTGGCACCTCCTTGTAGCAAAACCGATTCAGAAAATTCACCTTAAATAGCGGATCTCAATAATAAAGTAAAAAATCGACCCTAAAGAAATTATGAAATGATTTAAATAAAGATATTGTTTTTGCTCCGCCACTGGTAAGCCGACAACTATTGGTGATATTTAACTCAGCGCAGGCGCATATATATATATATATATATATATATATATATATATATATATATATATATATATATATATATATATATATATATATATATATATATATATATATATATATATATATATATATATATATATATAGAGTGTCAAGAAAATCTCTTCATATATTGTACCGGGTGACTCGTGGGGTCATGCAGAAGCATACATTACTTTTTTCAAATTCAAAAATTTTCGAAAAATTAAAAAAGGGTAAACTGGATTATATATATATATATATATATATATATATATATATATATATACATACTTGTGGAGCTCCTCAACATGTGTGTTTTTTGTCGATCGGTACTCTTCGAAATGAAAAAGGTCAAGTACTTTAATTTAAAATAAAATTATAGAAACGAATTTAAAAAATGTTCCTCTGGTAGAGAATTACATCACATGTCATGCGAGCATTCTAATCTTTTTATATTTCTGGAAACACGGGAGACCAATTTAGCGTAACTTAATATTAATTAATTAAAATATGCAAGACCTTCGACCTCGCACTCCGTAGATTTTTGTTTCAAAAATGTGTTTTAGTGAAAAATAATATGTAATTAATAACTAGTTTATTTGTCAGAATTAATAATTAGACAACATACTTATAATTAAGGACACCCAAATATGCAAAGCGCATATATTGCATATTTTGCATATTATATGCATTTTTCTAAATATTTGCATAAATGCTTTAAAAATAGCATATATGTGCATATTTGAAGGAATTTATAATAATGTAGGTCTTTGGCAGGGGTTTTCATTCATTTTTCGGAATAAGGGTCAATGTTTAGGCCCCGCCGCCGCGCAGGTGGTTTTCCCCAAATAAATTTTATTATTTTATGGTGAGTAAAAACCAGTCAGTAAACCCCAGACGGCTATCAGAGCATACTTGTATTATTAATTTATTAGATTTCATTTTTGGTTGTGCAAAGAAAAACTACCAAACACTCCTCTTCCACCTCAGCCTGTTATTACAAGATGGGGCACTTGGTTGGAAGCAACATTTTTTTTATTGCGACAACTTCTGTCAACTAGATGGTCTAATTGTACAATTATCAGACGAATCTTCCCAATCCCTTACAGAACTTAAACAGGAGATAAAACAACAACTTTCCTTTCTTAAAACAAATTCTTTGTTTCTAAAACCATAACTCAAATGGAGGAATCTAATTTGCCATTAACCCGAAGTGTTCAACTAATAAAACACTGTGAGGTCGCTTTTGAAAATGTCGCAGGTAAAATTGGGAGCAAAATTTTTCAAAAATGTCGAAAAAATAGTGGGTTTCAATTTGTCAGCCAAGTAGCTAATGTTTTAAAGGAGGATTTTACTGAGTCCATTGATTTAGATCCTATGCTATTAAATAATTTTAAAAAAAACGCCCCTATTACATCAGACGATGTGGAATGGAGTTTTTCAATTTATAAATTTTTATACAACGATAGAAGACAAAACTTTTTAATGGATAATTTTGAGAAACATTTAGTAGTTTATTGTTTTTATAACTAACGGCGACCCTGTCTTTTGCAATATTTGCATATTTCCGCTTACTTAGTTGCATCGCCCTGTACGTATCAAATTTAAAATGTATGTTTTATTATGCTGTGTACTACGTATATAAATTTTAATAATATGTACCTACATTATTATTATTATTATATGTTCAGCTTTAAGTAAAGTAATAAAATACATTATTATTTATATTTATTTTTTACTTTGTATAATATTATATTTAGATTTAGTTCATTCGCCCTGTATGTTGAAAATTTAAAATGGGTTTTTTTTGCTACATTTGTATAGTACTCGTATCATGTAATGTGAAACAATAAATTTACATTTTTCAAGTCTATTTCGATTTTTTTTACTGCATATTTACAACATGTATGTGCATATTTTCAGAAAATTATTTGCATATTTATGCGCATATTTTAAAGTTTTTCACTTGCATATTTGGGTTTCCTTACTTGTAATTATATAATCTCACTTTCTAATATAAGGATAAACTATAATGGATAAAAATAATTTATATTTTCAACTTAAGGGAAATATCCAAAACAGTTCAAATTAACTTCTGTTTGAAAGCCATACTATGCGAAATATTTGCTTTTTTTACACTAGTTTCATATGCAATACAATCTTTAAACCCTTCAAGCTCTATTAATAGTAAATATGAAAATCGAACCTTTTTACTTTGTCAATTTAGGCAGAAAGAGAAAAACTTTTGTGTCCTCTGCATTCGCTCACATCGGCTATTGAGGAAATTTTCATAGCGTTTGTGTTGTTTATTTCCTTACTATATACCCAAATTTTTCCCGATTAGTTTTTATAATATTTTGTAAAAAAGATGACTTTTATGATATTCAAAGTTATATTCTTGTTTATAATGTAATAATTTTGCTGTGCAACCTGCAGACACGTAACGACTATGCAATATTGAAGGGCTCAGTATTGTAACTGTACTAAAAGAAACGTTGAAACAGCATTATTTTGAAAGATTCAAATTTGGAAACGCAACGGCAACTTTATTAGATGCCGACTTACTTTAAAAAAGTTTTACATTATTGGCCTGTAAAAATTTTATTGGGCAAACTAGAATATTTTTTTTATTTCTGGAAATAAATTGAAATGGACCTTAATTTAAAATTATAATACTCAAACTATTAATGTAATTTCACTGAACTATACCTCACAAAAAAAAACCTTGAAATTGGGTTGGAAGGTTGTTTCTCAGGTTTAAAAATTTAAGGAATGAACTTTTTTATCTACTAATTAAATCTGGAAACAACTTTATTTTGTTTTAAATATATCTAAAATAATTTGTTGCCAGTTATTAATAGCATGCAAGTACATTTTTCCATGTTTCTCGTTTTCAAATATTCCTCTTTTTTAGCACTGGTTTCCCATCGTTTGATGTCATATATTTCTGTGGCTACAAGGTGCAAATATAACGTAAAATACTGTTTAGAATTTTTTAAGACTAATTTCGTAGCTGCTCTATTCAAGGATTTTCCAACTCGTCCTGCAGGTCCCTATTTCATAGTCAGGTTTATTACCCTCCTTCAGTAAAAAATAAGTGATGAGAGTAAACAGCAATATTGTATTTTCTGTCAAATATGCAGCATTTTTCATTTTTACCTAAATTTGTGATTTTTAAAATGATTCTCTGTTTATTATTCTGTTTTATAGATATCACTGCTTCTTATTATTATCTACCCTAAAATTGTTTACAAGACCTGACCTAACTTTTTATTAAGAAGCAGAAGGTATGGGGACTCCACTTAGCACATTAATTATAATATATAAGAATACAAAGCGACTGTTTTCCTTTTTTCTGAATTATGTCCTACTAAGTTAAAACATAATTATAGTACTACTTATTATTATTATTAATTTACTGCGTTTTAACTACAATGACTGGACACCAGGGGTTTTAACCTGAAAATAAATGTGTCCTGGAAAAAATGTTCACAGAAAGTTAGTTTTTTAAACGTAGAAAACTATAAAAAAAAGTTTACCAATTTTCACCCGCCGCAACCTCCAAAATTCAAAGATAAGCTCAAAAATTCAGTTTTTGGCAAGTATCTGGAGAAATAAAAAAAAAACTAATAGCACCACGTGAAAGAGCGGGAAATTTTACAAAAAAATAATATATAATTTCTTTTTAAGCACTATTGATATAATAAAAAATTGTTGAAAGTACGATGGTACATTTAAAATTTTAAGGTCGCCGCCAAGTAAGTACAGCGTTTTTTGCTCTTCGCTTCAAGGTAAATCCTCTTCATGTTTACTAAAAATCTAATAAAAACAAAATTAAAAATAGCATTTTAAAGAGGAACCTTACAGATCTCGAATGCAATTTTTACTTTTTAGTGTTCCAACGGAACACTTATAAGATCACTTCGGTGTCTGTCTGTCTGTCACACCCGATTTTCTCCGAAACTATTTGTCATAGAAAGTTGAAATTTGGTAATCATATAGGAATTGATGGCCTCATCAGGGCCATGTAGTTTTGAAAGTTAAATTTTGACTTAAGGAGTTAGTTTTGGGGGGTGAAATCGGAAGTGAAAAAAAAATTTTTACTAGGTCAAGTGTGGTGTCAAATGAAAGGTACGAGTAAAAAATATATATATAATGTAATACTTGAGCGCGCATTTCTTTGCATTATTTTTAAAAAATCGCGAAAAATCGCTGTCCACCCGCCTTATCTTGAAAAGTACTTATCAAGAAATTTTGAAAAAATTCTGGAATATTCTCCACCGGGTGTAGATTGAAAGAAAATTATCACGAGTGCATTACCTTTAATAATTCATCTGGTATATAAAAAAAACAAACATTTCAAGGACATCAATTTTCAGTAAAGATTGGCAACAAACTTTGTTGAAAACTCATTTAGGGTGTTTTGTGAAGTCACTGATTATTTTACACCTCCTCGTAACAAAATTTTTTATTTTAAAAGCAATCAACGTACGGAACACTAATTGCGCAAGTGCAACTTGCACTTGACCGGTTTCTAGTTTTATAATTTTAGTTTCTTACAGTCGCTTCATGAAAATTTAGCTTTTATCGTTTGCACTGTCACGTATTAAAACATAAATAATAAATGAAATACATTCAAAAAAATCCTTGTAGATATATCTTCTCTAAACCTCAACTTTCAATGTAAGATTAATTAGAAACTCGGATTGTGTACAGGGTAAAAGAAAGTTGAGTTTCAAAATATGGATATTTTTTCAAATTTTCGTGGTTAGAAAAATTTCACATTAAAAGTTTTGTAAAACCCCTAAAAAAAATAAAAACAAATTAGTATTAAATTTAAAGTATACTTGATAGTATAACATCATTTTTCTTAAATTAAAACTTTGAATTATTTTTTAATTTGAGTTCAAAAATATCTTTTACCAAAAACCTACTTTTTGCTATTTATTATTTGCATACATTAGAGCAAAATATTTTAAGATATGAACTGAAAGATAAATGTTTGAACTTTTATCTCCAAGTATTTATATTATTTGATACCCAGATTAGCAGAAAATACGTCTTTAAAACAGGTAAAAAGTTAGAAAATTTATGTCGTAATTCTTTCAGTGCCATTGAGTTTCTTTCGTCTATGAGGCATTCTCGTATGTATATGTATGTGCTTGTTTACAGCGCATCGGAGCAGGTTGTTATAGCATTTTTATGTAATATCGGAGCAATTATTATATTTCATTTACAGTTATTAAAATTTTTAAATTATAGTTAATTATTTATGTAATTTCAAGCTAAACTAAAATTAAGAAAATCATTTAATCACATGGTATGTATGAAATAATGTTAATATGAAATTTAAGTTTATTGTTATTAAAATGTAATAATGTTCTTCTTCTTTTTATACTTTTTTTTTGATCTGATGATCTGTTAATTCCGAGGTTGTAGGATTTCCTGAGAAGTAGACTGCTCTATCTCTCTATCCTCATTCTTGTTATTACTTCTGTTTCCTAAAAGCTCGCTTTAGATTCTGTTTTATATTCCTCCAAGTCGTTGGTTTCTTCAATGTCAAGGGTTCTCTGATGTATGTTTCCTATGTCTCAGCCGAGATTTCTCCTATTTATATGTACTTATTAAAAGTTTTTTTTTCTATTTGTCATTATCCTCCATACCTTCCTTTGTGCACCGTACGTATCATGTTCCATGTCACTTGTAAACTTAATCCAATGCTTCCTTTTTATTGCTTGCTATTCTGGCGTTAACTCTATTTCTGGTTTCTTTGCAAGTAGTACATTGTTCCTGTATTCCGGAGCTTTCATATATCAAATAGCTTTTCCTCTTTATTTCCGCAAGTGCTTTAACTTCTTGACAGAACCACGGTCTATTGTTTCTTATTGCGTTTGTGTCTGTTTTTTTTCCAACAGATTCTTCAGCAGCTTTTTTGGATACAGTCTTTGATTTCACACCAGCATCTGTCGACTCCATATTCGTCCGTGTTATTATCTCTCAGCCTACCAGCTAATCTGCTCTCGTATTGTGCTTTTTTGTGCTTTCCGATGACAGTGATTTTATAATGCAGTTAAGTGGTCTTCTGACTTTAAGGGGCTGTTCCATCAGTATTCTGCAGAAAACTAGGTTATGGTCTGTTTCGAGGTTGGTTGAAGTTAGAACCCTAACATTGAGTATCTGCGCTGGTGTAATTGCTGTGATAGTGATTATGAAGTCTATCATTGAGTTTTGACCTCTGCTGTTATAGAATGTGTATTTTTGTTGGCCTTTATGTGGAAAGTAAGTGTTATTAATTCTCATCTCGTTTCTGGCACAAGAATCTATGAACAACTCTCCATTTTCATTGCTGACCTCCTCGTTATATTTTTGTTGCACACTCACTATGATGTCGTTACCTATCCGAACATTAAGATCTCCGAATATTACTATTTTGTGGCTGTTACTTATTTTGTCAATGATTTCTTGTAGTGTATGGTAAAAGTTTTATGTTTCTTCGATAGATTTGCAAGATATCTGGGGCATAAGTGCTTACAAGGTGTAGGTGGCTCTGATTAAACTTCAAGGATACTCTTAAAATTCTGTCGCTTATATAGTTGATGTGTTCAATGCTGTTCGTGTATTTCTCATGTAGTAGTATGCCGACTCCTGGGTGTGATCTGTCTTGTTTGGCTTTTCCGTTGTAAATGAAGATATATTCTGCGTTTCTGGTTGTTCCTTTTCTTTTTATCTTTATCTCGGATAACCCGCAGATATCTGTATTATGCTTTTTCATTTCAATAATAATCTCTTGGTCCCTTCCATTCCACGATGTTATGTTCCAGCAGGCAAGTCTAGTTATGATCCGTTTCAGTTTCCAGTGTCGCTTGTCCTTTTGCGTTGCGTGGTTCGTCATTGTTTCAATCCATCCTGATTTGAAGGCAGTTTCGGTTCTATGAGCCAAGGCAGGGAGATGGCCTAACTTGAAAACCCTCCTCCTTCAAGAGACGCCGAGATGAAGAAGCCCCTGGTACTACTCATAGCTCTCCTCGTAAAATACCAGTTCTTTTGATTTTGAGACACTGGGTTTATTTTGTGGTGAAGAAGCTAACAAATAAGCTGAGATGAAAAAAGAAGAAAAATATCGAGGCAAAATTAAGGAAGGATGTACGATCTTATTTAAGGAAACTGTTATTAAAGGAGCCGCGGTACGTTGAGGCAGATACGGGAGAATCGTAAAAGAGAAGACACACACTTCGACTATGATTTAATAGCTCTTGGGCGAAATATCAGAGGAAGTACTTTGAATCTTTTATTTTACCAAAAGAACCAGGACGTAAAATAGGCCGGCCACTGGCCATGAATGTAATATCAATAATGGAAGATATATTTTATTATACCGAAAATAATGAAGATTGCCAGTTTACATTAAATTAGTTGAAAGAAGTAGTTGTAGGTTGTGTTCCTGAAGATGCTGTAATTATCTCAAAATTAATTGACCGGTACGGGAAAAATATACAAGACCAAGAACAATGATAATAATTTGTTTTCGCGATGCTCAAGCAAATATTTTAAGTAAAGCTTGATATAAAAATAAAGAATTAAAACCGATAGACCTCGGAATTGTAGAAACAGCTTGGGCAATTATTAGAGAAGATATTCGTTCTATTGCTGTAAATATCGAGTTCTATCATCCCGTACAGCTTATCATATTTGATAGAAGAAATAAATTGAAAACAAAATGGCAAACTGATGATTTGAAGACTAAATGTACGGCCGTAAGCCACACCATAATGACTGCGGTGCGTCCACGAACTTTTTAATCTCAATTATTGATTGATCTGTCAGTGTTTCTTCGCAGAATATATGAATCTAATTCATTTTATTAGTTTTGGGATTCACAGATTTATATAAAGACATATTAATGTATGAAATTTGAATTTATCACCCTCAACATTGTATTCTATCAGTCTGGTGCTCTTGTGCAGTATGTAACAGATAATATAAATATCAATGTTTACTGTTTTACTATCGATGGGCATAACACTCTTCGTATTAAAGGAGTTATAAAAATGGCTACTCCAATAAGCTCAGTTATAGCTGACGAACCTGTCGCAAAATATAAAAAGATGCAAAAAACTTGGCTGCTGTCTCGTACGTACCTCTAAAAATGGATTAAAATTATGATATTTCTGGATAGAGTAGATTCGCAGTAAAAAAAATTGATTACGTCGAAGTTTGATCAGAATTAATGCTTAAGAAGGCCGAATGATTTTGATTGTGGGGAAAATAATACCAACTTTTTGACATCTTGTATCATGTTTTTGCCAACATTGAATTGTGCTCTTGAGAACGCATAGTCACACGGACATAAAGTATGCATGGTGACCTCTGACCAAATACTGTATATAAAGCTCGTGAAATAGTAGCAGCTTCTGGAAATGGAGCAGAATTTTCGAAAAATTATAGAGAGTTGGAGGTTTCAATGTGCTTATATCTTTTCTTGGATTTATAGGCTACGTAATGCCAGGGAGTGGAATCAAAGAAGCTCTTAGCGTTGTTTACGCTCCAAATTCTGTTGATAAAACGTTAAATAGTCATGCCTTCACAAGGGCTATAAGAGGTCACAAATTGCTCCATCTCGCTTTATCCAGTATTATCTTCAAAAATATGCAAAAATATAACAACACAGAGTTTTTTTTGAAGGGTTTCATTGAAAATATAATGGAACGGACGTCGTCATATGATGACATCGAAGAATCTCGTGGTATTTTTGAATCCACTGCGCATTTATGGATCTAATATCTCCACAAGATGTCAGTTGCCAAAGACTTTATTCGAGTTGAGAGACTGGGAAGCTGGAATAGACATCTGCACGCTATTAGAAAAATGCTTCCATATTTTCATGCTGCGAAACATTTCCAGTACTGCAGAACATGCTCTCATTAGAAAATAATATGGATCGATAGACGTTTGAGAAGCTTACTGATGGATTTTTCACAATTAGACGATCAAATAAATTGAACTGCGGAACCTGAAGTAACATCCTGATTGAACAAACTGATGAAATCCGTAAAGACTGAAGGGGGATTGCTCGAGGAAGAAGTACACAAGGAAGCATTTTGTGTAAGCAGGTATATGAAATGTATGCTATGAATACTGTATGTGAGGAAGGAAAAATTTTGCCACGTTTCTTTAGACACCACCGATCAACATGTTGCTGCAAGGGATTCGAACACTAAGAGAGATAATGCAGACGTGAGAAAATTAGTTGATGTTAGATGGTTCACGCTTTATAATCCTTATCCAACAATAAATCGAATTATGTCGATAGTTACTAAAGTTACCCACATTGATAAAATAAATTATCATAATGCATATAATGTCGGTCTTCTCAATGGCAAATATCGTAGGGCAAACATTTGAAAAGGTAACATTAAAAAGTTTCACTTTTGTTGGTTAATAGTTTTGTTAAACTTCATGACTGTAAAGTAGCTGTTGATTCTCGGTTGCTGATTCAAAGAATAAGTTTAAATAAAAATTCGTCGAATATCACCGTGAATATTCATAGTATGAATTATCACCGTACACCCTTTGGCACTCTTCACCGATACAGGCATGCGAAAAACTAAAAAAATCATTATTATACTAATGTTTTGAACTTACCCAAACCGAGCTAGACACTGATATTATTACGCATATCATCGATGGTGGATTTCTTCTGCATCGTCTCATATGGCAAACGGATGATACTTTCCACTGGATTATTAATAGATACGTTGATTGCCTTCGAAAACATTTCGGCTCTAACATAGTGGTTATGTTCGATGGATAAAATGACAATAATAAAAATGTAAAAGCTATGGAACAGGTCCGAAGTGTCGCTACAAATTCTGGATCTACCGAAGTACTTTTCAGTGAAACAAAGAAAATAACTATCAGCCAAGAAAAAAAATTTTCCAACCGCTCCAATAAAAATAGTCTAATTCCAATGCTGATGGATAAATTTGAAAGCATCGACATCTCTACAAAATAACCTCGAGATGATGCTGAAGTTTTAATAATTAAAACAACACTCGAAAAATCAACTTCAAACACCATAGGTGTTGTTGGAGCATATATAGATATTTTGTTTGTTAGAATAGAACGGAATCCTCCATATAAACAAATTAATTTTTTCAAACCGGGCAAAGGAAAATTAGAGACAAAGATATATTCATTTGTTAGCATCGGAAATTATATTTACTATCAGGAGAACCTTTTATTTTTACATGCAATCACTGGACGTGATATATCTGTGCTATTTAATGAAGGAAAAATAAAAATTATAAAGTTAGTTAAAAACGTCGAGATTTGCAGCATCCAACAGAAGTATTTAAGCAGAAAAATTGTCCAACAAACGTAGTTGTGGATAATGGAATAAGTTTTCTTTTGATGATGTATGGAGCTTCAATCTACGAAGTTTCCATTGACGACAAGGCTAGATAAACCAGTCAAATTTTTATCACTCCCATCCACAGTTACAGTTCATGTATGCTATTAGGTACAAACTTAATTAGGCAATGAGTTAAATCCTGAACAGTGGAGATGGGTAATTAGTAATAATTTTTGGAGCCTATAATGATGTTACTACCAGCTGCGCTAGACGTACTCCACAACACAATATTTTGTAATTGCGCGATAGGTTATGGCACAAATTGTGGGTGTAGAAAAGTCGGATTGCCATGATGTGATTACTGTCGTGGGCAACCATGCTTGATTTTGCTCCTTCTGATAATTTTGATGAGATTAATATAAGAGCAACGGAATACGATGACATAAATCCTATAGATTGTTTGACCTCGAAACTACCAGAAGAAGAAGTTGTTAAAGAAGTACTAGAGGGTGAAGATAATGATGAAGAAGAACTTTGATTTGATCAAACATGGATGTTACTCGGCGTAGAACGCTTTTCAAACAGTCTAATTTGCCCAGGGTTGTGTGGCTGTGTTTCCCACCGAGTACAATTAACAGCGATTCAAAAACTTATAAATATGAAAAACCATTAAATAAATTGGGATTTATTGAGACTAAGAAGACTGACATAGCCGATGTAAATGCAATATTTAAAATATTCTCTACATATACTATTTTAACAAACAATTAGAAATTTACTCTATGCCAATAGGCTAGGTAACTAAAGTTATAATGGAATTTCGATATGCATTAATTAGAATTTAAAAATAAGAAATTCAAAAATTTTAGCAAATATTGTATAAACGCAATATTAGCTGTTAAATTGCAATATGTAAAGCAATATTTTTGAAATAAGTTCCGAATGCCCTCCTTGGTATCCTGGAACTCAAAATGTATCTTTTTCATTGTATAACGAAATTTCAGCATAATCTTTTCGGTAAACCGGTATTTATTTATAATCTTTTTTTTACATTTTTATTAGTGTAGGTGCAATAAGTAAAATGTACACATTGCCCGTTTTTTACGTATTTTTCTTTATGGATATAGCTCAAATGCTGCAGGAAATCCCTAAAGCGCTACAGAAGCGATGCGTGTGCAGAAAAAGCGATTCACGTTGGCCTTAAATCACTGCAAATTGTACTCGGTAGGAAACACAGTCCTAAGCAAATTATTTCCAAGTGATGAGGTTCTTCATATAAAAGACTGCTTGAAAAGGATTCTACGAAGAGTGACAAGCTGAAATTTATATAGATGTGATCAATTAGCGAGACGTTCATTCCTAGCATGCATGGGACGAATTAAGCGGGCTACATCGAAAGAACAGTTTCCATGAAAGTACTTGTAGAATATACTCAAGTCGCCATCCGTTCCTCGATGTTCCAAGAAATCAAGGCTACTGGTGAATTTTGAGTCTTCAATCAGGCGAACAACTCTCTTCTGAATAGAATCCAACAAGTGCAGTGTATATTTAGGATCAGAGCCTTAAACATAGAACCAATATTCCACCATTGGTCAAGATTTCTGGTTCGAAATAATATTCCAGGCTTTTGAGAAGCTCTCTTTGCTATACATACAAGTTCATACCAGATTCTTTGTTTTGATAACATGTGGTTTCATAATGAAAAGCTGTGAAGCCCTGGATACATAACACCCTAATATAATGAGAAGACGCAAACGGAAGAAAGTAATTTATGATAATTTGCATGTAAAAATGCGTATAGCTGAATATCAAAGGAGGAATCGGTTTCTTAAAAGATAACCGTGTATGTTTTTTTTTTGTAAGGCTACAAATTTTTATAACCGTTTACTTTCTTTATTTTCAATTGAAACCATTTGTTGGTTTAAAAACAGAACAGTTGTTCTTCGATAAGTTTTTTATATTTATGTTCTTATTATTTTCACGTACGTCATATATTTACTCTAGCCTAGATATATTTTAAAGATCGTAACTGAATTTATTTTTACAGTATCATAGAATAATATTACAAATCGTAATTTATAATATTATTGTAGCTACTATTGTAAATAGTATACCAGGAAGGGTTAGGGCTCTTTGAAGTAGCGCAGGAGCAGTCGTTGAAAAAATCTTGGATTAACATAACAATGAAGAGGGAAATTATAAAGAACATTGTATGCCCCCCCCCCCAGTGCCAAATTTTATAAATACATACATATATATATATATATATATATATATATATATGTATATATATATATATATATATATATATATATATATATATATATATATATATATATATGAGGCTATGAGCGCAATAGTGGCCTAACCCCCAAGCATCCCTATTGGAGATAAATGCAACTTCTTTTATTGTAATATTTTTTGCAAATTTTTCTCAGTAATAAGTTCTGATAATCAACAATTTTGTTTTTCTGTCATAAATAATTGCTATTGTTGTAATTTTGGACTACTTAAACATTAATTTCAATAGAATAATAAGGAAAATGTGGGTTAGGCCACTGTTGCGCTCATAGCCTCATATATATATATATATATATATATATATATATATATATATATATATATATATATATATATATATATATATATATGTATAATATATAAATACAGGATGCCCCATATGTATAAAATAAAAAAACCATTTATTAATCAGTGTATCAAAAAAATGTTTAAATAAAAGTTATAGGGTGTTATACGGCGCACATGCTGACGTTGACAATAAAAAGTTTTGAACTAACAGTTCGAAGAAATTACGCCCTCTTAAATTTTTTTTAAATAGGAAGCCTTGCATATTATTTTATTTTTGAGTCCTACTAAAAATTCTAGATATTATTTGTCTAACATACCATATGTCTAAATTGAGGTTTATATATATATATATATATATATATATATATATATATATATATATATATATATATTTATATATATATATATATATATATATATATATATGTTTATATATTTATTTATATATATATATATATATATATATATATATATATATATATATATATATATATATGTATATATATATATATATATATATATATATATATATATACATATATATATATAAACCTCAATTTAGACATATGGTATGTTAGACAAATAATATCTAGAATTTTTAGTAGGACTCAAAAATAAAATAATATGCAAGGCTTCCTATTTAAAAAAAATTTAAGAGGGCGTAATTTCTTCGAACTGATAGTTCAAAACTTTTTATTGTCAACGTCAGCATGTGCGCCGTATAACACCCTATAACTTTTATTTAAACATTTTTTTGATACACTGATTAATAAATGGTTTTTTTTATTTTATACATATGGGGCATCCTGTATTTATATATTATACATATATATATATATATATATATATATATATATATATATATATATATATATATATCTATATATATATATATGAGGCTATGAGCGCAACAGTGGCCTAACCCACATTTTCCTTATTATTCTATTGAAATTAATGTTTAAGTAGTCCAAAATTACAACAATAGCAATTATTTATGACAGAAAAACAAAATTGTTGATTATCAGAACTTATTACTGAGAAAAATTTGCAAAAAATATTACAATAAAAGAAGTTGCATTTATCTCCAATAGGGATGCTTGGGGGTTAGGCCACTATTGCGCTCATAGCCTCATATATATATATATATATATATATATATATATATATATATATATATATATATATATATGTATGTATTTATAAAATTTGGCACTGGGGGGGGGGGCTATTTCCAGGACTGATGGCATACAATGTTCTTTATAATTTCCCTCTTCATTGTTATGTTAATCCAAGATTTTTTCAACGACTGCTCCTGCGCTACTTCAAAGAGCCCTAACCCTTCCTGGTATACTATTTACAATAGTAGCTACAATAATATTATAAATTACGATTTGTAATATTATTCTATGATACTGTAAAAATAAATTCAGTTACGATCTTTAAAATATATCTAGGCTAGATTAAATATATGACGTACGTGAAAATAATAAGAACATAAATATAAAAAACTTATCGAAGAACAACTGTTCTGTTTTAAACCAACAAATGGTTTCAATTGAAAATAAAGAAAGTAAACGGTTATAAAAATTTGTAGCCTTACAAAAAAAAAACATACACGGTTATCTTTTAAGAAACCGATTCCTCCTTTGATATTCAGCTATACGCATTTTTACATGCAAATTATCATAAATTACTTTCTTCCGTTTGCGTCTTCTCATTATATTAGGGTGTTATGTATCCAGGGCTTCACAGCTTTTCATTATGAAACCACATGTTATCAAAACAAAGAATCTGGTATGAACTTGTATGTATAGCAAAGAGAGCTTCTCAAAAGCCTGGAATATTATTTCGAACCAGAAATCTTGACCAATGGTGGAATATTGGTTCTATGTTTAAGGCTCTGATCCTAAATATACACTGCACTTGTTGGATTCTATTCAGAAGAGAGTTGTTCGCCTGATTGAAGACTCAAAATTCACCAGTAGCCTTGATTTCTTGGAACATCGAGGAACGGATGGCGACTTGAGTATATTCTACAAGTACTTTCATGGAAACTGTTCTTTCGATGTAGCCCGCTTAATTCGTCCCATGCATGCTAGGAATGAACGTCTCGCTAATTGATCACATCTATATAAATTTCAGCTTGTCACTCTTCGTAGAATCCTTTTCAAGCAGTCTTTTATATGAAGAACCTCATCACTTGGAAATAATTTGCTTAGGACTGTGTTTCCTACCGAGTACAATTTGCAGTGATTTAAGGCCAACGTGAATCGCTTTTTCTGCACACGCATCGCTTCTGTAGCGCTTTAGGGATTTCCTGCAGCATTTGAGCTATATCCATAAAGAAAAATACGTAAAAAACGGGCAATGTGTACATTTTACTTATTGCACCTACACTAATAAAAATGTAAAAAAAAGATTATAAATAAATACCGGTTTACCGAAAAGATTATGCTGAAATTTCGTTATACAATGAAAAAGATACATTTTGAGTTCCAGGATACCAAGGAGGGCATTCGGAACTTATGTCAAAAATATTGCTTTACATATTGCAATTTAACAGCTAATATTGCGTTTATACAATATTTGCTAAAATTTTTGAATTTCTTATTTTTAAATTCTAATTAATGCATATCGAAATTCCATTATAACTTTAGTTACCTAGCCTATTGGCATAGAGTAAATTTCTAATTGTTTGTTAAAATAGTATATGTAGAGAATATTTTAAATATTGCATTTACATCGGCTATGTCAGTCTTCTTAGTCTCAATAAATCCCAATTTATTTAATGGTTTTTCATATTTATAAGTTTTTGAATCGCTGTTAATTGTACTCGGTGGGAAACACAGCCACACAACCCTGGGCAAATTAGACTGTTTGAAAAGCGTTCTACGCCGAGTAACATCCATGTTTGATCAAATCAAAGTTCTTCTTCATCATTATCTTCACCCTCTAGTACTTCTTTAACAACTTCTTCTTCTGGTAGTTTCGAGGTCAAACAATCTATAGGATTTATGTCATCGTATTCCGTTGCTCTTATATTAATCTCATCAAAATTATCAGAATTATATATGTATATATATATATATATATATATATATATATATATATATATATATATATATATATATATACATATATATATATATCGAACCTACTAATGGCCCATTTAGTATATGAAAAATAATACTTACCAACTTAAGGTCGTTTTGAAAAATAGGATATTTTCCTGTGGGAGGATGAATAATTTTTAAGGAAAGTAATGCTGATGAAATTTTTATTGCTGTTTTACGTCCAATACCAGCCTTACCAATTAACAGATTATTTTTCGGAATGACAGTACTTCTCATAATAGCAGCAGTCAAAAGAAGAATCTCGTCATTTATTACAACATTAAGTTCTTGAAATTGCTTACCTACAATGTTAATCATTCTGTAGAAAAATGTCAAATTAGAAGATATGTAATAAAATACTTTATTTCATTTTATTTAATTGGACTATTATTTTGAATTCGTTTTAGCATTCAGTAAAGTTCCTTCGCCAAATAGAACTTCTATAAAATTTAAAAAGGTGTTTTTAAAAATCCAGTTTAAAAGGTATAAAAATGCATTTATTTCAGTCTATTGTACACAAAGTCTTGTCTTCGTACAGATAATTTATTATATTTTTATAAAGGGGTTGGCTGTACTGGAATTGCCTGAATCACTTTTCATACCATTGTGCCTTTTCCGAGGTATTTCAGCATTTCCTTTAAGTGAAATTAACATTAGTCGGGAAAGTGCTCCAATGATTGTTATTTTATTGAACAGCAGTTTAAATTTAATATAAATCTAAGAACAACAAATATATTAAATTTTAAGGTTCAAATTTAAAATGATCCACACTTCAGTAAATACTTTAAAATATGAAGAAATCTAGTGACCGTTTTAAGACAAGCTAGATGCTATATGACATTATAATCTTAGATATCCTTTGCTCTGATTTTTTAAAGGCAATAAAAGAAGTCACCATCATTTAATTATTTTTGTTAAAAATAAAAGGTTATGTAAAGTTTACGATCCAAATTAGTGTACTATTATAATCCACGCAGACAATTCACGAATGCACATGTTTAAACGCGAATGAATTTTTTCAGTAGCCATTCTTTAAGGATTTTCCATTCATCCAATCTTGATAAATCAGATATTAATGAGTGTTTAAGGGATTCTTTGGTTACCTTTAAGTGGAAAGGATTTCTTAAAGAAAGAAGATCCGAAGTAATTACAAATTCTTTTGGACTAATTTAGGCTCATCACAATGAACAGAAATATTTTTAGTACATTATTACGCAAAATTTGTGTCTAATACGTATTATCAATATTCATGATATAGGTGAAAAGCTTATTATCTAGAGCCACCCATCACATTTTTACACTGATATTCGTAAATTATTTTTATTTCTTTTGAAAAAAAAAAATATTGGATATTGCCTTTTGGTAGCTAGCATAGCATGCTAGTTCTCTAAAAAGTGTGTAAAATTAGTGCATCAAATCACAAAAGCGAGTCTATCTAATTTGAAGCAATATATCCACATTCCGTAAATAGTAACGACCTGATACCTAAATATTTAATAAGTAACCTAATTTAAGTAATAATAAAACAACCACTTTACCAAATTGAATAATGCCATGTTCGACATCGGAGTGCCAAGATTCTTTTATTCTTTTTTCAAATTTAAGTATTCCACAAGAAGAAAGATTTATTTTAGACACATAAAAGAAATTGGAAACACGTTTAGTTAGTTGCTTAATC